>OY728143.1:1690522063-1691797896 GCA_963277665.1 Viscum album | reverse complement strand
ACTATTAGTTGGTAGCATTCAGTTTATGGGGAGGAATGCCTGAGGTCATATAGTACACCGGATCATGCCACCATTTTAGTGGCACCTAGGTTGGGACATTACAAAGTGGTGTCAAAGGAGTTTTTTTATGTTTTTTAACTATTTGGAAAATTTATATAGTGGAATAGGATATTTCACCTTAGGTGATACAATTTTTATGTGACGTTAATTTTTTAAGAGATTTTACCCACGATCTTGTATAACATGATTTTTTAATATACACACATAATTTTAGGAACTCAAGGATTTATGTAACATGTATCATGGTAAGCACATCGGATAAAAAATATGTGGGTATATTTACTTTTATAGGGGAATTTGTTTGTGTGAATTGAAAATTATTTTCTCTTTATTTATTGTTTTAAAGAATGGTTCTTAATAAATAGGTTTAAAGCTATTTTATGTTAAAAGAAGTTTATAGAAATAGATAAAATGGTGTCAAATGGGATTTTTTTAATTTGGAGGTCTAGTATAACTTGTGTTATCCATGGATTAGGATTGGGATGGTTGAGGGTAGTAATAGTTTTATGGTTGTTTCTATTGGGATAGTGTTTGTGGATTGACTTGTTTTTGGGAAATTATGAACCACCTATTATGTGTAAAAGTTAAACTAATTTGTTATATTCCCTGATAAGTGAGTATGGAATTGTAGAGATATTCCACTAAGAAGATTAATTCTAGTATGGTAAAAGAAAGACATTTCTAGTAATGAACCTATGATAGTAGGACTAGATCCCCCATTGGTTCCATGGGACATAGAATAAGGAAATTTTCCTAATATTTTAAATTTTTTATATAGTTTATGGGAAGAGACCTAAGGTGGGATGTGATTTGTATGATGGATTTGACCAGGGAGTTTTATTTACAGTATCCTCTAACATTTTCTGGATATGGTGGACACAAGGTAGCTAAGTTCTTGATTGAGTCTATCCAGATGATTTTGGATCACATGGAGGATATTTTTTATAATAGAGTAAAGTTAATAGTTTATATGTTATGAGGACCAGTGAAGCACTGGTGGGATATTCAGAATCATGATGAGAAGTTGGGAGCCATTTTATAGAATAAATTTCAAGAGAAATTCATGGAACAATTTTATCCCAAGACCCTGAGGCAAGAGAGAGTAGTGGAGTTTATGCATTTGACCTAGGGGACTATGCCAACAAAAAATCGTGTTTGATACTTCATCGATTTACAGTGTATTTTTCTAATGATGATGGGAGATGAGTTAAAAACGACCAATCATTTTTGGGATGGGATTACATGTGAGATTATATACCATGTGAATATCGTTTTTGAAGATATTTGTAATGGTATAGAATTAGGCTCCCATTTCATAATGGAACCTAAATAAATCTTCAAATAGTGGATATATAGTTTCACTTGGGAATTTTGGTTTTCCTTTATCAGGTAGTCAAAAGCATAATTTAGAGAACATTCACTAGATTTGTGTAATAAAAATTATCCATGGGAGATGATATACCTCTTAGGGTAGCGATTGAGTGTTATACTATCAATGTGGTATACTAGGTCACATGCATGGTCAATATCTTCCACCACTAATAGAGTGTTGAGGTTGTTGAAGGATGATCCACATATAGGGGTTCTTTAGTTACCCTCAATAGATGATCATTGATGGAGGGACTTGTCTAATGTAGATCATTTAAAGGGGCACTTCTACCACATATTAGTCTTCTAGTTAAATTTCCACTAGCCTTACAAGTCTGGGTGGGATAAATAGTACTGCATGGAAATGGAATTATTATCTATAGAGTAGTAAAACTATAATGACTAAGACTAGAGCTCACGGTAGAGGGATAATCCGGCTGCATGCAGTTTAGTATGCACCCGTTGGTAGTGAACCTAAACCATCAACTATCTGATGTACAAATATTTTATCTTCCACTCTTCCTAATTCATTATTTAATACATTAACCTCACATTATTTTATATATTATTGAATTGAAATGGTATTAATATTATATTGGAGACCTTATATTGAATAATATTTATTGATACATTGTTGGGGGTTTGATAGGAGGGAATCTATCTTTTCTAGGGGTGTGGTTTTGAGTTCAGTGAGCATTGTTTTCTATGGAATTTGTATGTTCATTATATATTGGGTTTTGAGACGATATTGTTAATGGAATGGATATTATCTTATCAGGATCACATATATTATTACCATATGAGAGTGTCCTTCACATATATTGAGGGTAATGTTAATATTTTCATGGGGAATATAATATCTAGGAAGGCCATATAGACAAAGTTCTTTTGCAACTAGGTGAGATTTTATCACAGGTCATAAGTCCTTTTCTAGATTATGAGGGGGAAGAGCATAATTTCATTCCTTTTTTAATAGACTATTTTTATGATGTCTATATTATGGACTTCTTAGGGCTTCCACCTGAGAGATATGTTGATTTTACTATCGAACTAATGCCAAAAACTGATCCATTTTGATTTCCACATTATAGAATGAAACAAAAAATGTTTAAATAACATAAGACTCAGTTTGAGGAACTAGAGGATAATGGGTTTATTCTTTTGAGTATATCTCCATGGGGATCTACAGTTCTATTTTCAATGAAGGCTAACAAAACATTATACTTGTCTGTCAATTACCAAAAGTTGAACCAGATGATGATCAAGAAACAGTATCATCTTCCACAAATATATTATCTTTTTGACTAGATAAGGGGTTCTTGTGTTTTATCCATGATTGATTTTATATTAGGGTATCATTAGGTGAGGGTGATACCTACTCATATACCTCAAAAATATTTTAGAATTCGGTATGGATTGTATGAGTTTATCATAATGTTCATCCGATTTAAGAATGATCAGGCTATTTTTATGGCCTTGATAAACTAAACCTTCCACCTGTACATAGATAAATTTCTTGGTTACTTCAATCATGAAATATTTTTGTAGAACTAGAGTCATTATTATCATATCATACACCATGAAATTATCCTATGTACATTGAGAGAGCATCAAATATTCTATAAGTTATCTAAGCATAATTTCTAGATTGACAATGTACACTTATTATTTTATATAATCTTGAAAGAAAGGTTATAAGTGGACCTTGATAAGGTTGGAACTATTATTTATTGGGAGTAGAATAAGAATGTTTTTTATTTCCAATGATTTTTTGGTTTTGTAGTTTACAACCAAAGGAATATCAAGGAATTTTCTCACTTGGCATGACCTATATTTGGTCTTTCTGAGAAAGGCGTAAGGTTTAAATGGTCAGAGGCATGTGATAATTCATTCTAGGAGATAAAGAGTAATTTAAAAACAACACAAATTATTATTTTACCTAAACTAGGTTAGGGTTATACCTTTTATTGTGATTCATCTGGGATCTGGATAGTGGTAGTTTTGACATAGGGAGATCGAATCATGGAATTTGGACCATGGAATTTTAGGCTATAGGAATAGAACATTCAAACACACGATATATAATTTTCCACAGTTGTATATTCATTAAAAATTTGATGGAATTAACTTATTATTGAGATATTTATTGTTTATATTGATCATAAGAGCCTCAAGTATATATTTTCTATGTGGGATTCAAAGATTTGACCATAATGTTTGGATGAGAATAAAAAATATTTTAAAAAAACAATATATGTTGGGGATGGGAGGTAATATTTTTGATGTATTGAGTTAGAAGAAATGTACTCAGGAAGTTCTAGAGTCTAGTACTCGGTGGAAAATGATGTCCCTATTTTTTGAGATAAATATAGGTGTTTAGGAGGATCATTAAAAAAATGAGACTCATGTATTTATCAATTGTTTCCTCTATTATAAATTAGGGAAATATGAGATAATATGGGGACCCAGAGTTCCTAGTGTTGAGGGAAAACTTTAATGGTGGGGATCCACCTCAATATTGGACCACTGATTTTAATAATTTTATTTATATTTGTGTCCATTTGGTTGTAACCACATGTATGTGGGAGGAGATGATACCTAATTTTCATGCTTCAAAGTGGAAGGTACACCCTGGATTGACCATGATGTATCACTATCTTTTCAGATAGTATTGGGGGATAGGAATTATGAAAGGGATCAAATGTTTTGTGACAAAATTCAACACCTGTCAGTAGGTGAGGGATGAGAATCAACAACCTACAAGATTGTTACAATCATTTCATATTTTTTAGTTGAAGTGGGATGATGTTTCCATGGATTTTTTGGTTGGTTTTTCAAGGAATAATTATAATAATGATGCTATATGGGTTAATTTATATTATTTGACAAAAGTGTCCCATTTAATATCGATTTGGGATACATTCATTATCGACCAGTTGGGGGACTTGTATATTCGAGAGATAGTAAATTTTCCATGGGTAGCTCAGAGTATCATTTCAGACTAAGATCCTTGTTTACCTAATGTTTCTGGAATGGTTTAAAAAAGGATCTTTGTAATTAGGTGTTTTTGAGTAAATATTTTCACCCATATATGGATGTATAGTTGGAATTCACTAACTAGGTATTAGAGGACATGCTAAGAGCATGCCTTTTGGATTTTTTTGGGTCATGTGAAAAACACCTAGAGCTTGTTGAGTTCACCTATGAAAACATTTATCAGGATACTATTTATATTGAACCATATGTGGAATTATATGGTATTCCACATCGATCACCCTTGTATTGGATAGAATCAGGGGAATTCAAGTTGTTAGGGCTGAGTCTCATGTAGGAGAAATCGGACCATGTCTAGTTCATCTGGAAGTGTATAGATTTGGTATAGTGTAGAAAAAAGGCATAAACTGATCATTTTTTCAATCTCTCATGTTTTAAGAGGGTGATCGTGTGTTTCTATAGGTGTCACAGAGATTGGGTCACAATCGTATTCAGAAATAGGTAAAGTTAACACCCAGGTATGTTAGGCCATTTCAGATTTTGGAATGGATTGAAATAGTATAATAAATATTAGGTCTCCCGCAATGTCATGATGGTATGAATAATGCTTTTCATGTATAAAAACCTTTTTATTTCAACCCCAACCCCTCTCATGTGAATTATATTGATGATGTTGAGATTTAAAATGATGCATCTTTTTAGGAGCATCCAATTCATACTCTGGATTGTAGAGAGAAGATTCTTTGGGGTAAGGCCATGTTGTTAGATTGAGTATTTTTTGTAGAAAGGCTGTATTTAGGAGGAACCATGAGAGAGGGAAATTGATATATGAGCTCAGTGGTCTGACCTTTTAACCATAATGGGTTAGTGATACTTGAGAGTGCAACTTGAGGATGATATTTTTAAGGTGGGGAGGTTTTAAGATCTCGAACCTATGATGAGTTATGTTTCATTTTAATTTTGTTTAATCACATTTTAAATGGTTGATGAAATTCATTCCAGGAGTATGTAAGGACACAAGAGTGTATTGGAGGTTTATTCCATGAAAACGGGGGAAAAGTTTCTATATAGTGCACTGTGAACGGTTTATAAATAGGTAGTGATAACAGTCCACCATAAACGTGTAGCCTAATGAGAGAGGGAGTATTGTTTTCAAACCATGTGCAGGATGGATTTAAACCATGCGACTATTAACAGATACAATTGAACAACCTTTGTATGGTATTCCAAACTATGTGGAATCCATTATTAAAACATATTGTGTGGTTACATCATGGAAAAAAGGGAAAACATGGTTGGGGCATGGTTTGGTCAACCATTCTGCCAAACCACATTCCTCTTAGAAGGTGAGAAAATAGTTGTTTTCAACACCTTCCATTTATATGATTTTCACCAAATATCCACCTGATTTACTTCTCTAGAAGACAAATTTATAAACAATAATATATATCCTCTTAATAGGATCAATCTCTTTCAATCATTAGGCATTTTGAGTTCCATTTAGTTTATATCAAATAACTGGGTAAGTCTTGACTCTTTTCCCTCTTATTTTCTAAAAGAATTATGGTTAGTTTTTTTCTCTTATTCCAAATCTTATAAAACCCAATTTCCTTGTAGTTCTTTACCTCAGTGTTTGAGGGTGTTTTTTTAAAATCAAGGGCCATTGTTAGATGAGTGGTTATCTATGAGCTAGGGTAAGTGATGAACAATATTTCGCCCATATTAATTAAGTTTTTCTATGTATGTGGATGTTCTGTTGTGCTGTCATGCTACACATTAGTTTCCTTTATTAATAAAATTATATCGAGACTTAAATTGATCTATGGGACCTTTCATAGAACCTATTGGGTTTGTTGATGAATATGATTCTAGTCCGTTAGGATCCCATGGCATAATCCACTCCCTTAAGAATGGTGAAATGTGCTATTACCTTGAAAATTAGAGTGGGTTTAGGACCAACACATTTTTTGTCAAGTTTAGTAGGTTTTCAAGGTGGAAGGGGTTGTTTCAGTTAGTAGGAAAAAGTTAATTGGGTTATGGGATAATTAATGGTAGAGGTGTTTAATAGTAAAATTGTCATGATAATATTGTTTAATGGATTGAAAGACTATTTAATAGTGATGGTTATAAAGAAATAGTAAAACAAACTAGTTGTAAGACTGAGTTGAAGGTGTCAAAGGGAATGAACCATGAATATTTTGATATATGATATGGTTCACCCTCATTGTTATAATTGATAAAATTTCACTATTGTTGAACCTTGGAAAATGTAAGTTTATGTTATGAGTTGGATGTTGGGAAGAGGAACCTCATCCTTTGGTTGGTCCGGAGTGATGCTCTAGTAATCAACGATGAATTGAATGATTTATACAGTAGATTGATTCTCCATGAACCTATGGAATGGGAATGATATGGGTATCTTGACTGATTCTTTATGCTACCATAGACCGAAAAAGAGATGGGTAACTAGAATAATGGTCCAAGGTACTATTGATTGGACATGATATGGGAACTTGAACTAGTAATTTAAGGTAAATTGTGTCAAAAGATTATTGATAAATTAACTCCATTATGACTGAATGTGTTTAATCCCTCAAGGTATATGGATTATGATTCCAGCATGGGACGAAGTAGTTTTGGTGAGTCAGGTGTTGTTGTTAAACCTAGGAGCCCATGGGGCTGACTGAAAACTGATTTAAGTATGAAACCCGTTTTATCTCATGCCTATATATTATATACTCATACTTTTACATACACTGTTAGTAGATTAGATATTTCATTAGAAAAAATTGGTGATGGCCTAATATGATTTACTCACACCCAACTCATGCCTCCATTGGAAACCAAGCAGATTTCAGGGTTGCAGGTCCAGATGAGGAAAAATTTCATATGTTATAAGGATGAGTCAGAATATGGGATGGAGCATGGATGTGGGTACCATACTAATATCGGGACCCATTTTTTGGATTTTCGTAGTCTTTATTTGGTGTTTCCTTGGGCATGTGACACTATTATGACATTACATATTCATGATATTAGTATGTTGACATTCACACAGTAATGGGGCTTTGATAACATTATGAATGATTATTGATTATTACTACTTTTTTTATTGTTAATTTTGATTTTCATTACATTGATACTCTGATAATGAGGGTATAGTCTTTCCATGTACCTCATTATACCCTCAAAGCTAGTTATCAGCCTCTAGTGTATATAGAAGAGCACATGAGTTCATGTAGAACACTAGTTTGGGGCACCAATTTTGTGGCACCGGGGCTAAGACGTTACCCCATACCTATGTATGTAATTTTTAAATTGATTTACTTCTTTTTGAAATAAGTTGTGGTCTTAGAAACTTTTTGTTGATGAAAGGAACCCTTTTTTACCTCAATAAGACGAAAGACATTATATGTCCCATAGGCCCATAGGATCATAGGCCTATGAAATACATGGCCTGAATACCTTTATATAATCCAATAGACCCATGGACTGTAATTCCAATAAATAAATTAAGGTGCATGGACCACACTGAGGGTTCTGGGCGCAGCGGAAGCGCGTGGGTGGATGTGCCCACTTGGGTTTTTGTCATTAACAATTATCAATCTGGGATCAATACGACGATAAATGCCAGTCTCCACGGATTGAATCACATAAATGAACAAAGAAAAAAAAATGTCCCGGAACCACAAAGTGGGATCGTTATAGGTTGATTATAATTAATTTAATCAATTGAAAAGAATTACCCTTTGGGTGTTCTTTCTTCATTGATCTTCTTCATCACGTTCCAATGTGATTTGTCATTCCGTCGCAGAAACCAAGGGTAGACTTCCTCTAACGATGATCCACACGTGCACCTCGTATCTTTGGATGTCACCAAAGGAGTATCTGGTTGCTAGCATGGGGAAATATTTTCTTGCGGTGTCCTCCTTAGATCATATTGATCTGATGGAAGAGGTTCTCTCTTGTTCTTTAGAGCGTTCTTGGAAGAAGAGGTTCTTTTAGCATTGAAAGAATTCTCCAGAATTGTTGTTGTGTAGGAAAAGAGTTGGGGTTGTGAGGATATTTATAATCGGGTTTGAGGTTGTAGAGTTATGACAATAAATAAACATGTTACACGTTTTATTTATTTCATTGAATCTTATTAAAAACCCACATGTAGAATGATTAATTCCTCGACATGCGCCCACACTGAATATAATAAATAACATTTAATAAAACAATATTATATCCTCAAAATCCCGGCTGGAAAACTACACGGCGTGTAGTCATTAATAGACGGCATGTACTTGTTTTCCATAAAATTACACGACGTGTAATAATTAATACATGGAGTGTACTTGTTTTTCATTTTTTCCCCAAAATGAAAACTACACAACATTTAATCCTTAATACATGACGTGTACTTGTTTTCCATGAAAAACTACACAGCGTGTAATCATTAATACATGGTGTTTATATCTTGTTTTTCATTTCCTTCTTACTCCACCATTAACAGTATTTAGGATTCTTTTAATAATTATTAAACCACGTAGGGGAATAATAATTATTCTACTTGAGATACTTGGATACACTTAGTGTGTGACCCTCTAGGCCTCTTAATCGATGGCATTAGGTGGGCTTTCCTAAAGTCCAAGATTACTTTCTATCAATGAGTCAATGCACCCAAGAGAAAGAAGATGATTCCACATTGACGTGTCACCTCATATGAACTCTTACTACTTAATTTATTCCCTTTGTCTCAATATCTCATCAAGAAATTTTCGTGGCAGTATCATAAACCTATATAATTGATCTGTCATTCTTTGAATTCCATAAATAAACTCGTCATTACACCATGGACATGGAATTTGGGCGACAGTTCTTTTTCAATAAAAGGACCCGAGATATCTACTTCCATAAATATAGAAGGGAAAAATACTTCCTCGACTTATCCATTAACAACATGTCATTCATGACGCACCCAATGTACCCTACTTTCTTCCAACTGTCTACGTGACGGTTTTCGTTAGCAAATCTAAGTGAGGGAGTCATGACATGAGTTAATGATATTCTTCCAGTCTAAGGACCATTACACATGTTTGCAGATAGAAATATCTGATGACACCAAAACATGTGGAATTACTATTGGCGGGTCTGTTCTCTTAATCTCCCATCTTGGAGATTACCAAGTGAGAACTCCATGAGAGGGAGTCTCATCTTCTTACGAGTACTCACACATGACTGTCTATATACTATGTGTCCTACCATAGTATTTCATCCATCCGCAGAAATTTATTTAAGAATATCGTTATAGCATTTCAAGGTTCTCATCATAGCGGGGATCTACCATGACCTTATCAATGCAACATATATTCCAGGACATTATTATATTATAGTCATGCTGAACAATGAACAATATATAATAAGTGAAAATTCATGTAATAAAATTACAAAATAGTTGGTTCTCGAGACACCAACCCTTACAAACTCCCACTTGGACTAGATCCAACTACCTACAACTTTTAGTCTTCTAGACCTCACATGATGGTCATTTTTTTACTGAGTCAAGGCTTTAGTCAAGGGGTCCGCCACGTTATCTTCTGTGGAAATACTGCTTACTACAACTTCACCTCTCTGAGAAAAATCTATCAAGAGATGATACTTCCAATGTATGTGCTTTGTTTGCTGATGTGACCTTGGCTCCTTTTCAAGTTCCACTGCTGTAGTATTATCACAATAGAGTGTGATAGGATATTTACTGCTAGGTACTACATCCAACTCTTGGACGAAGCTTTGCATCCATACAGCTTATTTAGATGCCTTAGAAGCTGTGATATACTCGGATTCCACTGTAGAATCCGCCACCACACATTTATTTGAGCTCTTACAACTCACTGCACCTCTATCAAAACTAATGATGTATCTAGTTTGTGACTTCATTTCATCTTGATCAGTCTGGAAACTAGCATCTACATGTCCTCTGATGACTATTTCTTAATCTCCACCATAAACCAGGAACATATCCTTAGTACGGCTCAAATACTTAAGGATAGTCTTGACTGCCATCCAATGGAGGTCCCCTGGATAATCTTGATATATGCCTACCGCACTTAATGTGTAAGTCACATCTAGCCTTGTACATAGCATAGCATACATGACTGACCCAATCGCGGATGCATAAAGGATCCTTTCCATTTTCCTTCTTTCCTCATGTGTCTGAGGACATATTTTCTTGGATAGATGAATGCCATGTAACACTGGAAACAACCCCCTCTTGGATTGTTCCATACTGAATCTCTTTAGTATCTTGTCAATGTATGTACTTTGACTTAGGCCAAACATTCTCTTGGATCTATCATTATGGATCTTGATCCCAAGAATATATGCCGCCTAGACAAAGTATTTCATGGAGAAGAATTTATCTAACCATGCCATGACTTACTTTAAGATAGGTACTTCGTTTCCAATTAGAAATATGTCATCAACATATACTATTAGGAAAACAACTTCACTTCCACTAAACCTTTTGTAGACACAAGGATCACATTCATTCTTAACAAAGCCAAATTCTGTTACGGCTTCATCAAAACAAATGTTCCATGACCTTGATTCTTACTTTAATCCATAAATGGATTTTCGCAACTTGCATACCTTGTTGGCATCCTTTAGAGTCACAAACCCTTCAGGTTCTATCATGTAGACATCTTCCTAGAGGTTCCTGTTAAGGAATTTTGTTTTAAAATCCATTTTCCCAATTTAACAGTCATGGTAAGTAGTAATTCCCAATAGGATTTTGATGGATTTCAGCCTTGCAACTAGTGAAAAGGTTTCATCATAGTCAATTCCTTGATGTTTTCTAAAACCATTAGAAACTAGTCATGCCTTATAGGTGCGGACTTGCCCATCCATGTCCAGTTTCTTCTTGAATACCCATTTATTACCAATAGGATTTACATAAACTAGAGGATCTACCAAAATCCAAACTTGGTTTTGGTACATGGAATCTATTTCAGAATTCATGGATTCATGCCACTTGGTAGAGTCTATGCCTTCAACTGCTTCCTTATAGGTAATAGGATCATCATTGTCAACCAATAATGAGTCACCATCCCTGGTGACAAGAAAACCATATCATTCTAGTTATCTCACCTCTATCGTGCTTCTACGCAGTTCTTGTGTCTCTAGAATAGATAAATGTTCCACAGGGCTATGTGGAATCTGTTCTTGTACCAACTCTTGTGTATCTTGAGCCTCAACTTCATCGAAGTCTATCTAGCTCTCACTATGTCTTTTGGATGTGTTCTCCCTCTCATTGAATATGGCGTGTCTTCCCACTATTACCTTTTTGTTTGAGGGTTTGTATAGGTAATATCCCCTTGTTTCCTTGGGATATCCGATAAAGATACACATTGTGCCTCAGGGTGCAAGTTTGTTATCGGAAGAGGCCTTAACAAATGCTTCTCTACCCCACAAATGTAAATTCGATAACATGGATTTGCATCCACTCCATAACTCATATGGGATACCATTTATCAATTTAGTTGGTACTTGGTTTAGTATGTGTGCTTTTATTTTTAAATCATATCCTCAAAAGGATAATGGAAGACCCGCATGACTCATCATTGATCTCACCATGTCCAATAGGGCGAGGTTCCTCCTTTCACTTACACCATTCCACTGAGGTGTGTAAGGAGGAGTGAGTTGAGATAGAATCCCAAACTCCAGTAAGAAATCAATGAACTCCTAATTAAGTTATTCTCCACCTCTGTCTGAGCGGATTTTCTTATTCTTCTTACCAAGCTGGTTCTCAACTTCATTATTGTATTATTTGAACTGATCAAAATAATCAAAATTATACCTCATTAAGTAAATATATCCATATCTACAAATATCATCAGTAAAAGTTATAAAGTATGATAACCCACCCCTTGCTTCAACGGAAATGGTCCACACACAACTTTGTGAACTAATTCTAGAAGCTCTTTAGCCCTTTCACCTTTCCCACTAAATGGGGATTTGGTCATTTTTCCTTGTAGACACGCATGAAATACACCAAGTGGTTTTAGTTCAAAAGAATCTAAATACCCATCTTTATGTAATTTTGTCAAACGTTTCCCATTGACATGACCTAGCTGGTGATGCCAAAGTTGGGTGTGGTATGAGTCATGTGAATTAACTTTTTCATCGATTTCCATTACTTGGTTTGTGTATTATAACACATAAAGGCCGTTATATAAATGTGCCCTACCAAAAAAAATGATGTATTTAGAAAAGTAGAATCATCCACTTCTAAACATGAAGATGAATCCATCAGTATCTAATCTGGATACTGAAATAATGCTTTTGGTTACAAAGGGTACATAATAACATTCTTTCAAAACCAAGACCATCCCAGTAGGAAATGTGAGGTGGTAGTCTCCAACAGCTACAACAGTGAGTCTGGCACCATTGGCTACCCATAGATCCACCTCACCTCAGTCAATCTTTCTGAATCTACATGGTTCCTATATTTGGATAAAGATATAGGCACCACAAGTAGTATCTAATACCCAATTGATAGAAATAGATAGATTACATTCGATAACAAACTCACCTAAAGCTTCCCCTTGCTTCCTTGTATGGGTGAAGTTTTTCTTCCAGTGGCCCTTCTTGCCACATGCGAAACAAACAGCATCATGTTCCCTTACCTCCCCTTTGATCTTTCTTTTCTTGGAAGCCCTTGAAGAATCTTTTGGCTTAAAGCTATTCTCCTTCACATTCCTTTTATTCACCATAAGGACAATAAGGTTTTTCACACTCCATATCATTGTCCACTTGGATAATAAGGATAAGAAGATCTGATAGAGACTTCTCAATGTTGTTCATGTTGAAGTTCACAACCAAGATAGAGAAGCTCTAGGGAAGTGATAAAAGAATGAATAGGTACCCAGTTCTTTGGGGATTTTAAACCCTAGAACCTCCAAGCGCTCAATGTAGCCAATGAGTTTGACTACATGAGGCCCAACTAAGGCACCCACTCCAAGATTTCTCTGAAATTGATCCTTGGAGATCTCAAACCTTTCCTGTCTTGCTCTCTCCTGGTATAGACCAAGGAGGTGCTCAAGCATGCTATAGGCATCCATGTCTTCATGAGACTTCATGAGCTCACTATAAATTGATGATAGCATCAAACATTGAATGTTGAGTGCATCATTCAAATGATGATCATAAACCGGGAAAGCTTCATCACTTTCCCCTTGGGTGGGCGAATCAGGAAGTGAAGACTCCAACACGTAAAAATTTCGTTCATGGCATAGGATAACCTGAAGACGCCTAAAACACTCTTGAAAGTTACTGCCGGTGAGGATATTGTCTTTATACAGAATTAATTTCAGATAAAATTTGGTTGAAGAGTTTGTCATTTAGATTCTACAAATAAAAAGAGCATATTTATCAGTACTTTCTTGATTACATTCTTATGAGAAATAATTTTTTTTAATAATTCTCCCACTATTTTATCAAGTCCCAAAGACCCTCACCATTGAACACAGATTGTCCAGTTTATTTGACATTCTAGTGGAAAGGATCCATATTCCCCTTCGCATAACCCCAACAAGGGTTGGTCAAGCTATTTGAAGGTATTTAGGTAGGCAGGACTTTGACAACTGTGATCTTACAGTTCCTTGATATGTTGAGTGGACTCCCCAGTCCTGAATTCCTGACTTGTATTTCTTCAACTCTTGCCTCCAATATTTCACCATGTCTATCAAGGGCTACTCCTCTTCATGTAATATAGATAAGTTGACCCGAAACCTTTCATAAGGGCTTCCTTTATAAAAGTAAGTGTCCCAACAGGGGTTGGTCAAACACAAAGTTTTATTGAGTCTTTCCTTTAATCATGTAACGAAAGGCTTGGTCTGACATAATATGGTATTGAGGGGTTTTAATTTTTTATGCATATTTTTTCATTATCACATTCTTGTTAATATTAAGTGATGCATTCTTAAGTGATTAACCATGTTCCAATAATGTTTACACATAGTCCGGTTTTTTATTATATTCCATCTTTTCATTCTAGTTTGTTTTATTAACTATGTTATTGAAACAACACATACATAATATATAAACCATGCAATCAGACAAAAATAAAATAATATGGAATGATAATGAGCTTTTATTGGTCATCTTATCTAGTGGTTTGATAAGCTAACCCTGGCCTAGGGAAAAACACCTTGAACCGATGGTTCTTGTTTTGCAGCTCCCACCTGTCCACCTTTGTATCTTCTGGGGTTTGTTTCACCTTATCTTCAGGTTTTGAACTGTCTCCTCTATCTTGGGAGATCCTCCATTACATGGGGTTTACATTAAAGAAACCATGGGCACACAGGACCAACATTTTATTGGAAGAAGGCTCCCAGGCCAATGAATTTAAATTAATCAAATTTAAATGAAACCAAGCACACATACAAAAGGGTCTTTGGTCTAGCTCATGATCATCTATAGCATGCAACAACATTTATGCATATTTATAATTCAAATTATTTTAATCATTCTATTCTTTAATATATGTTGCGCTTGAAATTAATTAATTATAATCTTATAATTAATAAATTCTCTTACCTTAAATTAATTTCTGAATTTCCTTGAGATTCTTCTCATCCATATTCCTTGAATAGGTCTTTGTACTTTTGGAGGAAACCTGGTGAAATTCCATTTCTGGAAAGTACATAGCGCGTAGTTTATATTTACAGAATGTTTATTTCTTTTCACCCTATATCCAAAGTAAACGACGGGGGATTTCGCGGGTTTTCTGTACTTTAGAAATTTTGGAGTACACGACATGTAGATTAATCTAACACGACATGCACTTCCTTGTTACACAGTTACAGTCCTGGAAATCCCATGTACACGGAACAAAACTTCTCCTTGTACACGGTTTAACTTGCGCCAGATCGGACTACACGGCATGTTGATTCAACATACACGCCGTGTATTCCGGTTCCACACGCCGTTCATTTCTTGTCAACACGGCGTAATAAAACTCAGGTATACTCAATTCACACGGCATGGTTTGGATGACCAGTATCGGTTCATTGAACCTATGTACACAACGTGTAGTTTTCATTACACGCCGTGTATTCCCAGGTTGTATAGATAGAAAGAGAGGCTCCTCTGAATGGGTTCGTCATTTTTATTTTAATCAAAATTAAAATTAAAAGGTCGTTTCTGTGATATGAATTGAGAAATGAAAGAGGAAGAACAGATATCATTCATTCAGTTTAATAGAAAGATTTATCACGAATTGAATCAAATATAAATGCGTAAATTGTCAACTAAAATTAAATAACTATAATAAATGTTATAACCTCACTCTGACACCATTTGAAGGTTCCAGGCACAGCAGAAGCATGTGGGTGGATGTGCCCATTCGGATTTTTGTCATTAACAATGATCAATCCGGGATCAATATGAAAATAAATTCCAGTCTCCACGGATCGAATCACAGAAATGAACAAAGAAAATAAAAGTCCTAGAACAACAAAGTAGGATCGTTACAGGTTGATTATAATTAATTTATTCAATTGAAAAAAGTACCTTTTGGGTGTTCTTTCTTTTTTGATGTTCTTGATCACATTACGATGTGATTCATCATTGCATCGCAGAAGCCAACGGTGGACTCCCTCTAGCAGTGATCCACATGTGCACCTCATATCTCTGGACGTTGTCAAAAAAGTCTTCGGGTGCTAGCGTGGAGAAACCTTTGCTTGCGTTGTCCGCCTTAGGTCGTCTTGATCCGATGGAAGAGGATATCTCTCTATCTTGAGAGTATTCTTAGAGGAAGAGGTTCTTTTGGCTTTGAAATAAATCTCCAGAATTGTTGTGGTGTAGGAAAAGAGGTGGGGTTGTGAGGATATTTATAATCGGGGTTGAGGTTATAGAGTTATGACAATAAATAAACACGTTACGCATTTTATTTATTTCATTGACTCTTAATGAAAACCCCCATGTCGAATAATTATTTCTTTGAGATGCGCCCACACTGATTATAATAAATATCATTTAATAAAACAATATTATATCCTTAAAATTCCGACTGGAAAACTACACAGCATGTAGTCCTTAATACACAACGTGTACTTGTTTTCGATAAAACTACACGGTGTGTAATCATTAATACACAGCGTGTACTTGTTTTTAATTTTCATTCCAAAATGAAAACTACACGGCATGTAATCATTAATACCCGACGTGTACTTTTTTCCATGAAAAACTACACAGCCTGTAATCATTAATACACGACATGTATATCTTGTTTTTCATTTCCTTCTTCCTCCATCATTAAAAATATCTAGGCTTCCTTGAATAATTATTAAACCACATAGGGGGATAATCTTTATTCTACTTGAGATACTTGGATACCCTTAGTGTGTGACCCTCTAGGCCTCTTTCTTGTTGGCATTAGGCGGGCTTGCCAAAAGTCCAAGATTACTGTCTAGCAATGGGTCAAGGTACCCAAGAGAAAGAAGTTGATGTCACATTAACATGTCACCTCATACGAACACTTACTATTTAATTTAATCCATTTGTCTTAATATCTCATCAAGCAGGTTTCATGGCAGTGTAATAAATCTACATGCGTGATCTTTCATTCATTGAATTCCAGAAATAAACTCGTCGTTACACCATGACCATGGAATTTGGGTGACAATTCTATTTCAATAAAAGTGCCTGAGATATCTACTTCCATAAATATCGAAGGGACAAATCCTTTATCGACTTATCCATTAACAAAATTTCATTCGTGATGCACCCAACATACCCTACTTCTCGCCAACTGTCTACATGATGGTTTTCATCAGAAAATATAAGTGCGGGAGTCCTGACATGAGTTAATGATAATCTTCTAGTCTAAGGACCATTACACATGCTCGCAGATAACAGTATCTGATGACACAAAAACATGCGGAATTACTACTGGTGGGTCTGTTCTCATAATCTCCCATCTTGGAGATTACCAAGTTCGAACTCCATGAGAGAGAGTCTCGTCTTCTTACGAGTACTCGCACATGATGATCTGCATACTATGTATCCTATAATAGTATTTCATCCAAATGTATAACTTTATTTAAGAATATATTTATAGAATTTCAAGGTTCTCATCATAGAGGGGATCTACCATGACCTTATAAATGTAACAAATATTCTAGGACATTATTATATTATAGTCATGCAGAATAATGAACAATATATAATAAGTAAACATTCATGTAATCAAAGTACAAAATAGTTGGTTCACAGGACAATAACCCTTACACACACTAGACCTATCCTACTATATTATGATCAAATATGTTGTCACTACTTCTTCACCACTATTTAGTTGGTGTTGTTCACCCATCACGTCCTTGATCTGTTGATTCCACAATTCACACCTTGTTGAAGAATGTGCATATGTTCAACACCTCCATGTTATGTCTACTACACAAATCAAAAATATCCATCATTCCCAATCTAAGGTCATGCAACCCCTGATCACTGATCTTCACCTAGTGAAGCCTCATCATCAACTTACATCAACATCCCATCTGCCCACCATCCATGAATATATCCTTACTTGGTAGATTAAATGAATTACTATATAAAATGATATTTTAACATAATTAAGTTATAAAACATATAAGATATTAACCAACCTTATAATCCTTAGACCTCTATTTAATTTATTATTATTACATGGTTTTTTGAAAAAATAATTAAATTATATAATGGTCATTATGCCATTCATTTTCTATCATTATATAAGGCCCCATGATCCCACAATTTCATTTCGGTAAATGAAATTAAAGACGTCCTTTGGTTTCCTCTCACATGTATGTGATTAAAACTTATGTAGAAGTTGATGAATTTAGGTGAGTGGATATGGTTCAAGTTTAGAGGTAAGGTAAAACCAATTGAGGATATATACTAGAGAACATGTGGAATGTTGTAGCACAAACTAGTTTTGATTTCAAGAGTTTTCCCCCGAGGGTCATAGTTGGATTATCATCTGTTATATAAACCAACTATTAGAAAATATTATGATCACACCATTTTATTTAATTATTTCTATATGTTTCATGATTAATTATTTATTTGAATATTTGTAGTTAAGATTAAATAAATTAATTAACAATAATTCAATATGGAATAAAATAAATTGAATTATGCATATTTTTTTATCAATAAATCATTAATTAGTTAAGTAAAAACCACATAATATTAACATGGATGCAATATTATAAAATTTTAAATTTATTCAAAAAGATAAAATAAAACAAATCAATATATATCAATTCATTAAAAAATCCACTACATAAGTTAAAATCAAACCATAGTTAAGAAGTTCATGGCTGACCAAAATCAGGATGATTTTAAATTATTTGGTAATTTTAGCTTGAGTTTTGGGTCAACTTGACTTAGTTTACATCAAGGGTTGAACAACAAAGAAAGACATAGTGAAAATGATAGGAAAGTGTTAAGAAAAAACACATATAGTATTCTAGTATTGGGAATTTCCCTTAATGGATCAGAAAGATGCGAGTTAACATATTTTTCAAGTTACACCTATATAAAAACTTTTGAAGCGCTTATTAGGACAAAGTATAGGTAATGAGAGGGGAAATATAGATCAAGACACTATACTATCTTTGTGATGGGATATTTTTACTCTAATGGAGATGGAAATTGGGTTTTGAAAAAAGAGTGGGATATTAAAAAATTCAATTTTTTAAGTCACATCTTTGATAATCAAGATAAAACATAAAATATATTTTTAATTAATGTAGAAAATGGAATGTAAAATCACTGTAACATTTTGATAATTTAGAAAAAGACCATGTCCTCACTATTCCAAGATTGGAATAGTTTTTTATACACTATTATACAACATGTATAATTATTCAATGGGATATATATACCAAAAATTATTCAATAAATTCACTAAGAAAGTGAAGGTAAGAAGGATGTCTATAGGAGGTACATGAGTGTCCAATTATATTCTATTGCATCAAGTATCAGTTATTTCTAAAGAAATGATAATAAAACAAAATGAAATGATTTGTATACCATGAAATATACTATCTAATACCTTGAGAAGAAGAAAGGGAGGATTTGTGATAAATGAGACTGTCAATACACTATATATGTGTAAACTATGAGATAATAACTAAATATTGTTATTTTATTCAATATATTGAAGTAAATTAATAATTTGAAAATATTTGACTTCCATAGTGATAATAAATTACTGATTAATCACACTTTATCATCCTTAACTTTCTGGTTCTCTTTATTGATATAGTATTATGAGATGAACAGTATATATGATTAAATCATGAATCCATTAACCAAACTTCAACAGGTAGATAAGAGATTTGATGAACTCGGTTCCACAAAATGTATAATGAATAACATGAATGTAATTTTTGATAATCCAATTAATATTCTATAGTAAATTGTTCCTTTATAATAAATTTCAACAAGACATAAAATTTAGTGTTTGTGTGGGGAACAATAGGTTTTTTTCTACCCATGTGTATAGAAAGGTCATTTGAAAAAGGAAACTGCAATGAATTGAAGGAGAAGAAAACCATAACATATACATAAAGGATATATTAATAATTTCATGTAATGTTTATATCTCACCTCTTGGGTATTTAATACATATTTATTTTTATACAAGAACCAAATAAATTAATTGTATTCCCCTAGTGATTGAGAAAGGGTGATTCATATTCTAGTAGTGAGAAGAACATAGAAACATTACAAGAAGTAATATGTGTTTCACCAGTGGCTAAGAATGGGTGATTCCTATATTGATAGTGGTAAACACAT
Source organism: Viscum album (assembly GCA_963277665.1). Lineage (NCBI taxonomy): Eukaryota > Viridiplantae > Streptophyta > Magnoliopsida > Santalales > Viscaceae > Viscum > Viscum album. The sequence goes on along the minus strand of OY728143.1, from coordinate 1,691,777,640 downwards.
AACGTCATAGGTAAGGAGTTTTCACTTAGTGGTTGAGAAAGTGAGATTTCATTGTCAATAAAGAGAAACATGTGACTTATAATATCTTAATGGATTTATTTTGGGAGAACTATCATTTGGGTTATAGAAATTTTATCTGAGTATTTTATTATACATAATGAGACATTATTTCTTTTGAAATAAAATTTTTATGATATGATACACTTGTTAGTTAAAAAAACATGAATAAAAGATATCTTATATTGTAAATAAAGGATTAATATTATTATAAGATACATACCCAGTTATGAAAATATAATTAATAGTAAATAAAAACTAGAAGTTTTGATGTATATACCTAGTATGATGTTTAGAATAATTGGACATAAAACATTTTACTATTTAACATACATGTGATTTAGAAAAATAATCCTTAATAAATAATGTTATTCCATATTGTTTCCATAGTTAGTTTAACTACATTGTGTGAACTATTCCGAGGTGAAACTGGAGATAAATTCATATACGCCAAGAGATCATTTTATGATTTTTTTGATTAATCAATGAATTAATGATTGTACTTTGAAAAGGTTGTTGGATCCCCCAAGCCTTTATTTCATATTATATCTTAATGAACTGTACATCAATTATTTAATTTTTAGTATGGATCTTCCTAAAATCACATGGAAATTTTCACCTCCTAGGTATAAGGAATGATCAATAAATAGTCTTAAATATATATTGCATTCTTTTATAATCTACTTCCATATATATTTTACAAATAGATGTGCAACAACAAACCATATTATTACTATGTTTACTAAAAGATTTCATATAAGTTAAAATATGAATAATGTACTTTTAGTCAGACTATCAGGTGCTTTGATGGGATTTATTTGTAAATATGGTAAAATCTTTAAATACACATCCAAAAAATACATGATGCATATCAATGATCTAGATGAAAAAGACAGAATAAGAAAAATAAAACACAATAAGTGTTAGGGGGAGAAATGGTTCTAGAGAAACATAATGTATAAAAAGATTGAAACCAAAAAGAAATTTATATATAATCACTATGAGGGTTGATATATATATATATTTGGTTTTTAATATTCACCATAGTGGGTGATAAATTATTCGTTACGAATAATAATTTTCATAGTTTGATTTAATTTTATACCTTCTATGATTGATAGGATTTTTTGAATTCATAAATATATTCCATGTACCAAAATTGAATTTTGGTGGTTGATGTAATGTCATTGGTGCGTATTCAATCAAAAAAATACATGGATGGTAGAAGAAATGTTTAATAACCATCTCCCTCCTTGTTGTATTAAAAAGGCAGTAGATAATTACTATGACTTAGGTGACATGGAAAATAAACCAAAGTATATAAATAAATTCCAAGGGATTCATAAATAGTTGGGGATGATTTTACCTTTGAAAAAAAAATATACCACGATAACCATATCCCAAAAAACACTGTATGATGCATGATTATAATAAAATAAAACTCAAAGTAATATCAACTGATGACCAAACAAAACTAAAATCATGATCTATATCAAAGTACAAAGCAGAAACAAAAACAAACAACCCATAGACAACCAAGACATCCATCAGAAACTCCAAATAAGCTCCATGCTCCTTCCAAACACTCCATTACCAAGGTATCATGATGCATTAAAAAATGGTGATACCTTTCCTTTACCTCTGTCTAGATATAAAACATCATCAAATTCCAACAAGTGCCTAAGTTGGGGGTGAGTTTAAAACTCTATATGATTTACCCAATGACATCCCTACTTGTGCCACTAGGATGGAACTTGTTATCACATTTATATAAAATAATATATATAAAACAATTTAAAAAAATTTATATCAAAACCAAAACAATTTATAAGAAAAAAATCCTTTAAAAAGAAACCAAACAAGTATTTCAAACCATTTATCAATCCATATAGAATAATTCATTCCATTCGACACATCCACACACATATTTTAACCTCCCATTACTAATATGAAAGGTACATCTTTAGCATCCTCATGGTTATTCATTTCCATTGATAGGGTGGGGTCAAGTTTCAATTGGGAGGATGCATATACTGTTGAAGTTAGAGATTTGATGGAATCTCACCTTTAAACATCTTTTTCTACAAGATATTGAAGTGGTACACATCGTGTAACAATGATACACATCATGTATTGGTTCTGAATATAAGTTTTGAATGGATTCACACTGTGATGGGTACACATTTTGATGTGTCATTAAATTTTATAAAGGATTTATTGATCGGTTTTTAATTTGGAGTGTCAAAATTTATGTTGAGGTGATGAATTTTGCAGTGGTTATCTGAATTAACTATTTCACATCATGTAACGGTATTACAAGTCATGTAATACACCGACTACGATTTTTAAAAAGGCAGTTAGGCTGAGACCTTTTTTTCCTCTACTCCATTTCTTTCTCCCTCGATCTAAGGCTTTACCCAGGAAACATTTAAGCTTTCAAACCCTTCTAGATCCTTTTGTTTGTCATTTGATCATCTTTACACTTGTGGTGTGTTTCCTAGGTAATTGTTCTCTCTTGCCCTTCATTTTCTCTCTTTCTCCTTAGTTGAGATTTCAATAGGTGTTCTTGAAATTGATATATCTATTCTATAAGGTGTTGAATTTAATTTCTAGTTTGTGTTTCAAGTTCTTCTACACCATCGTTCTTGTTGATAGGTTCCATTGTGAGTGTTAAGATTCTAAAAAAGGGAGGAGGTTCCATCCCGATTAGCCTAACCGGTTACCTAGTATTTCTAAATTTATTCCAATTTAAAATTTAAATTCAATTTATCAAACTTTCTTTCAATTCATTTGATAAAATCTAATTATAATGAATTGTGAGATTTGGAATGGTTTTTGCTAGAGATTTTGGAAAACCCCCCAATTCCCTTGAATTGGGACGTTTTTAGGGAAATTGAATAATTTTAATTGTTTAATTTAAATTATGAAATGATTGGTTTGGTTTTGAATGGATTTAGAACTTATGAGAATGGATTAAAATGTTTTTATTGAAACCCAATGGTTTTATTTGGTTTAAAAGGCATGTTTTTGATTAAAACATGTTTTTGTTTTAAATGGGAAATTTCCATTGAAACTGATGAATATGATTTAATTGTATTTTTTGGAGTCTTAAAATAAAATTCCCATCATTGATTGTGTAAGATAACATGCATTCCTTAGGATTTTAGTGAGTTATTTTGAAACAAAATACGCTATTATAATGTTCTAAAACATACATGCAGTGGGTCAAATCCCTGATGGGGTGGTGACGGGTTTCCTTTGGTCAGTGTATGGGGGGCGTGTATATACACATTTTTAAAAGATATTCTAAAGAGTGAAAAGTAATATAACTTGAAATACCATAATACTTATTTAGAATATGGCCACGATAATTTCTTTTGATTTATATTTTAGATATAAATGTATGCCAATGTTGTTTAAACAACTTTACATGGATACTGGATTTACATAAACTACTTTAGGTAACTCTATAATTTAATCCATTATTTTAGAAATATTCCATCATTTGTAAATCCCTTTCTTAATGAATATTTCTATCATTTGAACTGTATAGCATGATTTTTTAAATATTATTTTAAAATCCAAATCAGTTTACCTTTGAAATTGAAATAATTCATTTGGTTAATCATTTGATGGAATTTTTATAGAATCTGTGGTGATACCCTACTAGGAATTTTAGATCACACCCTACTTTTACCCTGTGGTGTTTATAGATTATCTTCCTCCAAGATTGACAAAAGTAAAAGTATCTCTTGGAGGTTGATCTAGGTATTGAACTGTGGTCATGGTGGGTTTTGTTTCCCTATTTTAGTACTTTGGTTGTAGTACTTTGGTCTTGTTTATAACTTGTTGTATTCTGGTACATTACTCATAGTAGAGTTTCTTGTGTTATGTACAATATCTTGTTTCTTATTCTTCCACATTATTAGAAGAAAAATCATTCCCACTTGCATGTTTGTTGATACCAGGTTCTAGTCGCTGACCCATGGGGATCGTGAATGCCCTTCAAACAATTTCAGGGATGGTTTAGTTATCAGGTTACCAGGGTACCCGAGCTGGTTCATTATAATATTGTATCAGATCCAAGCAGAGATTTTTTCTTGAAGTTAGTATACATTTTTGAAATCTTGTTGGGAGTTAAGAGGTAGTTGTGATTTAGTTCTTGGGAAACTCTCACCGCAATGAACCTTTTGTTACCAGGGGTGGTTATGAAAAGACATATTATGGTTTAGGTATAGTATTTTCTCTATTTAGATTTGGATAGATTGAAATACAATTATTTTTTCCTTATATTTGGGATTAATTTCCCTTGATGTACTATTTGAGTGTAACTTGATGTCTTATTTATTATTTGATGATGTTTTGATGCGTCATGTACATGATAAAACATGCGAATTAGATCTCAGAAGAGGATTTTGTCGAACCTGAGCAAGATAATCCTCTAGTTGACATGAATCTAGTTGAGGAATTTGTGAGAAACATCCAAGATCTATGACATGCACCACCTATAGTTCCCATTCATGATCTATTTGTGTATCCTCATGGGGATGTTCTTAAAAATCATTCTTAGGAGTTCCTTCACTAGAAGCCATTGGTTTTCTAAGGCTCCACTAATTCCCAATAAGATGAGGAATGGTTGGGAAGCTTAGAACGTATTTTTCAGCTCTTGGAGACACATGACGTGATCTAGGTGAAGTCTTCCACCTTTTTGAGGGAAGGACCAAGAAAGGGATGGTGAGACACAATGGTGATGACAACGAAACATGAGGGATTAGAGTGGAAATACTTGAAGCTTGTTTTCACTACCCAGTTCTATCCAGAGTCAATGGTGTTGGAAAAGGCTATTGAGTTTTTTGTTCTTGAGCATGCTAACAAAACCATGACTGAGTAGTCAAATCGCTTTGCTAATATGGTGCAGTTTTATCCTAAGATTTTATACATTGAGAGAATGAAGGATTGATAGTTCTAGTTGGTACTTCAATCAGATATTCAATCACATGTTTTCTTGTTAAATATGACCACTTATTCTGGTGTACTGGATAATGTGATGATGGTTGAGAAGGACCTTTCTGGTAAGTCAGGGTTATCAGATGTTTCTTTCTATCCTAGTGTAAGAGAGATTTCCTTCAAGGGAAAATATAAGCATGATGATTCTTGAAGTTGTTCTCAATAGAAGATTCATTCCTAAACTTCTATAGTACCATGAATAATTTCATTAATTTTCTATCAATTTTGAAGGCCAGGAAATTATAAGAGGGTTTTCTCTGAGGCAACCAATAAATATAGATCCTACGTACATTCAAGACACTTATAAATATTCTTCCTTAACTTTTCTACTCCACATAATGTAACAAGATCATCAAATCCTCCTAAAACTATAGGGAAGTCACATGCATCATGTGTAAAAGTGTTATTTCAATAGGCATCAGGAACGAATTTACTTCACATTGTAGAAGAGTCTACAAGGGAAGCAGACATATGTCCTACAACTGTGAGATGTACCATTACCATAGCTTCATCATTAGTGACTACTCTATTTTATACTAGTGTATCTCATCAGTTTATCTCAACCCGTATTGTTAATATGATTAATCTTCCTATGGATCATTCATATTGTGCAATGAATATTACCACAACCCTTGGTACAAAGAGGGAGAAGGGTCTTCATAGCCTTGCTTACGTCTTATCTATATCTAATAACAACCTGACATAGAGTTTTTTGGTCCTAAATATGAAATCTTATAACATCATATTTAGGGTGTATTGAATCATTTCCAATAACATCAGGATTGATTTTTATCTTCCTTGTGTCTACTTTACTACACCCAGTGGTGTGTCTCTTTTCATTCAAGGAGACTGAGACCCAAGGACGAGAGGAGTTAAACCTTATTATCTAGAGTTCGGGAAATTAATATTAGTGGTTTCTTTTGATCTTGATAAGTATTCCTTGTGTGGCGACCTCTATTCAGTTGTCATCGAGATTCCTGACACATTTTTTTCTAATTTCTCTGGTTCTCTACCAGTAAGGGAGGTTGAGTTTTCTATTGACCTAATACATTGTACTCAATTAGTTTTTATTCCCTCTTACTACATGGAACCAGCTATGCTGAGAGATCTAAAGTCCCTATATGATGATCTTCTTGAGAAAGCCTTCATATTCTCTAGTGTGTCACCATGGGCGGTGTTGGATCTCTTATCCCATATGTTTGTTGGTTATATTTTCTTATGTGTTGATTATTGAAAGATAAATTAAATTATTGAAAAAACAAATATCTTTTTCCATGGAATGATGATCTATTTGATTATTTGAAAGGTTTGAAGTGGTTTTCAAAGAACATCATTCAATCTGGATACCATCAGTTAAGAATAAAATAATTTGACATTCAGAAAATCTCCATTCAGAGTAAGTGTGGCCCTTATGAGTACCTTGTTATTGCCTTTGGTTAAACAAATGCTCCAACTATTTTTATGGATTTGATGAACATGATTTTACATGAGTATTTGGATACCTTTTTGGTAGTCTTTGTTGATGGCATAATTGTTTACTCTAGATTTGAGTAGGATCATGTGAATTATCTGAGAACAATTCTTAGCCTACTAAAAAATCACCGGCTTTATGCCAAGTTTTTAAAGAGTGATTTCGAGATTTGGGAAGTGAAATTCTTGGGATATGTGGTGTGTAAAAATGATATATCAATTGATCCTGAGAAGGTGAAGTCTGTTATAACTTGGCAGAATCCTCGTAATGTTTTCAAGATTTAGATCTTCTAGTGATTAGCTGGAAATTACAATAGGTTATTGAAGGAAGTCAAACTTGTATTCTTCAACTACTACTCTTACTCAGAAGAGGGTGAAGTTAGTTTGGGATGATAAATGTCAGAATTATTTTCTTGAGTTGAAATACCTTTTGGCTATTATGCCATTGTTGACTCTTCCAGAGGTTGGGCAGGGCTATGTGGTCTTTTTTGATGAATTGATTTCATGCATGGGTTGCGTTCTTATATAGGGATATCCTGTAGTTGCTTACAGACATTGTCATCTTAGGCCACATGAGAATAATTATCCTACCCATGACCATGAACATATAGCTGTGATGCACACATTTAAGAGCTGGTGACATTACCTTTATGGTTAAATGTTTACCATTATTTCAGACCACAATATTCTGTGTTACATCATCTACAAAAAATATTTGAATCTTTGCCAAAGGCATTGAGTAGAGTACTTGCAATCTTTCGACATGGACATCAGATCTACCATATGGAAAGAGAATGCCATTATAGATGTGTTTAGTAGGATGATTGAAACTTATACAGTGAAAGAATATTTAGAAGAGTGGAGTTTGATGGATATCTTTACATAGTTTCATGATGGAGTTCTATTGAAAGGGGATGAAGTTTCTTTAGTCAGGTTTTAGTTGACATCCTCTCTTCTCAAGATAATTCTTCAAGATCATAATAATGATGATGAATTATGTAGATTTAGAGAATCTCTTTATGGTGGGGATATAGTTTCCCAGTGGTCGTTCTCCAAAGAGGGTATTTTGGACTACCAGAATCATTTTTTTGTATCATTTATGGAAATGAATTCTTTGATGGGGTATTGTTATATTTCAAAGTGGCTTCTGCACCAGGTAAAAAAGATTATCTATGACATTTGGAGGTGTTTCTAGTGTCCAGGGATGAGATGGGACATTTATAAGTTTTCCTATAATTTCTATACGTTCTAGAAGGTAAAGTACAAGCATTCGAAACCTTTAGGTTTTCATCAGCCACTTTCATTACCTACATGGATGTGGGATAAGAACTCTATGGAATTTTTGGTTGGGCTACCTCATACCCTATGAATGAAGAATGAGATATGGGTTTTGATTAATAGGCTGAGCATGATGGATCACATTATACCCATTCATGATATGGATAAAGTAGTGGAGTTTTGAAATATCTATGTGAAAGTGATTGTTCATTTTCATGGAGTTCCATCTTCTATAGGGATCCTCTGTTTACTTCTCACTTTTAGAGAAGACTTTAGGAGGCATTGGGATCTTAGGTCCATTTGATCATGGCCTACCATCCGTAGTTAGATGACCAGACATAGAGAGCTATACAGATTCTAGATGATATGGATCATACTTGTGTCCTTGACATTATAGGGGATTTGGAAGATCACCTGGGACTATTTGAGTTTTCTCATAAAAATAGATACCAGTTTGTAATAAAAATGAACATTTTGAGGCCTTGTATAATCAGTTGTGTAAATACATTTTATGTTGGTCAGAGGTTGGTGAATGTTCCTTATTTAGAATATGTTTGGAGCAATAAATGACACAAAAGATTTTTTTATTCATCAAAGAATATTGATAGCTTAGAGACAATACAAGTGTTATGATGATATTCACCGTATAACTTTGGTGCTTGCAATTGCTGATTAGGTGCTCTTGATTGTTTCACCTCAGTTGGGTTTTCGACGACTTGGGATACAGAGGATACTTTTTCCTTGTTTTTAAGACATTTTGAGGAGGTTGAGTTTGTGGGGAATGTTTTATACCATTTAGAATTTACACCATAACTAATTTCAATATATAACATGTTCCATGTATCACAACTGAGAAATTATCTCACTAATCCATCTCCCATTTCTAGCTGGAGTATAACGACCCATACTTTGCATACATTGTTAGTACTTCAAAATTGAAGTACACTTATTACGACATATAACAAAACCAAGAAAGGACCGTATAGGTATAGAGTCTTTAGAAACAAGGAAACATAAACAACTGGTTCATAAAGCGTCTACACTGTCTCCCATTTATTTCATCATATCTATAGTCCCGTTTTTCATATCTTACATAATAACCTTCTTACTGGCCTGGGGAAAGAAAACATACAAAAGGGTGAGCTCAATTGCTCAGTAAGGGTAAACAAAAGAAAGATCAATCACATCATATTCATAAAGAACATAACATTTTGGAAATCTTACCCTGCAAAAGAGATGATAATTTCAGAACATGGGATAAATCAGGGTAGTGAAATGTAATAACAATAATCATAACTTAAAACATGAAACTTTGTTTCATACACACATAATCATTGAGAATCAATTATTATTAGTCAATACTCATTGCCAAGACTATCTTAGTGGACAAAGTCCATTTCTGAACGGAGTTCATTCCTCGTTTCAGTCCTATTTCCCTGAACCGGTTTATCCGGACGTTCCATCCATGTCTATCTCATGAGATATAAATTCTTTACCCAATGCATTGGAGGGAGATATAGGTCCCACACATCTCATAATGATTCCATTCTTATGTGTGCCACAAAATCATAAACCATACATCATATCATAACCCATGAAATAAAAATTGGATTCTTAAACATCGTGACATCATAAAACAATTCATATAAGATAAAGGAATTCATAAAAATAATTCCATCACAACATTATCAAACCAATGTAATAATAGGGATAGAAACATAACCCTTTATTATCTTAGATGGAAAATAATTTTGATTAAACACTTGAACTCCATTCTTGAGGAAAATATCATTTCTACTTCAAAAGAACTTTTCCTTTCTTAACATGTCATACAATTGTAAACTAAAAGAAGTTGATTAAAAATAAACTTGAAAACTTGTAAAGGAATATTCTTTTAAATAATATTTTAAATATCCATTCATGCCGTATAAGTTAAAAAAACATTCTTATCATACTTTTGTCGGAAAAGTAAAAAAGTACCTCGTACGAAAAATGACAAAAGATTCCTTTCATATTTTTTACTAAAAACTCACCGAAGGGTAAAATTGGATTTAAACAATTGTAGGTGGATGGAAATAATATTACATATTGAGGAAACATGGATGTGGATGATAAAATACTCCCTAGTAAATTATGAAGTATAAACAATCTCAGATAAAAATTAAGATTGCAAGATTGTCCCTTACCTTAGGTCCGATTTTCTTTGTAAGTGTCTGAACCTCCTGAATAATGATTTAAATAATGTTATTGACTTATTCCAAAATCATAATTATTGTTATGATATCATATATGGTCATATTCTTAGCTTCTTATTAGTAATATTTCATTACTACTTGTTATTCGAGTGTTTATTACTTTTTATTCTTATTCGTGTTTTGTTGAATAAATTTATATTCTTCTCTTTAGGTTATGGATACCTCATTTACAGAATGGTATTAGTGTACTATATATCATATTTATTCATTAAATTCATTTATATAATCCTTATGCAATGAAGATCATGTAGAATGAATCGCATCACATCGTGGAGACGGTATTCCCTACGTATGCACGAGCGATGATATCGTTCCCATGATCATGGAATTTTATTGGAGTGTATGTATACTATTTAAGAATCAATATAAATTTACAATAATCATATATATTAATTCTTTATACCATTATAACCATCCAAGTAAGGTGGTGGTGGAAAATAGATTACACCACGGCGTGGAGACGGTATTCCGTACGTACGCACACGCGGTAATTTAATTTTCCATAGGATGGATAGATGGTGAAATAGGGTTGTTTCATTCTTATAATAACACATCAGTATATGAGTGATACTGATTTTATTACTTAATAATGAAACAACTAAAGAATAAGAAGTGAAAGAATAAATAAAGTTGAAAGAATCGGTAACAGACATTACCTCTTCTTTGAAGCGCTTCTTTGAGACCTCCTTTTAGGGCACTAAACATGGTCTTTGAAGAAGACCAGGATCACTATGATGTTTCTAGGGAAGTGGAGAGGAGAAATTTTCAGTGTTTTTCCGAGCTTGAAGGCTCAAAGTGGTGTGAGTAAGAGAGGGAGGAGGTGCCCTTTTATAAGGGAGGAGAGGGGCTCCTTTGGAAAAACTAAAAATTCTATTTTATTATAAATCCATATTCGGTTTTCAATAGCTCCAAATTAATTTATTTAGAATATGAGGTGGGGAGGGGTAGAAATAATCTCATCCAATAGAATTTGGACAAGTTTAGTGTACTATTGTAACCTTATCATTTAGATTTAACTTTAAGTTAGATAATTTTACTTTTACCGTGTCTTTTTGTGTTCTTACACTATAAGGTTAATAAACTTACTATAATAAGCCAAATTAACCCCCAAGTTGTTTATTATTAATATATATAACCTTATATAAGTCATTTTTCCAAACCTTAGATTTTTAGGAATAAAATAACAATTAATAATATAATATTTGTTTTAAAAACTATTTTATGTCAATTTTGACATTATTTAGTAATTGATTTTTGTAAAAATCATAAAAGAATTATTAGTTCGAAAACAGTTAATTAAATCAATACTAACATGTCATATTAACCTAGAAAAATATTGTAATTCAAAAAAAGTCTCAAATTACATTTATTTGTGTATTTATAACATCAATTATGTCAATATTTCATTAATAAGATAATTACTGCATCATCTTTGTGTCATAAATAAATTAGATTATTTAATGTCTAAAAATTAAAAATAAAATACCATTATGTAGAAAATATTTTTATATTTCTAATGAATATTTATAGTCTAATTTATCTTATTTATAACCCTATATTAAAATTTATTTACTTATTAAACTTTGATTTTACCTATTTTAACCGTTCTTTAAATAAATTAATAATAAATGTCCTAATCTAATCCATGTGGTCATAAATGGTCATATTTTATTCCTAAGGTTGTTTTTGATCGAATTACACTTATACAATAGAATTAGGACATGTGTGAGGGTAATAATAATATCATTTTTACCCTTAATAACCCTATTTACTTTTAGCTGTGGTAAATAAAAGTAAAAAGTTACTATTCACAAAAAATTATTTTCATCTCATTCAACCAAATTTTACTTACTCACATAAATAGTGTCTCTCGGATTTTTGAAATTCCACTCACAGAAGCAGTAAAATTATTTTTTATGTAAATTTGCAAATTCTCCTAGGAGGTGGGTAAAAGACGGTGAACACTTCAATAAAATTTTTATATATCTAAAATTATTATAAAATTACTCTGATGAATTACATTGAACTTATATAGGTATTATGTATAAATTTTGACCTAAAATAAATTTAAATAAAATAAATAATTATTTGAATAAAAAGACGGTTTTTAAATAGTAACCCAGTGTTTTCACAATTCATCAAAAATTGAAAGTTTCCAGAAAAATACCAAAATTTCACCCTAGGATAATTTTGATATTCTGAATCCAAAAATGAAGTCCATTTTGAAAAATAAAATTTAAAAAATTTCAAAAAGTGGTTATTACTATTCATAATGGCTAGTTTTAATAATATTTTAATAGCATATCATTGTTTAGTGAAACTCGGTATTGCGTACAACCCAAACTATCGAGGAAGGTCACGATTGCATGTAAAGAAAGCCAAGAAAGTGTTGTGTCGAGTGAAAGATTACTTTGATGATTTATATAACATAAAAACAAAATATTTCTCATAAAAGTCTCGGGTGTTACATGGAGTGATCTTGAGATTGAACCAGATTTATCTTTGACTGAGCTTCCAATCAGGATAGTTGATTCTAATACCAAGGTACTTCGTGCGAGGAAAATACATTTGGTTCATCTGATATGAAATTATGGATCTAAAAATTCCGAGACATAGGACCATGAGGCACTTATGAGAGAGTAGTGGCCTCATATTTTTAGCTTGGAAGCTTCTTCATAGGCTTTATAAGGATATAATGCTTTTATGGCGGGGAGGTTGTAATATCTCACTACTGATCATCATATTATTTGTTTATCCTTGTCATGGTTTTTCATTTTCTTTGATGGGGTAGGGATGAGTTTAAATTGGAGGGATACCTATAATAGTGATGTTAGATATTTTTTGTACTCTCTTCTTTAACTGTATTTTTCTATAGGTTACTAGAGAGGTGAACATCATGTAATAATGATAAACGTCATGTATTGGTTTTGCATATAAGTCATGAACAACTTCATGATATGATGGGTACACATATTGATGAGTCATTTCACATCATAAAGGATTTAATTATAGGTTTTTAATTAAACACGTGATAATTTATTTCAATGAGATGAATTTTTCAGAGGTTATGTGAATAAACTATTTTTTGTTGTTTAATAGTGTTAGAAATTTTGAAATACACCGATTGTAGTTTTTAAACAGCTATTTCCTTGGATACCATTTATTTTCTTCCACTCCATTTTCTTCTCCCTCAACCTAAGGCATTCCCCAGGTGACCTTGATATATTCCCATCATTGATTCTGTAAGATCACATGAAATCCTTAGTTAGTTGGTGAGTTATTTGGACACACTCTATGCAATTACAATGTTCTAAAACTAATATGTCATGGTTCACATCCACGATCGGATTGTGATGATTCACCTTTGTTCAATGTCAGGGGGCGTGTGTATACACATTTTCTTGAGATTACCTAGAGATTGTAGACTCCTATAGCCATAAATACTATCATACTTTTTTTTTAAGATGATTATGTTGCTTTATTGTGATTTATAATTGATATATAAATGTATGCCAATGTTTTCTAATCTTATTTAAAATTCCTTCTAGATTTATATAAATAGTTGTTGTAAATTTTTATTTTTGTTAATCCATTATTTTGTAGATATTCCATCATTTGAAAATCCATTTCTTAAAGCGTATTTCTGCAATTAAAAATTTATAGAATGATTTTTTAAATATTATTTAAAATTCCAAAATTATTTACCCTTAAAATATAAAGCATTATTTTTGTTAATCATTTATTTTCATTTGTTATAGAATCCATGTTGAGACCCTTCTAGGATTCGTAGCTCACAACCTACTTGTATCTTCAGGTGGTTGTAGATTATCTTCTTCTAGGTTTGAGAAAAGGAAAAGGATCCCTTGGAGGTGGATCCATCTATTGAACCAAGGTCATGGTGGGTTTTTCCCCCTATTTTAGTTTCCTGGTTGTTGTACTCTGGGTCTGTTTATTCTTTTTTTATTCTGGTACATTACTCCCAATGGAGTTAATTTTGTTATGCATACTGTCTTTTTTCTTCTTCTTCTTCTTCCACATTGTAAGTGAAAAAATAATTCCCACTTGCATGTTTTGTGAATAAAGGTGCTAGTCTCTGACCCGAAGGGATCAGGAATGCCCTTCGAGATATGTTAGGGTCAGCTTAGTTATCTGGTTACCAGGGTACCCAGGATTGTTTGTTACATGCATGACTAAGTGAAAGATCAATACTCATGAGAGGCCTCTCATAGATCTACCAAGCCATCACATGGTGACCATATACCAAGTTCCCCAATAGAACACTACCCTTCCACATGGTTAGATCAATGCAGATGAATACACAACAACTATTTATTCCAAATTTCATTAAAAACCAATAAAACCATACCATTTAAATAAAATAAATTATTTTTTTTAAAAATCCCACAAACCCTGATCATACATCAAAACCAAGAAACTATTTTAAAAACATAATTTTAAAACCATGTAACCAATTGCTCATTCCACAAACATAAAACATCCACTATTCCATTAAAAATCTCTAAAAAGGGTTTCCATTAAATATTCACAAAAATTCGAAATCAATAATTCAACTTATAACTAAGAGGATTTGAGAGTAATGTAACTAATTTCTCAAACATACGTGAAAATGAAAAATGGCACAAATTATTCAAAAAAAAAAAACAGTTTGAAACTCCATAAAATGGAATTAAAACTTATTACCTTTAAAAATTACCAATATATCATCACTAATAGCATTATAACCCATGAATATAACCCCAAAATACTTGATTAGTGAATCCAATAGAGGTAAGAATAATAAAACTAAGGAAAACAACAAAGAATGGGAAATTTCCAAGGAACAAGGCCCCCAACACACCCATATTCACCAAATATTAATCTCAGATTAGGAGGAAGGGTCTATACATCCTTTGGAGGGATACAAATTAGAGTTAGGGTCAGTTTAAAGGTTAAATTATCCACTTAGGAGGTAATATGAATAAAATCAACAAAATATGGTATGTGTTTTAAATGTTTCATGGTCAGGGAAAATAGTTAGTAAAAATGTGTTCTAAATAGCACTCCTACCCAGTGCCCACTATTTCAATTTCCTAGTTTCCTAGGAGGTGTTTCATGGTTTCTATTGACCATTCTCAAACCATTAATCTCCATAAAATCCCAAAAAAAAACTTTCCAAAACTCCTCCAAAACTCTTGAAACATAATCCAAAAACATGATATATTTAATATGCATAAAAATGGTAATTTATTGGAAACCAAGGGTGATACATTCTCCACACCTTTGGTCTTTTCATCCTTATAAATTTGAAAAATTCCATTTTCCTAAAACATTTTAGGCAATTTCTCGACCATTCCCTTATAACGATCCCATGTTTCTTCCAGAATCCAACTATATTGCCATAAAACCTGTACTAGACTAATGCTTTCTTCAAGAAACACTTTCTCTTTACTATCCAAAATCAGTACCAGCACATGAACCAATTTAGACACCAACATTAGTTAAATGTGATCCCATAGAATCACATGGTCACGGTCATGTTGATTCATTTTCAATTGTGTTACATGAAACTAAGCCTTGGTGGAAAATCCATCTGATAATCCACCTCACCAACCTATTCCAATATCTCAAACATGCCTATGTATCAAAAAGATAACTTTCCCTGATTCCCAAAATGAAAATTCCCAAACCATGGAGAGATTCCCAAGAAAGCATTTTCACTCACCTTGAACAAAAATAGTCATCGACATTGACCCAATACGATTTATGACATCTCTGATTTGTCCCAATTATCTTCTAGATCAGAGGAATCGTCTATGTTGTCTCTTGCAGTAGGTTTGGTCTAACCAGTGAAGTCTCAACTATTTATACCTAACAATGTGGATAAATAAAAGGACACCCATTCAATGCTTCCAAAGGATCCATGTTTGTCAAGGCCTGGCAACTGTTGTTGTATGAGAATTCCACTAATGGATTGTTCTCCCCCCATGAACCAGTAAAATCCATTCACAAGCCTGAAGAATGTATTCCAATTTTTGTATCATCCTTTCAAATATTCCAACCATCTAAGGATGATATACCATTATCATAGTTAAATGGGTCCCAAGGACTTGTAGTAAGAATTCCAAAAACGAGACATAAACCTCAGATCTCAGTCTAATACTATCAAAAACAGTATGCCATGTCTCTTTAACAATTCAAAGATATATATTTTTGATTATTCTTCCATTATATGAGTTTAATTAATAGGTATTAAATGAGACTAATCCAATCCACTATCAACCATATGACATCGAGTTTCCAAACCATCCTTGGGAAACTAGTCACAAAATCCATGGCTATCTACTCCCACTTAAAAATAAGAATAGGTAAAGACTTCAACATACCCACTATCCACTGGTTCTCTACATTGACCTACCGATATATGAGGCATCTCAAAAAAACTCATCCACTCTTATTTTCATTTCACCCCATCAAAATTGTGCTTTAAAAACCTCATACATCTTTTGTATTCAAGAATGAACAGATAATCATGAATAGTGGTAAACATTAAGAAGTTGTTCCAATCAAGGAAATGTTTTTACCATATGATCTCAAAAACAAAATACTAATCTCCCATCCCAGTTCTACCCCCTCAACGGTATCCCCACCATTGATTTTTTACCTCATAGCAATACATTATTAATCATAAGTATGTCTATCTTTACCATCTTAACCAAACTAGGAACAAAAGAAACCGAAAAGAAAGTTGTAATACTACCTATTTCTTCATAAGGTAACTGTATACCAAGTTACCTAATGGAACACACCCCTTCCACTCGGTCACAAAAATGAAAATGAAAAAACAATAACCATTTATCCCAAATACCATGCCAAAACAATTGTGAAAAAACCATTTCAATAAAAAAATCCTTTCATTGAAAACACTTATACAAACGTTTTTGAAAAATTCAATCCAAAATAAAATTTTAGAACCATCATTTTAAAACCATGCAACCAATTTCACTTTCCACAAGAAAATCGATAATGTAAAAAAACATCACCAAATAGGGTTCCCATCAATATTTGAACATCAATTTCACAATTTAAATCAAGCATTAAATAAATTTGAAATAAATACTTCATTATATAACTAAGGGGTTTTGAGATTGAATCCACCAACCTTGAAAACATAGGAAAAAATAACAATTGTCATAAATCCTTTAACTAATTGGATAGAAACTCAATAAAACGTCATGATATATTTTTTGGCATTAAAAATCACCAAATATTATCATTATTGGAAATACATTGAATTAATCTATCCCAAATAGTATATATTCATGAATCCAAGAGAAGGAAGAAGAATAAAACTAAGGAAAACAACCAATAATGGGAACTTACCAATGAATATATCCTCCAAATCAACAAGATTCACCAATGGATCCCTCCCGGATAAAGAAGAAGGGTCTTGACAACCTTGGGATGGAGGGGAATTACAGTTATGGTTGGATTAAGGAAATAAAGTTCCATTTAGGAGGTAATCTGAATTAGATAAAAAATATATGGATATTATTTTTAACATTTCATAGTTAGGATAGACAGTAAGGAAACCTGTGCTCAAATAGTGTCCTAGCCACTACCTCAAACCATCCCCAACATAGTTGGTTTACAAACATCGAAAAACCATGTACCATCCATTCTAAATAAATCTATCAAATATCAAACTGTTTCTCCTGGGTGACCACACTATATTTACCATACAGTGCACCAAATCGTGCAACTACCTAGTGCCCACTATTTCAAATTCACAATTTCTTATGAGGTGTTATATAGTTTCTACTTACCATGATCAAATGTACACAACAATAAAATAACTAAAACATTCCAAAACATCTACAGACCTACCGAAACATAAACAAAAAACATTATATACATAAAATACATTAAAATAGGGTTAATTTTCCAAGAAAATAAGGGTTCAAAACATGGTACAAATAATTTTTTACCAGTTATATCAAACCAACATTATTATAAATTTTTCAATTAAAAATTTTATAGCTATTATGCCTATTATATTTGGAATCAGATATCAAGGACACCATTATAGGGGTACAATTATGGGACATGTTTATAGGAAATAAACAAGAATGTTCGGAGACATCTATGAAATCCAATCTAGATTGAATGTTTCAAGGATCCATTTATTGATTAAAACATGTATAAGTAATCATAATATATCCATTTTAAATGAAATGTTTCCATGTATCTATAAGATAATAGTAGGAGTTATACTATTTTACAACACATATATGTTTAAATGTATATTGAAAATTGGTTATTTGTATTATATTTTTAATATTATAGAATTTATCAAACAATGACTTATGTAACAACCCATGTTTTAGGAATTAAGATATATCTGAATGAAAGAAGGGGTTGACAAATCCATGTCCTGGTATATAGATGGAATGGTATTGAAAAATTCAAGGTGGAATAATGCTTTGGAATTGGTTGCAGTGAAACATGGTATTTTCAGATGTATCATCTACATCAACCTTAAATTATTTTGGAAATATTTCTCACATACCATGATATATTCATAAGTTTTATCTAATTTAGGAATAAATCATAAAATGAAGACTTCAAACAATACTATGAGAACTGCATAGGATGGAAATTATTTTTATTTGATAGTTCTTGAGAAAAAAAGAAGACTAGTTAATGGTAATTGTAGAAATTATAATACAATTTTTTAGGGGGTATAAATTTAATCTTTGAAAGGCGCTGTCATAGGTGCTCTCAAATGATGTTCATTTTCAAGTTATTTAGGTGCATCAGAGTGGCTGACCAAGGTCATATCTCAAAGGAGGAAGTAATTTTAAAAATATATATTAAAGGTATTTCAAAAATAAAATAAAATAACATAAACACACTACTTAAAAGTATGGGTGTTATCATTTATCAAAATATATGATATATAATGAAAGAAGATTTTATTTATTTTCTTTTTGTTTTGGATGTGATATTGAGAAAGTACAATGAGAAGAAATATTTTAGAAAACTATTTTAAGAAATATTAATCATTCAAACGTATCCAATTCACTTACTTATTAATAATTATCATTTATATTTATATCCAATTAATTGTGATCTCATATTTGTTTAACCCTTGAACCCTATGGGAGTTAACTTAACAACAATGATGAAATAAATTTAACACTAGGATGGATTAAGAACATGAAACTATAAAACTATGAATTGATTTCCTTTTAAAGGATATATTATGGTTTGTAGTGAATAAGGGTTCATATCAATTTTATAAGTGAGCAAGAATTGAATTTATGGATTACATTTAAACTCTAAAATGTATCCCTTGTTGTTTAATTTTACTGAATAAGATTGTGTTATGATAGTTTGAACAATTCTCATCCACTAATGTTGTGTGCTAGTTATTCAAATACTTTATTATTTTATTTTAAATTAAAAACTCAATTCATATATCATATTAATTACAGTATCTAATTGATTCATAATAAATACATTAATAAGGTAATATTTAAATTGATTACTAAAAAACTACTCTTCCATGGGAGTTTTTGTCATCGTAGAAATGAATTTCATGTGAAGAGGTTTAGAAAGGGTATAAACCTATCTCATTTATAATATTAAGATACATCCCAATTAATTTAATATAATATAAAAATGAGAAGAAACAATGAATTTTATTATAAGTAAATAAACATTACAAGAAAGAAGAGGAAAAGAAAAGAATTTTGGAGGAGATACAAGCTTGATAGATTCCCTCGTATAATGGTGATTTGAAATTGAATGTCACCACTTCTCATATGCTCCCAATCCTCAAATGAGTTACCAAACCCATCCAAATGTTGGAAAAAAATATAGAGTGGATGGGAGGCTATGTTTATAAAAGATTTCAAGTGTGAATGGAAAATTCATCCAAATATTTTATGGCCACTTACAATGCATCATTGACCACTAAAACATATGAACCATCCATCCATCCATAATGGTGGTTTGTTTGAAATTGAATACTATATCAAATTTACACATTTTATCCCAATCCAACCCCAAATGTAGAATATATTTCCCAAATGGTGAAGTGGTGTCCAATATGGAGAGTTCAGTCCACTTATAACTTCATGGACAATTTTGTCCAACAAAATGCACAATTTATCTCATATTTCCTAAATTAATGTAATATAAAATTGATATAAGATCACTATTAAGAAAACATGTATATAAATAATGTATAAGAAAATATTTGTGGAAGAAATACTACAACGAACTTCAATAGGAAATACTTAAAATTTAATAAAATTATCAGATGAATGATATAATCCCAAATATTTTATAAGTAAACATATTTAACACAATGTCTGGAAATATTGTCATTTGTTATGAATAAAAAATTTATCAAATCTCCCAAAATTACATTTTTTAACTCCTAATAAAAGCAGCATATCTTGTGTTCAAATTTTTTTTATAAGATATGGATGTTCATATTCCTCAATCCACAGTGTAAATAAATGAAAATAATTCTATCAAGATTAAATATCACTAAATTTGAAAGTCATTGTCTCATAAATTTTATCAAAATAAAGTCCAATTATATTAATAAATCAAATCATAGGTCAATAAGTTATGGGTCCATCATTCCATTAATTCCCTAGGTGTATGTGTTCCAACCATTCCAGGCTCCTATCTCAACTGTTTATTTAGTATATTTAAGTTATGAAAATAATTCTTCTTACCTGGATTAATTCTCCACTCATGGTATAAATTTCTTTGTAATAAAATTTCAAGACCCACTCACTTAAGTATTCAGAAACTTAAAACATTAAAATCTTGACCTAGATATCCCCATTTGTTATAAATTTCATCACTCACCTCATTATTAAGATAATAATAATTTTTTTTTGTTTTTTATATATTTCTTTGAGGGTGTAAAATTGTTGAATATTAGGTAAAAATTCATTGGTTAATTTGGTATAGTAATTAAACCAAGTGAAATAGAAACAAATATATGGATAAACCATTAATATAAGATGAATTGTTTTACCTAAATTGGATATAACTTCAATTGACTAGGAAAATTTTTATAAGTTATGGTTTCATGGAATTTTTTTTGAGAAATCAATGAAATACTTTTCCATGAACTGATTTAAAAAAAATTGTTTCAGGATCTAAAAGTTTTTATAATGAGACAACCAATCATATCATTAACAACTTTTATTTTTATAAAAATAAACCATTGATGATGAAATCACGCGCATTCTTATCATGCTACCAATGAATTTTGGAAACATGAATTTTTCATATGTTCCACATGTAAATTATTATGTAACATGATATGTTTGACTTGTTTTTTAAAAATTTAATAGAAACTCTAATATATAAAAAAAACAAACACAAATGAAAATAAAAAATATCTAACCCAAAATATTATCCCATCCCCTACACATAAAATATTGCATTGTCCTCAATGTGAACCTATTATATGATATGAGAAAATAAAATGTTCAATTTTGAAAAGAAAAAATAATAAAAAAGTAAATGGGTTAGGAACAACTTGATATTCTCAATTTATAATGGGGTCAAATAGTGTGATTAAATCAACTGCATCGATAGTAAGTACCTCAAATTATTTCTTCTAACACTTCCCATTAACAGTAATTCTCCTCCCTATTTCCTATTTTGTGATATCCACTACAAAATATGGTAAAACATTAGATACAACATAAGTACCTGACCATCTAGAATGCAACTTTCCGAGAATCAACTTTAGTCAGGAACTATTGATTAAGAGTTTCTCCCCTAAATAAAACACCCTTTTTGGGGTAATTATATCATGATATTACTTTTATCATTCCTTATAGATCCTTGAGTTCTCATATGATGATAATAAAATCTCCTTAAGATCTTGAATTTTCATCATCTATTGAATTCCATCTTAGGAAAAATCAATGTTGCATTTATTTATATCCCAATAAGCATGATTCTCGACCTCCATGGGGTAGATGAGAATATTTCCCAAAAACAATATGAAATGTGTACATACCTATGTGATTCTTGTATGCTTTCCTATAGTCCAACAACACATCAACAATTCAATTTCTTCAATACTTCCTATTCGGCTGCATGGTTTTCTCTAAAATTTGTTTCAACTCCTGATTTGAATCCTCAACCTAGCCATTTCTTTTGATGCGGTATGGTTTTGATGTTTTATGTGTCACCAGAAAATTCTGAAGGTGGGAATCCAAAATCCAATTTAAAAAGTGTGTCCCTTGGTCACTACTTATGGACCTTGGTAGTCCATACCTATAGAACATTTTATCCTCGATAAAATCCACAAAAACACTAGAATAATAAGTCCTAGTGGCCTTAGCCTCTACCCATTTGAAAACATAATCAATAGAAACCAAAATATACATGAACCCAAATAAAATTAGGGAACGACCCATAATAAGAAAGTGTCTATCAAAAATGAAAAATAGAACCAATCTCATCATCAGACACACATGTCCTAATGAATTAGCAACTACACATGCGCCATAGGTAGGAATCATCCAACACAAAAAACTATGACTCTCTATTATGTTTTTGGACTTTGTGTTTCTTTAAATTTAAAGGAATTTCATATGAAATGAGGTAGTACAAAAAAATTTCATACAGAGGATGTATACTTGATATGACAAAGAGATGATCATTGGATAAGGTCTCAAAAAGTGGTACCTAATCAAAGGTGTCAACCTATAGTGTGTGAGTAATCATACTTGTTGATTAAAAAAATCCCACAAGGTAACATTGAAGAATTTATGGGTTGATTGTGTTTCTTAACAAAGAGGGTTTCCATGGTCAGTTTTGGTGTTATACATATATTGTTAAAAATCTATGTTGAAATGGATCTATGAAAAAGGAATGGGTTATCTGGAGGTGGTACAAAAATAACTGATACCAGGTGGTTCCATTTTCCAATGTGTTCCAATTTTTTTGCCTCAAAATATAGGAAATCGATTTATGTGTTTTTTGAAAAGTAAGTTACTCACAAGATAGAAGGTGGTTTGGAATGTTTTGTATAAGAAATGTTTCAGGATTCGAACAAAAAAGTTTTGAAAATTCATGAAGTGCATGAAAGATCTGGAATGTACGTGAAAGATGAGGTTGTGCGAAATAGGCTTGCGTGCTCAATGAAATGACCAATGTGGTTTTTTTCTCCTGACGAAGATCTTGCATGACATGTCAGGATCATGCTCAGAGGGGTCATTGATGCCTATAAAGAAGAGGTGACCCCCTTCATTTTCATTCTCAACACTTAGAGAAATCAAAGGCTGGGGATCACGTAATAATTGGGTGCAAAGGGAGTTGCGTGTACGTATATGAGTTGCATGTGATAATGGAATTTTCATGTAAGAATTTGAGTTGCGCATAAGAACGAAGTTGCGGGTAAAAAGAGGTTTTGTGCACCAAGAATTTAACATGAACACAGGGAATAGTAAGGGTTGTGAAAAACATTGGTATTTCACCAATACATGTGTGGTAAAGTGGTATGAATTAGTGGATGAAAGTGAAACATCAATAGAGTATCTATATATGGTGGAGGATACATTAATTGGAGACAATTAAGGGACCTATTTTTCTAAAAACTATGAGTGGTTCTTCTAAAGAAGTAGTGATCACACCTCCATTAAGAGATCAGTTATATTTTGAAATGTGATTGGATGTAAACTAGGTGGGACAGTGAGTCTAATAAGAAATTTGAAAATAGGAGTGTGCTTTTAGTGGTTTTGATACATCTGCACATTGTAGTTGTATGCTCCTAAGACATAGCCCAGTGAGGGTTTATAGTTTAGGTTTTAATTTTTGATCATAATTTTTTGTGAGAAGGAGAGTGAAGAGTATTTAGTGTAACAACAAAACAATATTGAATGAGGAAGTTATTTTTAAGCTTTCATACCCTTATTCACCCACCTTAGGGAATCTGACCTAGTGGGACAGAAAATTGGTATCATAGAAAAAGGTTAATATTTTTGTTTCTCTCTTAATGTAGTGTAACACCCCAAGCTTTTATGAGATATATTATTTTTAATTTCTTTGATCTTCTATTATACACTACACCAAGATTAGCTTGTACTATACGCAACACCGCATTAGCTTGTAGTATAGGTAACACTAATCTTGGATCGTGTTACACACAATTTCAAGTTCGCAACATTGAGTGAATATATATATGTATATATGTATATATTCAATGTATAAATGAAATACAGTTGGATTCTGTTATATAAAACAACAAAGAAGTCTTTCACTACACGCAACCCTGACTTGGATTGCATTACACACAATCACGACCTTCCTCGATAGCGTGTGTTGTACGCAATACTGAGTTTATCTAAACAACGATATATGGTTATAATATTATCACAAAATAGCCTTTATGAATATTATTGACTACTTTTTTAATTTTATTAAATTATTATTCATCTTACACATTTTCTAGAACATGGTATGAGAACAAAATAAATTTTTCGGGTAAAATAAGTATTTTTCAAAAAATGCAGTTTTGCCGCCTTTTGATGGCGCACCCACATTAATTCTAGAATTTGAAATTTTTATAAGTTCAATTTTACAAAATAAAATTATAATTTTGAATCAGGATATAAAAATTTACATTGGATAAAGTTTTGATATTTTTCTGATAACTTTCATATTTTAATGAATAGTAAAAACACAGTATATTTTAATTAAAAACAACTTTTTTCATGATAATAATTTATATAGTTAAATTATAATCGTAAATGGTTTTAAAGTATAAATATAATATATTTTTACCATTTAATATAATGTATGTCATTAGCATTAATTTCACATTGAATTAATAGGTAAAAACATTTCAATCTTTGCCAATGTTTTAACTTCTAAAACTCATTTTCGTAACAACATGATTAATTTTAAATTATTTAATGAAACTTATGTGTTTTTAATTTTGAAAAATTCTATTCCATATTTGGAATCAGTGGGTCCAAATTATGTTAATAGGCTACTTTTTTTTTTGGGCATTATGAATAGTAACTACGGTAAATTTTATTTACCATAGTTAAAGGTAAATCGGGTAATTAAGTGTAAATATAAGATTATAAAATTACCCTAACAACTTCCAAAATCCTATTGGATGACAAAAAGTCGACCCATATCACCTATGGGTCGGATTAGATTCATTTAATGGACTTTTTCCCATGAAAATTATTTAATTATTATTAAAACCAAAGAAAGTGAAAACATGTCACTTTCTTTAATCATATAATTATAATAATATTAATTTAGTGATAAAAATAATGATACTTCAAACATGAAGAGTCTCCAGAAATATAATACAATTATCTACATCATATGAATTTATTTATAATTTTTAGGGATTAAATAATTATCATTAATTATGACACAATAGTGATGTTGAAATTATTTTATTAATTAAAATATCAAATAAATGGTTTTAAAAATATTAAAATAAATATTATATGAACTATTTAATGTGCTCCACTAATTTTAAAGATACATATGAAAATTTATTATTCTTTTAATGCTTTTAGTTAGAACATATCATTGGTATATATTTTATTTTAATTCAAATATATGAATAGTTTCAAAATTGACAGTATTGTTATTTTATAAAAATAACATATTATAAAATAGATTAAAAATCAAAAAAATATTTAAAATTTATAAATTAAAATTTATAAGGTCTAAAATGTCATAAAGTGTCAAATTATGGAAAATTCACAAAACATATGAAATTATTTATAATAATTTAAAATTTAGAATATTATTACCACAAATAAAATTAAATTGATAAATAAGGATAAATCAAGTTGATAATGTTTAAAATAAATTATTAACATGTCTAAATTATATTGGTTGATGAGATTACAACCCTATCGCATCTAATCTTTAGATATGAGTCATTTTGGAAGTTTCTATGTGGGGTTGGGATTTAATATAAACTAATATTTCTTATATTTCCAAAGGTGCCCCTCTCCTCCCTTATAAAAGGGCACCTCCTCCCTCTCCTCCTCACACAAATTTGAGCCTTCAAGCTCGGCCAAACCCTGCCCATTTCACTTCCCCACTTCCTTAGAAACCTACAAGAGCTACTGGTCTTATCAAAAGACCAACTCTAGTGCCCTAAGAGAATGTTTAAAGGAGGCACTTCGAGATAGAGGTAATACCTTCTACCATTTTCTTCAAGTTCCATTCTTCTTCTACTCCCTCTTCTTTAGTTGTTTCATTATGAAGTAATAACATCAGTATCCCTCATATACTTATATGTTATTGTAAATATGAAACAACCCTATTTCACCTTCTATCCATCCTACGAAAAACAAAATCACTGCGCGTGCGTACGTACGGAATACCGTCTCCATGTCGTGGTGTAATCTGTTTTTCCACCAACACCTTACATGGATGGGTATAATGGTGTAAAGAATAACTATATATGGTTATTATAACATCATACTGATTCTGATATATGATACCATCCCCTCCAATTGTATTCAATAATTATGGGAAAGATATCATCGCTCGTGCGTACGTACGGACTACCGTCTCCACAACGCAATGAGATTCATTCTCCATGTTAACCATACATGAATGATCATAATGTTTATATAATGAATAACAATTAAATATATAAAATAATAATTCTACTGTATTTATGTATATATATATATGTATTTCATCTATTTAGTTTCATTCAATTCAATAAGGAAACAAAAACATCGTTCATGCATACGTACGGCCTACCGTCTTCATGAATGATGTATTTCATTCCTTTTATCGATCTATAATATATATGTATAGGATGAATATATATTATATATAAATCATGTTTTACATTCTGGAATTATGTAAATCTGGATATAAGTAATAATATCAAGAACGACAAGTCGAAACACATACGATAAATTAAATGATTTTACCCAAAACGCTGCTTTAACATGGAATTTACAAAAGAACGGGCAATATAAAGTCATAAGTGAAACATATATAATATTATAACAATGAATATGTTTATTTAATAATTCAATGACATTATTTAAATCATTATACAGGAGGTTTGGATCCATACGAAGCATATTCGACACATGGTTTGGGATAATTTTGCAAATCTCATTTTTATCTGAGATTTCTTATACGTATGTATTTACTGGGGTTATTGTTATAATCCATGTCCATGTTTTCTAAAAGTGTTTTTATGTATGTTTAATGTACTTTTTACCCATTTTTACTTTTACCCCATGGTATGGAAGGAATCATTCTTTTATTTACCCTTCAAGGTACCTTTTGACTTTTCCGACAAAAGTACGAGAAGAATGTTTTTTTAACTTATACGACATGAAAGGATTTTTACGGTTTTATAAAGCATTTTTTCATGAAGCTTCCTCCAAAATATTTCATGACTATTTTCAACAAAATCCTTTTTCTTTTAAAATTGCATGACATTTTGTGAAAAAGAAAATGATTTTTGAAGAAGAAAGGATATTTTCCTCTAGAATCCATTTCAAGTGTTTTATCAAAACCATTTTCCCTCTAAGTTAAAATTATTTCATATGTGTATGTTTCATGTATAATGTCTCTATGATTTACATGTCTTCACTTTTCTGATTATGAAATGATATCCATTTCTTTTATATGGATTATGTGATGATGGGATGATGTTTATGAAACCCATTTTATTTGTTGGGTTATTATGAATGATGTATGTTTATTTTGTGGCACAAGTAAGAATTATTTCATTATGAGATGGGTAGGACCTATATCTCCCTCCAATGCCTTGGGTAAAGATTTATATCTCATGAGATAGACATGGCTGGAACGGTAAGTTAATCTGGTTCAGTGTTACAGGACTGAAACGAGGAGTGAACTCGATTCAGAAAGGGACTTTTTCCACTATGATGGTCATGGCAGTAATGCCTTGTCTACTATGGAAATCATATCATGTGCTTAATGGTTTCCACAATTACATGTTTTATTCCCATGCTAATTTTTCAGGATTAATGTTTCTTCATGATATATGCCTTACGTACTGCCATGTTTTATGTCATTGCTCAAGATTTTGATGTTTAGATTTTATGCTCATGTTTTTTACATTCAAATGTATAAGGATTGTTTTATGTTCTCTATGCTTACCCTTACTGAGCATTTGAGCTCACCCTTTATATGTTTTCTTTTCCCTAGGATTTAAAGAAAGGTTTTAGGTAAGAAAACAAAAGGGGAAGATCATTAACGGAGATGTTTAATATCTTTCACCACTATTAGAAGATTATATTCCGAGTTTCCAAAGACACTAAACTATTACGATCCATGTGTTTATGTTTTTGTGATGTATTAAGTATTCTAGAAAATTAATATAATGTCCATGTACGTCAAGCTTCGGGTCTCTACAGTTGGTATCAGAGGAATGGTTTAGTCAACCTTTCGAAACTAGGATTCAAAAATGTTTGTGAGATCCCTAGAGATATTTCTAAGGTATGTCTAGGGATGTCACTAAGGATATGTATATGTATAGGATATAGTCCTAGAACTACGGTAACAATATTAGAATTTTACCTAAGATGTTAGATATTGAGGGTACTCCCCCTTTGCTATATTGTTTTCCCTAGAATGATTTTTTCCTCTCACACTATTCTTTTTGGGTTTTAGAAAATGGCTGGAAATAGGAAGATTCACGATAATGGAGGATATGACAGACAATAGAATGACATTCTTCAGGAGCAACCAAATGAAACGGGATTTGGAAGTCTAAAAATCGTTATTATGCCTAATCAACAATATCATAATATGATTAATAATCTCAACTTTGGTAAGTTTCCAGACTCAGATAATAAGAGAAATATGGAGTTTCATGATGATCATAGAGGAAAGAAAGTTCAATTTCCCTCATGTAAATCATGTGGGAAGAGGCATCGGGGAGATTGTTTCAAAGGAGCTGGAAGATGCTTTGGGTGTGGAAAAGAAGGACACAAAGCTAAAAAGTGCAAATGAAAAGGTTCAGTTAACACCATGGACAAGGATAATGGTATTGCTACGACATCAACAATGATTAGATGTTTTAAATGTGGAATGTATTGGCATTATGCCAAACATTTCCCTAAGGGAAAATATCATGAAGAGAATCAGCATGGTCATATGAGTAGTATTTATGTGGATGATGTTGAAGAGACTACAAATGAAACATGAGATGAAAGAAATGATGAATCTCAGTTAGTGGTTTAAGAAGTTAGTGGAATGATTGTAGGTTTATAAAGAATAATGTATCGTACTATTGAATAAAGAATCATATAAGGATTGTTATACTATTGTTTTTCCTAAATTATTTGAAAGTATATGTTGAATGGTACCGGTAACCATGGAAGGTTATTCAGATATTTTTTTGAAAGTAGATGATATGCGCATAATGAAGGGATAAGAAGATAATGAGTGGTTTGATTTTATGCATGAACTCATGACTGATATAAGGACTAAGTGATATTATGGTTTGATTATATAGATTTTCTGGGATTTTGGTGTGTGGAAAGAGTTACCTTTTGATAGTACTCAAGTTTTCACTAAGGTTATATGGTAATTTATGTTTCAAGAGAATATATGACTAAGGTATTCATGTGTTTGGAATGCAACCAACAAGATATATCTTATGATATGTGTGAGATAAATGCTTATATTCACATTCTTGGTAGATAACGTTTTTAGTAATTGTTTTCTTTATACTATGATCTTGGACCGAAGTATTTTAGATAAGCCTAAAGATTGGAATGGATTATGTTAGAAATAAGTTAGTATTGTTTAAGGATAGAACTTTTTTTCGATATTATTGATGGGATGTTATAGAAATGTAGTTTTAGAAAAAGGACAACCTGCAGGACTGGCGACATCCCATCGTGTCGGACAAGGCTATGGGAATCGAACCCACAACTGAAGTGCGACTAGCCTTTATCGCCTACCATTGGCCTACAGGAAGTCCCTGGTTAGTAGAAACTAGTTTTATTTTATTAAGCGGTATGATATATGAAGTATAAGTTCATTTTTAGAATCGTATATGATTAACCTCACCATAGATGGACTTATGTATATTTGATTACTTTTGCTAATATTTTGTTCGAAACAGATGGAATGACCCATCATTCTGTCAAATGATCTGTTGACACTTCACGAATAAAAATTCAACTTCATTTCTTTAAGATATGAAGTGGAAATTGTTCAAAGCACGAAGAATAGTGAGATTGTACCAAAATCAAGCATGTATTTCTTCTAATTAAAAATTTTCAACTTTAGGGAAATGATATTGAAAACCAAAAATGTTGTCCTAGTGCTCTTATATCTAATTAATCATATGGTACCTTAGATCATCAGAAATTTATGGCTCTGTGATCGATGTCTTTTTCATAGCCATGTTCTCTACCACTCTCCATCAGAACTTGATGGTTAGATTTTTCTTCCATATCCATATTTTCACCTATTTTCTCATATATGGAAACCCAGTGATGAGTTACTTTGGGTAATATTTACATTTCTTAATTTAGTTTTTAAAATTAAGTTTTAGTATTCTTTTTTACAAAGTGGGTTTCTATGAAAAGTAAACGATTTATAACCCCGACAAATTTCGAGGATGAAATTCATTTTAAGGGGGTAGAATGTAACACCCCAATATTTTATGAGATATATTATTTTTAATTTCTTTGATCATCTATTATAAACTACACCAATATTAGATTGTACTATACTCAACACCGCATTAGCTTGTAGTATACGTAACACTATTCTTGGATCGTGTTACACACAATTTCAAGATCGCAACATTGAGTGAATATATATATGTACATATGTATATATATATATATATATTCAATGTATAAATGAAATATGGTTGGATTATATTATACAAAACAATGAATAAGTCTTCATTACACACAACCCTAACTTGGCATGCATTACACACAATCACGACCTTCCTCGATAGCGTGTGTTGTACGCAATATCGGGTTTCACTAAACAACGATATATGGTTATAATATTATCACGAACTAGCCGTTATGAATAGTGTTAACTAAATTTTGAATTTTACAACATTATTATTCTTCTTACACATTTTTTAGAACATGGTATGAGTATAAAATACATTTTTTGGGTAAAATAAGTATTTTTCAAAAAATGCAATTTTGCCGCCATTTGATGGCGCACCCATTTTAAATCTAGTTTTTGACATGTTTATAAGTTAAATTTTACAAAATAAAATTATAGTTTTGAATCAGGATATAAAAATTTACATTGTTTAAAGTTTTGATATTTTTCTGATAATTTTCCTATTTTAATGAATAGTAAAAACATGCTATATTTTATTTAAAACAACTTTTTTCATCGTAATAATTTATATAGTAAAATTATAATATTTAATGGTTTTATAGTATAAATAGAATATATTTTTACCATTTAATATAATTTATTTCATTAGCATTAATTTCCCATTGAATTCATTGGTAAAAACATTTCAATCTTTGGCAATGTTTTAACTTCTTAAAACCCATTTTCTTAACAACAGGATGAATTTTAAATTAATTACTTCAAATTATATATTTTGATATTTGAAAAATGGATTCCATATTTGGAATCAGTGGGTCCAAATTATGTTAATAGGCTACTTTTTATTTTTGGGCATTATGAATAGTAACTACGGTAAATTTTATTTACCATAGTTAAAGTTAAATCAAGTAATTAAGGGTAAATATAAGATTATAAAATTACCCTAACACCTTCCAAAATCCTATTTAATGACTAAAAGTAGACCCATATCACCTAAGGGTCGGATTAGATTCATTTAATGGACTTTTTTCCATGAAAATAATTTAATTATTATTAAAACCAAAGAAAGTGACAACATGTCACTTTCTTAAATCTTATAAGTATAATAATTTTAATTTAGTGATAAACCTATTGAAACATATAACATGAATAGTCTCCAAAACTCTAATACAAGAATCTACATCATATGAATTTATTCATAATTTTTAGGGATTAAATAATTATCATTAATTATGACACGATAGTGATGTTGAAATTATTTTATTAATTAAAATATCAAATAAATGGTTTTACAAATATTAAAATAAATATTATATGAAATATTTAATGTTCTACACTAATTTTCTACAAACATATGACATTTTATGAATCTATTAAAGATTTTATTTCGAACATATCTTCTGTATATATTTTATTTAAATTCAAATAAATGAATAGTGTCAAAATTGACACTATTGTTATCTTATAAAAAACATATTGTAAAATTGTTTAAAAATAACAAAAATATTTAAAAATTATAAATTAAAATTTATATAGTCTAAAATTTCATAAAGTAGCAAATTATGGAAAATTAACAACACATATGTAATTATTTATAATAATTTAAAATTTATAATATTATTACCACAAATAAAATAAAATTGATAAATAAGGATAAATAAAGTTGATAATGTTTAAAATAAATTCATAACATGTCTAAATTTTATTTTTTGATGATATTACAACCCAATATCATCAAATCTTTGGATATTAGTCATTTTGGAAGTTTTTATGTGGGGTTGCGATTTAATATAAACTAATATTTCTTATATTTCCAATGGTGCCCCTCTCCTCCCTTATAAAAGGGCACCTCCTCCCTCTCCTCCTCACACCAATTTGATCCTTAATGATCATCCAAAACCTACCCATTTTACTTCCCCACTTCCTTAGAAACCTACTAGAGGTACTGGTCTTCTCAAAAGACCAACTCTTGTTCCCTAAGAGAAAGTTTAAAGGAGGCACTTCGAGAAAGAGGTAATACCTTCTACCGTTTTCTTCAAGGTCCATTATTCATCTACTCCCTCTTCTTTAGTTGTTTCATTATAAAATAATAAGATAACTATCCCACATATACTGATATTTTATTATAAATATGAAACAACCCTATTTCACATTCTATCCATCCTACGGAAAACAAAATCACCGCGCGTGCGTACGTACAGAATACTGTCTCCACGCCGTGGTGTAATCTGTTTTTCCACCGACACCTTAAATTGATGGGTATAATGGTGTAAAGAATAACTATATATGGTTATTATAACATCATACTAATTATGATACATTATACCATCCACTCCAATTCTATTCAATAATTATGGGAACGATATCATCGCTCGTGCGTACGTACGGACTACCGTCTCCACGACGCGATGAGATTCATTCTCCATGTTAACCATAAATGAATGATCATAAAGTTTATATAATGAATAATAATGAAATATATTAAATAATAATGCTACTGGATTTATGTATATATATATATTTATGTCATCTATTTAGTTTCATTCAATTCAATAAGGAAACAAAAACAACATTCATGCGTACGTACGGCCTACCGTCTTAATTGAACGGTGTATTTCATTCCTTTTATCGATCTATAATATATATGTATATGATGAATATATATTATATATAAATCCTTTTTTACATTCTGGAATTATGTAAATCAGGATATAAGTAATAATATCAATAACGACAAGTCGAAACACATACGATAAATGAAATGCTTTTACCCAAAATGCTACTTTAACATGGAATTTAAAAAAGAACGGGTAATATAAAGTCATAAGTGAAACATATATGATATCATAATAATGAATATGATTATGTAATAAGTCAATGACATTATTTAAATCATTAGATAGGAGGTTTGGATCCATACGAAGCATATCGAACATAAGGTAAGGGATAATTTTGCAAATTTCATTTTTATCCGAGATGGGTTATACGTAAGTATTTACTAGGGTTATTGTTACAATCCATGTCCATGTTTTATAAAAGTGTTTTTATGTATGTTTAATGTCCTTTTTACCCATTTTGACTTTTACCTCATGGTATAGAAGGAATCTTTCTTTTATTTACCCTTCAAGGTACCTTTGGACTTTTCCGACAAATGTACGAGAATAAAGTTTTTTTAACTTATACAGCATGAAAGGATTTTTACGGTTTTATAAAGCCTTATTTTCAGGAAGCTTCCTCCAAAATATTTCATGACTATTTTCAATAAAATCCTTTTCTTTTAAAATTGCATGAAATTTTGTGAAAAATAAAATTATTTTTGAAGAAGCAAGGATATTTTCCTCAGGAATTCATTTCAAGTGTTTTATCAAACCCATTTTACCTCTAAGATGACATTATTTCATATTTGTATTTTTCATGTATAATTTCTCTATGATTTACATGTTTTCACTTTTCTTATTATGAAATGATATCCATTTCTTTTATATGGATTATTTTATGATAGGATGATGTTTACAAAACCCATTTTATTTGTTGGGTTATTATGAATGATGTATGTTGATTTTGTGGAACATGTAAGAATGATTTCATTATGAGATGGGTGGGACCTATATATCCCTCCAATTAATTGGGTACAGATTTATATCTCATGAGATAGACATGGCTGGAATGGTAAGTTAATCCGGTTTAGTGTTACAGGACTGATACGAGGAGTGAACTCGATTCAGAAAGGGACTTTGTCCACTAAGATGGTCATGGAAATAATGCCTTGGATAATATTGAAATAATATAATGTGCTTAATGTTTTCCACAATTACATGTTTTATTCCCATGATAATTTATCATGATTAATGTTTCTTCATGATCTATTCCTTACGTACTCCCATGTTTTATGTCATTTCTCAAGATTTTAATGTTTATATTTTATGCTCATGTTTTTTATATTCAAATGTATAAGGATTGTTTTATGTTCTCTATGCTTACCCTTACTGAGCATTTGAGCTCACCCTTTATATGTTTTCGTTTTCCCAGGATTTAAAGATTGGTTTTAGGTAAGAAAACAAAAGGGGAAGATCATTAATGGAGATGTTGAAGATCTTTCACCACTATTAGAAGATTATATTCCGAGTTTCCAAAGACACTAAACTATTATGATCCTTGTGTGTCTGTTTTTGTTATGTATTACGTATTCCCTAAAAGTAATATAATGTCCATGTACGTCAAGCTTCGGGTCTCTACATGTAGGCCATCAATCGAAAGGTTATTCCAATAATTTATTGGAATAATTTTCAGTTATAGATGAATTATATGCAACACTACATCTAATATTTGGGATTGGATTTGTTTATAGTAGTGATGGATAGTATTTCAGCCATCATAGATAGTGGTTCTTTATCAAAATATGAACAAAGGGATTTATATGCTGACGCCAAGTGAATCAATGCTTTAGGGGGAGCCCTATCCAATGGAATATACACATTGGTGATGTCATGGAATACATCTGAGGCTATTTCAGAAAATAAATTGAATATGTATGAAAGAGATTCAAAGGAGAGAGATACAAAGCTATAGGTTCTGTGGAACAAGTATGATGATATGATAATGAACCCAAATGATTATATCGATGCATTCTTTGATAGGGTTAATATTGTTATGGAATACATGTGTTGTCTTGGGAAAGTTATTGAATTTTTAAAGATCTTAAAGAACATATTGAGAGGACTTCCACCTCAGTTTAATCCAAAAGTTCCTATGTTGGAGGAAAAATAACCAAAGGTGCTTACATTGGATTTATTACACATTACACTTATCGCATATAAGATGCGAAATAAGGAAATTCAGTCTATGGAAAACGGAAGTCCAAGGAACTAGTATTTAAGGCCCTGAAGCATCCAACCATTGAAGATTATTAGGAAGATGAAGAGGCAGATGATGATATTTCAATCCTTTCATCGAAAATACAAAGATGAAAAGGAAATTTCAATGGGAAACATCCACTTTATTTCTTTAGATGAGGAAAGGAATGTCATATTGTAGAAAGGTTCCCTAAGAAGTTTCTAGAATATTAAGAGGATGATGTTGAAATACCTATGAATAAGTCTTCAGCCGATGTGAAAGCAAAGAAATATATTAAGAGAAATTTCATTAAGAAAAAAAATATTCTTTTACGAGAAAGTGACAGCTCAGATGAATATGAGGTTAAAGAAATAGAAAACAACAAGGATAATAGAGAAAACAATATGGTGGTAGTCCTAGGAAGCAACCAAAAAAGGAATAAAGTGAAGTTGATATTGAATAATTTAATGGAATATTTGATTTACAAGGTGAATTAGAAGCCACTCTTAAAGAGATAGATGTTTGGAGATCCAGAATGAAGAATTCCTACAATTTTGTTCATGATGAAAAACCCCCTATGTAGCAGTAGGAAGAAGGGAAGTCTACAATGGTGGAATAAATAGAAAAAATTGAGTCTCCAACACCAGAGAGCTCAAAAAGGGTTGTTGAGTATAAGATCAAAATTGAGGAAAAGAAGAGTGAAATCAATAGTTTGACATGCATCGAAAGAAGTTAAATCCAACATATTAGAGAACATTAAGAAGCATATGTTATTTCTGAGACAAAATGTTATGTACCTAATAAGAATATTGACTCCTAATGTGACATCAAGAATTGTAGACCATTCAAAAGAAAGAATTGTTGGAAGTGGAGAATAGAGGTCCAATAGAACAAAAGCAACAGTCAAATCTAAGTGATAAGGATGATATGGGGATTGATTAAAAACATAAAATAGTCTTGGTTGAAGTCTGAACATGAGAACATTCTCCCATATTAAAGATTGATTTGGGTATGAAACAGTATCAGATGATTTAGAAAACCCAAAGGGCATATAGTGGTTTAGAAATGACATTAAGGAATGCACCTTACATCAGGTGTTATTGCTGTGGCAAGATGGGATACACAAAAAATGTGTGTTCTATTGTAAAGAGATATTAAAGTGTAGAAGAACAATAATGGCAAAAAATAGGATTCAATACTCTAGAATATCATTTGAGTAAAATTGATTTTAGTGTGGAGGATTTGGAAACATGGCTATATATTGAACATCAACCATGCATCAGGGTGTTCCAAAGTAGAATCAATGTGATCGAATGTTGAAAATAAAAGAATAAATGAATGATTTGAAAATGAAAAATCGATTTGTAGCTCTTACATATTATGGTAGTCCATCATACTATGATGAAGATCAAGATTTAAAATCGAAACTGAGTATGAATTCAAAAACATGGATAAAAAAATAAAATAGTTGATAAGGCAGTGATTGAAAAAATGTCCCGTAAAGCATCAGATCGTTCTATTTTATTGATCCTTGAAAGAGTTTTACCATAAAATATGATAGAGAATAAGGATATTGTTACAGGCATAAAATATTAAAAATAAGTATTTGACAAATTTGTAAATGATGAAGGTCTAAAGATAATTGGTTCAGGAAAGGCCTTGTTTGGGGGAAAAGAAATGGGACGTGTTGATGTCTTATTAGTAGAAGGTCTCAATCAAACATTTATTAGCGTTATTCAATTTTTTGACTTAGAGTATTCAATAATATTTACAAAGAAGATGTGTATCTTTAAAGGAAAATATGGTGCATTTATTTATATGTAAAAAGAACAAAGGGAAATCTATACCTTGTAAGTGGGGAAGAAGATATGATCTTTTTATTTAGAGAGGTATAAAACAGGTTGTGGAATTAATGACTTGGTCATCTATGATAACCATCCCTGGAAGATCCAGTAAATTTTGATACATCTAGAGACCTCCTTAAATAATTATGTTATTATCCACATATGTGTGAAGCATGTCAATAAGGGAATATCATTAGAAATATAAACATGGAAAAGGAACATATGTTAATGATAATTCTCTAATTGGTGCATGTTGATGTATATGGACCTATCTCACCACGTTAAATTGATGGGAAGAAATATTACATTATTTTAATTTATTATTATAGAATAATGGAATCTCTATTTTTCATTTCTTATAAGATTGATGTCTTAATTTTCATAAAATAGTATCAGAGGAAATTTAAAAGGATGCTTGTGTAGAAAAATCTGATGATTCATACCGATAATGGTACGAAATTGAAAAACATTCAAGTGGAATCCTATCTCAAGAAACATGGGATAAAGCATTAAGTTTATTAAGTGATAACTTCCTAATATAATGGAGTGTTTGAGAGGATAGATCATATCATAAACAACATTAATAGAATAGCACTTACTTAAAAAGTACTATGAGAGAAATTTTGGAAGGAATGTGTCTTAACATTAGTCTATATTTATAATAGTGATATGGTGTGTCTGAAAAAAGGAAAGAATCCGTATGATATGTGGTATAGAAATAAACCATCGTTAAAATAATATTTATTCTTTTTAAGTATGATATTTCTTATCAACAAAGAAAAACACATGAAATTTGATGCATGTGGAGATGAGGGTATATTCCTTGCCTAGTCAAGAAAAAGAAAACAATATAAGTTCATTAATAAGATGAAAATTAGTTGAGATCAATGATGTCACTATAGTGGAAAATGAAGAGAATATTCAACAACATAGTGAAAAATATTTTTATGAAAGTGACGAAGAGGAAAGAAACACAGGGGGAGGAGAAGAGGCCGATGATGGTTTTGAAGAAGAAATTAATGATGATCAAGAAGGAATTAAGTCTGTAATTGCAGTGAAGCCAAAGAGAGGAGTTTAAATTGGAAAAAAAATATAATTGGTGATCAGACATCACCAGTTCAAACAAGATGAATGAATTCATTACAACAAACATCATTCTTATCTATGGTTGATCCTAAATGTTTTACCGATGTAGCTAGAGATGAAATATGGGTATAGGAAATGAATGACAAGCTAGACCAGATTAAGTAGAATTAGACATGGGAGATTATTTTAAGGCCAATAGATACGAATGTTATAGTGTCTAAATGGGACTTTCACAAAAAGATGAATGTAGATTTCATATTGATTCAAAAAATCATGACTAGGGTGAAAAGAATACTCCCATATATATGGTATCGATGTCGATGAGACATTTTAACCTGTTTTAAGGCTGGTGGAAAACAAAATATTCTTATCTGTTGTAGTGAAATGAATGTTCAATGTTTTCGAGATAGATGTCAAGTGCACATTTTTGAATGGGGTTCTTGAATAAGAAGTGAATATTGAGAACCCATATTGTTTTCTCATTAATAAAGATGAGAACAATGTTTTTCAGCTAAATAAGGCACTATATGGGTTGAAGCAAGCACCTAGAGAATGGTATTCCAAACTAGATCAGTATTTGAAGATGTTGGGATTTCAGAATAGTAGAGTTTATTACAATATCTATGTAAATAATGATAGTAATAAAAGGATTATGGTGATGGTATATGTCAATGACATAATATTTGAGGAATCATATGACACAAAATTCAGGAAATTTTTATAATTCATGAAAAGTGATTTTGAAATGTCAATGATTGGGGAGATGAAATTTTTCCTTTGGTTAGAGGTGAAACAAGGATAAAATGGAAAATTCATTTCTAAATCCAAATATACCAACGAGTTTCGAAGAAGATTTGGGATTGAAAATAACAAGGAGATGAAAACTCAGGTTGCAACCAAGATGAAAATATCAAAAGATGATGATGGAATGCTTAATACCACATAATACAAGAAAATCATTTGAAGATTACTATACATGACAAGGAGAGACCTGATATCGTTTTTTCCACATTCCAAGGAATGAGATATCAATGTAATCCTAAGGAAAGATGCTTGTAGTGAAATGAGTACTTCGGTATATCAAAGGCACTATAGAATTTGGTTTGATGTATAATGAAAAATCTCAACCAGATCTATTGGGATATACAGATGAACATTGGTCCAGTTTAGCAAATGATAGGAAATAAATGTTTTGAGGTGATTTCTGTATCAGTGGATTTTTTATTTCTGGGCAAAGAAATAAACAAGATTGCATTTCATTGATAATCGAAAAAGCTGAGTATATTGCAGCCACTCAAGTATGCACACAATTATTGTGGATAAAAAGTATCTTGATGATATGGAAGTTGAAGTAAAGTATCCAATCAAAATCCATTGTGATAATTCAATTTTTATCAATCTTACCAAAAATATAGTTCATCACTCTAGGAAAAAGTATATTGAAATAAAATATAATTTTAACAAGGAGAAGGTATAGCAAAGGCTTGGGAAGTTGGAGTATGTGCCTACAGAACTACAAGTTTCCGATATTCTGAAAAATGATTTACCCAAAGAAGTGTTTTAAAGATATCAACTTGCTCTAGGAGTTCAGTGAACTCCTTGCACGTAAAAAAGTGTGGATGTGGGACCCCCCTCTTCCTGAGGTATGGTGTGTTTTTCCTTAATGTATTGATCTCTGTTTTTTACCCTCTTACAAACATCAAAGGAGTGGACTTCAGGTTCGTTGACAAAGGGGGATAAATTGTGGCTATTCAAAGCAAGAAAATATATTATCCATGAAGTAGAGAGAATAATATAGGGGGAGCAGCCTGATAGGGGGAGTATTAAATATAATAATTCTATAAGTGATCAATCAAAGATTATATCATGGCATATGAGGATCATAATGAAATCAGAAGAGTGGTTTTGGAATGGAAGGATTTCATTCATCAATACACATTACATATTACTCTTATTTCTCACACTGAGGATTGATCATGTGGTATTAGAGTATGTTTTGAGTAAATATTTGACAAATATGGAAATATTTAGAGGTTAATGGTGGTAGAATATAGAACAAGATTTAACGATGTATCAAAATGTTACGAGTTGTCAACCAACCCAAAGGGAGAGTTTGTTGGATAAAAATCCCTCAGGGTAACACTAAAGAAATTTTAGGTTGATATTTTTGTTAACAAAGAGAGTTTCCATGGTCAGTTGTGTTGTTACATAGATATTTAAAAATATATGTTGATAAAGAACCATAGAAAGGAATGGATGATTTAAGGTGGTATAAAAATAATAGACACTAGGTAGTGCTGTATTCTAGTGTTTGCAAAAATTTTGGGCCACAAAATCATGAAAATGGAGGTATGTGTTTTTAGAAAATGATGTTTCATGAAAGATAGATGGTGGTTTGTAATATTTCATTCAAGTAAGGTTTTGAGATCAGAACAAAAAAATATGGAATAGGCATGATGTGTGCGAATGATCTGGACTTTGTACGAACAAGGATTTCCCACTCAATGCGACATAAAATGTGGTTTTTCATGATTGAAAAAGATCTTGTGAAATGCATCCAGATCTTGCACATAGGTGTCGGGTTTGCCTATAAATAATTGGTGACCCCCTAAGTTTCAAGATCAACACTCAGAGAAATATGAGGCTCTGGATCACGTAATAATTGCAGTCAATGGGAGTTGCATTCTAGAATTTGAGTTTCACGTAAGAAATGATATTTCATATAACAATTTGAGTTGCACATAAAAATGAAGTTTCACCTAAAAAGTGGGTTTTCATGAAAATAATAAAACATGCAAAGAAGGCATAGTAAGGTTTCTGTGAAAGATTGGATGTTGACCAGTACACATGTGGTAAAGTGGTGTTCGTCAGTGGATGAAAGTGAGACAAAAATAGAGAATCCAAAAACAGTGGAGGATTCATTAATTATAGATAATGAAGGGACTTACAATTATATAAACTATGATTGGATATTATGAAGAATTGATCAAACTTTAGTTGATAGAGAACTGAAATTTCTAATTGTGATTGGTTGTAAACCATGAGGGATAGTGATTCCACTATGAACTCTGTAAAAAGTAGGGTGAATTTAGTGAATTTTGAACATCAACACATTGTTGTTGTGTCCTCCTTGGACGTAGCCCAGTGAGGGTGAACCAAGTAAACTTTTTGTGTTCCGTTCATGTTTTATTTTCTATTCACGCTTTTCTACGGGAATGTGTGAGAATAGTGTTTTGTATAGCAATGAAACAAGATCGAAATGGGAATTGTTTTTAATCATTCATAACACGATTCACCCCCCTTCCCTCTTAGGGTATTTGACCTAGTGGTACTAAAAAAACTCATGTGGTCTATCACCAAGATCTATAAATTGTTATTATCCTTTATCTCAATATAGTGTTCTTAATGATGGATCATCCATTGGGTAAGTCTAGGATTTTCATATATCTTCTTCAAGAGGTACGTCAGAGCTGTATTGTCAGAAAAAACAACTACTTTAGAGACCAATAAATATTAACAAAATTTATCAAAAGAAAATATCACCGCAATAAAATCCTTTTCTATTATGTTGTAATAGTCTTGGGATGAATCCATTTTCCTTTACGAATAAAAAATTACATTGGACCTTCCTTCCACTACATAAGATAAGATATCTCGAACCATGAAGTTGG
The DNA here is from genome assembly GCA_963277665.1 of Viscum album. Taxonomy (NCBI): domain Eukaryota; kingdom Viridiplantae; phylum Streptophyta; class Magnoliopsida; order Santalales; family Viscaceae; genus Viscum; species Viscum album. Next base: position 1,691,735,289 of record OY728143.1, on the reverse strand, counting down.
ATGTGTAACATATAAGCTCTATATAAAGATCCAACTATGGTGGATGTATGATCAGTGGAGTGGTCGAACAATTCTTTACATCATCAAGTGATACCCTTCATGAATCATAAAAAAGGAATTAATTATCTTTCTGAATCCATCGATATAAATGAGGAGTGATATTACTGAAATATCGGATGAAGCATCAATAAAATATGGCATGCCCTAGGAATAATCTAATGAAAAAAACACATTAATGATATGGAAATAATGAAATAATATCTACCATAGATATACAAACATCTATTCCATGTTTTTTAACTACGTTCCATTAGACAATTCCATGATCTACCTTGAAATGACAATTTTGAAAGTTCAAAACTAGATTCTTCTCAATGAAATGATTCAAAAACTTTCCCAAACATAGGATACATTCATAAAATGAATATCCATACACTGTAAAATCTTCCATAAATAACTCCATGTTGGTCTTAAATAAATCTAAAAAAACACATTATACATCTCTGGAAGGTATCTTGGTAATTTCAAAGACTAAATGGCATCCTTCAATAGGTAAATGTACCAAATAGAAAAGTGAATGTCCTATTATATTGATCCATTGGAGCTATAGGTACCAGAAAATATCTAGAAAATCCATCCAAGAAACAATAGTTTTTCTTCCCAGCTAGTCTCTTAGGCATTTAATCAATATATGGGAGGGGGAATGGTCCTTGTAAGTGGATTGATTTAGTTTCATATAATAAATACACACACTCCACGTGTTATGTACCCTCATTATAACTTACTCCTCTATCACATTTCTAAAAACATTAACACCACATATCTTAGGAACAAGTTGAATAGGACTCATCCACTAGGCATCTAAAATGGGTTTAATGATACATTACTTGAGAATTTTTTTGAATTCTTTTTTAACAACTTCAAAAATTATTGGATTGAGTAATATTTTTGTATGCGTAACTGGTTTATCCCCATACTCCAAAAGAATCACAAGCCTAAAAATGGAGGAGCTAATACCATATATATTTTCCAAGGTCCACCTAATTTCCTTAATGTCCTCCCTCTAAATATTCAAAAGTTTTTCTTTATGTTCAAAAGGTATATTATTAGGAATTATAACAGGTAATATCTCACCACTCAACAAGTATGAGTATTTGAGATTTGGTAGTAATAGATTGAGTTCCAATAAAGGGGGTTCTGTATGGATGGGGACATTGAAGGAACTGAAATATGTAAACAATCAACATCAATATCAAAATTGAAATCATCAAAATCACGGAATAATCCAACAAATCCATTATCATACTCAATATCCATGTTATAATTAGAGTGAACATGATCAAAATAATAATATCAATCCACGTAAAAATCAAATCCAATGTAGGTTTTTTCATTAGAAATAGGTATGGAAGTGATATTAGATATAAAACTAGAACAATTAGTCATAATATATCTATGAATAGGAAAATAAAAATCCTTGGGTTTTTTACATAGTTGTTTAAAATGGGAGATATCAAATATAGAATGGTCATATGAGGGGTAATTAATGAAGTACATAACATTAAATATCGAAAATTTATCTCCAAAATCCATGGAAAGTATACCCTCATAGACATTTAGGATTGTTTTTTTGAGTATGGGCCTACCTAATATAACTAGATAATGAGAATTTACCCAATCAACCTCTATGTTAAGAACATAAAAATCTGTTTTAAATATAATGTAAATTACACGATCAAGTACATCATCAAGGAATGAAACTGGATATATTGTAGATCTATTCATAATTGCACCACTACTCTCATCAAATTAAACTCAGCAACCCATAAAGAAGAGAATTCAGAGTGAGGCGTGACATTTATGGAAGCTCCCAAATCACATAAAGCATCTGAATAGTGTAACTTCCCAATGGCCAATGGGATAGTGAATTTCCTGGTACCTTGAAAACTATTGTCATTTGTTGAGTCCGTGTAATGAGTGCATAGACATTCCTTCCAAGATTGATCCCGTAATTTCCATTAACCCCTCATCAATTAGTATAACGTATTTTTATGAATTTGGCACACCTTGGGATTTTCTAAACTACTCCATGTAGAGGTATGAGGATCTCAACACACATGAATGTATCCAAAACCTCTTTGTTCAAAACCTATTTTTTCCAAAACCTCTTCAGCTATATTATTGGTTTGTACCACTCTATTTGGAAATGTAAGGGGTTTAGGAGGAACATCATCAATCTTTTTCTTATATTATTATTTCACCTTTGGCTTCCCATTAGCTGGACTTTTAATGTGGCTTCTCTGGATTTGAAGTGAATCAATGTGGACTGATAGGTGTAGATGTATCAGTTGTTTTCTTCCCAATGATAAATGTGATAGAACATACATTACCCATTGGATTTGGAGCAGGATGGGAAGGTTAATTTCTAGAGTTAATACTTAGTAGTTCATGGTGGGTAGTGTAAATCTAGTTCATTTGGGTCTTCATCTCCATCAAATCTAAACATTAACTCTTCAACACCATCTATTGATTAAGAAAATTTTGTTTCAAAATATAATCAGTATTAGAATATAGATTTTTTTCACAATTCCATAGTTGTTGAATTATTGATTCTTGGGATCCAAATTTTCTTTGAGGTTATTTAAACCCTTATTGGTAAGGTGGAGGCTGTTGGATGCTTTGTTGAAAATGGGGCCTTTTTTGTTTTCCAAATCCATAACTCATGTTTGATTCATCTTTTAACCATTAGTGGTATTTTGATGAACAAGAATCAAACTTCTTCTGGGGATGTGGAAGTTTTTTTCTACTAATATAGTCTCCCAGGGAATACTTCTATGAAATCCTATGTCACTTGTAATTGGGGGAAAAGGCTATTGGGTTGTCTTTTTCGGTGAAAATTCTACCAGGACTTCTAGGAGTGGGGTGTGATGACTTTTTATCCATATCAATTAACCTCACATGTTGTTAAAATATTCCATATTGGAATCAACTAAATTATTTTCAAGAGAACATGGACTTACCAGATGTACTCCTCTAACATGTGTTGTACCTCAATTTCCAAATTGTTGGGACTTTTGTACTATCATGTTAATCAAATAACAATAAATTATAGGTGTTTTGTTTAAAAATGTACCTCCTACTGCGACATTCACCATTCTCCTCTTCATAGGGGCAAGGCCTTTGTAGTAATTTTGTATACGGAGTTTCTCATTGATTTTTTAATGTGGGAATCAGTCACACTACTTCTTGAATTGCTCCGAGTATTCATAAATAGACTCCCATTGTGATTGATTGATCCCTTAGATCTCTTTGAATATTATAGACGCCCTTGATGATGGAAAAAATATTTTCATGAAAATGAATTTAAAATCATTCTTACATGTTATGTCTTCATGTTGTAGATAATACATCCATTCTTTTACAGTTCCATAAATTGAGAATGGAAATGATCTTAGTTTGATTTTATCTTTAGATACATTTCTTGGTTTCATGGTTGAGAAAAACACATTAATTTCTATAATTTTTTTGTTTGTATCCTCACTAGATAATCCAAGAATACATGGAAGAAGGTGATTTTACCAAGATTTTAGTTCAAAGTATGATTCGAGATTTGGGTATGAAATGCAATTCAGTTGAGAGTTAATATATCATGAATCCAATACTAGAATGGTTTTGTTAAGATAATTTTTACTCTTGTATCATTTGGTTCTCAATTTAGGTTTTATTTAAATGTGATTCCAATTTAAATATTCTTATAATGTATGAATTCTCTAACTGATTGAATGTTGAAACATCCCATATACTGAGATTTTTTAATTCAAGGCATTAGGCTACGTTCAATATTAGGGTCAAGATCTATGATATCTTCATTATTAGTTCATGTAATAAATAAAATAAAAATGAAATGAAGAAAATGAACCATAATAAAAAGATAAGAAGTTTGAGTTTATGGTCCAAAAAAATATGACGAAAACTAAAGAAGAAGAAAAATTCAGATTGGGTAATGAACGATTAAAGAAGAGAAGAAGATAATAAATTGATTCTTTTTACAAAAAATACCTCCAAATGGTTGAAATAAGTAATTTACCCCTCAACAATGACACCAATTTGAATGTAGTTTTCCTAGGAACTCTCTAATGATGTCTGGTTTCGAGTTATTTAGGTGCAGTATAGTGGATGAAGATCATCATCTCTCAATGGAGGATATAAGTTAAAACAACATATTAAACGTATTTTGAAAATAAAATTAAATAAACACAGTAATTAAATTTTGGGGTTTTTTATAATTTATAAAACAATAATAAGTATACTAGTAAAAGATTGTATTTTTTCTTTTTTGTTTTTTGAAAGAAGAATATGAAAATGCAATGAGAAGTTAGTTTTTAGAAAATTACTTTTAGAAAGAATAATAGATCTAACAATACCTATTAAATAATTTAATAATAATTATCATTTATTTTAATATACACATAATTATGATCACCTGATTTTTTAAACCCTTGATTACTATGAGAGTCCACATAACCATAATGATGAAATGAATTAAATCATAGGCTAGCTTCGGAACATGCAAACATAGAACACTGTGTTGATTATATTTACAAGGAAAGAATATTTTTAGTGGTGAATTATGGATCATATTCATTATATAAGGAAGGACTAATAGAATTTAGTTGTAATATTTTTAATTTACAAATTGATAATTTGTTGTTTCATTTTACTGAATAAGACTACAGTCTCACAATTTACACAATTCTTGACCTTGCATATTTTGTGTTAATTATTCAATTAAATTAATAGTTTATTTTAAATTAAAAGCTCAATTCATAGTTCATATTATGTGAATTAAATTATCTAATTTCTTATTAATAAATAAAATAATAAAGTATGATGTAGAACAATTACTAAAACAACTACTCTACCATGGGAAGTCGAGTCATCGTAGAAATGAATTGCATGTGAAAAGGTTTATAAAGGATATATCTCAATAACCTTTATAATATTTTGTTCCAGCCTAATGATGTAAATAAAAAGAGAAGAAAATTTATAATAATAGACAAAATAGAAGGGAAAAGAAGAAGGTTATCACAAGATTAAAAACATTACAATAGAGAGGAGGAAAAGAACATCATTTTAGAGGAGATCGTAGCTTGATAGCTTCCATCCTCTAATAATGAATTGAAATTTAAAGGCACCAATTATCCTCTACTTGTAGTCCTCTAAGTCACGTCCAACCTCCTCAAAATGGATGAAAACAAATTTATTGAGTTGATTTGTGGCTAGGTTTATAAGAGGTTTCATGTCAGATCGGGGAAATTCATCAAAATATTTTATGCTCACTATAACCAACCGTGTGACCACAAAAACATGTCTACCATATATCCTTATTGAATAATGATTTTTTAAATATTGGATCCTTTATCTAATATCAATATTGGATTCCAATGCAATATTTGATGTAGATGATATGTCCCAAATGGTGAAGTGGTGTTTAATCTGCTATGTTCATTCCATATTTGACATTGTGAACCATTTAGTGAAACCGAATGTATGATTTTTACCATTTTTTTCTGAATGAAATTGTATCCCAATGAGTTAATAACAATGTTCCAGTATGTTATGTACATAAAATACACATAAAAATATTTATGGATGAAATACTACTATGAAATTTAGAGGAAAAACCAAGAATTTTAATCAAATTTTCAAATGACTGATCCAATCGCAAATAACATATAAATAAAAATATTTTACAAAATGTGAGGAAATTATGTCAATTTTCATCAATAAAATATTCAATAAAATTGTGTTTTAGAAGTTATCTTTAGATATATTCGATCTATAATAATTGTAAATTTATAGTAATATGTAAGGGGTAAAGGTTATTCCAACTGTTATTTATCATATATAAGTTCAACCATGTACATTTAAATTTATAATGTAGTAGAAGAAATAGGTTTTGAAACTATTTTTTCTCGATTTTGGAATATGTAGCAAGATATTAAAATTCAATTATATCATGATGATCATTAACTGTGGTAATGTCAAAAATTTATAAGAACCCCATTTTTCTTCTAGGTACATATCCTTTAGTTATCAGTTTAATTCATTATCATTTACTTAATTGAAAATCCATATGAAGTTACAATTAAAAGAGGGTGTATATATCTTATTTGGATAATAGAGCCCTAAATTTTGGAGAAAAAAACTAGGATTCATGGTAAGTAGAAACCATAACTCCCATTCCACATTGAACAAATCATGTGGGGTTTTTCAGGAAAAAATAGAGGGCTTCATGGTTTGAATTAAACATGCGTCTTAGGCCTCATGGTCATTCAAGTGTTGTAGGAACTATTTTATTTTTTTCATAGTATACACTTGGAAAATTTTACACTGCTCCTAGACCATGTGAGAGGTGTCTTGGGAAAGATCTGGGTGCATGAATAGCACCTAGTTTGGAAAACTAAGTAGCAAAACTGTATGACTCTTTAATTTTTTTTGTAAAAAGACAATTTTTTCACTTTCTTTATAACTCACCCCTCACATTATTTTATCTCCAATGCACATTAGGAACTCCTCCCATGGAGTTCCTCCTCCCTTCTCTATATTCCTTGGGAGATCTTCTCTATCCAATTTCTAAATCAAGATTCATTCATCTCATTGTGTTCTTATCTGTATGTTATGTACTCATTTGGTTCCATTCATTGTTTGTCTTTCATTTTACGATGCAATTTTCGTGTGATCTAATAATTCCTATTTATAAGGTTTTTATCTACTCGTGTTTTTTTTCAATTTAGGAAGACCCAAAGGATGATATTGGATGATTGATCTACTATAGACATAAGGTAGGTGGTCTATGACTTAGCCTCAAAGTATTATCATTTTTAAATTCTATCCATTATTTACATTCTCGTTTTAAGATCAATTACTTTTAAAATTTATATTCATTAATTTAGTTAGTATAGGTTGTAATATAAGGCTTTGGTGATCCCTTTTTATATCATTGGAGGTTGGGACCTCAATTTTGACCACCCGATTTTGGTTACATATGTTGATGTTCCTTTAGTGGCCAATATTGTGATTACGTAAGGTAATATTCAGGTATACTTGACTTGACCTTTGATAAGGTAATTGTTTCACATTAATAATAAAATATTTTAAGAATTAAATTTAAAGTATATATTTATATATAAATATAACTTGTACTTGATAAATTGTAATGGAATTATGTATTGGGTGCATATCCTTATTGAACTTTTAACTCACGATTAAAGGTAATTGAATGAAATAAATGAATTATAATTTTCATGATTCATATGTGGATTATGATGAATTATGAACATATGTGAATATATTTATATGGTTACTATTGCATATGGAAATTTTTCATATTTATAGTAATGGTCATACTTGAGCCACCATAGATTCCCAAGGGAATGCTTTGAGCACTCAAAAGATGCCATTCTGATTCATTTAATAGGTTTAAAAGAGAGATAAACACCTTTGAAATTGGTCTTTAACTATTAGAGGATTCCCAACATGATTTCATAGGATCCATATCCTCTTTCAGAAATTATTATTCATTGGAATCATTCCTTGGATTTAGGATGATGTCTTTGGACATGTGACACCTTGGATTATTCTCCTTGTGATACATTTATGCATAGCCTAATATTTACCTTGGAATTGATCCATGGACATAGTTATATATATTTCTAGCATAATTCCATGGGTATAACCCTTTGATTACACTTAACACTTTTTTATAGGATGCATGGTCGTGTACTGTGAGCTAGGATGACCTTCTAAGGTCAATGATGCCTTGATTCCTCATAGTTTCTTTTTTGTATTATTATAATTACTTACCATGGTCACTTTTATTATATTCCATAACCTAGAGAATAAATGATTAAATAAACACATTATTAGAGACATACATTATAAGATGAAGTGGATTTAGTTGGCCAATTGTCTCACGAGGAACCTGAGATAGACTTGGGTTAGATTTACATTATGTTTTAATTTGATATCCCAACAAATTATTATAGTTTATATTCACATAATTTATTTTTATAGATGTTTTTCTTGGTGGATACTAAATTTATCCAAAATTATATCTAGGCCACTACTGGTACTGGGTAGATTTTATGATAACAGGTGTGGATAAGGGTTAAATCCCAACTACGGATGCATGAATTCTTATATTAGGATGGGATCTTGGTAGTAGCTAACCAGGCCAATTATTGAGATTAATGGATAGTTTTTTGTCTTTTTGACTATTTTTTATCTTCCTACTACCAATTTATACTTGATGTGTTTGTAGATACATGACATCATTATTATATATGGTACTATTTCATCTAGTGATTTGATTGTTTATGACTCAAATGTTTATAATTTATCCACTACATTATTCATTATTATTGTGTTTTTATTTGTTATTTGTTTGGACATTGTTTGTCAATGTATTACGCTTTGATCATGAGGGTATATTCTCCCCACCATAATAGCTTGTAACCTCGCTGCTTATTGTCAGCCTCTGGAATATGTGGAGGCGTTCTTGTGCTTATCTGACTAAATGGATCAACAACTATTACTAGGTAAACTAGGTTGGGACATTAAAAAATGGTATCAGAGGATTTCCATTATATGTACTACTATTTTGGGATGGTAGAAAAGAGACTAGTACATGTCAAAATTTTGTAATGAGAATGTTACCTAGTGTAGCTATTTCATATATGGGAGAAATCCAAATTAATTGGGATGGGATTTTAGGTTATGGATTATTCCTATTAAATTTGATTTGATACAACTATTGGGTGAAAGACATGGTATGCAATGTTATGATTATTATGATGTTGGATTAAATTTTGACCTTAAACTAGTATTGAAATGAAACATTGATCTTGCATCATTTTAGGAACCTTATAGGATTAATATGTCATGCATTATGCCATTCTTTATATGATGCATCATGTAACTATAAGTTAATTGTTTTACATTCCTTAAGTGATATATCTAGGAAAAAGGGAGATTCAATAATTTATTTTTAATTTTTTTACATCAACCTAAATGGTGTTTCCCATATAGTGTGAAGATTGCAACATAATTATCCAATTATCACAAGTTTTAGTTATGTAAGTGAGGTTACATTGAGTAAAACGTTAGTTGATTTTGAATAAATTAATAAAATTTGTAATTCAAAGAGTGAATGTACCTCTATAAATTGGTAATGATGTTTCCTTTACTCAAATAATTTTATATTAAACATTAATTCTGCTCCAAAATATAAAGGACTGTATGCAGTTAAAATAACAACAAATAGAAATTTATCAAGAAAGTACATATATAAATTGGGAATGATATTTCATTTATCTAGTTTATTATAATAATAATGAAATTACTGATAAATCATAAATTCTAATATGTTTTACATTAAAATTATTTTCCAATTGAATCATAAATGGTGTATTCATTGACACCTTTCAATTGATAGTTCATATACTGGGACCCTAAAAATGAATTTGAGTGCTTGACCTAGACCCGAACATAGTAGTGGGAAGTTTCCAGTGTCTCTTGTGTTCTTTATAATCATTCTTATCACCCGGAACTAGCTTTAGGAGGAGGAAGTGGGGTGTGATGTAGTTATTATATTTCATGTACCTACCATACTTTTATATATGGGGCCTTTTATTATTCATGTTCTATCTAAGGAGTGTGATTTTAATTTTTAAAGATATTATTCCATGATGTTTTTGATATGTGCATCAGTATAGTGGGGATGACCATACATTTAATGTTGTGCAACCTCATCCACCAGCGTTACTTCTAGTAGTTACACCTATGGCACCTCCTTCTATTCTCGATGAGGGAGATGTTTCCTAGTTTTGAGAGGGATCCCTTCAAATTACTCATACTATGCAGGGATCTCCTTGACATGCCTCTTCCATGGTAGAATTGAACTGAGAGTTTCAATAGTAGCATCCTCCCATGTTTTTAGGGGATGACAGCCCTCAAGCTATGAAGTCATGTATGGAGTCCATGAAATCAATTTTTGAGCATCATAAGACACTACCAGAGATGATAGTAATTCCCTCCACTTATATGTTTCAATATTTATCCAATAATTGGTGGGATGTTCTGAATCAGGATGATCCACACTAAGGTATGACATGGACATATTTCCAGTCTAGTTTGTATGAATTATTCTTCCCAGAGACCCTAAGATCAAATATGGCAATAGAGTTCATGCACCTGGAGAAAGGAACCATGCCCGTGGTGGAATATATAGCTCACTTTATCGAGCTTCAGGATTTTACGCTTACCCTATCGAGATATGGGCTCTCTTGGGAGATGTGATTCAATATGGGATTAGGTACACCATCAAATCTCAGATAAATGTCTTCATATTTTCTTCCATATCAGAGATTTGAAAGCTAGACCTTATCATTAAACTCAATTTGAGATAAGCTAATGGTATAGGGAATGATGGCCTAGTATAAAGATAGAGAATTGGTTCCTCAAGTGGCTAGAATCTCTATAATTAGAGTTACTATTTTGGTAGTGGTAGCCATATCATCTACACTATCACTATGGTAGTGTCCCATCAGTGTGGGAGGTAAGGCCACCTAAAACCCCAGTGTGACATGAACCCAATCAAGTGTATATACATTATACAAATGGTCCATCTTCAAATATTGTTTCTGATCTTTCCATCTATTTCTAATGGGGGAGGATCCATGCCAACCCCACCTTCTAGAAAAGGGTCAATAGCTCCACATTAGGTAGGGAGATGGGTAACACATGTCGATAATGTAGAGAATGAGGTCATTATTATGGTAGATAAACATATATTTTTCAGTATTAGTGGAGCAGACTCGCTTAGGGTAATCCATCAATAGCTCAGGTCCACATATTAGGGTATTTGAACATAGTACAGTCGATGCCTAAGGATCAGAGCATGGGACCTTTTAATGTATGTGGTACTATTTTAGTATCCTCTACTATCAAATAATCCTTAATCAACACATGTGCCTTACACTCCTTTATTTATTTATTGATTATTTAAATTCATGGGCTTAAAATTCAGAACTACTGTCATGTGATGAAACTTGATAATATGTTGGGAATTCGATCAGAGAGTGAACACTGGTGTAAGGAATTCCCCCTTAAGGTATCCAGTAATCATTTCATATGGGAACTATTTTTCCTCAAGATGATAGGATTTAATATCTTTCTCGGTATGGATTGGTTTGTCCCCTATCATTCTTATGTGGATTTTTTCCACTACAAGGTATCATTCACCTCACTAAAGAGAGATAATTATCCTTACAAGGGTGAATGGGAAGACTAGGAATGTATAACTGGACGTGAGCATTAGAGGGTGGGTGGAGTGAAATCCTGGATCACTGTCCTTAAGATGGAAAATTCGGGAATATTGAAGGATGATTTTACCCCTATATTATATTTTTTGAAGGATGTTTTCCATGATAAATTTTCATGGCTAACTGCTGAGATAGAGGTGGAGTTATCTATCGATCTAGTGCTAAGAGAAACATCAATATCTATTCCTCCTTAAATGTTGGTTGCTACTGAGTTGTAGGGGATCAAGAGGCAATAAGAGGAAATTGAATCTATGGGTTTTATGTAACTCATTAATACACATTGGGGGTTCAATTTTTCTTTTCTCTAGGATTTTGGATGAGTTTTATAGGATATGCACAAATTACCAATGGTTGAACGAGCTTAAGGTTTAGATCTAGTATCAATTACCTCAAAAAGATGATCTTTTCAACTAGCTCTAAGGAGAAAAATTAGTCTTAAAGATTAATTTGAGGTTATTATATCATCATGTATGTGTTCTAAAATAAAAATTACCTCGTAAAATGTTTCATAAAAGGGGTGGTATTTATGAGTATTTTGTTATGACGTTTGGTATTATAAATTCTATCACCTTTTTCATGGCCTTAATGAGTTTGGGTTTCCACCGTACCTGGATTCCATCATTATAATGTATGTATAATACATCTTGGAGTACTCTAAGAGTAGATACACTCATTCAAAACACCTTTATACCATTTTTAGTACACTAATATAGTAAAGGTTTTATGAAAATATCACCGAATGATTCATTTGGATTGATAAGGTTCACTTCCTAGGTCATATTTTATCAGAATCAGGATTTCCAATTAACATAGAGGAGAGGGAAATAGTTTCATGGGAGCTTCCCATGAACATGATTGACATATGGAGTTTCTTGGGGCTAGCTTATATTACATGTGTTTTATATAGGATTTATCCCATCAAGAAACATTGTTTTATGTCTTGAAAAATAATGGTGTCATGTTAATCTAGTTTGTAGCATGTGGTAAATCATTATAGGAGTTGAGGGGAAGAGTTACTTCTACCCTGATCCTAATCCTACTTGATCCTAGAAGAGGTTATACTATGTTTTTTTGATTCCACTATCATTGGGATGGGTTTCTTTCTAATGCTGGAAGATCAAATTGTTAAGTATGGATCTTTGTAGTTAAGGCCTCATGAGCATAACGACCGGACACATTATCCAGATCTAGTAGTAATTGTCCAAACCATACATTACATGAGATACTATTTGTTGTGAGAGGGATTTGAGGTGTAATACTGATCACAATATCCTTAAGTATATCTTCATGAATCATGACTTGTACCTCAAATAGTGAATATGAATTGACTACCTTCACTCCATTGATTTCAATATTGACTTTATTTTGAATAATTGAAATGCAGTTTCTAATTCTATGATCAAGAAGAATCATATGCATGTTTTTAGGAAGCCAGGTATGAATAGAGGTTGATAGATCTTCCTTTTGAGATTATTATAGAGTTGTTCTGAGAGATACAAGCATTCATTTATTGTAACCTTAGTGATGGCCTCATCACTTCTGGATAGAGTGATGATGATGAAATTATATGATCTTGATGTTTAAGTCATGAGGGATAGTATTTATGGTCTAGACCCACCACTGGGTTTATCTATCAATGGATACAACATACTTCTTATACATGAGAGTATCTAGGTTCCTACAAATATGTGAGATGAGCTAATGTGAGAATCAAATGATTCAAAATGAGAAGTACACCCAGTAAATTCCAAGATGTATCACATTATCCCATACTAGTATTGGTTTCCTAGAATGAAATATTATATTTCATGTTTTATCACAAATTTCCCACCTATAATTACATGAATGTGAAGAACCAACAACTTGCTGGCTTGTAATAGCCTTTACCGGTACTGGAATGGAAATAGAATAATGTCATGATTGCTTTTTTGACTTGTTTACTGATGATGGATCGAGGTAGAAACACTATTTTGGTAATCAGGGATAGGATAATGAAGTTATCCCACTTAATTTATATATGAGAGACCTTATAAGTGGATAAGTTGGGGAGATTGAAAGCCTGTGAGATTATACACCTATATGTGGTCCCTCATACTTTCATTTCTAATAGGGACAATATTTTCATGTATAGGATTAGGTAGGGTTAAATAATGAACTGTGTAAAAAGGTACATCTGAGTAGATATTACCACCCTCAGTTTGACTGTTAGTTAGAACAGACAATACATGTAGTAAAGGAAACACTTCAAACACATGCCCCTGATTTCAAAGGTTATTGGGAAAATCATATCTCTCATGTATATTTTTCTTAAAATAAAAACAATTATGCAACCAGAAAGATTAGTCTTTATGAGGCCTTATTTGATAGGTTGTTCCAATAACCACCATCCAAGATTTAGGTAGAAGAGGAAGCGCTACTAGGACCTCATCTCACATAAGAGACATTGATGTAGGTGTAACTTATCAGGAAGTATATGGTTACTAATTTTTCTAGATATAAATATTATATAGATTTCTTTCAAGGGACTTTGAGTTTGAGGACATGGATCATGTTATCTTGTGAGTTTCCCCTATATCCGGGCATAAATGAATATAGAGGCAATGGATGGTAACTCCTAGTTTTATTGGATATTTTGAGATAATAGAGGGAGTTGGGCCAGTATTCTATAAAATAACTCCCCCTTAGAGGTATCGATCCATGTAAAACATCATCCATATATCACTACATCACTGATATCATTTTGACCCATATCATACTTTTGATCATGAGGATATTTAATTGGAGGCCAATGCTTCTTTTGAAGAGTATTCTATTCACATCATTGATTGGAACATGAAGGCTCTTTGAGGTAGGTTATTCCCTTTAGTACAAATGATATGGAAGCTTCTGATGCTACTAAATGAGCATTGGAAAAATCACAAAGGAATATATACCTAAATATGGGTATTATTTTTCCCTTAATGAAATGGAAGAACAAGGTGTCCAAATACTCATTAATTGAATAAACCCCCATGTGGCACATGATCGCGTGACCGTACTAATGCCATGAAAATGATTCATGAACAACACATAGTCTTCAGAAGGTCTCATGATGCCCCATCAACACATCCTTGTTTTTCTTTCATGAAAGCACCCCAAGAAACCACTGGTCATGCGATGGTCACCAAATTTTCTCCCCTGGGTCACTTAGACTGTCAACCGAAACATTCCAAAAAAACTGTCAATTTTTTTTTAAATAATAGGAAAATATCAAAATGTTGGGAGCCACTTTCAGTCATAAAACTCAAGTGATGCATCAATGATGGGGAGAATAATTATTCTCAACAAATTTCAAGAAAACTCGTGAGATCCCAGACCTTTGTGAAAGTATACAATGTAAATTAAAATGGAGGATGTGGAAGCCTCTAATAGTTGTAAAAGTCACCCAAAACCCCCTGGAGATTGAAAGGACATTGCAAGGACATAGAGACGTGTCTCCCTCATCTCACAAAATCATGTTAGAATGTCACCCTCATCATGTGAAGAGCCTCGTACATGTCCAGGATAGCTCATGCCCCCCCTTTGGCTCCTTAAGGATAAATTGATGGAATTTTCCTCGAAATGATCTCACATCATCATATGACCATTTTGGGTCATGTGACACACCACCATGAAGTAGAGTGAATATCTTTGAAAACACTCATAGAAGCCCGTGAAATCCCCAATCATATTAAAAATAAACAAAAGAAATAAAAGGGTGAAATTATGGGATCCTCTTGCGGTAATAAAACTCTCATGATGCACTTAGGTTGTCTACAACATGATCTTGCATGAACCCTTGACCATCTAGTTTGATTTAACAAAAGACCCTTGATAGGGCATCCTTTTCTCCCAGAAATTCTCAGAAGAGTCAATTAATATAATGAAATGGAATTTTAATAGGCTTCCTAATCTAGTGATGACACCTAGACATGTCAACATGAAAATATAAAAGTCCCTCAACATATTTAATTAAGCAAATATGACTCCATTAATGGGAAATAATACAATAAATGGGAGGATTATTTGATATTATCGTAGTCTATTAAATACGTGTGACACCCCTAAATTGATTCATGGTTGGACCTCGTAATGACCTGGGCACCGAGGCCCTCCACCGACCCTAGATGGGATACATGTGATATGCACCATGAAAATCGGAAAACAACTAGGTTGGAGTATTCTATAAACCCCAATACCAACCTCAAAAAATGGGTTGGTCTTTTTCATCAAGACACACTGTCGCATCTTGGAAGAATAGCAGATTTATAGGAGAGGTTGGTCTTGTGACCTGAAAAGATTCCCATTAGTTAATATCTAGGTAATAATCCGAGAAATAATGAACTATTCCTAAATCACTTTTCATGATCATTCATAGATCAGGTAAAGGATTTCTTGGAGGACATTTTAAGAACATACCACATATATGCTAGATCACACATGACTTAAAATAAGCTAACACTTAGTAAATCTATGAAATTTTCAATAAAAATCTTGAACAAAGATAAAGGTATGGGAGATTTATTAAATGGACATATAATCTAGTATTCATATGCTTCTCATGAACTACCCTAGTCATGAGACAACTCCCATACATGTAACCTAGATCTTGTGGAACTCCTTGGGTATACTATTTAAATCATGTCAAGTCCTGTGAACATGTCAATGTATGTCACCTAAATCCCCCTAGGCATGCCACCCATGTCTCAAAATGCCTTCTGGGATCATCATCCAAACCTCACAGTGTCCATAAAATATGTCATCTGAATCATATGGTGGCATAATTACATGTCATCTAGGTTTCACAGTAGCACCAGAGCATGTTAAATATCTCTCAGGATGCCCTCTATGCACACCAGGTACATCTCAAAATGACTGCAGTCATGTCAGCCAAGACATGTGGCAGCATCAGAGACATGTCCCATTGACTCTCCTGACATCCTTCAAGTGTGTCAGTCAACTGTTGTGACGACACCAGGATGTTCCAATGATATAATAATATTCCTTCTAAGTATGTTAGTTAGGGACATATGATGGATTTTAGGATAAACTGGATAGGTCCTATAATGTTCTCTATACAAGTATTCCTTGGTCATGAGACAACATTCAAACATTGCATTATGGTCATGCGACGTCCCATGGACAAGTCAACTAGATAATGTGATTGTATTTTTACATGTTAGGAATAAATCTTCCAGAATATCAAGAAGAAGAAAAAACATGTCATGAACTAAATAAGGCTTGATCTATTGGGAATCCAAGTACATGATAACCTTGTTCATCCTAAGCATGTATGGACCGATTATAAGGGAAACCACATCGTGTAAACCCTAACTAGCAGAAAAATATTATATGTTATTTATATAATGGAAATGTTAATGTCAAGTCCTGAATCAAATGAACTACAAGAACTGTAATTAATTCTATAACCAGGATACGTATGATTCCATCCCAAGGCCATAGGACCATACCAGACCTTTAAAGTGATGTAATAGTGAAAAAATCCTATATCCTTTAGCAATGAGACTGACTATTTTACATCCCTTGTTTCATACACTGAGCATAGATCACATTGTCTTAGAGATTTTCAATTATCATATCATTCGCATCATAAATCTCTAAAATATTAATGGAAAACTAAGCATGTAATTCTCATGTAGTGGCATACTATGGTATCTCCAATGTATAAGTGAAATGTCAGTGTGTAATCCCCAATCACCTAAACTATAGGGAGTCACATTCCTACCAAAATATAGATAAGTAGTATTCCTTCCTATGTCTTGGGGCTGAACATAAATGGGAATCCATATCAGTGTATGTCCCAATAGCCTCTGACTTTTCATCCATCGGGACCTAATCATTCCTATGGGATTATCATCTTTCATTATCTACCAACAGATTGAAAAATAAACTAAACTACGAGGAATATTATTCCTTTTATAATCAAGATATGTAAGATTCCTTCCTAAGGCCAAATACTAAACTCAAATGTGTATATAAATTAGTGTAAGTCCCTCTATGTATCTGAAATTTCAACCATCGAGACCCAATCATTCCCATGGGCTGATCATCTTTCCTCATCCACCAATGGACTAAGAAGCTAATTGAACTCTGATGACTCTAATTCCTTCCATAATAGGGATACATAGGACACTATCCTTTAATAATGAGAAAGATATTAAACATATCATGGGCTGTCCAAGTACGTTTTACCCGCATCCGTATATAGTGAGACAAATTGATTATTATCCCTTGTTTCTCACATCATGAATGGTTTATGTGGGATTATGCATCTATTATTTTCATATTATTCGTAGAATTAATCTTAACCATCTTGGGAAATCTAAGAATGTAGGCCTCGATGAGTGGCATGATATAAATATCCCCCACATGAGGTCAACCACCATGGATTAGGTCCAAAGGGAATGAAAAAACTATGAGAAAATTGATTCCTATTATAACCAAGATATGTAGGACATCCCCTCGAGACTCAATATCAAATATTCAACAACCAAGTGCCCAAACACATGTACTCTCTACATGGTGTTAAATAGAATGGTTTTAATGTACTATATAGGTTTTGATTCCTACAATAAAAAAGATATGTAGAACCACGCACAATGAATCAATCTACTCCCCAAAATAATTAACACATCCCTACATGACAAAAAATTCTGATGTTCCTGGTTACACAGCTTCAACATACAAATAAGTTATTCATTACTTGAGAATGGATGAAGAACCTCAGATACATACAGATAGATATACCCATGATATCCCCTTCGTTTTCACAAATAGTAGACTTTTCCAATTATCATTTAGTTAGGGTAACTGGTCCCATATTGAGATTAAGGATAGATTCTCAAACATATATTAAATCAATGGAAAAGTCCTGAAGTATGAAACAACTCCCACCAACTGGGTATGAGGAGCCTGACCTCCCATCCTATAGATTAATTAGATCCCCTATTCGTTATTTTTCTAAAACCCCGATTGACCACATGCCTTTGGAAATCAGGTTTGTACCCAGTTATGGCTGAGGGAAATATTGGGATTCTCCATTATGAATGACAATGGTTGCCTGATGTGAATGTTTTTTCAATAATTGAACCCCTTATAATTAACCATTTGTTCAAACAAAATAAACCTATAAGTCACCTCTTCTTTGAGGAAACAAAAATTGTGAACCCGACATGAATCTCTCAAATAAAAAATGATTGGGTTATTATTCAACAGTATATTTTATTTACACACCATACACAAAAAAATGGAGAAATCGATGATAATTTCCCACATAACATAGTAATGGGATTATTATCTATTGAAATACCATACACAAACAAATGGTGAACCCAATATGAATCAATCAAATTTAAAAATTATTGGGTTATTATCTATTAATAGATTTTTCTTTGAAACCACATGCAATAAAAAATGGCGAACCTGGTGCGAACCTCCCAAATAATAGGATTATTGGTTAGTCATGTGATAGAAAACATTGTGGAAATGTTAAAAAAACATGAATATTCAAGCATAGATCATACAACTGATCCTCTATTACTAGGGTTCTTATGAAATAAGATCATCCTTATATTGAAAAGTCCATGTGAGATGAATTTCCAGATCAATATTAAAAGAAAAATTGGGTTAACCATACCTATATGATTGAGTACATAATTCCTACTATATTTCTCTAATTAGTGACCTTTTTCCTTATTTTTTCATGACATTAGATACTTCTCTCATCAATAGCATCCCAATCCAAGATAATTTCATCATCCAAGATCCATTATGGAAAGTCAGTTTTGGATGAAACCACTATAGGTAACAAAATGATCTCATGCACTTAATAACTTCAACATTAGGTGGAGAACATGATTCAATGTGGTACAAACAAAAAACATGAGACTGATTATGAAAATCTACATGTATTGAATTTGACAAGTCAGCATTGACCAGTAAAACCGATAGCTAAGCTACTTGAACTCGTGGCTACAACCAACCGCTTTGGGTGATTATCCTCGTAGCGCAACAACCACAACATTAAATATCTAATAAAGGAAGACAAAAAATCCAAATATAACTCTTGTATAGTTCAGGGGACATCTAGGAGGTCTCTTATCATAGTCGTTTCCATCACCATCCTGTCAGTACCCACCAGTCATAGATGAGGGTACCACCCAACACACTAACACCTCTAACACCCATGCATAGAAAACAAGGAAGACACATCAGGTAAGGAAAATAATGGATAATCTAGGGTGGAATAATATCCCCACTCCCATTGATAATGCCATCCAACAAATTCCATTAGTAACCAGTGAGCATGCTTATATCCCTTCTTACTCGGAATAAGACTATAGGCATATTCCGATCACAATCATTGGGGAGGCGCATATCCCGACCCTTGTGAATGAATCCCATCAACATATTCTGGTGGCACAACAAGGATAGAAGTGGGATCATATCCCTACTTCAATTGATTCTATCTACGAGTACATAGTGGAGATGTATAATATTCATTCTTATATCCCAGCACAAACTTTTCTAAAATTCCAATACATCGTAGAAACATATGAAGAACTATGTTGGAATATTCCATCACTCATAAAAATATAGGGATAGGTTCACATAACTATTCATATAGATAGGATAGCACAACACTCATATCATCATGAACAAGTTGCTGCTCTGGAGAAATTTCACATTCTTGCACTCTTCCAGGAGAATTATCAACACATTTTGGTAATGGAAGAGGCATTAGACTAGGATCATACTCCCATTCTAACCAAGGCTCACCAGGTGAGAGCAGCACATACCACAGGAATGGGGATCATGCTAATAAACAATGTTTTGTGACATATTCCAAAGGACTAGAATCAGGCACATATCCTCATTCTGGTTGGGGCTTAACAATTGAGGGGGGAACATACCACATGACAATATCATTTTATTTTCAAAGAAGACACGCGATATACTCCAAGGGATTAGGATTAGGCATATATCCCCATTTTGGATGGGGATAACCATGTGATAATATCACATGTCTTGGGACAGGACCATATTCATATCAGTGAATCTACCTGGAAAATTCCAACAAATCATCGAAGCGGGGAAAATATTCATACTTCCACCGATGAAAGGATACACCAAAACCATTCCAAGGTATTAAATGAAGAGGATTATATCCCTTCTAAAATTTTAGAGGTCTATCAGCATATTTCAGTAGGGAATGGATATTCAGACAAGGATCATATTCCTATTCCAACCAAGGCTCATCAAGTGAGAGATTCACATTCCCTGGGGGTAGGATCATATCACTACCAAGAAGGACCTGAATCATATTCCAAAGGATCAATATTGGGAGAATACTCCCATCCAGGTCGAGCCTCTCTATGTGATAATAGAACATTCCTCGGGACATGGTCATATTCTTATCAATAGTGAATATGCTCATTGACCTATTCAGATAGATTCTTAACATCAGTCTCATACTCTCGCAACACTAGAATGTTATAAAAAAGTTCTAGAAATCATCATTCAATAGGCTTTTATCCATATACAATTACAAAAGTAAGGTCATAATATTCTAACAATGATGCAGAATGTGACCCATATTCATAATCTGCTCAATGATAGTGTCTTTGAGGTCGTTTGAGACACATTCTATTCACCACATGAGTATATCAACTCGTAATATAAATAAATAGATGATCATTATCTAGATAGTCCTCTACATGGTAGTGTAGAGATGGGTCAAAGGGATTCTACTCTTGATTTCCATTGTGGTCAACCTCCCCATGGACATATCACTCATGGAATGGGAAATCCTCCCCTTACCCAAAAACCATTTTATAGAGGGGTGTTCAAAACTCTAATGCCTTTTTATAGAGAGGTACCCAAAACATGAGGGTTTACCACATATAGCTACCCATAAACATCCAAAAACACTCTAATCCCATCAGCATATGACACTCAGAATCATCTTTTATGGTCTTACCAGATGGAGTAATGTAATTTTGATAAAGGGGATTCTGACATTGAAATATGGAGAGAGTTAATTGGAGAAAACCATCCCATTATGTTCTGGCCCCTCACTAATTCTGATAATGAGATTCCTGATGAGCTAGAAAATGAGTGAATAACTTATCCATGCTAAAATATATGGGCTACTCATTAGTGACTGAAGGCTACACACCTCCCTTATCCTGTATGGGAGGTTCACCTTTAGACCATCATGATACTTTGTTTTCATCTAGACCTGAATACTATCTTCATGGATTGGGATCCAAAACTACATAAGAAAACTGAAAATTTACATCAAACTTTCCACCATTGGGATCATAAACCTTTAGAAGCCGATCTTCAAATCCACCTCATGGGTATATATTTGAGGATATAGAATGTATTGAGCATTACACTTTTTAACACCCGTCAAACAATAGAACTAATCAAATACAATGTCTTGTAATGTCATAGCATCGAGAGAAATCATGGGACAAGGTAAATCTCAGGATAATTGGTCACTAATATAGAATTCCCCCACTTAAATGATTCCCAGACATCACAAATGGAGAGAGTGGTTGGCCATCAAATCTTTGAATCAGGATTCTCAAAGAAATTGGAATTTGTTTTAGACATAGAGGTCAATGTTATGATCAACCAAAAATTTTCTCATAAAATAATGATTCCCATCATGGGTTGAATTCTCACCCAGCTTCAACACGAGAAAAGATGTGCCACATCAAACATGCCATTGTTGTAGCTTCCATAATAGACATCCAGGAGAGGACCCACGCCATAGGGTCGAGGGTATATCTACCTCTACCACAACCTCTGAAATCATCAATTCCCAATATGATTCTAGACATAACCTTAGTAGTTGAAAAAATCCCATCCCACTAGAATGGGGGAATTTATATCTCAATCACCACCACCAGGTTCATTATCCCTTAATAGTTTCCTATTTTATTCAATGGTGATTATTGATTAACCACAACCCACTGGGATGGGGGGATTTATATTTCAATGTACATCGTGGGAGTCATATAATCCCCAACAAGAATTAATGGATCCTCAAAAATAGGATCATTCAATACTAATTGCGGCCCTGAATGTTCCCTTTCCCATGTTGTTGGGAGTATTTTCATCATCATCATCATATCCAGTTTGAGAAACAGGATTCTCCATGCTGGGAGGTCGAAATCAAGGGTTGGTAACCAATCTGTTCCTCCAACTATAAGTAAAACCTCTTCTTTTTGGGACTTGTTTGGAAAACATGACCAGAAACTCCCTCAAATACATTGTTTATAAACCAAGATGAGAGGAACGTATGGTTAAGATGATAAGACCCAACTAGGGTTTCAATCCAAAATGGACCAATATGAACAAGGGTTCAAATAACAACCCTCATGAAGGCAGTGTAGAATCCTCTTGTTGTGTTGAAAGTAATGGAACAAGAACCATTTACTAATATGCCTCTATGAATATTATCACCATAAAGATAATAGATACGGTGGATCAAGGTCCAAATACAAAGAGTTATAGGAAATAACATGTACCCTGAGATGAGGGTGATCTTGATGCACCAACCAAGGCTATGTGTACCCAAAACCAAATGAGGATCTAAAACCTGGCACCTTTGAATACTAAGTTTCCACATATATAGAGAAACACTAACAAAGAAAATGGGAATTTGCGGCTACTTCCCAATAACCACCCAAAAGAATTGTGGTTCCTTCCACCAAGGAACAACTACCTCAATATGAGATTGAGATAAAGACTCTAAAACAACTTAACAAAGGGAAACTCAGGTGAAATATTCTTGTAGTCTATTATCTCCTATTGAAGATGAAAATTCTCCCTCTCATAGCTGATCTTCTAGAATGAGCAGTATTTGAGTGTTATAATGGCTCCAGATCTAGGATACCAGTCTACAAAAATGAGTAAGTAAAAAATAATTATGAATTCCCTCTGTAGTGCCTGTATATTATCCCTTTTTATGGACATCATTATGTATAAGGATGAATTTAATGTTAGTGGGAAAAATTTTGGATCCACCTCATTGACTCCCACCCACTCCCTATAGATCTAAAGCATCTTAAACAACAGTTCCCCTAGAGCCTCTTAACATAATCGAGTCCCTGACTACTCAAACTGAAGCCATGGATGGATGACATGAACAAATCCAGTTGGAGAGGAATCCATAGCCCAGGTGGGAGGATGACAATCCTCCTCCACCCAATTTCATCAATCCTACATTCTCTTATCTTTATGGTACAAGAAACCCTAAAAAATATCTCCCAGACTTTGTATCCTGATGTGGGATGATGGTGGGCCCTTAGGATAAATAGGTGGCAACCAAGCTGAGATGTTTTGTACAAACTTTGATGGGGACATCCTTTTTTGCATAGTAGTCTACTAGTAGGTTCTATTTCCCAATGGTAAGACCTTCATAATCAGTTCCATTATCAATTTATCTTGATAATGAGGTAAAAAAAATTCATTATCCTAACAAAGTGAAAGAAATGAAAAACGAGATGGTGTATGAATTTATATCCCAATAGAAAGGTTTAACCTATTAAAACAGAATACCTCTACCATATGAGAAACTACTGGAACTCTATTCAGAAAATCAGTTTTGATGAGTTCCAAACACATTTAATTCCTATGATGTAACTAGGAGTGTTTTATGAGTTTGCATAAATGGAATGACGTATTAATGATTACATTCAAAAAAAAAACAAATCAAACCAAAAATCAGTCCATAAAGACAATGGAAAAAGGTATGAAAAGTACAACTTATAGTTTTCAATCTCATGCCAGCATCAGTGATCATCCAATCACCAACGTAGGTCTTGAACCAACCTGTACCTTCTGTCAAGTGACGACAACCACAAGATCACACTCAGACAGAAGAATAGTGAAATCAGGTTGACCAGGTATTTGAGGAATGTATGAATAAATAACACTCCTTCCAAAATTAAAAATTACCTAGTTATTTCATAGAATCCATGTACAAAAAACTGCTCAAGCTACCATATCCCAGGAATCCTGATGAGGTCAACCACAATGACTATCCCATTTACTACCATTTTCATAGAAGGCTATGTAATAATATCTAAGAATGCATCATCTTCAAAGAATCCCATTAAGTCATGGTTGATTCTAGAAAAGTGATGATAGATAAGTCCACTTAGTAGGTGGAATACATAACCATTTCCCAGTTAGAGGAGTATGATGATTTTCATAATGTTTCTACCATGCGTGAACAGAAGTTCGACAACTAGATGACTCGAAAAATTGTTGACTGAGCCCTTGACACCCTAAGAGCATGGCTATGCAGACCCAAAATATCTCCATCACCTAAGTAGGAAACACTAATTGTGCCTCCAAAAAGTGGGAGTGACCATCAGAAGCAAGATAAAATAGCAGAAGATGAAGAAGAGTCATATTATTATCCAATAGAAGCTCTAACTCTTGAATATTTTTTCCAAAAAACATCCAAAGAATGGAAACCATCCCACCAAATGGAATGGTAATCAGAAAAATTATCATATTTGGTTATTTTAATGTGCTAAACATGGTATACCCCCATATCTACTGAATAATTTACTTCAGTATATGAGTTTCCTATACAAAACTGGTCAATGGGAGGTTGTATTCTCCAGAATCAAGGATACAAGGGACAATGTAGGCATGGTCGAACCCAATAATTCGACCATTTCCACAAAAAGGACAAATATTCAGCTGAGACCCATGAAAAAACCCTCTATAAGGCTCAAAAGGGACATGGAGGTGTCCTAGATCCCTCTAGAATTCATCCACCCCAATTGTCTTCTCTGAACTTTTAATGGGGTTCAATTATCTAATCAAGTCAAAAAATGGGGGAGTCTAACAAGACTAGTGCCACTGGTAGTAGATGCTCCTACTACATCCTCAGTGCCTAAGCATTTCCTGTCCACCTCAAATTCTTCAACACCTAAGCCACACGTTTAGGAGAAACCCCACATCAGGAAGCACCGGCATATGAAAAAAAAGTATTCCATTCCGATATAGATAGTAGTTTCCCCAGCCAAGATCTCAATCCTTGATGTTATCTATATTTTAAAATTACTTAGGGAGGAACTTGTTTAATCCCTCCATATCCCATAGGATTTCATGAATGAAATATTTGTAGCTATGTTTTATCGAGTGGAGGTAATTCCATCATAATGTCATGTTTCTATCTCATTCACTAACCATGAACAATAGGAGGTCATCCAAGGGAACATCATGACCCTATATGTTTCAGTCAGACTTGATAATGTCAATATCTAAAGGGGTCTGATTGATAATTGTAATGAGAGCAACCTCATTTTGGATTAAACCTTGTGACATTTTGAATATAGCGAGGGGGATTCCCCCCCATAAATATGGCCATTTAATGGTAGGATAAGCGCGAGAAAATACCACTTTGGAATATCAAACTCAAATCTTAGTTTGGGGGACTCATATGTAATGATAATTTTATGGTTATATTGAAAGTTAATGCGTAAAAGTTTCTACTAAGAAGACCCTAGATCTATATCCACTTCGTGTTACCTGTGAAATATATCAATTTATGAAGTACCATATCGATGGAAAGGTTGGAATACAACTTGTAGACAACACCCCCTTCAAAACATGCATATCCACATATGATGAGTCATATTTCTACAAAAAAAGCATGGAAAAACCAATGTTGGATGATGATATTCATTTTTCATCCCATAATGGCTTTGGTACCACCGCTAAAAATCCTTGGAGTATCATCAATAGTGACTATCTGCTCCCCATAAATCTAGTCGAGGGGATAGACTTGACCCCAGATGTCAAAGCTCCTCTTTTCCCCAATGAAAGTGTAAAAGACAACCAATTTTGAAATCTTTCTTGAATGAATTAGAAAACATGGGATGATAATGCATCTTCTCATAGCATACCTCACCATGATAGTGACCAGGAATCCCTAAACCTCTAACTTTATCTAGAAATGTCTCCAAAGATATAGTGGTGGAAGAAGAATAGGATGACCTCAGGAATGACCCACCCACATTCGAGGATGTTTTCTCCACCACCATTAGGGAGCTCAGACTGGTACATCTGGGAAGAGAGGAAGACCTATGGCTTACACTAGTTAGTGTCACCATGGCCCTCGAAGAGAAATAGATATACAAAAAAATTATGAATTTTCACTAAAATTTGTTCTGTTAAAACTATATATAAACTCACAAATAGAATAAATATGTTGCTACACACCATATTGTCTTACCCGATGATAGTCAAGGGTTCATGCACGTAGCCATGAGGATTCAATCCTCTCAAGCCATAAATTTATTGGTGGATATCAAAAAATTGATAGAATCCAACTTTGTACGAGAATTTAAACACCCATGTTTCATGCCAAAATCATCCCCATTAAGAAAAATAAAGGGATGATTAGAGTCTGTATCTATTTCAAAGACCTTAAAAAACACTTCTAAAAGGATTATTTCTCATTACCAATAACTGAAATCTTGATTAATGTGATTTATGGATTCCAATACATTTTATTCAAGGAAGATTTCTAAGGGTATAGTCAGATAAAATGTCCCCTAAAGATGAGGATTCGACTACCTTCAGAGAACCTCAGGGGATTTTCTTCTATTAGGTCATTCCCTTTTCTATGAAGAACACTAGATCCACTTATTAGCAGGTCATGCATTATATTTTGAAGTCATTAATAGAATTAATAGTTGAATTCTATGTCAATGACTTGGTGGTAAAATCCCAATAGTGATGTGATAAATTCATAAACCTTCAAAAAGTTGATGAAAAGTTGTGATAGTATAATCTCAAGATGAATCTGTTGAAATAAACCTTTGGGGTAACAACAGGGATGTTTCTTATCATTGTGGTATGCCATCGTGACATTGAGGTTGACATAGAGAATAGTAGTTCTATTTTAGCAATGTCACCCACCATAGAACTCAAAAAACTAAG
Source organism: Viscum album (assembly GCA_963277665.1). NCBI lineage: Eukaryota > Viridiplantae > Streptophyta > Magnoliopsida > Santalales > Viscaceae > Viscum > Viscum album. The sequence continues at coordinate 1,691,707,888 of OY728143.1, read as the reverse complement.
GGTATCCAACTTCATTGGAAATGATCTCCCCATCACCAGTCTAATGAAGAAGGAAACCACCAATCATTGGGAAAATGACTTTGAATAAGCCTTTTTACGCCTCAAGAAGTATCTTCTACACACACCAGTTCTCATGCCTCTAGAGGAAGTGAGGCCACTAATTGTATGTATGGACACCATGGAATTATCACTAGGTTCCCTCATCAGGTATAAAGATGATGTGGGGAGAAATAAACTTCTCTATTCACTCAGATAAACAATTCTATTTATTTATCTGGGATACTATGATGTTGAAAAAATTTCCATGCAATAATCTTTGCAGGTAAAAAGTTGTGGCATTACATGTAGCACTAAAAATATCATCTAGTCTTTCATATTGATCCACTTAATTACAACCTTGGTAATCTCATGTTGACCAGGTGCTTGCCTAGATGGGTGATCATTCTACATAAATATGAAATTCAATTCATATCACAGAAATTTTTGAAAGGGAAATCACTAACTCATTTACTTACAACACATCCTACCCAACAAAAATATGTTAGTGGACACCGAGCTTCTATATGAGGAATTATTATTTTCCCATGACACCCCCTGAATGTGGGGGATGTACTTTTATGGAACCTACCTATGTCCTATTGGTGGAATAATAAAAATCTTAAAGCTCAATCATGTTTTCATATGGATTATATTTTTATCTCCAGACAATTTAGTTTTTCTCTACCCTTTCTCACTATGTGAAGGCTGCATTACTAATAAAGAAAATTCCCAAGCCATCAAACTTGGCTTAGAACTAGCCCTACAACTGAAAATAGAATACCTGAATATAAAATGGGATATTGAGCTATTGATACAGTAGATCAATGGTGAATATACAATCAATTAGGAATAAATGTACCCTCTTAGTGGATACATTAGGGGACTGATGGTAGAGTTCAATTTTGATCCCACATTGTATAATGTTCCCCAATCACAAGATGTTTGATCTGATGTCGTGGCTAATGAATCCATAATCATAACCAAACCTATGCTATTGGAAGAAATATTCTATATCACACACTGAAGAGTGGTCTCATCGATCATCATCTGTGATGTGGAAGAAATCAACAAGTTCAACACCTCCCTAAAGGATTATAGACCAGTATCAACCACTATATGGATGGATCTTATAATCTACTATCACAAAAATGATGTTCTTCCAATAAACTAATCCATAAAGGGAATCGATTCAGCACTATGTAGAAAACATTACCCCGCAAGATGGTACAATTGAGATGAAGGCCCTCTATAAGCATGGATTTGTCAGAATCCCCTTTAGATGCATAGAAGAAAGAGAGATTCTCACTATTATAGAATAATCCCATGCAAGATCTTATGGTAATCATATGTCTGGGACCAGAATCTCCCACAAAATCATGAGTATTGGTTATTATTCTAAAACCATGATAATGGACTGTGTGGAATTCACCATGAAAATTCACGCATTCCAGATCCTTAAAAACATTATCCATCAACCGTCAAAAATGCTTCAAACATCTAAATATTCCTAGTCATTTCTAATTTGGGGAATGGATATTGTGGGGTCATATCCCCCAGATACAACTAAGTAGTTCATGTACATCCTTTATTCTATTAACTTATTTTCTAAATTTGATGAGGCAATATCCCTCAATGATGTTGGGATGAAATATATCATCATCTTCATGAAGTCCCATATCATCACCAGGTTCGGATTCCCTCACACAATATTGATGGACAACATCACCAAATCCTATTCTACAGAGTTAAAGAAGTATTACAGGGATTAAAATATTGAGTCCAATCACTCATCCCTCTATAATGCAATGGAAAATGGATAGATAGAGGCCTTCAATAATTATCTGTCAAATATAATCTAGATGATGGTGAATAAGGTAATATGTCATGACCAAAAAATCTCCTCTATGATTTATGTTCCTTCCTTACCAACACATGTAATTCTACACTAGAAAAGAAAAAATCATTGGTGTATGGAACCATGGATGTTTACCCACGGAATTCTACATTCCCTTACTATGAATATCCATTTGCAGATATATCTCTGATGATGAACAATTGCTAAAGCATACAGAAGAATTGGAATGACTTGATAAGAACATGTTTCATACATTTCACAAAAATGAAGTCCATCAGAATCAGAACTCATGATCCTTTAATAAATTTTGTCCCTCCCTTAATTACTCAAATGGGAACTGGTATTGGATCTAAGGACCCTAATTTTATTAGATAAGAATCCTAGAAAGATGGAACTGAAATGGGAAGGGCCTTACATCATACATATGGTCTATCACAAAAGAGCTTACTCATTTCCCACAATCGATTGGGAGCATTTAACACCCCCACCATTGAGAGGTTTCTCAAAAAATATTTTTAATAGTTATCATCAAGAATGTTTCGTCCTAGTTAAATGAAATTAATCCATGACATATTTATTCTTATTACATGATGTTAGATTTTAAAAGATATTCCCAAATATATTTTTTTTAAAATGTGTGACATCATCCTAGTTACATGTTGATGAACTTTATGAGATCAACCTCATTACATGACGTTAAACTATATGAGATCTTCCTAACTGCACCATACTAAATTGTAAGGAACCAATCTTGGTAGCAGGATGATAAAAAAACAACATCCCCAATTTTTACTACATGAAATTAAACTACATGGAACATATCTTCACTATATAATGATAAACTATATAGAAAAACTCCTCACCACATGAAATTAAAATCCACGAAAAAATAATGTACTATATTACATGAAACTTCAAAAACCCATGACAACTATACCCTTTCAAATATGGTGATATTCATCCTTAACACACGACTTTAAACTTTATGACTTATTTTTATTCGGCATGACATTATACTGCAAAGGTTTTATATAAATATGTATGGATTTATTCTCATTGAGATACATAGGGATCCCTCAATCCCATATCTTGGTCCAACCACCACACGATACAAAATATCCATGTCATATCCTTAATGGCCTCTATATGATAAGAGGAACCATTGTCATTCCTTGTTTCCCAGACAAAGTATAACTCCCTTGGCCTTAAAAATTTTGGTAAGGGTTTTCCCATATGAGTAAAGAATACAATCTCATGACAAAGTTATCAAGGTCCTGAATTAGAAAAATTAAAAGGCACACCTTAAGTCTTCAATGTATGTTGTCAAACTACACAGTTGATGTCATTTACACTACATAGACCAACATATTCATGTGGACCTCGCCCAAGAGGACCACTTTTTTTGGTGTTGGTCTCTTACCACACCTTTACTCAAGAATTAAATGTGTATTGATTCTTATATCCATAGGATATGTAATGACATCCATGTATTCAATCCAGGGTCCAGTTGTAAAAAATATGAAATCCCCCCTCCATGTGTATAGGCTAGACTTGTGAAGGTGGTTTCGTTATTAATAACTACATATGGATTGATTTCTATTACTATATGATGTGTAGTGATTCATAGATTTATATCCTTGGTTCCATCCACCAAACCCTTTTTATGTTAGGAAGCCAATTTTCTTACTATATGATGCTAAACTGTGTAGTTCCTCAAGAACTACATTTGGATTGTTTCTTATTATCACATGATACGTAGTGATGCCCAGATCCCCAATCCTGGACCCAACTAAAAAAATTAACAAAAACAAAGACCACCTCTATATATGGATGAGACCTGTGTAGAATGTTTCCCATTCAAGAACAATTTTTGGCTTGATTCCTTCCATCAAAAGATATGTAGTGACGCCCAGATCCTCAATCCTAGGCCCAGCTGTAACAACCAACAAGAAAAAATGAACCCGAAATTGTATAGGGGATGAGACATATAAGATCATTTTTGTCTACATATGAGTTAGTTATATGTATGACCTTCTATTTCATGCAATATGCCTTGAGAAACATTTTATATTGGTTCCCACATCCTTACCGCATGATATTAAACTGCAAGGTGAATGTCCTCATTCAACGGAATTAAAAGTGCAAAAAAAACTTTCTCACAACATGTCATTAAACTACTGGTTAATACCCTTACCACATGACGATAACCTGCATGAAAAAGGTCCTTACCATAGGACGTTAAAACTAAACAAAGGATTGTATGTCTCTACTACAGAACATTAAATTGTGATGTCCATGAACCATTTATCATCATCCTTTTTCAAAGGACCACAAAAACCATACCCCAGTCAATCAAAGTATGGGGGAGCTTCCCTAATCTTTTTAAAGAACCTCAATCCACAAGTCTTTCTTTATGTCGCAAGAACCTATAGTTTCCAAAAACCCTAAATGGAAATTGGAAAAGATACCCAGCTTAAAGAGACACTTTTCTAGACCTTGCATGTATCCATATAGCTCTTTAATATGTACCAATGGTCATCAACCAAATGCTTCCCTTTGAAAATAGAGATTTCTAATCCTTGTGAGCCATGAAATCAGTTCAGAATAACCAAACACATCAGTGTGTTTTTGTTCATTCCCAGTATAACTATACTATATCATTACTCATGATCTATAAACCACTATCCACAGTTTAGAAAATTTCAGTCTCCTACTCAGAAAGGTGATGGGGTACTCTTAACCTAGGTTATTCTAATTAGTCTCTTGTGTATCATCCTCCATATTCAATCCATGTACCTCAAAACCATAAACTACATTTATGTTGGTCAATGATATATTCCCATAAACTATATCTTATAATGGTCCCAATTGAAAAGCCTTAAACTACTAGAAAAAGAGACAAAAAATTATCTGGTAAAAACTCGAAAAGGGCTGCCTGAGAAAAATTAAAGTACTGGCATGCTAAAATCTTCATCTCTAGAGTTTAGGAAAAAATTAGGATTTAAATAAATAAGGTAAAAAAGGTTATAGAAACCACTCTATAGCCCTAGGAAAATCAATGACATGTTCACTGGACAATATGGTATAGGAAAACAATAGAGTAATGATTTTTCACATCTCATTGATGTGAGAATATGTTCTATAGGGAGTAACACAACTTTTACGGTACTCAAAACCTACTTGGATATTAAAAATTCCCCAAATCATGCTTCATGATTTGATTGCATTGGATCACCACTACCATCCATATCCCTTAGAATAGACACTCAGCTTCAAGGGACACTTTTCTTGGATATTCTTTTATGCCTATGGATCATGAATATATGCCTATAGTCATCAACCAAATGCATCACTCTAATAAAGGTCTTTCTGATCCTTGTGAACCCAGACATCACTTTGGAAGAACACAACACCTTAGTTTGTTTTGGGTCATTCTCATTATTATTTTCCCATGTCATCCTCCCAATGTCAGTGATTTAGACCTTGATTTACATTCTCTATACCGAACTATCCAAACTGACTCAACAACCTTGACGTTACATCACTTTATTTTATACCCTTTCCCAAAATAGGAATGTGAATCTTCATTCCTGAACCTTTGATGAACCACACCTCATGATTCCAAACCATAAGGAATAGGGATTGAGCTTCACAATAAAGTGTTTAACTACCCTTGGGATCCAAAACCCTTCATGTATAACTGTTTTCCCATATCCAACCACATCCTATGAACTATTGAGTCTTCATAAATCATTCATGTCTCTAGGAAAGAAGTGTAGATCATCATTACTTGTCCACTATATCGACGCATAAGGGCATTGACTCACCAAAAAAATTAATCTCCTCCTTGCAAGAAAGAAGATTCAATCCTTATGAGCCCTGGAAACACCATGGAGGAACTTGGTACCTCAAGTAGATATAGGTCATCCCCAAAATGTCGTTCATATCCCATAATCATTGACTCAAACTTTTGGGCTACAAATTATATCACCCATATTAAAATGACCCAAAAATACCTAGTATCTGTAGTATTTCATCCATAACCAATATTTCTCCCATAAAAATTCCTTCAACCATGGAAAAGAGTAAAGAGACATCTGTTTGGAAATATTACTGATGCAAAAGTAATTAAGACCACAAACCAAAGACACCTCCTCCTTGCAAGAAAAAATCTCTAATCCTCATGAGACTTAGAAACACCCTAGTAGAACCCAACACCACATAGTGTTTTGGTTTATTCCTAGCATGTTTGTGACACATACCATGATCATCAATTAAGTATTAGCTAAAATACCTGAAACTAAACAAATAGATGGTTTGAGCTAACAAACATTGAACCAAAACGATATAAGGTTTGAGACTAAATCCCTTAAACTAAAGAAATTAATGGAATAAGCTAAAATAACCTAAACTATGGCAATAGAATGTTTGAGATAAAAAAACCCAAACTAAAGTGATAGTAAGTCCTTGTTGAAAGACAGTAAACTAAATCAATTGTAGGACTAAGCTAAAAGACCCTGAACTGGAGTAACAGATGGTCTGAGATAAAAGACCATACATTATAGAGATAGATGGTTTGAGCTAAAAGGCCATAAAACAAAGTGATAGAATGTCCGAGCTAAAATATCCTGAACTACAGTAATAGATGGTCTGAGTGAAAAGACCTTAACTATAGTGAGAGAATGTTCAATATAAAAGACACTAAACTATAGTGAAATACGGTTTGAACTAAAAGACCCTAAACTAAATCACATTAGTGATTTAATATGAAATAATGGAAAAGCATGTGAGGCCCACAATATACCCTTGGAGAAATATCAAGGTTCTCTCCCAAGCTATCATCTTATGAAAATGATATATTACTCTCCCTCTAGGACATAAATTCCTCCCAATGATCCTTCTTCAAAGCATGCAATCTTAAGATTGTTAGAATAGATATAGAAGTAAAGAATCTCATGTTGGTGGGAATTCATGAGTACTATCAAAGGGGATATGATAGAATTATAATATTCAGATCCATGAATTTAGGTTTATTTGATATTATTCAACAGATGGGAACCGTTGGTGATCAACATAATATTGGATCCACAAAGATTCATACACATCACGAATTAATGAAAAATGAAAAGCAACATAGAAGTTTAAACAGTCCAATAATTGATAGTGTAAAATTGGAGGAATCTCCTCATTTTTGGGTCTCTCCAAGAATATAATAATAAAGGAGTAAAAATAAGTGATATAACTAAAATAATATTCAATCTCTTAAGAGGATATGTTGGAAAGTGTCTAGAAATAAGTTTCAATTAAACACTGATGTATTGCATGCCCCGCCTCTTCTACTTCCCCCTTAGGATAAAGAGTCATGATGAAAGTAGTCATCTCATCATCTCTATTACAAACAGTTTTTAAGGAAGATAATGATGTTAAATGTTAGAACATAAGGTGATATAAGATTTCAATTCATCTATATTCTTTCACTATTTAGGAATCCATCCGAGCATGTAGTTTAGATATATTTTTTGACCTAACTCTAATGCCTCCGATGCATCCTTAATCTGATTAATAAGAGGAACCTTATCTATAAAATCATGTAAGTACCTCTCATTGGTGGAAAATTCCTTCCATGTCAGAAAAAGTTGATTCATGATTCCATGCAGTTGTTGGTGATCAAAACCATCTGCTTTGAAGTCATGAAGTAGATGATGAAAGTGTTCCCCTTAGTCATGTAATTTTTCCAAAGGAGTCTCAGTAGTCAAGGGTGGAATATGTTGCCAAATCAGCGTACAGTTCTTTTTATCTTCTGTGACGGATAGGACATGCATTCCAAGAGAAGGAATAACTAGTTTAAATGGAAAGGAAATAGAATAGGAGGCCCCATATACCCTTTACACCATAGAATTATCACTTTTTTTCTTATACTGGAGGGATGATTTCCCAGACAGATTTGTTCCCTCTATCGAGGTGATAATAATCTGAATGAGGGAGCTTCCTCTACATATCTCACAAATCATCAATCAACTCTACTATTACCATGGAAATAGAGGTTGGTGAGACAAACTAATTTTCCACATAAAAAACTAGTTATCTTAGCACACAATCCAAATAAGTTCCGAACCAAGCATTAGCATAATCCTGAGTAAGAAAGGTGGGATTACTAGTGGATGGAAGAATGATCTGAACATTAATATCTTCTCTTTCCAACATCATCTAAAATTTGAGAATGATCTTGGGGTGTCTCTCTCCTTGTACACTAGCCAATGGGAATGGGTATAGCCTTTGGGTATAGCTTAATTGATGAGAAAACTAATATGGTGTATATTCCTTGCATATGATCATCTTGTTCATCCTAAAAATAAGAACTCTATCCTGAAGGGAGATCAAATATTCCCTTTTGTTGTGGGAGCAACTACCATTTTCAATGACCATCCAAGTTAGTGCATAATAAGTGGTGAAATCAATGCTATCAGATCCACAAAACGCATATGTATCCTCATTAGAGCACAATGACATAGACCCAACCCCAAATATGTTCAAGAATATGGGACTTGATAAGGAATCAGGGATCTTGGAAGGATTAAAGTATACCTAAAATGGAAATCCTCCCCTATACAAACAAATAGAGACTGGAAAGGACCACTAATAATATATGGGATGATTCTTTGTTAAATATGTCCCATGAATTGGAAAAATAATGCCAGGGACGAAACCACATGATTAAGATGATGTTCCTCTTCCATAACCAGTGTACTCACACAGATGCCTAAAAACATGTCCCTAGAAGGGAAAATCCATCTGTTAAAATACATGAACATAATTCCTAGTTATATAAGGCTCAGAGAGATCTCTAACATCACTCAATATCCCCAATAATTATGATCTCCAGCTTATATAATTACCCAATGTGACCTGACACTATCAAAAATATTCTGGGAAGGGCACTGATGGGGGCGTATAATAGTTTACCAAACCTAACTATTGAAAATGAAAATATTAATCTAGTCTATTAAAGAGATAAGAGGTTAGATGATCATCTCCTTTACCAAATTACCCTTCATAATAGTGAGCATGTCCCCCTCCCAGAATGGTGTCTGCATGGAATTATTCAAAACATCTATGGCCAGGAGAAACTCATTATACATCTCTCTGAGATGGGGGATCCCACCCAGTTAGTGAATATCCCATAGGATGGTTCCCTATAACCCTGAAATTGAAGAAATGTGTTGGTTCTAGGGAACCAATGATTGATAAGTTCTTGAGGAAGATCGGGCTGGCGATAGAAAATAATTTAGGAAATCTACACTGATTCATAAAGATGGACCCTATATAACTGGTCGGGGAACTCCAAGAAGCATTGTCTGACCTATAATGGACACACCCACTCATTAGACAAATTACCACTAGGATAAAGATCCCATATCGAGCTCCAGTTATGATGTTGTAAAAAACTGAAGTAAGAACCTTGTATTCGATAGCATCTATGACACATGACAACAAGCTCGCAATGTAGTATAGTATCCAGATACTTTATAAAATATTTTTTATTTAAAATAGAATCAATATATTTGAATGCATGAGACATTGAGTTATAGAGTGTTATACACAAGGGTAACCTTCCGTAATAGCTTGTGTTACACACAAGAGCAACCTTCCCCGATAGTATGTGTTACACACTAGACAGATTTTCACTAAATAATAATGTATTATTAAAATATTATTATTTAATATAATATAATATAACCTAGACGTTATCTTAGAGATCCAGAATATTTTTAAAAAACTTATGAAAATACATGGTGTATAATAATATAGTATTAATTCTGTACGATAAATGCAGTTGGGGGCTTACCCAAGTGGTAAAGACTCCCCGTAATCCTGCATCAGACTAGGTTCAAATCTGGGTGGGAGTGAATTTCCACTAGCGGGTGGTGATGCAGGCAGGACCCACAAAAAATGGTGACACATCCATGATGTAGGCATGACGCTGCACTGGTCCCTCTTGCCAGTTTGTGGGCCTTTGGGCCATGTAATAGGTTTCATGCCCACTGAGTCTTCAGGCCATGCACTGAATAAATAAGTCTTGATGGGTGGACTATCCATTAGGGGGGAAGATATAGCCTGTCTTTCTAGCCTATGTGTGCGGTGTGTGTTTTTAATGTAATTTTAACCCCAAGGACCTAATATATATAATTCATAGGTTAAAAATTAATTTAGGAACCAATTCAATATATATGGAATGTTTTTATATAAAATCGTTTTTATGCTCACGAAGCTATTTTATACTAATAAATTAAATTAATTACAAATAGTTAATTATTATAAAGAAATATATATTTTATATATTAAATAAAATAATTTTTTATATTTATCCATTAGTTTTAATATGCATAAGATTAGAAAAAAACCTATTTTACACATAGAAGCCTATATTTTTAAAATAGAAATTTTACTAGATTTGAAATGATAACCCATTATAAATTTTAATTTTGATACATTAATTGATCTAATATGTCAAAATAGACTTTCTATTTGAATTAAAATCATCAAAATTAGGTTTGGGTAAATTTTTGACTTTTTTCAGAAAAATATCATTTTTCTGAATAGTTAAAAATGCTGAATTTATGATCAAAAAAAGATTTTCATATAATTTATTTAAAATTTCAAATTATATTTTTAATTGGTTTTATAGTTTAATAAGATTAATTTTATCAATTAATCCAATTTAGGTTATTGTAAACAATTTCTCATTGAATGTGACTATAAAAACATCAATAACTTTCAGACATTTTTACTTTAAAAACCTACACTGTTGTGCCACTCGTGGGATGAATTTTAAATTACATTTTGTCACTTCTGTGATAGGAATTTGTAAAAATATATTCCATATTTGGAATCATAATAATTTATAATGTATAATAAGTTCATCTTAGTTTTTGAACAAAATAAATTCATAAAGGTAATTAAAATTAATTACAATGATTAATGTTAAATTTAGCTTAATATGAGACTAAAAAATATATGTAAGGCCAAAATAGACCTATAAACTTGTCCAAAATCCATTTGTTGGACATATTTAGACCCTATAAAAAATGTTATCCACGTTTTTCCATTATGTTATCCACTTTAAACATAAAAAACGTGGGTGGAATTATCTGTTAATATATTTAGAGGAGTGTCACTCCTCCTCCACTTTAAATGACCACAAACTCTCCCCATACCTCACAGCTCTCAAACCACTTAACATCGGCACATATATTCCCAAATATCTTCCCAAAAATCCTTCCATAGAACATTAATCCTCCCTTAGTATAGAAATACTCCCAAGTAATCCTTTTGGTATAAACCAAGAGAAGTTACCTGATTAAGATGTAATGCCTTTTCTCATTATTTTTAGTATCATTTCCATTATCCACTCCCAATAATCTTCTTATTATATTATAACATAACAATAAAATTATCCTAAATATACTATTATGTTTTTATACTATTTGTTTACCTAATATTAGTCACATATCAACTTAATGGGCAATGAACATAGTGTTTCTATGTATGGTGAGTTACCACCTCATGAAACGATGATTGTTCAATTATTCTTTATAGCCACTCATGGTGGCCATTATAATGGAAAATATATTTATATATTATATATATGATATTTTCTATGTATTTATACTTATTTAATCCTTTTTTAATACATACATTTAATAATTTCCATTTTATATTAATACTCTAACATCGTTTATGGAAGTGTGGACAACCGCCCCCTTAAAGCGGTGTGATCCGTTCACATGATACATGGAAGGTATGAATTATGGTTATTAATAAATAAATGTGAAATAAAATACATATATATTATATTCATGAATTAATTATCTGTTTCGAAATATAATAAATATATATATATTTTCTATATCACCCATTCACACACTTAAAAAGTGACAACGTCGTTCGTGGATGTGTGGACTACCACCTCATCGACATGATGTGATTCCTTTTACGTCACAGAAATATATATATAAGTATATATGATTAAATAATATTTTATTAATTACATAATTGTTATTATGTAAGGACATAATGATAATTACCTTCTTTCTTAATGATTATTGAAAAATGGGAACATTACTTATTGTACGTATGACCTACCGTCTCCATGATTGTAATGTTGATTCATTTTTTATAAACAAATTTATTTATTGATTTTAAATTCATAATTTATGTATAGATATATTAAATATTTCATGTTTATCATTTTGGGTATTATTATATAATGACCCATTAGACCATATTTGGCAGACAATAGTTTTTTAACACATAAACAAAATTTGGTCAAAACACTTTGTGTAAACTTAATTATTTGAGTAGTTGTAAAAAAAATGTTAATAATTGGAATAAAATTAATTATGAACATGAAAATGTTTCTGAATCGAGTAAAAATGTAACAAAATTCTATTATACAAGAGGTTAAAGGATGTTCACCTGAAAGGAAAAACAAGGTAAGTATTTCCATCTCACTTGTTATATTCCTTAGATAAATGTAATATTCAAAACTTAATTATTTTGTGTAGTTTATATACTACCCAATTTGATATATTATATCATAAATTAATATATATTCATGGAATTTTGATGTTTCTTTTTATGATTATCATTTTTAGGTTTTTTGATTCATATGTAATGGATTTTGTATCAATTTTCAATAAGGAACATTTTATTGTTATGAACCTAGTTTCTTTTATATATTTTATATATTACCATTTACATTATATATCATGATATTATAACATTAATTAAATTTTACTCCTTGTTTAGGTTATGATTTAAAATGTTTTGATGTGGTATGAAAAACTTTGGGAAGTTTATAGATTATTTTCCTCCAGACTAATCATAATGATGTTTAAATAGAATTTCAATTCTAGGAAATTATATAACCATTGTTCAATAAACCCTTTAATTATCCTCAATGTATTAATGACCATTTTAAATTATTATTACCATTTATCTAATCTTTGAAACATAAGATAGTTAATGAAGTGTTTGTATGAAATCTCGACTTTACCCTCTCTTTGATCAGAAATATATTCAAAACCGTGTTTTCTAAAAAAGGGTTTCGAAGAATATTATTACATAACCCTATAATATTTAAAATAAATTTGTACCCTTTTTATCTTTCACCAATATATTCGAAGGAATATTCTTTTCACTTTCCAAATGAGGCATTTTCTACCCTTTTTCTGTACAAAAGGAATATTTATTTTACCTCATACGACATGTACGGATTTATCCTCTGTCATTTCTCTGAAGCGTCCTTCTCATGTTTAAAAGGATTATATTTAAGATTTATTTTAAAAGGATTTTAAATATAAAATTTTTCATAAGGTTTCTCAAAAGAAAAAGGACATTTTATTCAATAATATTTTTAAAAATTATTCTTTTATTTCATCATTGACAACAACCCTCTATTTTAATCCACGTGGGATTTGTTGTATTGATATAATCCTTATTCCTTATCTATATAGTATGTTATTCATTTGACCAAGTATATTATTCACATTCACTTTATTGATTAATTCTTATAGTCTCCTTGAAATATTCAACTTCATATTATCATTGAGTATTAAATTTCTCATATTTATACATATCACTTATCATAAGTATTACTATTTCCTAAACTGTATACCATTTTAAATAAGGTGTTTACTTTCATAGTTATTTGATTAATTGAAGAATTATTGATAAATCTATATATCTCATTCAATATGTTATTTTGATAAGGAATATTATTATTCAATATGAATAATTATTTGGACCGGTAAACATGGGTTGGGGACAGGTGAATGAAATCCACCCAATGCATTGGTAGTCTCATGAGACGAACTAGTGGGATAGCCACCTTAGATGGGTTTTTATCTGATAGCTAAATTTTATGGTGAAAGGTCTTGAGTGTACAGGTTCTATGTTCCTAGGGAACATCACGTTCAATAATAAAGAATCCCTTTCATATTAGTTCTAGTTATTATTCATCCATGAGATATTGAATCGACATATCTATGGATGAATTTCATTTTCAGTGCATTGATTTAATTGAATGTGTTTTAGTTTCATACCTTTTCCGATTCATTTCTTATTATCTAGTTATTTGAATGGAATGTGTTTCTATTTATTACTTTTCCATATTGTTTATTCAGTTCCCTCCCAGTTCTTTGATTACATGGCATGCATGCGTAGTTGTTTATCATGCCATAATTATTACCCTCTTTGATTCATTATTACTTTTACTATACTTTGGCCTTACTGAGTATTTGAGCTCACCCTTATTATGTTTCTATCCCTTGGAATCTGAGAAGAATACCATGAAAGATATGAATGGATTTACTAGTTGGATTATAGTTATCATCAATTTTTTTCTTATTAATTTAGAAGAAAAAATTATTTAGTATCTAGTGTATCCATTTATAATAAAACTCTCATTTATTTATCTAGTATTGCAAGACTACTAAACTAATCGATCCTTAAGGATTTGAATCCTTGAAATCATGCCAATTCATTTAGTAGTAGACACAATCTCTTGACTATCTGGTCCATGTCTCTATAGTTGGTATCAATGGAAGTTTAGTAGAAACCTTGGGAACTAGATTTAAGAAAATATTGGTTAGAGAGCATAACCCAAAGATACAATTTGAGGATATGTACAGATGAAAGACCTATAATTTTTGTAATGTATAGATTATGTGAGTCTTCTTTGAAATACATATATATCTGGATAATAGAATTTTACCTGGTTCTGGAACATGTGTACATAGGAGTAACAACTCTGAAAAGGTGTTCCATGCCTGACTTGGGGTAACCTATTACATGAAAATGGGTCTTATTATAAACCTGGTTTGACATTCCACAGGTATATGCCTAGGATAATCCATGTTTTCTTTACAAACCAATTTGAATAATTTGAATTTATTTTGTCAATTAATCATAAAGTTTAATCCTAAGGTGTTTTAGATTAAAAAATAAGGTTTCATGATTTAGATATCTTATAGATAAATACAAACTTTTCCACTATGACTATTTTTTCTCACACCATTCATTCTTATTTTAGTCAATGTCTTGAACTCATAGGATTCAAGTTAACATCGAACATAAAGGAAATGATGGTGAAAATGAGAAAAAATTGATGTGCTGATAGGATTTAAGGATATCATGTTTATTCCAAATCATTTTTTCTATAATATGATTAAAAATATACACCTTTACCAACTCTCGAGTGCGCCAAATAAGATAAGTATGGAAAATGATGAGATATCAATTGGTGGAGACCATGTAGAAAAGATGGAAAAAATGTTGATATGTGATATGTGTGGAAGGAGACACCCAATAAAGTGTCTCAATGGAACATTTAAATGCCTTATGTGTGGTAAATTACACAAAGAAAATTATTATTGAGGAAATAGGATGATTACAATTAATATAAATGAAGCTCATCCTAATAAATCTTGAAATGTTCTTTGTTGTAAGTGTGGGAAACCTGCACATTACCCATGCCAATTCCATCTCTTAAAGGATAATCCAATGAAAAAAGATGAATCTATGTGTAAATAATTGGATGATGTATTTATGTATGGGGTTTTTATTGAAAACCTTAGTTAAAATTCTATTTAGTGATTAACCTTATTTCAAGGAATTACATCATATATATTTTGGAAATCAAATTAATATGGTTAAAAAAAGGGAAACCTATAATCCATGTGACCACCAATAAAATACGGAAAATATGTGGCTCATTAACCCATGACTGAAGGATGATAAAATTTTCAAGCCAACCACTAACCTACGAAAAGTCCTGGTTAATTTATCATTGTTTTTAGTTAAAAATTTTGATGAATAAATGTTAATGATAAACTAGTAGTTTCACTTTCAGGATTAGGGAATAATATTTTAACCATAATAGTTTTGGAATATAATTAAGGAAAAATATTTATACTTGTCACTCTTATAATCCATGAAATGTTTCTGTTAATTCTTATGAAAAAAAAATCATTATTGGAAATTTGTTTCTAGGAGTAAAGAGTTAAATTATAAATTGATCAATGAGAAAAAAAATTTAGGAATGTTCACATGAAATTGAAACCAACCAAGTAAGAATGTGTCCATATATTTTTTTTTGTGAAAGAATTACCCAACCTTAAGAAAATGACTTGAAATAAAATGTTATCTTAATACCTTCATTTCTATTGAGCCAATGATCTTCTAAATCATCACAGATTTATGGATCTGAGGCCCTCAACATTCTATTGATCATTAAATTTTTTTGATTGATGAACAAATTAACTATCTATAAATATTTAACCTTTTATTATAAGTATTTATCTCTATATTCCACAAATGTTATTCTACTAAGAGGCCTAGTTACCTGATAGTCAATGTGACCTTTGTACTTTACATTCTCTATTTTCTACTGGAAGTTTTATGGACTACTGTACTGATGTGGGATTTCAAAAATAGGAAGTATAGAACAATATATTACCATGATAGAGTTTAAATAGTGAGGAGGAAATTTAAATAAGGTGGGAAGAATGTGACTCCCTGAAAAACTGATGTAAGAACATTTTATTCAATCCCGTGTATGACATGTGACTACAAGCGCGTAAGGTAATATAATATCAGAATACTTTATAATATATTTACTATTTAAAATAGATTCAATAAATTTCAATTCATGATACACTGAGTTAGATAATTTTACATTCCAGAGAGACCTTACGTGATAGCATCTGTTACACACAAGATCAAACTTCCTCGATAGCCTGCGTTAGAGGCAAGACCGAGTTTTCACCAAATAACAATGTATTATAAAAATATTATTATTCAATATAATATAATATAACCTAGATGTTATGTTGGTGTTTAATAATATTATTAACTATCTTATGAAAATATATGGCTTATAATAATATAATATTTATTCATATAATAAAAATTAATGTAGCAACCAATTGAATATAAACAGAATGTTTTTTTGTAAAATCATTTTTTATGCTCACGAAGCATTATTATCGTAATAAATTAAAGTAATTATAATAAGTTAATTATTATAATGAAATATATATATATATTATTCAATCCATTTTTTTATTTTCATCTATTATGTTTAATATGAATAAGATAAGAACAAACCCTATTTTACACATAAAATCCTATATTTTTATAAAAGCAATTTTACTACCTTTAATGGAAAACACATTCTAAATTTTAATGTTGATAATTTAATAGATTTATTATTTAAAAATAAACATTATATTTTAATGAAAAAAATAAAAATATGGTTAGGGAATTTTTTTGATATTTTTTAGAAATATATCATTTTTGTATGAATAGTTAAAAATACTGAATTTAAGATTGAAAAATCAATTTCATATAATTAATTTATAAGGTTAAATTATAAATAAAAATGTTTTTAAAGATAAATTAGATTATATTTTTATCATTTAATATAATTTCGGTCATTGGAATCAATTTCACATTGAAATTGACTATAAAAACATAGCCAACTATCAGACATTTTTACATTAGAAACCTACATTGTAGTCCCACCTGTGAGATGAATTTTAAATTAATCATTGACACTTATGTGATTGGAATTTGGAAAAATGGATTCAATATTTGGAATTAGAATAATTTTTATTATCTAATAAGGTAAAATTAGTTCTTTACCAAATTTTTTAATGAATCTAATTAAAATTAATTACAATGAATAAGGTTTAATTAAGCTTAATAAGATACTAAACAATAAATTTAATGTCTAAATAAACCTATAAACTTGTAAAAAATCCATTGGTTGGACATATTTTGACCCTATAATCAATTGGGTCATCCTTGGCCTATTATCGGATCCACTTTCAACATGGAAAACATGGGTGGAATTCTCTTCTAAAATATTTACAAGAGTGGCACTCCTCCTCCACTAAAAAAGGCCACCACCTCTCCCTATTCTTCAAACCTCTATAACCACTTATGTTCAAAAAAGATCTTACCAAATATATTCCCAACAGTCCTCCACTATACCCTGAATCCTCCCTTGGGATAGAAAGCTTCCCATTTATGCCTTTTGGTATAAACTAAAAGAAGTTACCAGATTATGAGGTAACATTTTATCTAGGGTTTTTTAGTTTCATTTCCATTATCCACAACCTATACTCATCTTATTCTATGATTAAATAAGAAAAACAGTATACTGAATATACTGGATGGTTTTTATTCTATGTTTTATACCTAAAATTATACACACATCCATCCAACGGGTAAAGATGATAATGTTTCTGTGTACGGTGAATTACTGCCTCACGAAACAGTGATCATTCAATTCTCATTTACCTCCTCTCTTTGTAGCCATTATGATATACACTATATTAATGTATTTTATATATGACATTTAATATTAATTTAATCTTATTTAATCATTTTAAAATACATACATTTAATACAATACATTTTACATTAATACAATAAAATCGTCTTAGGAAGTCTGGACTATCGCCCCTCAAAGCGATCTGATTTGTTCACATGATACATGGTAGGTATAAACTATTGTTATAAATAAATATACGTGACATATAAACTTATATATTATATTCATGAAAAAATTATTTTTGTGTAAATATAATATAAAAATATGTATTTTCTATATCACCCTTTCAGACACTAAAAAAGTGATAATGTCGTTCATGGATGTGTGGACTACCAGCTCTTTGACACATTGTGATTACCTATACAACATACAATTATATATATAAGTATATATTATTAAATTATATGGTATTAATGAAATAATGATCATCCTATAAGTATATAATGATACTTACCTTATTTTATAATGACCATTGAAAAATGGGAACGTTACTCATGCGTACGTACGACCTACCATCTCCATTATTGAAATGTTGATTATTTTTTCCCTAATCATATTTAATGATTTATTTTATAATTATAATTTAGGTATAAATATAATAATTATTTCATGATTATAATTATGGATATGTTTATGTAATGACCAATTAGACCACAGTTGACCAATAATAGTTGTTTTGACACATAAACTGATTTTTGTCAAAACCCATGACGTAAATTTAATTGTTTGAGTATTTCTACACAACAAGGTAATTAGTAAAATAAAAGTAATTATAAATATGAAAACGGTTTTGATGAATTTATAAAATTAACATATTTTTATTATATATGATGTTATTGGAAGTTCATCTGAATGGAATTTCTAAGTAAGGGTTTCCATCATACTTCTTATATCCATGAGATAAATGTCTTACTAACCAATTACTTATTTTGTGTGCTATAATTATTGCCCATTTTGATATATTATAGCATGAATTAATTTATCTTCATTGTATTTTTATGTTCCATTTTATTATTATCACTTTTGGTTCTTTCAATTCATATATAATGTATTTCATCTCAATTGCATTTAAATAAGGAACATTGTATTGTTGTGCTCTTAGTTTCTTTTATATGCTGTATAAATTTAAATTTAAATTATATATCTTCGATCTCATAAATATCATGATATTATGACTTTAATTCAATTTTACTCCTTCATGATATTATGATTTACAATTTTTCAATGTGGTAGGGAACACATGGAGATGTTTAAAGATTATTTTTCTCAAGACTAATCCGGATGACCTTTCAATGGAATTTCTATTCAGGGAAATTATGTAACAACTTTTAAATAAAACCTTTAATTATACTCAAGTTATTTTTGAAAATTTTTAAGTATTCATAAAATTTATCTACTCATTGGTACATAAGATAGCTAAGAAAGTTTTTTTAAGAATGCTTGACTTTTCCCTCTCTTCAGACGGAAATATGTTTAAAACCTTATTTTACAAAAATGGTTTCCATGAATATTATTCCATTCCCCTATAATCTTTAGAACACATTTCAAGCATTTTTGTCTTTTATGAATCTCTTAGATGCAATATTCATAGCTCTTTCAAAGGAGGCATTTTACACCCTTTTATCATAAAAAAAGAATATTCTTTTTATCTCGTATGACATGTACAGATTTATCCACCACCATTTCATTGAAACCTCATTATGAAGATTAAAAGTTTTATTTTTAAAATTTATTTTAAAGGGATTTTAAATTAAAAATATTTTCATATGGTTTTCAAAATCAATGTATATTTTTCTCAAGAATATCTTTAATATATGTTATTTATTTCATCAATTTCAACGACCCTCTATTTTACTCCACTTAGGATTTATTGTATTGATATAATCATTATTATTCTTTTGTATAGTTTATGATTAATTTGGATAATTATAGTATTTATATTAAATATTTTATTCATTCTTGAATACCCTTTTAATGTTAAACATTATATGATTATTTAGTATTGAATTTCTCTTAACTATCCATATCATTTATCATGGATATTACCATTTCATAAATCATATACCATTTTACATATGGTTTTTACTTTGATAGTTATTTGATTAAATGGGGGATCATTGATAAATCCATATCTCCCATTCAATAAGGTTATTTGATAAGAAATATTATTATTCAATATAAAGAATTATTTGGAATGATAGATATTGGTTGGGGACTAGTGAATGAAAGCCTCTCGATGCATCAGCAGTCTCATGAGATGAAATAGTTTACTTGCCACTATAGATGGGTTTTTACCCGATAGCTAAAATGTCTTGTGAATTGTATTAATGGTACTTATACCCTGTACCTAGAAAACATGGAGTTCAATAATTAATAATTTATTTCATGTTAGTTCTAGTTATTATCCAACAATTAGATTTTGTGTCGACATATCTTAGGATGCATTTCATTTTTAGTTCATTAATTTAATGGTATTTGTTTTATTTTCATACCTTTATGTATTCATTTTTCCTTATCTAGTTATTTGAATTCATGTTTTTTTAGTTATTACCTTTCCGTATTGTTTATTCCGTTCCTTCTAATTTTATTGATTACATGGAATGTGTGTTCAGTTGTTTATCATTCCATAATTATTACTCTCATTGAATCATTGTTTCTTCTGCTATATTTTGGCCTTACTAAGAATTTGAGATCACCCTTGTTATGTTTATATCCACAGAAATACAAGAAGTGTACCATGAATGATATGAATGGATTTACTAGATGGATTAGTGTTATCCTCAAAGTTATTTTTTCGTTTAGAACATAAAATATATATTGTAATTAGTGTATATATTTGTAATACAATTCACATTTATGTATCTGGTTTTCTAACACTACTAAACTGATTAGACCACCGGTTTTTGAATCTGTGTAATAATGACAATTTATTTATTAGCAAAAACTGACTATGGGCTATCAAGGGTTGTGTTGCTACACCAACCATATATTGGGTTGTTCAGAGAAGAAAAAATATTCTAGGGTAACTCTTAGCAATAGGCTGATGAAAAAATTCATATCCATCTAGGGAAAAGGGAGAGTTCTCCAATATATAATACAATCCTTGGGGTAGAGCAACAACTAGCTGGCCATCCTTTTAAATTGTCGTCTGAATACGGTTAGGAGATATTGACACCCAACAAGATGGTAGATTGATTTCTGAAGAATTAATGAAGATATCATATAGAAAGAAGAATCTATATAAAAGAATCTGGTGGGATATAGTATAATCCTAGAGCTCGGGTGAGGGTAACATCTTCAAAAACTCGTTATAAGAATAAACATGATATTAGGGGATATCATTGCAATTTCTAGAAATCATGGCCCTTTAAATAGCCTTATTGGAGGAACATTGATGTGATCTAGATTCTATGTAATAAAATTATGTGGAATATGTTAAACATATTAAATAAAGTCTTGTCAAAGGAAGGATATAAAATTTTAGCATCATCATGTGCATCACATGAATCAGAAATGACATTCGTGAATCAACTAAAGGGCCCGTGAATTGCCTAAATCTAAAAGACCTCATCGATATCAAGAAACTCATGAGTCATCACACAAACAAATGAAACATAAACTAATAGTGATCATGTGACCATGACATGGTCACATGAGCCGTAAAATTGTCAAATTATCATGTAATAAATCCAGTAAATCCAGTGAAACACTCATAAAAATCATGCATCCCCATGACCAATGTTCAAGAAATTTCGAAAGTAAAATTCATTGATGGTTAGAGAGTGTTCCTAGGTGAAATAATTCTTGGGAATTAGTTCTCATAAAATGGGATCACGATGAGGTCTTGAGATTAGGTCTCCTTAGAGGATCTGATGATGAGGTTACACAATGAATGCAGGGAAAAAATGTCAAAAGGAAAGAGTATCTGATGTGAAACAACCTGAGATTTTATGATATATATTCTTTTAATTTAATCAAATTCTCATATTTTATTATTCACCAATATTAGTATTCACTATATGAAACACTGTATTATCGTGCAGTATACACAACAATATTCTTTGCTTGTGTGGCACCCAATTTCAAGTTCTTTTGATATAATTCATTTCAAGAAACATTTAGTATAGATTTTGTTCAATGTATAAATGAACTAAGTTTAGATTATGTATTACAAAACACCAAAGGAAGCCTTCACTACACAAAACACTGACTTGGCTTGTGTTACATGCAAGAGCGACCTTCCTCGATAGCTTGTGTTGTACGCGATACCTAATTTCTCTAAATAATGATATATTATTATTTAATTGGATGTAAACTAGATTTTATGAATAATATTAACTTAATTTTGAATTTTTTATAAAATTATCTTATATATTACACATTTTCTAGAACATGATATGAGCAAAAAATCAATTTTTTCACACAAAAAAGTACTTTTTAAAAAAATATAGTTTTACCGCCTTTTATGGCGAACCATTTTTAAATTTAGGTTTGTACACCTTTATATGTTTTATTTGTAAAAATAAACTTCTTATTTAAAATTTTCACATCAAAATTTACTTTGGTTGAATTTCTGATATTTTTCTGAAAACTATCATGTTTTGAGGAATAGTAAAAATAAGATAAATCTTAATTGAAAACAACTTTTTCCATCGAGATTATTTATATGGTTAAATATTATTATTTAATGGTTTAAAAGTATAAATGAAATATATTTTTATCATTTAATCCAATGTTGGTCATTGGACATAATTTTCCATTGAAATTGGACACAAACACATGTTAATCGTTTGATTGTTTTTACTTCATAAAAACCCATTTTTTGGTTTTGACAATGAGAATTAATTTTAAATTAATTACTGCAAATTCTTTATTTTGAATTTGGAAAAATTGACTCCAAACATGGAATCTGAAGGTCCAAATTGGGTGAATAGGTACCTTTTATTTCGGACATTATGAATAGTAACTTCAGTAATTATTTTATTTACCATAGTTAAAGGGTAAATCTGATAAATAAGGGTAAAAAATAATATTCGATTAATATTAAAATACACTAACACATGTCCTAATACTATTGTATAATATTTTCCTTAGCATGTGCATCCTTGGGTCAATTTGGGGACCCCATGGATTCACTTGGATGTGAAATTACATTTTATAAGAATTAATTTAAAAATAAAGACAATTATAACCAAATCATATATCTTTTACTAAATTTATTTTAATATAGGGTTATATAACTGATATCTATTTCTATAAATATTCATTATAAATCTAAAGATATATACTAAATTAGTTTATTTTATTTATAATTGTATACATTAGATAAATAAATTTATTTATGACACAATTTGGTTGAAATGATTACCTCATTGATGAAAGATTCAAATATATGAGTTTATAAATATTAAAATAAATTTTATTTGAACATTTTTATTTCATACACTAATTTTAAGGGTGAAATTGAAATATTATGTATTTTTAACGACTTTGTTTCTAATGAATAATATTTCTAGAAATTTAGAAAAAGTCTAGTATGAACAGTGTCCAAAATTGATATATTTCATAACTTAAAAAATAAAATAGTTTATTAAATGATATTAAATTCCCAAAAACAAAAGATTAGTCAAAATGGATAATATAAGTACAAATATTTCATAAATAACTTTTTGTGGGTTGTTTTAATTAATATGGTTATTACATTAACCAACAATGTGTAAATAACATGATATCATGGTAAGATTGAGAAGGGTAAAATAAGGGTTAAACAAAAAATATAAAGATAAAATGTATTCAAAATTTATCTAAAAATTATTTTATGATGGTTATTCTAAAAAAAATCATCTTATCTTCGAATTAAAATTTTTCAGACGATTTTTAATCGAAATTATATTTATAATAAAATAATATTTTGAGAGTTTCCAAAAGTGCCCTTGCCTATCATATAAATGGGACCCTCTTCCCTCTCATATTAAATATATTTTGATCCTTAAATCTTGGCCAAAACCTACCCATTTATCTTTTAAACTTCCCTAGTTAAATTCTAGAGGTTCTGGTCTTCTCCAAAATCCAACTCTAGTGCCCCATGAAGAAATTTAAAGGAGGCACGTCTAGGAAGAGGTAATCTCTTTTACTGATTCATTCAAATTTCATTATTATTATCCTTCCTATTCATTGGTTGTATCATTATAAAGTAATATCATAATTCTCAATCATATAAATATATTTTATTTTAAATATTAAACAACCCTATTTCACCTTCTATCCTTCCTATGAAAAATGAAATCACTGCACATGCGTACGCCCGACTTACCGTCTCCACGTCGTGGTGTGATATGTTTTTCACCACCACCTTACTTGGATGGTTATAATGGTGGAAATAATAACTATATATGTTTACTATAAAAGATACTAATTATGATATATTATACACCATCCACTTCAATACCATTCAAAAATTATGGGAATGATATCATCGCTCGTGCATACGTACGACTTACCATCACCACGACATGATAAGATTCATTCTCCACGTTAACCATTCAAGAATGATTATAAAGTACATGTAATACATAATCATTAAATATATGAAATAATAATTCTATTGGATATATATATATATATATATATATATATATCTGTGTGTGTGTGTGTGTCATTTACTTTCTTTCATTCAATTCAATAACGATATAGAAATAACGTTCATGCGTATGTAAGGCCTACCATCTCTATGAATGGTGTATTCAATTTAATTTAAGAATCTATTATATATATATATAATATTTATGATATATAAATCATGTTTTACATTCTAGAAGTATGTGAATCATGATCTATGTTATAATATATAGAATAACCAGTAAAAACAAGTATGATAAATAAAATGATTATTACCCAAAACGTTCCTTTAACATGAATTGATAAATAAATGGGTAATATAAAGTCATAAGTGAATCATGTATGATATAGTAGATATTTTTATGGTTCTATTAAAATTTAATAATATTTTTAAACCCAATATACCAAATTTTCAGACACATACAGAATAAATTAGACCTAAGGTAAGAGATAATTTTGAAATCTCATTTTTATTTGAGATTGTTTATTTTTATGTATTTACTGGAGATATATTTATCATTCATGTCCATTTTTTCTAATTTTTTTTCATAAAATGTTTACTATTATTATATGCATGATTAATTTAATTTTAAACCAATTTTTTTTTTACTACATGGTATGGTTGGAATCATTATTTTATTTACCATATGAGGTAATTTTTGACTTTTCCGAAAAAAGTACGAGGAGAATGTATTTTTAAAAATTAAACCACATGAATGGATTTTTTTACCAATTCATGATGCATTATTTCAATGAAGCTTCCTCTATAATATTTCATGTTTATTTTCAACTACATTGTTTTCTTTTAAAATTTCAAGACATTTTGAGAAAAGAAATTTTTTTTTGAAGAATAAAGGATATTTTACTCAAGAACTAAGTTAAACAGTTTTATCAAAATTATATTCCCTATAAGATGACATATGGTCATGTTTATTTCGATAATATTACTTTGATTTTATTTTGTTTATTATGGAATTATCTTTATTAAATCCCTTAATTTTATATATATTATGTTATGATAGAATGATGTTTAAGAAACACATTTTATTTCCTAGGTTATGTTATGATGTATGATTTATGTTTTTGTGGAACATGTAAGAGTGATTTCACAATGAGATGGATGGGACATATATATCCCTCCAATTAATTTTGTAATGATTTATATCTCTTGAGATATAGATGGATGGAATGGAATGTAAATCTTGTTTAGTAATACATGGTGGGAACGACATGTAAATATGGACCAGTAAAACATTGCTGGAACAAAAAGTAAATCTGGTTTAGTAATTGACATTATCATCAATGATGGTCCTGGAAATAATGCATTTGGTATTATGAAAATCATATAATGTGATTAATTTTTTTCCACAATTACATTTTTACGCCAATTCTAATCTATCATGGTTAATGATTTTTTATGATCTATGCCTTCTATACATCCAAAATTTATTTCATGACTCAAGATTTTGATGTTTAAACTTTATTTTAATGTTTTTATGTTCAAACGTTAATGATTGGTTTTATTTTATCCATGTTTTCCCTTACTGAGCATTTGATCTCACACTTTGTGTGTTTTATATTCCCTGGGATATAAAGACTGGTTTTAGGTAGGAAAACAAAAGTGGAATATCTTTATGGGATATGTTGAAGATTTTTCACCATGTTAGAAGATGATGTTTTGAGATTACAAAGACACTAAACTAATATAGTATTTGGGTGTTTGTTTGTATTAATTATTCCTCAAAATAAATGTAATATACATACACGTTAATCTAGGGTCGTTAGAGTTGGTAACAGAGAGAAGGTTTATTAAAACTTTTGTAACTAGGATAAGAAAACATTAGTGAGATCCATAGATACATTTCTATCTTATGAATTGGGATGTCCCTAAGGTTAATTATAACTATAACATAAATTCCTAGATTTATGGTAACGTTCATGAATAACCTAGGAATAATCCTAAGATATTAGAGATTGAAAGTACCCCCTTGATTATGTTTTTTTCCAAATATTTTTTTTCCTCTCACACTATTCTTTTTGGGTTTTAGACAATGGTTGGAACCTGAAGGAACTATGTTAATGATCAATGCACATGGCAATGCATTTGTTTTCCTCCAGAACAAACTAATTTTATGGGAGAGGGAATGAAAAATCTTATTTCTATACTTACATAAGAGATGAATCATTCTGGACTTTCAAATGAGGAGAGAAGAGAACAACATTATATTTATTTCTTCACGAGGTAATATCCACCTTCTTTCATTAGGTCTTCTGATCCACTTGTTACTAAAGAATGGATCAGTACCATTGAAAAGATATTTTCAATCAATCAATGTAAAGAACATGAAAAATAAATTTCGGTTGTCTATAAATTTGAAGGTGAAACAGACCAGTGGTGGACTCTAATTAGGAATACAAGGAAGCAGGATGAAATTGATTCCATGGAATGAGAGGAGTTCAAGAAGTTATTTTTCAATAAGTACTTCCCTCGTATTATTGAAAACAAATATGGAAAAGAAGTTCCTTGAGATTAAACAAAAGGATGATGAATCTATTGGTACATACAAAGAAAATTTTACAAGACTTATAAGGTATGATTTTGGCATTATCATCAAACTTAAAAGTAATGTTGATTGATTCTTCAGTGGCATGAAACTAAGTCTTTGAAAGGAATTATATATAATAGAATTTAGTATAAATGATGATATTTTATGTTGTGCTATCATGGTAGAACTAAAATGTTGTGTTATATATCCATCTCATGGTTTTGAATTGAAACTAAAGATGGAGTTAAAATGAAAATATCAAAACAATAGTGAAATGAAGATGATTGTTCCATAATTCTCAAAGTGTTGGAAATAAGGTCATCAAGTAGTTGAGTGCCGAAGTAATGGGAATAAGGTTTATAATGATGTGATTATATAAAAGACTACAGATAACACACCACCAACACATCAATTCTAAATGTTCAAGGAAATGGGGAATTATTCTAACCAAGGCCCTAATACAAGGGATAATGATGATCATCATTAGCAGCCTCTTAAGAAAAAAGTCAAAGGGAGGTCACATGAGATAACTATTGGTGATGTTGATTATGAAAACAAAGTGGTGAAATAATTAAGTGTTTATTTAATGGGATTCAAAATAGTGCTGTGGAGACTCATTTATAGTATTATTGAATATTGGAATATTTATGTATTGGTCTATTCTGGTTTTCCATAATTATATTATACCTATAACCATTAAAAGTGATTGAAACATTTTTAGAAAGCACATGATAGGTGTATAAAGAATGGATACAGAGATAATGAGATTTTTTATAGTATTAATGGGCTCATGACAGATATAAGGATAAAGAGATATCATGGTTTGAGTATATAGAAATTTTGGTATGTGGAAAGAGTTAATTTTGATAGAATGAATTTTTTCACTAAGGATATAAAATAATTCATATTATTATCATGTTTCAAGAGAATACATGATTAAGGTATTCAAATGTTTGGAATATGACAACCAAGAAATGTAAAATGAGATATGTGAGACCAATGTTAATTCAATTTAGTTCACCCCCTTCTAATGTTTTATTTTTTCAGTTTTTGGATGAATTGTAATGTTATCCATTTATGGATTGTATAAGTTATATTCTAGTCGATGTTTGTTAGATTAATGTATTATCTCACTATAGGTGGACTTATGCATATTTGATAACCTATTCTAACCTTTTTGTTGAAACAGATAGAATGAACTATCACTCTATCTCATGATCTTCCAACACTTAATGAATGAAAAATTCAACTTCATTTATTTAAATAAGAGATAAAGTGGAAATTGTTCAGGGAATGATTAAAAGGGAGATTGTACTGAAATCAAGTAAGTATTTCAGCTCATGTAAAAAATCATCAACATTAGGAAAAGGATCCTCAAACCAAAAAAAATTCTGGTACGTACTTATCTGATGAATCAGATGGTCCCTTAAATCATCGTAGATTTTTGGATTTCTGGTAGCTAACATCCTCCAAACCTTATTCTCTATCACCATCCATCAGAACATGCTGGTCAGATTTCTTTTCCATATCCATGTTTTCACTTCCAACATATGTTCTCATATGTGGAAACACATTTATGAGTAACTTTGGGTAGTCATTATGTTTATAGAATTCCTTTTTCAAATGATGTTTTAGTATTCCTTTTTACTATGTGGGTTTCCATGAAAAAACTTTCAAGTAGAAAACCATTTTGAACCCCGATGAGTTCGAGGGAGAAATTAATTTTAAAGAGGGTATAAAGTAACACCCAGAGATTTTATTAGATACATTATTTTAATTTCAATGATGTATTGTATTGTACACTACAACAATATTAGATTATATTATATGTGACAATGTATTAGCTTGAAATATACTCAACAATATTCTTGGCATGTGTTGCACACAATTTCAAGTTCTTTTGATATAATTAATTTCACAAAACACTGAGTATAGAATTTTATCAATGTATAAATTAACAAATTTTAGATTATGTTATACGCCACACCAAAGGAATATTTCACTACAAGGAACACTTACTTGGCTTACGTTATGCACAAGAGAGACCTTCCTCAATAGCTTGCTTTGTACACGACACCAAGTTTCACTAAACAATGATATAATATTATTTAATGGGATATAAACTAGCTATTATCAATAGTATTAACAACATTTTGAATTTTATATAACATTAGCTTTTATCTTACACATTTTCAAGAACATGATATGAGAAAAAAAATAAAATATTCAGATAAAAGATGTATTTTTCAAAAAAAAATGTTGTTTTACCATATTTTTATGGATAACCCTTTTGAAATTTAGTTTTTGAAACCTTTATATGATCTATTTGAAAAAATAAAATTCTTATTTATAATAGGGACATTAAAATTTATTTTGGATGATTTTTAGATATTTTTTTGATAACTATCTTGTTTTGATGAATAGTAATCAAATGATAAATTTTAATTGAAATAAAATATTTTCCACCGAGATAATTTATATGGTTAAATATTATTATTTAACGGTTTTAAAGTTTAAATTGAATATATTTTTATCATTTAATCCAATTTTAGTCATTGTCTGTATATTACCATTGAAATTGGACATAAACACATGTCAATCTTTTGATATTTGTTACTTCTTATAAACTCACCTTTTGGGTTTGACAATAGAAATTGATTTTAAATTAATTACTGAAACATCTGTGTTTTAAATTTGGAAAAAATGGATTCCATATTTCGAATTATATGGTCCAAATTGTTTGAATAAGCACCTTTTATTTTTAGACATTATAAATAGTAACTTTAGTAGTTATTTTATTTACCATGGTTAGAGGGTAAATATGGTAAAATATGGCAAAAAATAATATTATAAAAATAGTTAACAACCCTATCACATGTATTAATCCAATTTTATGATATATTTCCACCCATGGGAATAATTCAGTCAATTTTGGGACCCCATGGATCCACAAGGATATGAAAATTACATTTTATAAGAATTAGTTTTAAAGTAAAGATAATTATAACATAAACATATATCTTTTAGTAGATATATTTTAATATAGAGTTATATTACTGATCTCTATATCTATAAATTTTTATTAAAAATAAAAAATAATTTCCTACATTGTGGTATTTTATTTATGAAATTTAGATATTAGATAAAAATATTTATTTATGACAAAATTATGATTTATTGATTACCTCATTAATGAAAGATTCAAAGAAATGAATTTATAAATATTAAAATAAATTTAATTTGAACATTGTTTTGAAATAAAATAATTTTATCGATGAAATTTACATAATAGAGATGAGTGAAATTCTTTGGATTGAATTAATCATGTTGTTATGAATTTTTAAAAAAATCACTATGAATAGTGTCCAAAATTGACATAATTCGTTACTTAAAACGTAAAATAGTTTATTAAATGATATTAAATTCCTAAAAATATAATATTCAAAAAATGGTTAATATAAGTCCAAATATTTCACAAATAATTTTTTTTTGGTTTTTGACATGATATGGTAATTACATTAACCCACAATTTGTAAAAAACATTATGTCATGGTATGATTAAAAATGTCAAATAATGGTTAAACGAAAAGTATAAAGATAAAAAAATATTCAAGACTTTTCTAAAAATTATTAGATGATGGGTATTTGAACGAAAATCATATTATATTCAAATTAAAAACGTTTTGGACCATTTTTAATCGAAATTGAATTTATAACAAATTAATATTTTGAGAGTTTCCTAAAGTACCCCTCTCCTCTTTTATAAAAGGGATCCTCATCCCTCTCATATTCATTCCATTTTGAGCATTCAAGATCGGGTAACCCCAACCCATTTCTCTTCTAAACATTCCTAGTTACAGTGTAGATGTTTTTGTCTTCTAAAATGAATAACTCTAGGGCCCCAAGAAGAAATTTAAATGAGGCATGTCGAGGAAGAGGTAATATCTTCTAAAGATTCCTTAGACTTTATTTCTTCTTCTACTTCATATTCATTAGTTTTTTCATTATAAAGTAATAACATCAGTATCACTCATATACAAATATGTTTATTATGAATATGAAACAACCCTATTTTACCTTCTATCCATACTACGAAAAATGAAATCACCGTGCATGCATATGTACGACTTACCGTCTCGACGCTGTGGTGTAATCTATTTTTCACCACCACCTTAATTGGATGGGTATAATGGTGTAAATAATAACTATATATGACAATTATTTTAATGCTCAGACACCAAAATCCTAGATCTAGTGCATTATTTTAACACATTGGCATGATTACAAGGAATGAAGTCCCAAAGGACCGATTAGTTTAACAGTCTTGGAAAATAGATTACATTCATGAACTTTACATTACAATTTATAAAATTAAACTTAGTGTAGACCATCCTTTGATAAATCCATTATTATTCTAGATTAAACCTGCAAATAAATCAAAATAAACTTCTTGGAATCCTGGGAAAATAAAACATAAGAAAGGGGTGAGCTCAGATTCTTAATAAGGGTAAATAATTTAGAAGAAGCTATAAACTTTTATGGAAAGATGTATAATTAAAAATTAATCCTTTAAAATAGAAAACAAGAACATAATATGGAAAAAATAAATCAAACATAAACTTATAAAAATGGACATGGATATTCTACTAGTCGACTAATCACATGTAATAACTAATTTAATAATGAGGGAATGCTTGACACCAGACTTCATTACCACATAGTCAATGCCTCTTTCCAAGACTACAAATAATATTTTTGTCAAGGCCCTGTGCCAAGACACTAGTTTGTATCATGAGACCTACTGATGCATCATGGAGCAATAGTGGGGTCCACCCATCACTTACTAAGTCCAATTCATTCCACATATGGAAATATTGAAACAGAACATAGACATCTAAATTAAACCTAGCATTTGAAATATCAATACTTTAAACATAAATAATGAATGGTATAAAAATAGAACATTCACAGTCAAACAAATAAAAAATCATTCAATATAGTATTGAAGACTTTATTTATAATAAATCAACCTCAATCAAGAATAATATACAGTAAAGGATGTTGATAGAGTTAAAAATGATCATGAAAACTTTTCGAGAGAAATATCCCTTTTTCTGAAATCATTTAAAAGTCACACATTTATAAAGGAAGTCATTTAAAAGATATTTTTTAATAAAAGTGTTCCATTCAACTTTGAAACTTTTTTAATGGAGTTAACATTATAAAACAATAATTTTTATATAATTAAATCCTTAAAATCATTTTGATAACGTGGACATTATTTAAAAAGATTTAGAAAAATAAATCATTAAAACATTTAAATAATGATCTTGTTAAATAGTAAATTCCATAAAACTGTAAAAATAATCCTTTTGAAAACATTTTTATAATACATGGACATGGATGATAAATATATCCCAGAAAATACTTACACATGATCAATCTTGGATAATGGTGAGATTGAGGAATTAACCATTACCTTGTACTTTCCTCTAGTCGAGGGTACGTTTAACCACAGTTATAATGAAAAAATAATGTTATTAAATTATACCTGAATCATATTAATATTTATGATATCATACATGATTAATTTATGACTTTATACAACCCATTTAATAGTAATTTCCATGTTAAATTGACATTTTAGGGAGTAATTTCTTTCTTTATTGTAAGTGTTTTAACTAGTTATTATTGATCGTATCACTTAGATAATGATATAAACACTTCCATTATATAAAATAGGATTTATATATCATATATATTTAAAAAAAATTATGTATAATATATAGATATATGAAATGGAAAATCAACATTTATGGAGACGGTAGGCCGTACGTAAGCATAAACACTGTTTCCATTTCCATATCGTATAGAACAGAACTAAGTGAATAAGATATGTCAAAATAAATAAATAAATATATATATATATCTAGAATAATTATTATTTCATATATTACATACATATTGATAATATATATTTTTATAATCATCGTTGAATAGTGAATGTGGAAATGAATCTCATCGCATCGTGGAGACGGTAATCCGTACGTACGCACGAGCGACGATATCATTATACTGTTGGTGAAATAATATTTAATTGGATGTTAAATTATATAGAAAGAATAATTACCATGTTATATTTGTTATTTAAATAAATTATACTCATTATTATACTCATCCAAATAATGAAGTGTTGAATAACAAACTACACCACAACTTGAATATGGTAACCCGTACGTACGCACGTATAGTAACTTTTTTATTCATAGGATGGATAGAATAATGAATATGGTTGTATCATATTTATAATAACATCAATGTATGAAGAAGGTACTGGTTTTATTATTTTGGTATGGAAACAACGAAGAAAGAGGAAGTGGAAGAAGAAGATAACTTTGAAAGAGGTGATTAAATTATTACCTCTTCTTCAGGATTTTCCATTTTATTTGATCAAAAGGGATCTTTAAGTTGGCTTTAAGATCAATTTAAGGCCTCTAATATGAAGTTAGGGTTGGTGGGAGGATATTTGAGCAGGGGTTGGCCCAGCCAAATGGCTTTGGATGTGTGAAATTAAGATAAGGGGAAATGCCATTTTATAAGTGAGGTGAGGGGCACCTTAGGAAAAGCTTGAAATGTTATTTTATTATAAAATAAAATTCGGTATCTAATCGTTAAAAATGAATTTATTACAAATATATGGTGGGTATGGATCTAAATCATTTCAACCAATAGGTTTTAGAAAATTTTAGGTCACCATATTTACCTTATCTTTTAGATTTAATTCTTTGTTAAATAGTTTGACATTTACCATGTCTCGTTGTATTTCTATATTTAATTGTTAATAAACTTACTATAAACCTCAAAGAGAACCTTAAGTGGTTAATTATTAACCTATATAACATTATATAAGTCTTTTTCCCGAACGTTAGACTTTTTGGAATATTATATTATTTATTAAAATATTATTTGTTTTAAAAACTCATTTAGGTCAATTTTGAGACTATTTAGTATTTGATTTTTATAAAAGTCATAACAAACTTATCACTTAGAAAAAAAATTATTTAATCATTCCTAACATTTCATATTGACCTCAAATATTCCTGTAATTCATAAAAAGTATCAATTTCCATTTATTTTAATATTTATAATACCGTTTATTTGATTTTTCCATTAAAAAAGTAATTACTACATCATCATTGTGTGATAAATAAATTTAATTATTTAATGTATAAAAATTATAAATAAAATACCATGATGTAGGAAATAGTTTTATATTTCTAATGAATATTTTTAGTTGAATTTATCTTATGTTTAACCCTGTATTAAAAATGATTTGGTTATTAAATGATGACTTTTACACTTTTAACTCTTCTTTAAATAAAATAATAATAAATATCCAAATCTAATCCAAGTGGATCAAAAGAACCATATTTTGTTCCTAATATTGATTTTGGTCGAAATACACTTATCCAATAAAATTAGGACACATGTTATGGTAATTATAATATCATTTTTACCACTAATTACCCTTTTTATTTTTAACTGCGGTGAATAAAATCCAACAGTTACTATTCACCAAAAATTATTTTCATCTTATTGAACCACATTTTACATACTTATTTCAACCATGTCTCTTGGATTTTTGAAATTCAATTCACAAAAGCAGTAAAATTACGTTTTATACAAATTTGCAAATGTGCCTAGAAGGTGGGTAAAAGACGTTAAAAAGTCCTATAAAAATTTATATATCTAATATTATTATAAAATGAATAAAATGAATTAAATTGGAATAATATTGATATTATTTATCTATTTTGAATTTAAAATAAATTTAAATAAAAAATAACAATTATTTGCATAAAAGTCAGTTTAAAACAACAACGTAGTGTTTTTAACTATTCATCAAAAATTGAAAGTTTTAAGAAAAATACCAAACATTCACCCTAATATTATTTTTATAATATGAATTAAAAAATAAATACTATTTTACCAAATTCAAAACATATAATTTTCATTAATTAATTTAAAAATAATTCCCTTTGTCAAAACAAAAAAGAGAGTTTTAAAAAATGAAAAAACTATCAAAAGATTGACATGTGTTTATGTCCAATTTAAATGAGAAATAACTTATAATGATCTAAATTATATTAAATAATAAAAATATGATATAATTATACTTTAAAACCACTAAAATTAATAATTTAACACTATAAATTATTTTTATTAAAAATGTGTTTTCAATTAAAATTTAGTATCTTTCACTATTCATCAAAATAGAAAAGTTATCAAAAAAACACCAAAATCTTATCCAAACAGAGTTTTTATGTCCAAAATCTAAATAAGAAGTTAATTTTGTAAAATTTAATATATAAAAGTGTAAAATATTGGATTTAAAAAGGGTTCGCCATTAATAGGTGGTAAAATTGCATTTTTTTGAGAAATACTTCTTTTATCTAAAAAATTTAATTTGTTCTTATATTATGTCTAAAAAACACATAATTTGGATTTTAAAATTATATGGAATATATAAAATTAAAAATTCACTTAATATAATTCATAACCGCTTTTTTAACGGCTAGTTTGGTAAGTCGTGGTGCGCTCGAACTTGTTGTTGCGTGTAGTGCAAACTGTTGAATTACATTAAAGAGACATCGTACTATGAAATCATGGGGTGTTACATTCTCCCCTCCTTCAATAAATTTCATCGTCGCAATTTGAAATGGTTATTTCAAAAATAAATGGTTAAAAATAAAAAAAATTGTGGAAAACCAAAATCGGAAATAGGGTTCATAAAATTTATTCTTAATAAAGGGGAAAGGGAAATGAAAAAGTCACCACCAAATTATGATCTCGAATTCAAGAACATTGGTGGAAATTAGATACACATAATTGGTGAAAAATTGTACATATTTATAGGGAGTGATTGAGCTCATCAATCACAAACAAGTGAACAATAAACTGAATATTATGGGCCTCAATCCCATAAATCTATAATGATTTAAATACCATCAGTTCAACAAAACATAAGGTATTATGATAAAAATGTTTTCGTTTTAAGATCCCTTACCTAATTTTTAAGATTAAATT
This sequence comes from Viscum album, assembly GCA_963277665.1. Lineage (NCBI taxonomy): Eukaryota > Viridiplantae > Streptophyta > Magnoliopsida > Santalales > Viscaceae > Viscum > Viscum album. The sequence continues at coordinate 1,691,671,344 of OY728143.1, read as the reverse complement.
TCTTTATTGAATAAGAGAAAAACAATACTTGACAAGTAATGTTCCATTCTTCAACTAACTTATACCACAAACTCATCATTCCCTCCAAAAGATAATAGAATTCAAAAATATTATATTAATCTTAATCGTATAGGGTTTCAGGAAAAAATAATTTATAATTCATCTATCAGATCATTTAAAAAACTACATTATACAAACCAGGACATCACATTGGCCAGTTGTAGGTGATGCACCCTTGTCTCCCTTTGGTTGCGGGTTCATGTCTTGCAGCCTTTCCAGACAAGATGGGTTGTTGCTCGACCTCCGGGTTGTCCTATAAAAAAATAATCTTAAGAAATTCATTAACCTTAATAATAGTATCCAATTTCTAACTTAATCCATTCCAAACAGTAGACTTACCCACAATACTTCTATCCGAACTCACAGTCTAAAATTTATAATAAGGTCACATAATATACATGTGAATACCTTCATCATGTATTATCTTAATATGTGGTAATAAAATTAATTACTAGAAAACCATATTTAAATAGGTATGTACTTCATTATTCCTTCTTTAAAACATAGAATACTGGATATACTCCATAAATCCAAAAATTTTGTAACCTCCAACAATTATGGAATAAAGAAACCATTAATTTCTTCCAAGGTATTCAATAATATCCAATATAATTTATCCAAACCAATAATCTATTATTCGAAAATCAATACCTTACTATTTGGACCATATTGAAGTTTATCTTTACTCCAACCATGTATTTTCTAAAAGGTTTAACTTGTTATGGAGTCAATTTTCTTGGTACCACACAATCTCAAATCCTTAATGAAATAGTACTACATTACAATCCTTATATACTCTATAATTCTTATAATCATTATATCATTGATACAACACTCAAATGACATAATTCTTTAATATCAACATAAGAACACTAGTCATTCCTATTCATCTGTAGCTGTATCATAACTTGATTATGATCCAATAGCATCATGTGCGGTATACTCTGATGATTGGGACATTGATTCAAACAGTGTCCCAAATCGTTACAGATGAATCATTGTACATTTGAAACCTTTTTCTTACCCATTAAATAACGAATTTGGTGTCCTTTTTCTCCACACTTATAACATATTCTCATTCCCTACTATCATTTACCAAGGTGATTCTTTCCACAGTTATCACATGTGAGAAATTCCTCATTTATCTTCTTCCCTTTATCCATCTTTTTTTTCATCCTCTTCTTTGCTTGGTTCCCTTCAAAGCCATTGGACACAAACAATTATTTACTTATGTTTTTAACACATGACACTATTTATTTGTATGATGAAAATATGTGGGAGAATATTTCCATTATAAATGTTGTCTTAAGACCATTAAAGATGTGATCCTTCTTACCCTTTATATCATGCGTATTGTTGGAGTTCTCATTCCATCGACTGGGTGCCATTTCAAAAAATTTCATGCTCTAGGTTAGTTTCTGAATCACCATTAATAATTAAAAACATGTAAAATAACTAACGTAAATTGAAATGTTTATTCATATAATTCATAATCATAAAAATGTTCTCTTTGAGAAAGTATTTACTAACAAATCCTTCATAATGCTTTGTAAAGAAAATATGAATTATCCTAAGCATATCCCCTGGAGTTTCGTAACAAAGAGTGCATCAAGGCCCATTGTTGTGTACTAGGATACCCTGGGTTATGCTCGAAACTCCTTGATGGAGTTTTCACTCCTTGGTACATCTATTCCAAAGTTTCCTTTACCTGCTCGTATCCAGACATGGATGTATTTCTTGGAAAATACACAAAATATCTACATTATGAAAATTCTATGAAGTTCTTCTATACAAATCTTCAATGTTTATCATGGGGTAATGTTATCTAATCAGAGCATATCTAAATCTAGTTTACGAGGTTATTTCTAAACTTCCTTTGATACCAACTATAACACCCCAACCCCAGAATCCTAGAGCCAGTGCATTATTTTAATACATTGGAATGATTATTAAGAATCAAGTCCCAATGGAATGATAAGTTTACCAGTCTTGGAAAATATATTATATACATGAAATATAAATTACAATTTCAAAAATAAAACACATCATAGATAATCCTTTGATAGATCCATTATTCTTCTAGCTTAAACCTATATATAAATCATAATACACAACTTGACATCCATGGAAAATAAAACATAAGAAAGGGGTGAGCTCAGATGCTCAGTAAGGGTAAATAATTTAGCGGAAGATATAAACTTTTACGGTAAGATACATATTAAATAAATCAGTGTTTTAAATATAAAACTTGAACATAATATGGAAAAATAAATCAAACATAAACATATAAATAGGTACATGTATATTCTACTAGTTGAATAATCACATTTAATAACTAATATCATAATGAGGGAATGCATAACACCGAACATCATTACTACATAGTAAAGGCCTCGTGCCAAGAATAAAAATAAAAATTTTGTCGAGCCCTTGTGCCAAGACACTAGTTTATCTTATGAGACCTACTGATGGATCAAGGAGCTATAGCGGGCTCCACCCGTCACTTACTAAGTCCAATGCATTCCTATTATGAAAATGATGAAACATAACATAAAAATCCATATTAAAACTATCATACGAAATGTCAATAATTTAACCACAAATAATAAATGGTATAAAAATAGAACATTCACAGTCATACATATTATAAATCATTCAATACAATATCTAAAACAGTAATTATAATAAATCAAACTCAATCAAGAATAATATCAAGTAAAGGATGTTGACATAGTTGAGAATCATCGATAAAACTTTTTTAGGGAAATATCTCTTTTTGTGAAATCATTTAAAAGTCACACATTTATAAAGGTAGTCAATTAAAACATATTTTTGAATAAAAGTGTTCCATACCACTTTGAAACATTTTTAAAGGTGTTAACATTTTAAAACAATCATTTCCATATAATTAAATCCTAAAAATCATTTGGAAAACATGGACATTAATTAATAAGATTTAGAAAAATAAATCATTATAACATTTAAATGATGATATAGTTAAATAATAACTTCCATAAAACCTTAAAATATTCCTTTTGAAAACTTTTTTATGAGCCATGGACATGGATGATAAAAATTTCCTAGAAAATACTAATACATAAACAATCTCAGATGATGATGAGATTAAGGAAATAACCCTAACCTTGTAGTTTCCTTTAGTTGAGGGTACATTTAACCTCCTGTATAATGAACATAGTATGCTATTAAATTATACCAAAACAATATTAATTTTTATGATATTATACATGATTCATTTATGACATTATACTACCCATTTAATAATAATTTCCTTGTTAAATTAACATTTCGGGTAATAATCGCTTTCTTTATCGTACGTGTTTTAACATTTTTATTCTTGACCGTATCACTTAGATCATGATTTAAATACTTCTAGAATATAAAAAATTATTTATATATCATATATATTTACAATATAAATATGTATAATAGGTAGATATATGAAATGGAAAACACTTTTTTTGGAGACGGTAGGCCATACATATGCATAAACGTTGTTTTCATGTGCATATCATATTGAACAAAACTAAGTGAATAGGACATATGAATATATATATATATATATATTTCTAGTAGAATTAAGATGTAATATATTACATACTTATTGATAATATTTATTTTTTATAACCGTCGTTGAATGGTAAATGTGGGAATGAATCTTATCGTGTCGTGGAGACGGTAAGTTATAAGTACGCACAAGCGAAAATATCATTCTATTGATGGTGAAATAGTGTTTAATTGGATTGAATATGATATATAAAAAATCATTACCATGTTATATTTATTATTTTAAATAATTATAATTATTATTATAGTCATCCAAATAATGAAGTGTTGAATAACAAACTACACCACAACGTTGAAATGATAAGTTGTGCGTATGCACGTATGGTGACTTTTTTATTCATGGGATGGATAGAATAATGAATATGATTGTAACATATCTATAATGACATCATATTATGTATAAGGTACTGGATATATTATTTTGGTATGTAAAAAACAATGAAATAGGAAGTGGAAGAAGAAGATGACTTTGAAAGATGTGATGAAATTATTACCTCTTCTTCGGGCGCTTCCTTTTTTATTTGATCTGAAGGGCTCCTCATGTTGGATTTATGATCAATGTAAGGCCTATATGTTGATTTAATTGTAGTTGGGAGTATATTTGGGTAGGTTTTTTCCGAAACAAATCGATTTGGAGGTGCGAAATTAAGACAAGGGGAAGTTCCCTTTTATAAGAGAGTTGAGCGGCACCTTAGGAAAAGCTTGAAATATTATTTTATTATAAAATCATTTTCGGTTTATAATATCTCCAAATGGATTTATTTCAAGTATAAGTTCGTTATGGGTCTAAATATTTTCAACCAATTTGTTTTAGACATGTTTAGGTGACCATATTAACCTTATATTTTAGATTTAACTATTAGTTAAATATTTTGACATTTACCATGTCTCCACGAATTTTTATATTTTATGGTTAATGAACTTACTATAAACTGCATAAAGAACCTCAAGTGGTTTATTATTCACATATATAACCTTATTTATGTCCTTTTTGTGAACCTTATATTTTTAGGAATATTATATCATTTAATAAAACAGAATTTGTTTTAAAAACTCATTTATGTCAATTTCGACACTATTTAGTATTGGATTTTTGTGAAAGTCATAACTACTTTAAAACTTCGAATTTTTTTTATTTAATCAACCCTGACATGTAATATTTACCTATAAAAATCTTTTAATGCCTAAAAAGTCTCAATTTACATTTATTGTAATATTTATAATCCAATATATATGATTATTTCATTAATAAGGTAATTACTGCGTCATTATTGTGTGATAAATAAATTTAATTATTTAATGTGTAAAAATTAAAATTAAAATTACATGAAGTATGAAATATTTTTATACTTATAATTAATATTTATAGTTGAATTTATCTTATGTGTAACCCTATATTAAAAATGGTATAGTTATTAAACATTCACTTTTTCACTTTTAACTCTTCTTTGTATAAAATAATAATAAATGACCTAATCTAATCCAAGTGGATCAAAAGGACAATATTTTATTCTAAGGTTGTATTTGGTCGAAATACAAGTATCCAATAGAATTATGATATGAGTTAGGGTAATTATAATATCATTTTTACCATTAATTACCCTATTTACTTTTAACTGTGGTAAATAAAATTTAAAAGATACTATTCATCAAAACAAAATTCATCTTATTGAACCAAATTTTACATACTGATGTCAACCATGCCTCTCAAATTTACGAAATTCAATTCACAGAAGTGGAAAAATTATGTTTTACGCAAATTTGCAAAAGAGCCTAGAAGGTAGGTAAAAGACGTTAAAAAGTAATATAAAATTTTATATGTCTTTTCTTTTTATAAAATGACTCCAATTAATTACATTGGACTAATATAGGTATTATGTATCTATTTGGAATTTAATATAAATTTTAATGAAAAATAAATCTTTAAATAAAAAGTCTGTTTTAAATAATAACGTTGTGTTTTTCACAATTCATCAAAAATTAAATATTTTCATAAAAATACAAAAAATAACCCTAAGTTAATTATGATATTATAAATTAAAAAATGAAGTCTATTTTACCATATTAAAATCCTAGAATTAGCATTAATTAATTTAAAATTAATTCTTATTGTCCAAACCAAATAGCAGGTTTTTATAAAATTAAAAACTATGAAAAGATTGACATGTGTTTATGTCCAATTTAAAAGTGAAATTACTTATAATGACCTAAATTATATTAAATCATAAAAATATAATCTAATTATACTTTTAAACCACTAAAATTATAAATTTACACTATAAATTATTTGGATTAAACAATTGTTTTCAATTAAAATTTAGTATCATTCATCATTCATCAAAATATGAATGTTATCAAAAAAACAACAAAAATTTATCCAAATTAAATTTTTATGTCCCTAGTCAAAATAAGAAGTTTATTTTTTCAAATTTAATATATAAAAGTTTCAAATATTGGATTTAAAAAGGGTTCGCCATTAATATGTGATAAAATTGTATTCTTTGAAAAATACTTCTTTTATCTGAAAAATTGAATTTGTTATTATATTACATCTAAGAAAAACATAATATGGATTTCAAAATTATATGGAATATATAAAATTTAAAATTCAGTTAATACTATTCATAAGTGCTTTTGAATGGCTAGTTTGGTAAGTCATGGTGCGCTCGAACTCGATGTTTCCTACAGCGCAAACTATTGAATTAATTTAAAGAGATAATGTACTATGAAATCCTGAGGTGTTACAATTATAACATTATACTAATTTAGAGATATTATACACCATCCACTTCAATTCTGTTCAACAATTTTAGGAATGATATCATCGCTTGTGCGTACGTATGACTTATGGTCTTCATGACGTGATGAGATTCATTCTCCACTTTAACCGTTCAAGAATGATTATAACCTATATATATTAAAAAATCATGAAATATATGAAATAATAATGCTACTGGATTTATGTATAAATATTTATGTGTAATTTACTTGCTTCCATTCAATTTAATAAGGAAATGGAAATAATGTTCATGCGTCAGTACGACCTACCGTCTCCTTGAACGATGTATTCCATTTCATTTATCTATCTATAATATATATTTATATATTGAATATTTTGGATATATAAATAATTTTTAAAATTATAGATATAAGTAAATCACGATATATGTAATAATATAAGGAATATCAAGTCAAAACATATATGATAAATAAAACGATTATTACCCAAAACGTTGCTTTAACATGAATTGATAAATAAGTGGGTAATATAAAGTCATAAGTGAATCATATATGATATCATAGATATTATTATGGTTCTGTTACAAGTAAATAATTTGTTTAAACCCGCTATATAGGAGTTTCAGACACATATAGACTAAAACAAACCTAAGGTAAGGAATAATTTTTTAATCTCATTTTTTTCTGAGATTGTTTATATGTAAGTATTTAATAGGGATATATTTATCATCCCGGTCCATGTTTTCCAAAAATGTTTTCATAAAATGTGTAATATTCTTAAATACTTGTTTAATTTCATTTTGACAATTTTTGACTTTTACTACATAGTATGGTTGTAATCTTTCTTTTATTGACCATACGAGGTACTTTTTGACATTTCTAACAGAAGTACTAGGAGAATGTATTTTTTAACTTATATAGAATGAATGGATTTTTTATGGTTTCATGAAACATTTTTTCGAGGAAGCTTCTTCTACAGTAATACATTTTTATTTTCAATAAATTATTTTCTTTTAAAATTCCCCAGCACTTTGAGAAAAGAAAATGTTTTTGAATCAGAAAGGATATTTTCCTCAAGAATTAAGTTCAAGTGTTTTATCAAATGTATTTTCCATCTAAGATGACATAAGGTTATGTTTATATCCCCAATATTAATTTTATTTGATTGTGTTTATGATGGAATTAATTTTTTTAAATCCATTTATTTTATATGGATTATGATATTATGGATTGATGTTTAAGAAACCCATTTTATTTCATGGGTTATGTTAGGATGGATGATTTATTTTTTTGTGGAAAATGTAAGAATGATTTCACAATTAGATGTGTGGGACATATATCTCTATCTAATGAATTGGTTAATGATTTATATCTCATGAGATATACATGGATGAAATTTCATTCAAATCGAGTTCAATAATATTAGATTGGAACGACAAGTAAATCTGGTTCAGTAAAACATGGATAGAATGGTAAGTTAACCTAGTTCAGTAATGGACTTTGTCCACTATGATTTTCATGGAAATAATTCCTTGGCTACTATGGAAATCATATTATGTGATTAACTGTTTTCCACAATTACATTTTTTATTCCAATGATATTCTGTCATGGTTAATTTTCCTATATGATCTATTCCTTATGTACATCCACAATTTATTTCATGACTCAAGATTTTGATGTTTATACTTTATTTTCATGGTTTTATGTTCAAATGATTATGGTTTGTTTTATGTTATCAATTTTTACCATTACTAAGAATTTGATCCCACCGTTTGTACATTTCCCTAGGATATAATGAATGGTTTTAGGTAGGAAAGAAAAAAGGGAATATCTTTAAGGGATATGTTGAAGATATTTCACCTTGTTTGAAAATGATTTTTCATGTTTCCAAAGACACTAAACTAATAAAGTATTTTGTAATTTTCTTGTATTAATTATTTCTCAAATGAAAATTAATGTCCACGCACATCAATCTTGGGTCGTTATATGATGAATTAATCATCTTATGCTCCCCTATTTATTGGGAATCCAACAGAATACCATAGGATTCCTGGAAGATTGAGCATTTACCTAGACATCAATTCATGAAATTTCCAAAGACTCAAGGATCATTTACATTCCTCATAAATTAGTCCTTGTTCCCATAGATATCACTCCTGAGGGAGGGGGGGATTTTTTGATGCCCTCCAAATGAGAATCAACTAAATCAAAAAGGAAGAAATACCAAAATATGGGTACTATTTTTACTACAAATAAATGTAAGAATAATGTTTCAAAAAACTCATGAATCAAAAAAACCACCATGGGTAACATGATTGTGTGACCATCATGAGGTTAAACTAATGATCTAGGAACACCACATTTTCATTGGAAGGTCCTGCTATTCCACTATGATAGGTACTTTATTTCTTTTGTGATGGCACTATAGACAACCACTAGTCATGTGATAGTGTCAAAATAATCTCCCATAGGTTGAACATATCTTCAAACATAAAACACCATACAAACCATCTTAAATACTTAGAAAATAGGGCAAAAATATTAAAAAGGAGGGATCCTCATATTATAATAAAATACACACGACGCATCACTAATGGGGTGAATGATTTGACTCAACAAAATTGAAGAAAAATCCTAAGATCTATATAATTTTAAAAAATAATCAATGTAAATAAAAAGGGAGGATAAAAAAGCCTATTTAGGCCATAAAATTCTTATGACACGTACCAGAGATCCGTAGGACACCACAAGACCACAAAAATGTGTCCACCTCATCTCGAGAAACCCTGCTAGCATTTCAACCACGTCATGCGAAAATCGCCAGAAATGTACAAGATACCTAGTTATTCCCATTTGGATTTATAGGGGGAATCATAATAAATTTTCAATGAAATTATTTCACATCTCTACATAACTTTTTGGGTAAGGCTATTCATCACCATGAAGTAGAGTGACTATCTTCAAAAACACTCATAAAACCCTACGAAATCCTCAACCTTTGTAAAAATAAAAAAAGGAAATAAAATGGAGAAATGAAGGGAGCCTCTCACAATCATAAAAATCTCAAAACACGCTTAGGGTTTCTGTAGCATGGTCTCACAAGACCACTTGAAAATCTAGTCTAATTTAATGAACGACCCATGACCAGACATCCTTGTTTCACAGAAAGACCCATAAATGTCACCTAAGATCATTTGAAGTTATTTCAAGAGGCATACTAATCTCATGAGACACCTAGACATTCCAAACTAACAATATGAATATCCCTTGGCATGTCCACATAAATAAACAAGACCCCATTAATTAGAAATAATCCAATAAATACAATGTTCATGGGATGATCTTATGGTCATTAAAAGACATGTGACGCCACGTGAGTGATTAATTAAAGAATCTCATGAATATATGTGATGTTGAGGCCCTCCTTTGACTCCATCCCAGATACATGTGATATTCAATGTGTGGAGTAGTGAAAAAATGGGGTAGTGAGGCCTATATACCCCCTATCCCAACCTCAAAGAAGGGGGTGGCCATTTTTTATCTATACACATTGTGACATCCAAGCACGAGATTTTATTTCTCATAGAGGATATTATAATGAGTGAAAACTCTTCCTATCAGGTAATATTTGGAGAACAGAAGATTTTAAATATTCATTCATGATTTTGCATTACTCTCAAAATATAATTGTCACTTAAGAATGATTATTTTCCAATCAATGTTCACCTTTTGATAATAAACACATAACAAGAGCATTATTTAAGTTAATATATCTAACAAATACATTAATGTTATGATCATATCATTCAACAAACAAATCTAATTTATGATATTATTATTTATTATTGTTCATGATGAAGCTTCACACATATAATTATAAGGTATATTTTGAAAATTCATCCATATGAAGGGTTATATGGACCCCACAAGAAGGCCCAAAGAATTTCTAAAAGAAACTATACCTTTTAGGATGTTATATTTTATGGGCTCCATAAAGAGTTCCAAATTCTTTTATTAACCACAAAATGTTGAGAGACAATGAATTTCATCTTGGATAAAAAATTTAATGCCCAAAACAACCCATATGGGGCCCAATTGATCTAGAAAAGTCCAGCCCACCATTCTATTCAGGATATCAAATTAGCACACCATCATTGAATTTTCTCCCAATCTATAAATAAAATTGAGCTGAAATATTGTGTTATGAAATAATAGATATATAATGAAAACTTTTTGATGAAATGGATTGTCTTTGGGAGAATCTTCAAGGAGTAAACTACATTCATATTTAGACTAAGGAATTACATGACAGAAAAATGGACAGAATGACTATGTTTAGTAAAACAACCATATCTTTTGAACCAAACATCCAATGGACTCCAACATTTGATAGTATACTTTCCACATACATATATAAAACTACTGAGAAGAATATATCTATATATTCAGTTGTCTAAATAATCCAATTGGTGAGGCAATTGGAGGGGCTAATTTGGAATGCAAACAATCCACCAACATGGGCTATAAATACATCCCCATCAACTTATTGCATGAGGTTGGAATTTTATAATAGATGAAAATAGATGTATATGAAAAAAATCCTTTACAAAGTCCATGGAGTACCTTTCAAACTAATGTTTTCACTTTGGATACCCTTCTTCATCTTTTTGTTTTCTTGTTCTTTTTCTTTCTACATATTTGTAATAATGTAAGTTTGTTATCATTTCAATGAATTTTTATTGAAAGATTCCTCTTCTTCATCTCTTATTCTCATAAACATTCTATTTAAAAACTGAATGGTCAAAAAATAGTTTATATAAATCAAAATAAACTCTTTCCTCTTGTGTTTTCTCATTGAATCCAAAGTCTATATTTAATATTCTTCACCGTTTGTGTGTATGATCGGTGCACTACTCTTGTCTTATCCCATTTTTTTCTAATATTTTAACTCATCCCCCTAAACATCATTAACTGGATTACTGATCATATTAATGGATTAGTAAATATTCCATTAGGGTGATTCATAATTTAGGGATGTTAAGGAGTTGAGATATTTTTATAGATTTATATTCCTTAAATTAATATGTGTATGTTGAACTTAAAATGTCATATATTAATGGAATGTTTTGATTAACATGTGGTTTCCATGGATTAATCCAAAAGTACGTAAATATTCACGAAATATTTAACCTTACATCAACAGGAATTTATTTAGATCAATACTCTAGTCGAGGCTTAGATTAAATCCAATATAATTGGGAATTCTTATCAAAACTCATATTGTGATGTGAATGTTAATTTAATAAATTATATAGAAAAACTCAATGATATCATAAGGGTAACTTCATAATGATGAAATAACCTCAATCATTATTAAATTGTCAAATCAATCTTCATTAGACAATCATTTCATCTATCCTATGTAATCAAACTATAAAGACAAGGATTTTTTTCCATGTAATATTTTTAATTATATGAAATTATTACGAGTCTGAAAAAATTGACAGTGCTTGATTCGGAGGCCCGGTGTTCCTGAAATGAGTCTCTGAACTTTTTTTAGGTACGTTCAGTAAACACATGAGCAGTGTTTTGTAACTTTTGAACTGGTCCTCAGAATTGAAATCTCAGGAAACCATTGAAGTTGCAGCGCCGATATTAACTTAAAGAGATCTTCATATCATACATTGTCAGTCGAGGGTGGAAGTTGGTTTTTCAGTTTTTTTCATGGGAGAAGAAAATAAAATAAATAAGTTTTTATTTTTCATTCTTGAAAACTACATTTTAAATCTTGGTGGTGGGGACCACCCTAAATTCTCTTTTAATGTGATTTAACACTTATAATTCCCCCAATTAATGTGCCAACATTTATTGAATTAATAAACGTAACTCAATTAAATTTGTCTCTTCACCTCTCATTTGGGAGAACATAGGAAAGATCTTTTGCAGGAGAACTCTTGGTGGGGGAAACTTGGAAGCTCCAATGAAGAACAAACAACTCTCCGGATCAAGAGCGTTGAAATTACATGGGAGCATGGTTCGGAAGAGTGTTGTGGGAGCGACAGTCCTCAGCGTCTTCATCGTCTTTGTATTCTTTCTCCCGCTATATTCAACGATAGTGGTAGGGTTTGTTTCATATTTTTATTCGTTAATTGATATTGAATAATTCTTCTCATTCCACATACAATTGGTCTAAAGCAGAGGGTGCAGGCTAAACAAACATGGGTCGATCCCTCCACAAGCTTCGTTGTTTGATGTGTTCTTCACGGGTGAACACAGGGATGAGTTGAAGCCCGCCAGATCCACGTCATTGGCGAATGACGCCGGCAGGGCACAAGGTGGTGGTTGGCACTCCGGCCAGCCGTGATCGTGGCGGTGGTGAAACCGTTCCTCCAAAGGAGGCCGCGGACCGTTGGCCGTTGTGGTGGAGAAGGTTGGCGGACACCCCATCGGCCACGTGGAGGGAGTGAAGCACATGCCCGCACCACCAGAAGAGGAGGAGGCCACGACTGTCAAGCCGCGACGATGCAACAGAGGGCGATTGGGACCCGGCCAGCCATGGTTCGAGCAGGCAGTGCACCCAAGAGGTCGGCGCACCGGAGGGCGGCCGTCACCTGGTCGACTGTTGTTCGTGTAGGTGGCGCACCTAAGCAGGCAGCACATCTGGAGGGTGGACGACACCTGGCCGGCCGCAGAAGAAGCAGTGGTGCACGCTGGCACCGCTGGAAGGGGGATTCGGCCGGTCTTTCGGCTGGCCGCATCAGGCAGAGCATGACCCACTCCGGTGGGCCCCACATGCTTGTAGGCGGCACCACGTGTCATAGTCGGGTTGGCCAAGTGGAATGGTCCAACGGACCAATCGGAATACCGGGGGAGCCTCCCCCCTAGTAGTGGCTCGGGCAAGCCCCACCATGGTGGACCGCACCCAACCGAGTGGGCTGATCTCCACAGGTAGTGCCAAATGGGCTTCACCCAGCGGGTCGTACCCTTGTGGGCCGGGCCGGTCCGCGACACAGTGGGCTGGGCCTGCTGAGGTCGATCCCATCAAGGCTGGACCCGGACTGGGTTGGGTCGGCCCAGGCCGGGTCGGACCGGACCTAGGCCCATCTAGACCCAAATATGCCTTTTCCCCATACCATAATTATCAGGCATTTATTGGAAAAACCTTCTGTGGTAACATAATCCTTAGATTGAGATGATCCTTTTGGTATTTTCCACATGAGTTTTGGATAATGTTGGAGTATGACCGGGTTGGATCAAACCCAAATCCAACCGGGCCCTTGGAACAAAAACAACGATAACTTGTAGACCAGGCATCTGATTGACACACCATCTGTCGTGTTGGGTCCCTTATGACATGATGGACCTTTGTGATACTTCTTCATTGAACGATGTGGAAGATGAAGTATTAACCGATGGATTGAGGAGAAGACATCCCAGAATCAAGAATTTTTAGTGAGAGAACCCTATGGCAGACTGTACTTGAGGTGTCTTTAGATCCTGTGTGGGTCATCTTTAGATCATGTGTGGGTTAGCGCTCAATGATCCTGTGTGCGTTAGCGTATACTAATCCTCTGTGGGTCATTTATTTATCCTTTGTGGATGATTTTTATATCCTGTGTGGGTCATCATTGATCCTGTTTCAGTCAAGAGTAGAGATTTATAGTGAAGTAAGTTGATCTAGCAACACAGCTGATCATCTATACTTCCGTACTTAAATTATACCTGGTCTGAGTTGAGTCTCTACCTCTGTGGTACACTTCTGTGTAGTGATACCTTCATGGTATTCTTCTGTGTGGCTTAACTTTTTCATACTTACCTTCATGATGTTACCTGTGCGGTACTTCTATCATTGTGGTATTACCTTGGTGGTATTTCTACCTCCGTGGTGTTACCTTTGTGGTACTTTTACCTCACATGTGAGATGAATTTATATTGATAACATAGGTATATGTATGGGCATATACATAAGTAGTGTTGATGTCTATTGCTTCTTTCTTTGAGATTGAGGTCTTTCTTTGTGGTTTATCTTTTGTGGATTCAGAGAGACCTTAGAGGGTCTCGGGCTACCTACTGAGTATTGTTATACTCACTCATGCATGGGCTACGCCCGCACCTTGTTATGTCATGTGAAGATGACAGACAACATTGATCGGGGATGAGGGTGACAGGGCTGGAAGCTGCTCAGAGGTGGACTATTAGATGAGAAATACCACAGAGACGATTGTTCGAGAGTTTTACCCACCCTTCTTGTAGTATCCTTGGTGCATGTTCGCATGAGTTGTTCTCAATTATACTGGTACTTTCTAGTTGGGATTTATTCTGCCCCCTTTACTTATTGTACACACCATGTTTACTATATAGTTTACTTTGTGCTTGTCTCTTGTTGTGTGCTTGGTTTGTGTGAGTTTATAGGTTTAAAGGAAATTTCTTCTTGGTTTTAGGGATATGACTTTTCGGTGTTGGTTGTCATACCCTGGCCGATAGAAGGTGGGCTTTGGGTAGTCACAACATGAGCCCCGGGTGACGGGTCGTGAAAAATGGGTATCAGAGGGGTCAGTTCTACCAAAGAACATAGACACTAATCTTTTAATAGACAATAATGTTAAGTGTTATTGTGTGTTTATCAGTTTTGGGAATCCAGTGTTGGTGTAGCGGTCGACGTATCCATACACCAGGACCCTGATTTCTGATTTCTGACTCAGTGCACGAAAACACTAATTACGTGTGTGTTTTTGAAAATTTTTCTTTGAGATCTCTTTGAGTCAACTCACAAGGTATAAATTATTTACCGTGGCACACCTGATTATTTTCAGGACGCCTCCACCTAGACAGACAGCCAAGGATCCAGGTAGAGTATGCAATGAAAGCCAATCGAGTGACGAGGCTTTAGTGCATGCCCCCCTTACGGTAGTTGTACCATCATGTGGTGTACTAGAAGAACCACTACCCATTGAGTAGCTGATTCCACCAGCCCCAGTAGTAGAGGGTTCACGCCTCTTGAGCGCGTTGCACATGTTTCAATTCTATAGGCCACCGAGGATCTGGGACGAGACGGATCCATAGGCAACTGAGGACTGTATGGAGGATGTGGTTAGAGTTTTTTGACTGGTACAGACATCAGCTGATCTCATGGAGATCCTTGCCAGTAGCCTTTTTCTGGAAGCAATAGACAGATGGTGGATCATGATTCTCTAGGATCAAAATGTGGTCACTCTCATCTAGGCAGACATCGAGAGCCTTTTCAAGGCAGAGTTCATCCCAGTGACCTTATGCTCTGTGGGTATATAGGAGCTTCTCCACCTGTAGTAGGGTAGCATGACTGTGGCTTAGTATTCAGTGAGGTTCACCGAACTCTCACGATTCTACAAATACATGGTGCGATACCCTTTATTTAGGGCCTGGACCTTCACACATGGGATCATATGGGAGATTAGAGCTTCAATGATTTCTCTCAGCACCCCGACGCATGCATGGGTGTTAGAATGAGCACTCCTAGTGGATAGATTCCTTGCCGAGAAGTCACCGGTAGCGAGACCCACCACCAGATGTTATGAAGTAGAATTATCTGTAGCTGGAAGCAGACAAATGACACAGAGGTCCAAGAGGATTAGACCTACATGTAGACGACCTCAGGATACAAGGTCAGTTGTGCGGGACTCTCGAGACAGAGTAGGACAGACAAGGAGAAGGCAGTGTTGCTCGAGTGGTGGGTAGTTTCACATGGATCGCTACTGCCCAACCCGCTATACGGAAGACCAGAAGTTGGTCAAAGGATTTCTTGAGTATCGGTGAAGATTCGATCGAGGAGTTCCATAGGCAGGAGACGAACGTGGCAGAAGGGATGTTTCTGTAGTCAGAGGTGGGTGGCGATTCATGGTTCTACCACCAACACCTCTAGGTGGTCCACCCCGACCACATGATGAAGGTGGAGAGGGACGAGATTAGCTACATGCAGCTGAGGATTATGACCATGACACTTCAGAGATGATTTGAGGTATGATCTGTGTCTACTACACCTTAGCTATAGTACTTATAGACACAGGTTCCAGTCACACTTTTATTTCCACAACCCTCATTCGGATCTCGGAGATTCCGGTGGAGCCATTGGCTCAATCCTTATGGATAGAGACTCCTATAGGAGAGGATTTGATGATTACACACTAGTGCTGATAGTGTGAGATTACTCTAGGAGGAAAGATATTCAGCTGGGATCTTCTAGTAGTGGCGTCAAGGCCTTACAATTTCATATTGGGTAAGGATTGGTTATCTACAGTCCATGATCAGATAGGCTGTATTAGGCGCAAAGTGTGGTGTGTCTGCATGGATAGGACTGGGTTTTCCTTCACCAGAAAGAAGGGAACCTTTGCAGAATAGGACAGACTTACCCGAAGGAGGGTGCAGCCGATCACATAGTAGTTGTCTAGCCTTACCCTGGGGGTGGTTGATGCTGAGAGTCTGAGCTGTCATGTAGTTCTGGACCAGTACGCTATTGTTTTCCCTAATTATGTTCTAGGTCTACCTCCTCATAGAGCAGTGGGATTTAATATCAACTTGTACCCCATGACGACACCGATATCTACACCAACTTATCGGATGGATTTCGTGGAGCTTTGATATCTGAAAGTACAGTTAGAGGACTTGCAGAGCAATGGATTCATTAGACCCAGTGTTTCTCCTTAGGCAACCTGAATTGTTTTCTCCTAGAAGGAGGATGGGAGAATGAGACTCTTTGTCGACTATCAGTGCCTGAAATAGGTTACCATGATGAAAAAGTACCCACTTATGAGGATTTATGTTTTTTTTGATCAGTTAAAGGGAGAACAATGGTTTTTAAAGATAGAACTCAGATCAGGCTATCACCAGCTCAGGGTACGATACGAGGATGTGTAGAATACAACCATTAGATGTCAGTATGGCCATAATTAGTTCTTGGTTATGCCATTCTATCCAACACCCCAACAGTGTTCATGGGACTCATGAACAGGATATTCCAGCCATACCTTGATTGCTTTGTGGTAGTCTTCATCGATGACATCTTGATATACTCAACTACAGAGGAATAGCATGCCTAACAACTGTAGATAGTTTTGGACACACTCCGAGAGAACCACCTTTATAGTAAGCTCTCTAAGTGACAATTTTTTATATGAGAGTTTCATTTCTTGGGACACGTTATCTAAGAGGCTGGATTTTCAATGGATCTAGTGATGATTGGGGATATGAGTCCTTGGGAGCCACCTAGGAGTGTGACAGAGGTGCAACCTTTCCAAGGTTTGGCTGGTTACTACCGTAGGTTTGTGCCTGAATTTTCCAGAGTTGAGACACCCTTACCATCATTGATGAAGAAGGGGCAACCCATCAGGTGGTTGGAGAAATTCCAGCAAAGTTTCCCTGAGCTGAGGCAGAGACTGACGAGTTCCCCCATCTTGAGGCTACCAGAGGAGGGTGTTGGATACGTAGTCTACTACGATGCATCAGGGAGTGGAATCTGATGTTTCCTAATGTAGGAGGCATTAGTGATCGCGTATGGTTCTTGACAGCTAAGACTACATGTGTATAATTGTTCTACCCATGACCTGGAGTTAGCAGTAGTGGTATTCACCTTGAAGATGTGCCGACATTACTTGATTTGAGAACATTTTACAGTCTACTATGATCACAAGAGTCTCAGGTATATCTTCTCTTAGAAGGACTCGAACATGAGACAAAAACATTGGATTGAGTTCATCTAGTACTATGACTTCAAGATAGTATATACTCTTTGGAAGGGGAAAATAGTAGCAGATGCACATAGAAGGAGATCTGGTATACAGTTGATGAGTGAGGCGATGAAGCACCTGGAAGCCTTGAGGATATCCTACGTGGATTGAGATGGAGAAGCTTATCTTCAGTCTATGATATTCACTCCCCCACTCCTTCATTGAGTCACAGAGGTGTAGTTTGGAGACCCTGACTACGAGGCTTGACAAGCGCAGATATCCACAGGATAGGTAGCTGATGGATTTTCTGAAGGTGGGGTGCACGTCATCCTCTTTAGAGGATATACTATCGTACCAGTGAAATTATGGGAGGAAGTGTTGAGGGAGTTCCATATGTCCCCTCTAGCGGTACATCCAGGAGTTTTGGATATGTGCCAGGACCTCCGGCATCTGCACTGGTGGATGGGAATGAAGAAAGTAGTGGTAGAGTTTGTCTCATGACGCCTCACTTGTGAGCAAGAGAAGGAAAAGCATCAGGTTCCAATGGGAATAAATATCCACTAGAGGTTCTAGAGTGGAAGTGGGATGCAATTTCCATGGACTTTTTGAAATTACTTCCATGTAAGTCCAAGAGACATGATTACATCTGGTTGATCGTTGGATGAATCACCATGTAATCCCACTTCCTACCTATCAGAGAGTAGGGTTCAATAGAGGGATTAAGACGCCTATACATGTAGGAGATTGTATGGCTTCATTGTGTTACTTCAATGATTCTCTCTGATAATGATACATATTTTATATTCCAGGTATAGAAGGGGTAAAAAGAGGCGTTTAGGACACAGCTTCGGTTGAGCACCACCTTCCATCCTCAGACGGATGGTCAGACAGAGTAGACCATTCAAACCCTTGAGGACATGTTGCATGCTTGCATCCTTTATTTCAGTCGCAGCTGGGAGGATCACTTTCCCTTGGTGGAGTTCATACACAACAAACAGTTATTACTACACCATCGGTATGCCTCAATTTTAGGAATTTTACGACCGACCATGTAGATCACATCTATGCTGGACTAACACAGGGGAGTTTTCACTCATTGGACAAGAGATGGAACCAGATACCATGGAGAACGTGTAGATCATCTAGGATAGGATAAAGACTACACAGAGTAGGCATAATCTTTATGCTGGTAGGAGATGGATACCTCTATAGTTTGAGGATGGTGACCATGTCTTTCTATGGGTCTCACCTCTACGAGGTTTGTGGAGATACGGCCGATGAGAAAAGTTATCTATGAGGTTCATTGGACCCTTCCAGGTCCTCAGCAGATTTATTGAGGTGGCGTAATGCCTAGCTCTTTCCCTCAATTTCACCTAGTGCCTGATGTTTTTCACATATCCCAGCTGAGGAGGTACATGCAAGATCCCTCACCCATCATTGACTGGGGCTAGCTGGATATCAATGATGGTTCGACATTTTTAGAGGTTCCAATGGAGATTGAGGATCGACATGAGGGAATCCTTCATGGGAGATCCATTCCTCTAGTGCACATACATTGGAATCACGGGAACCTCTAGGAGAGGACAAGGGATGGGGAGGCTTAGATTCATGCTCAGTACCCCCACTTGTTTCCCTAGTTTGTGTTCTGGATTTCAGAGATGCAAATCCCGGATGTGGAGAGAATGTAAAGACCCAGATTTTTATCCGTGATTTTATTAATTATATGGAATTACTATGAGTCTGCAAAAATTGACGGCGCGTGATACTGAGGCCCAGTGTGCTCGGAATAAATTTCCAAACTTCTTTTAGGTTTGTTTAGTAAATGCACGAGAGACATTTTGTAAATTTTTAACTGGTGCTCAGAATTGTAATCTGAGGACACCGTTGAACTCACATCACTGATATTCTCTTAAGGAGATCTTCACCTCGACCATAGTAAGCTGGGGGTGGAAGTTGGTATTTCTATTTTTTTTTGTGGGAGAAAAAAATAACTTTTTATTTGTTTCGTGAAACCTCTATTTCAGATCATTGTGGTGCAGACCACCTGAACAAATCTTCTAATGTGAGTAAACTCTTAGAATTCACCCAATTACTGTTCCAAAATTAATTGAATTAATAAACATAACTCAATTAATGTTAGATCCTCACCTTTCATGGGGATATTGTTTTCAAATGCTTCTGCAGGAGAACTCTTGGTGGAGGAATCACATAAGCTCCAATGAAGAATTAACTACTCTCCAGATCAAGAATGTTTAACTAACATTAGAGCGTGGTCCAGAAGTGTATTGCAGGAGTGACAGACGTTGGCATCTTCATCATCTTCGTCTTTTTCCAATGCCATCTCCAACGATTGAGGTAGGGTTTGTTTAAGATTGTTCTTTGTTAATTTACATTGAATAATTCTTCTCGAGCAGTATTCTATAATTTTAACAAGGAGGGTTTGGGCCAAACGAACATGACCCGATCCCTCCACAATCTTTGTCATTTGACGTGTTCTTCGTAGGTGAAAACTGGGATGAGTGGAAGCCCACCGGTGCCACATCATCGGCGACCGACACCAGTAGGGAACAAGGTAGTGGTGAGCACATTGGTCGGCCATGATGGTGGCAGTGGTCCAACCGCACAGCCAAAGGTGGTCGCGGCCCATCGGTTGATAGCATGGAGGCAGGGTGGCGCGTGTCTGTGCCACCGGAAGAGGAGGAGGTCGCACCTGTAAAGCCGCAATGGTGCACCGAAGGGGGTCGAACACCCAATTGGCCATGATTTGAGCAAGAGTTGCACCCAAATGGGTGGCACACCGAAGGGGAACCAACACCCGACCGACTGCAGTTCGTGCCGGCGGCACACCTGAATAGGAGGCACAACCAAAGGGCGGCCGACACCCGTCCAGCCGTGGAGGCATCAGCGACGCATGTCGGCGCCACTGAAAGGGGGAGCCAACCAGTCTTCCAGCTGGCCGCATCACGAATAGAAGGACCTGCTCTAGTGGGTACCACCTTCCAGAAGGCAATGCCATGTGGCACCGCCGGGTTGGCCAATCCAAACATCCCAATGGACTATTCCGAATACAAGGTGGTGCCTCCCCCAGGTAGCGGCTAGGGCAGCCCCGCCAAGGTCGACCGCACCTAGCCGAGCCGGCCGAGCCCCACAGGCCATGCCCAGTGGGCCGGGCCCACCATGATCCAGCCCATCTGGGCCAGACCTGGAGTGGGTCTGACCAGACCTGGGCCTATTGAGACCTAAATATGCCTTTTTGGCCATATCTTGAGAACTAGACATCCATTTGATGAACCGTATGCATTACTAGAATTCTAGGATCAAGAAGGTCCTTTTGGAAAACTCCATGTGAGGATTGGATAAAGATGGAGTATGGTCAGGTTGGATCGAACCCAAATCCAACCGGGCCCTCAGAATAGAAACACTAATAACATACAAACCAGGAATTTGATTAACGCACCGTCTGTCGCGTTGGTTCCCTTATGACATGACGGACCTTAATGATACTTATTCATGGATGTTTTTGTAAGATGAAGTATCGACTGATGGGTTGAGGATAATAACCTCCCATAATCAATCATGATTAGTGCGGGAACCCTGTGGCTGACTGTACCTGAGGAGTCATCAGATACTGTGTGGGTCATCTTCGGATCCTGTGTGGGTCAATAGCTGGGCTTATCGATGAAGTAAGTTGATCTAGCCACATCGCTGATCATCTATACTTCCGTACATAAGTTATACCTAGTGTGAGCGGATTATTTACCTTTGTTGTACACTTCTATGTGGTGATACCTTTGTGTTATTCTTCTATGTGGTGTACCATTGGGGTACATACCTTCCTGGTGTTTTTTGTGTGGTACTTCTATCTTCGCGGTGTTACCTCTGTGTTATTTATACCTCAGTAGTGTCACATTTGTGGAATTTTTCCCTCACATGTGAGATGAGTTTATATTGATAACTTAGGTATATTTATGGGAATATACCTAAGTAGTATTGATGGCTATAGCTTCGTGCATTGAGATTGAGATATTTCTTCGTGGTTTATCCTTTTTGGATTCTAAGAGACCTTCAGGGGTCTCTATGTCCATACTGAGTATTGTTATACTCACCCCTTCACATGCTATGCCTGCACCTTGATGTGTCATGTGTAGACGACAGACATTGTTGATCGAGGATGAGAGTTCCATGACTGGAGGATTCTCATAGTATGGCAATTAGATATGACGTACCACAGAGATGACCGTTCGAGAGTTGTACCTACACTTCAGGTAGGATCCTTGGAGGGTGTTCATAGAAGTTGTTCTCATTTTTACTTGTACTTTCTAGTTGGGCTTGTATTCTGGCCCCTTTACATACTGTACAGACCTTGTTTACTATATAGTTTACTTTCTGCTTGTGTTTTTTTGTGTGCTTGGTTTGTGTGAGTTTACAATTTTAAAGGCAATGCCTTCACAATTTTTGTAATAATATTTTCCAGTTCTAGTTGCTGGCCCTTGGCCTATGGAAAGCGTGCTAGGGGTAGTCACATCACGGGCCTCGGGAGACAGGTCGTGACACAAACCCCGAATCAAAAGACTATAAATTAAAACAAATCGACTCTAAAATTTTTACCATCGTCGAGGATTCAACCCAAGCGCCTCTATAGACATTATCATAGCACTGGTCCTCTCAATGTTGAATAGGCAACAATCAACCGTACATCAAATGGATTCGGTTCTAGGGACGGTGAAAGTTATAGTTTGTAGTATTATATTTTTGAAAAATAAAAAAAATCAAAATAAAAAAAAACATATTAAAAAAAAGGAAAACCCACCATATCATAAAAATAATAAATAGGAAAACCCCACAAAGAAAAACACACCTTCAACATCCTTTTAATGTTTCCCTAAATTCTATATAGCCTCTAAAAAATCCATTTTATTTGTTGGTTTCATAAATCATGTGAATGATTTTCCGATATAAAAGAAATATTAGGGATAATGAAATAAATAAATACCCATTGATTTCCCATATTTTTTTGGATATGTCCAATCCTAATGGAATAAGACCTTAAATAACTCAATGCCCTTGATATGAATTACCAACCCCTTAGTATTCAATATCCAAACATTGAGGCGAATTTTGAACTCAAATCATCTTTGATTCATCTTCTAATTCATTTTCATGGGATAGACAGAGAGGATCCTCATCATCAAATCAATGAGTGCCGTGTGGTGTACTCAACAATGAAGCCTCAAGGGGTTTCTAAAGAATAAATCAATCTTTGAGGATTCTATTTATCATTAGCTGAATCTGCCATGTAATGGTGCTAATACTTCCTTCCTAGTTACATAACCACGTGGAATTACATCAAGTGACTATTCTTACAGAAAATATTTCATACTTCTTAAACTGGATCTATCCGAAAGGAAATAAGTGGTATCCATCAATTTCCTAAGAAATCACACAACAAGTATTGGGAGAGGTTTAAAATAACTATGTAAACCTACCCACACTTCCAAATCTCTAAAAAACTATTGATCCAATAATTCTATGAGGGGTTAATGGTTGTGGGGAGAAATCTCACTGATGTCTCAAGTAGTTGTGTTATTGGTGAAAAAACACCTTCAGCTGCATGAGAACCCATAAAAATGGATTTAAACATGCAAAAATTTCTTTATTTGATAACAAGGTCAAGTAAAAAAGTCTCTGAGAATCAATCCATAGAGCATAAAATGATGAATGAGTGGATGAGTGAACATACAACCCTTTTGCGATAACTGGAGATGGATGTCGAAGCCCCAACTTCACCTTCTACATAATCTCTATTCAGAAGTCCTATTAATATTTTTGGAATCTATAGATCTCCATCTATTCTGACTGACACATTCCTTCAATGAAAAGATGATCCTTCAAAGATTTCTGCTTCAATAGAGCTCAATGTAGCATATGTTAAATGGAACACCATCCCTAAACATCATTTTAGTGAATTATAAAGTTCAACAAACCCCACTATGAGCCCTTTTCTTTTCCCTTTATCCCATCATTATAGTATAGTAATCCCATTTCTCATCCCATTCAATTCCCTCCTCAAAATCCAAACAAATTCCAATATGGTCAAGGTGGTGGAAACTTCCAACAACCTTATCCTTTTGTTCCTCAACCCTAAAGGATCAATCCTCCTCTTTCTGCTCCTCAATTCCAATATCCTATTGAGACTTCCAAATTCCCAAACCAATACATGAAATTTCCCATGAACCAAAACAAATTTAATCCCAATGTGGTACATGCATATTCTTCCATGAAACCTTGGGAAAGAATTGTGGAAGATCTTTCCTCCTTCACCCATTCTATCCTTAAAAAAATTGAGACCCAAATTTGTCAACTTTCATCCCACCTCAACCAGAAGCAACAATCCAACTCTTCCCAAATCCCAAATCAACCATTACCTAACCCCACAAGTAATGTAACTGCAATTTCACTTCAATCATGAATAAAAACTTCCATTCACCATGATGAACCCTTAAAGGAATCTTCGAATCTTGAGATTGAAAATGAAGATAAAAAAATCTATATGAAGAACGTGAAGCCACTCCCTCGCCTTCTTCTATTCTTATATGGAAACCAATTACTTTACCTCAAGGCGTATCTAATTCAAGAATGTACATTGAACCCAATCCTAAAATTCATGAAATTTTAGATGTGTTGAAGTCAACATTACCCTATTAGATTCCATCAAACAAATTTATTTGAATTCCATGTTTCTTATGTATTTGTGCATCCATAAGAGGTATCTTAGGACCCTAGATAATGATAGAGCCTAGCAGTGTATACCCTTGAAGTGAAATGATCCAGGGAGTGTTATTGTTCAATACCAAATAGGTATTTTCAACTTTGATGATCCACTCATAGACCTAGGAGCCTTGAAAAATGTCATCCCAAATCCATCTTCACCAACCTCGGTCTTGGTCCCTTACATCTCAGGGGTGTTGTCTTCAAATAACTCAATCAAAACAATTCTAGTGTTGAGGGAATAATTGAGGATGTTCTTGTTTGTATTAATGATCTTATATTCCTAGCTGGGTTTTATGTGTTGGATATAGAAGGAGAGACACCATATTTTAAATATCCTCTGATTCTAGGAATAACATTCCTCATGAAATATACAAAAAAAATTGATGTCCATGCTAGCATCATATCCATGGAATTTGGTGACGAATCAATTATGTTCAATATTTTTTAATCCATGTGATACCCATCATAGAATCAATCTTTATTCCCTCTCTATGCTTCTAAAAGTCACTATGATAGTGTGTTGAACCCTAATCCATCATGTTCTTCCTATTCTAATGATAAATAAGATTGTGAATTTTGAATCCTCATTAACCAAGTCATAAATGTTGATGTTTATGTTGACCTTTTATGTGTAGACTCCATCAATATAGAGGATCTTGAAAACACTTTGGAATCCCATCACATCATCGATCTTCACTGGTCCAACATATATTATAATGGCTCAAATGAAAAAGAGTGATCATTTTTTATTCAAATAAAATTATGGAACATTAATTATTTCCTATCCAAAAATATAAAAATACTCTTATAAGTCAAGTCAACCCTAAATAAAAGTTCTCACCTTTTACCAATGTTAGTGAAGGATGTGAGAATTTTTGCCCGATTAATAAAGTGATCAGTAGTGAGGTTGAAATTGCCTATTATTTTGAAAACAACATTTATATATAGGATATTTAAAACTCGGTTTTGTTTCATGTAACCTTTTATCCTCATTACTCTGCATTGAAATATGATGAAAAAAAGAGTTTAAAACATGTGGGATCTCATATTATGATTTCATGATATTTGAACCTTAAATAAATGCACCAATAGAATTGAAACATCTTCTGTAATTTCCAACCATAGAGAACCAAAAATTTATCGATAGAGTCATTCCTCAATATGAAATCCAAATGGATAATACCTGGATTCTATTTCCACCCCCATTGAATTGAAATATCCACAACAATAAAGGGAAACAATTTTCTAATGAAAAATCAGGCCTACAAAAGGAGATATTTTAAAGGAAGCACACGAGATTTGAGAACAAATGGTGTCCACCATTAGACTATGTGTAGTCCACTAAAACTATCCGACTATAGAAAAAATAAATGCAGTGCTTATTGTGAGGCAACTGATGTTTTCTTTTACATTTATAAAATTTTAATTTTATTATTGTTTTTTATTTTATGAATAATGTTTTTTGTTTTTGATTCCCTCTTAGGTAATTGAAATTTTACAAATCAATTCTAGAGAGGACACATTCCCTACAAATCCATCGACATACACTAACCCACCATTGGATGGATACAAAAACCCACCAAATATAAAAAATGTGGGAACCGATTTTCATTGAACTCCCTCTTTCTCTCTTCATCCTTCCTCTATCTCTCTTCTTCTTCATATTCTTTCTCTTATATTCACCATACTTCCACTTTCTTTATCCAACCATTTTTTATCTTTCGCTTGTGTGTGTGTTTGTATTAAAAAAACTAAAAATCTATATATATAAAAACTAAAAAATACATAAAATAAAAAAAGAGTCTTAATTACTCTCTATTAATTATTCAAATTTTGTCCTACCTTTTGGGGAGTCCAATGGCTTGTTTTTATCCTAAACATTCTATATTTTCATCCGAAATTTTGATAAAGAATTTTTTTTCAAGAATAATAAAATTTTAATACTCAATTCATTATTTAGAAAATGATTCTTCCCATATCATGAAGAATAACTTAAACTTTCATGCCAAGTGAACCTATGGCCATCTTTTCAAAAGGTGTGTTTTCACCCTTGATTGTGAGTCTTGAGTTTCTAGACCTTCGATATGAATTTCCTACTTTAGTGTACATTAATATGATAGGAGAATTTTATGAACTACCAAATAATTAAAATAGCTAAATATCCTCCCATTCCCCTTGAATTAATCAACCTTTTGAAATCCCCTTCATGCCTATGAATGTTTTTTTGATAGCCGCATTACAGGACCAATACCGTATCCCACCATACTTCTACATATATTTTTATTGTATAATTTATTAAAATTTAAGTATGGGGGCGGGAATGGTTTTCTTTTTGGGTATCATTTTATGGGTTTTTTTCCTATTATAATATGCTTGAGGGAAAGTATCTATTTAATTTGGGGGGGGGGGGTTCTATCATTGAGATTTAGTAATAGATTAATGTTTAGGTAATTTTGTACATGTTAATGAAAAGTGATAAACAATGAATAAAATTAAAAAAAGAATGGGTTGTGTCTTAGATGGGTCAAAATTCACTCTTCCTCAACCCAAAATCTTATTATAACTGTTACAATTAGTTTCCAAATGAGACCAAACACAGGTTGGTAGATGAGTGTGAGATTCATTTCAAGTTCAAATTTCAAAAAAAAACGAAAAAAACACCCGAATCATATTTTATTATTTTATTGGAAATATAATTATATTTTTTAAAAATTTAATCTTTTCATTTATCACTCTAGTATTTCTTGAAATATCATACCCTTAAAAATACCCGTTTCTATAACCATCCCTGACTTATTTCAAAAATTGTGCATTGATATTTCATGTTGTTATTTTACCCGCACTTTTCCTATCTTATGGCTATTATATTCCTACCGTCCTATTTCCAATGAAAAAAACCTAAAATTCATCTTGATTCTTGTGAAATTTGGAATTAGGAATGGAAATTAAGAGCTCTTACAAAACTCTATGATTTTATATTTTGGATGGTGAATGAGTGAACCTCCAAGAATAAAATTTTAATATCTTAAGAGGAGTGAGTTATGTGTGCCCAATTTTTCCATTTATAATTTTGATCAGGAAAAATGAATTTATTTTAGAACATTATTTTTTTAACAATTTATGGTTGAATTCATTATGGAAATGTGAACTATTCTAGATACCCTGATTGGAGAAACCAAAATTTAATATTTGTTGCTAAGTAAATATGATTTAGTTATGGATTTATTTGATGTACATGATAACATTCACAAGCCTATGTGTGGGGGAGTTGATATTACACATTAATTCATAAATTCGTGAAAATACTTTTATCTCCACCATAAGTCTAGGGACAATACTTTTAATCTTGGATTAAAATTTTAAGGACTAACCCATCAAATAAGGGGCCCAATTGATCTATGATAATCTATCCCACCATTATTTTTGGGATTTCAAAGAAACAAACAATCCTTGAATTTTCTCCAAATATTTACATCTAATTGGGTTGAGATTTTGTGGTGTGAAATCCAATATATAGACACACCAGTTTATTGAATAAAATTTTTGGTATTGAGGGAATCTTTCTGAATGAGAATTCACATTTAGACTAAGTAAAAACTTGACTGAAAATAAATAGAATGAATTTGTTTTATAAAGAATCAATAACATTCTCTCCAAAAGTAAAATTTCCTCTATATTTTTAGGGTATAATTTACACATCCATATATACAAATTTGAATTGGAATATATCTCAATATTCAGCTATCAAGATTATCAAGTTTGGTATCCAAGTGGAGTGGATGATTTGGAATTCAAATAGTCTACTCTTTGGCCTATAAATACATTCCCATATTCTTCTTGGAAGGGGTTGACATTTCAGAATATAATATGATACATTGGTACACAAAAAGACTTTTTAAATGACTGTTATTACTTTCCAAACTCATGTCTTTTACTTTATAGAACCTTCTGCCTCTCTTTAATTCCATGTTCTTTTTCATTCTTCTAATTTGTAATCATTTAAGTTTGTTTTCATTTCAATTGTATTTTAATGAATATTTATTCTTTATCATATCTTATTATCATACAAATTATGTTTCATAAAATTTATGGTCTTAAAATAGTTTCAATCAATCAAAATAAACCCTTTCTAATTTTTTTTTCTCATTCAATCCAAAGACCGTATTTCACTTTCTTCACTATTTGTCTATGTGTTCAACACACTCCTCTTTTCTTCTCTCATTTTTTATTATATTTTAAACCCATCACACTAAAAATATAAAACTTGATTACTAACAATATTATTGGCTGAGTAAATCTCCCATTGAGGTGATTCATAATTTTGGAATGTTAAGCGATTGAGATATTTTTCTCAATTAATATTCATTAGATTAATAATGTGTATGTTCAACATAAAATTTCATGGATCAATGACATGTTTTGTTTGAAATGTGGATTGCATGGATTATTGGAACCAAAAGTACATACAGGTTAATGAATTATTGAACCTTCTATAAATATAAATTTATTCAAATGAATACCCACGTTTTTTCTTCAATTAATTTAAAAAAATTGGGAATTATGATCCAAAATCATATTGTGAAGTGGATGTTGATTTTATGAACAATATAGAACAACATAAGGAAACCACAAGCTTAACTCCCTAATCATGAACTCATCCCAATCATAATTAAATTGTTAAATCAATCTTCTTTAATCAATCATTTTATCTAAGATCTATTGAAAACCACCCAATCATAAGGTAGTAAATTAAAAACAATAGACTCTAAAATTTATATCATCACCGAGGAATCGAACCAAGTGCATCTATACACATTAGTGAAGAACTGAAACTCTAAACGACTGATATTATACAATTAGACTCACTTCAATAGACATATTAATCATGTGTTGTTTATAAATCACTTTTCATAATCACTAATAGATCACACAAAGGACTTCTGATAGGAATCATGAAGAACGTCATGTATATATTCTAGATCATTTGAGACATAAAATTACCTAACAATGAAAAAATATATGAAATTCACAGAACATGGCTGGAAAAAGACTAAGGGATGGGATACTTAAGTGAGATACATTTACGATGGTCATTACGTGCTTCTCATGAACCAACCAAGTCACGAGATAGCACCAAGACATGTCTCCCAGATAACATGAATCTTTTTGTATATATTATATGGATCATGTGAAGTCTAATAGACTTGTCAAATAAATTTTGGAACTAAGATGATGATGAAGGTGATCAAGGTTTCAAGATTTGTATTTTTTTGTCACTACTGGTTTTAAAGAAACGAAATCACTTCACTTTGTTTTGGAAATAATTGTTTTGATATTTTATTGATCTGATTCAAGAAGAATCAGTTTCACAGGAGAATGTATCAGGTTGGAAGTGAATTCTCATTGATCTCACACTAATAACAATGTGAAAATTGTGTTTCAATTGTGATGATGATTTTATGATTTTTATTTCATATAAATCATGAGTTGTATTGAGAACATGTGATGCAATCTTGATAAAATAATGGTGGAGTGAAAGAAATGATGCCAATCAGAAAAGAATCATATTTAGATGTTTTTTCAAAAAAATAATAAAATAATTGTATTCATATTGTTTTTCCAAAAATTATAAAATAATCTTATATAGATATATCATATCTAAATGGAAGAGAGAAATAATGTGTACAGATTGTTTTTCAAAAAAATCAGAAAACAATGGTATTTAGATTGAATTGGTTGTGCCGACTGTGTTTCAAAACAAAAAATGTGGTAATGATGGAAAGGTGGGGTTGATGAAAGTGGTACTGATGGAAAGGTGGTGTCTATGATAGTGGTACCAAAGGAAAAGGTGGTGGTAATAAAAAGGGTGATTCCGATGGGAATGGTGATGCTGATGGAAAGTGGTTCTGATAGAAGTGGTGATGGTGGAAGAGGTGTTTCCGATGGAAGATGAGACACCAATTGTTTTTCAAAACTATCTTATTCCTATAGAAGAAATGGAAAGGGAAGGTATAAATTGAGAATGAATAAAATTCATATTGTTTTTAGACTGGATCATATTAGGGATGATCATTTTTTTTTAGATTTTATTTGATCATAACTAGAATAATTGTAACCAGAATGATCAGACCCAATAATTGTAACCAGAATGATCATAACTAGAAATCATAACCAGAATGATTCTAACCAATAATCATATCTGGAATGATCGTATTCAGGATGATTTTTTCCAGACCATTTGTATTAAGAAAATATCATGCTGGGGTTGAGATGAAAAATAACGTAGTTGGAATGAATGGAAAGTTACAATACTATACCATTGAAGTTAGACGATGCTAAAGCTGGTCCTTAATGGATTCAAAGTCCCAAAGGTAGTCTTGATTCAAGCACTGGTTTTTGGATGTGATGATGTGTTTTCTCAAGAGGGTTATGAGAAAAGAAAATAAATTGATGCTAGGTGAATGAATTTTCATGGAGAAGAATATATTTTAAAAGAGTCATTGTATCTTATATGGGGATGTTCATTTCTTTAAACACATTCAGTTGGTATTGTATTAAATTTTTTTTTGGAGAAATCATCATGAGAAAATTGGATTCAGACCCATGTATTCCTCATCACATGTAACCGTATTTACATTTTAAATGGGACTCTGGAAAAGAAGAGGTGAATATTATAAAAGATTCGAGAAGAACTTAGAAGAATTAAGGAAGTCGTAATTTCTCTGAGAATTCAGGGAAAATTTAGATTTGGTTGAATTTAACTGAGTGGGAAAGTGTTTTGGGATTCCCACTTAAATATGTGTTAGATACCTATAAAAGGTCAACAAGTACATTGTACTTGAGATATGCTTTCACTGTTCACTACAGAAGAGATACAAGCTCGGTTTTTCTAGAGAGAAGAATAGATCAATTCTATTTTGATTGATAATTTTTTTTGGGTTGTTCTAATTCATTCAGATTCTACTTGACTCAACAATTGTATTCAAGAATTGAAGTAGTGCCAATTCAACTCTATTGTTTTCTGTTAGAAAATCAGAATGGGAGGTTTGTTCTAAAAGAATCAGAATGGGGGATTTATTTTGAAATAATCGAAATGAAATATTTTTTTTGGAAAGAATCATACTATGAGCTTTATTTTGAAAGAATTGCACTCGTAGGAATCAAAATTAGTGTTTCATAAGACACTCCAGGTTGTTATTACCTCTCTTTTGGTTAAGGAATTGTTGAGTTGTATTATAATTTGAATAATTTTTTTTGAATTGAAAATAAGCATTGGTAACATTATATGTTACAAAACAATCATATTACCCTATTGTACTAAGAGGATTCACATGCTGTAGTTTTACTATTTCATAGTGCTGCACAAGTGAAAGGTTACATCCTAATCATTGTAATCCAAAGATAGATTTCTAGTAAATTTTATGGCCTTGGATGATTTCCAAACCATACCAAGGATGAAACTATTCTTTTTAAATAGTTAACCTTGTAAATCTACGTGTTCCTTTAGATGTGTGTTGATTTGTTTCTCTGTAAGAAATTGAAATCCTTAACAAGAGAAGAGGTTTGTTTTAATTGAAAATAAATATAAAAGAAAAATAGTATCACTGATTCACCCCCTTCCCATCTCAGTGATATAATACTCCAATGGAGAACATTTAGTTGGTATCAGAGCCAAGGTTCCCTTCATTGTTGTATGCTAATGAAGAACATGATTTGTGTGAATTGCAAAGGTATTCAAGTCCTTCATGGGAATAAATATCATATCTTAAAAGATAGAATTATTCCATGTCTTATCTTTATCAGTTATGATTTTATTGAAACAACAACAGTTGGGTTTCCACTCATTGATGATAGTGTTCCACTTACACCTATTGACAAGAAGTTTCTATAGAATGATGGAAGGGACAATAATTCTATATTATAATCACTTTCTGAAAGTGAATTCTTGAGAGTGAAATGTGTTTCCAAAGCTAACGATATATGGGATAAATTTAAAAACATATACGAAGGAAACACAAATGTGAAGAAGGCAATGTTACAAATATGGATATTGAAGTATGACGATTTCAAGATGGGTGAGCATGATTTTTTTGGCGAATTCATTGTCAGGGTGAATGACATTTTGAGTTCTATCAGATGTATTGGTGAAAATATGAATGACTCTATAGTTGTTGAAAAGATATTGAGAATTCTACCTGACAAATTCAATGAAAAAGTTTTTTTATTGGATGATAGATATACAAAACATTATCTCTTGATGATTTACATATCACTCTTATCACCTATGAAATTAGAAGAGAGATTTCTATGAAGTAAAAAAATAAAGGTTGATAGAGAAATGACTTTCAAGTCTAAGAAGAATGAAAAGTCCAAGAAGACTTTTATTGAAGATGAAGCCGGTGATTCTGACTCTAAAATTGAGGTATGTAAAAATCTAAATGAAATCATATTTTTTTTCAAACAATATGAAAAGTAGTACAATGAAATACAAAGGGAATCTTCCCCATTAATGTATTGAATGTGGAGGTGTTTTTCACTTTGAGGATATTTTTCCATGAAGAAATAAAGAATTGGATAGTGATACATATGAAATAAAGACAAGAAGATTATGGAAGTAAAAGGGAGATAAAGAAAATGAAAAGAAATTCTTCAAATAAAAAAGTAGAAGTTTATTATCCAAAGACGATAAAGAAGAAAAGAGTGATGCTGAATCAAAAAAATACATTGAGTACGGAAATGAAAATAACTTAATTTCAATAGTGAATGAAAAAGAATTTTGAAGTAGTTGTTCTGATAAAGAAGAATAAACTTAGCTTGAAATGAATTTGAAAGAAGATTTGAAAGAATTTATGAGAATGATCAGAAGGCTTGAAAAGCAATACAAAATTTTTGAAGATGAATTCTCAAGAAACAAATAATGTTATACTGATGAAAAAGAAAAATTGGTTAAGGATATTTATGATTTAAAGAACTATTTTGAAGATGAAAAGAATCGTAATGTGCATTTAGAGGAGAATCTAAAGAAAAATATGAAGACTTGGAACTTGTCCAAAAAAACTCTCTGAAGTAGAAAAGAAAAGTCTGAGCTTCCAAAACTCTATCACGGAAGTTGGTGAATGTTATTCTAAAGATAATCTTGATATGTTTGAACAAAACATACCTTCAATGGTTGAGAATAAGAATGGAACAATTTTTCAAAATAAGGATACTGGGAAAGCTATGTATGTGGTCAAAGTGATGAATTCTGACGATTCAAATACTTCTGATCCCATAAATTCTGAAAATAAGAAGAATAATCCAATTGAAAATGAAAGGAAGATGGATGATAAATGTTTTCACAATTCTGATCTGTATGGAGGTTTTCAAGGCAAAGACTCTTTCAATGGGTATTGTTAGTATTTTGGCGGATTCGGGTACAGAACAAGTCTGTGTTGGTTCAATCAACAACTTCACTATAATCTCATAGGTTATGAAAGGAATATATTAAGGGGTAGTCAATCTCCCCCAAGAAAGAAAAATGAGAAGGTTCTCCTGAAGATATTTGAAATTAATGAAGTGAAGATTGAAAATAGGTTCCAACCCTTGGAAACTATTTATGAATGATTTTAACAACTTGGAGACCTTGTAAAAGGATGTATTGTTTTATTACCAGCTCAGCAAAAGATTCTCCATTCCTAAAAGCTAAAGGTAATGAATGAATAGAATTGAGAAAAGGTGCTTATTGTTGAGACTGCATTAAATTCCATGAATGTAGAATGACCCTCGATACATGATAGTGGATGTCCTTCTCACATGATAGGATACATGAAATTGTCGATGGATGTGAAAGATTATAAAGAAGGCACAATGACATTTGGAACTGATGAGTCATTGAAAATCAAATGTGTTGGGTCAACCATTATTGTAAAAGAAAAGATGAAATATAATAAATCATTGTATATTGATGGGCTGAAACACAACCTGCTAAGTGTCTCATAATTGTGTTATTAGGGTAACAAGGTTATCTTTAAGAAAGATGTATTTTTTTGTAAAGAGTGAAGAAGATAGAAATATTGTTACAAGAGGCCAACGTATGAAAGGAAATTTGTTTCAGGTTGGTGATTCCAAAAACTCTTGTTACATGAGTATGGTCGAAGAGAATCATTTATGGAATAAAATGATTGGACATATGTCTTAGGGAAACATGAAAAATTTATCCAAAAGAGACAGTGTGTGAGACATTCTTGTTTTTTCCGGAAGAAGATATTAGTGTTGCACTAACTGGTAGAAAGAAAAAATTTAAAATGTTGGGCATAGAAAAGTTGATATTTGTTTAGAAAAACCTCTAGAGGTGATCCATTCTAATATATATTTTCCAATTAGAAAAAAATCAATACATGTAGATAAGTACTTCATTAATTTTATTGATGATTTTACTCTTATTACATATGTTATGTATATGAAAAAAAATCAGATGCCTTGAAAATGTTTAAATGTTTCAGAAGAAAAGATGAGAAAGAATGTGAGTATTCTATGAAGAAGTTGAGAACTGATAATGTGGGTGAATACAGAAGTGAAGATTTTGAATAATATATTGAGAATCATGTAATTCGGCATGAGTATAGATCGCCATACACTCCCCCAAAAATGGGGTTTTTGAATGAAATAATAGAAGCCTGGTGGAAATGGGAAAAATCATTTTACTTGAACATGACCTTTCTCATTACTTTTGGTGGGAAGCCCTAAGTACTGCTATTTATATTCATAAATGTTTTTCATATAGTTCAGAATCAGGTATGACTCTTGATGAATTATTTTATTAAAAAACTCCATTTTTTAATCGCTATAGATTTTTCGGGAGTCCTTGTATTATAAAGAAGAATGGTGGAAACTATGTCAAGTTTGAGTAGAAAGGTGAGGACTGAATCATTCTCAATTACCATATAGAAGGAAGAGGATATAGATGCTAAAAAAGAATAAAAAATTATTGTTGATTCAGTTGATGTGAAAGTGATTGAAGTATCTGAGAAAGAGAAACATTCTTTGGCAGACAATGAAGTTCAGAATGTTGAAGAAGATAATTCTGAAAGGGATGGAAAAGATTGTAATCCTAATAAAGGTGAAGAATCAGACTCTGTTATTTACAGTGATGATGAATACAATCTAAAATATTTTCCAAGGATTAGGAAACACGTGGAAGCACAAAATATAATTGGTGATCAATATTAGAAGGTTTGAACAATAAGAACAACCAATGTCATTACATATACTTATATGTATTAAATAGTGGAACCGAATGATGTGAAATAATATTTTGATAATACATAATGGGTTCACTCCATGATTGATGAATTTGGTCAGATTGAAAATAATAATACATGGGAAATCGTACCCAAGACTAGGAATAAAAACATCATTGGAACAAAATGGGTTTTCTAAAACAAGCTGAATAAAAAAAGGTGAATTTATAGGAAACAAAGCAATATTGGTTTGAAAAAGTATTCATAGATTTATGGGATTGATTTTGATGAAACCTTTTCTCGAGTTTAAAGACTTTAAACTATCAAAATCTTTCATACTATTGCTACACAAAAGGCTACATGATCATTCAAATGGTTGTTAAATCTGCATTCCTAAATGGTGATCTTGAAGAAGAGGTTTATATTGGATAAATTTGTGGCTTTGTTATTGGAAAAGATGAAGGATATGTGTATTGATTGAAAAGGGATTTTTATGTCCTAAAACAAGCTCTGATGGAATGGTATTCAAAATTGGAAACATGCTTAAGAAAGATAAATTTTAACAAAGGAAGAGTGGATAATAATATTTACATCAGAGAAATTAAAAAGTATTCCATCATTGTAAATGTTTATGTTGATGATATTATCTTTGATGGGAATGATGAAGCAATCTATTAATTATATTATAAAGAAATTAAGAATGAGTATAAAATGTCCATGATGGTAGAAATGAAATACTTTCATGGGTTACAAATCCAACAAAGAAAGAATACATTTTCATCTCCAAAGAAAAGTATGCAAAAGAAATTTTAATGAGGTTTGGAATGAAAAATGAAAACCTATTTGCATACCCATTTTAGTGGAAAAAAAGTTGAGTAAGGATAGAGAAGGAAAAGATGTTAATCCAAAAGAGTTTTGGAAGATGATTGGAAGTATATTGTATTTGACAGCCTCAATAGACAACTTTGTTTTTGTTGTTATCTTATGTGAGAAATTTTAGAGTGCTCCAAGAGAATCACATATTATTGATGGAAAAATAATTCTCAGATACATCATAGGAACAACAGAAATTGGAATCAGGTATTTCATCTTAGATAGTATTGATTTATTTGGGTATTTTGATGCAGATTGGGTAGGGAATGTTGATCATAGAAGATCAACATCTGGTGGTGTATTCCTTTTGGGAAAGAATTGTTTTATTTGGAATTTGAAGAAAAAAAACTCAGTAACTCTCATTACAGCTGAAGATGAGTATGTTTCTGCTACATAATACACTACACAACTAATGTGAATGAAAAAAAATTAAAAGATTTACTTCTTGAAGTGAAGTTACCCTTTCTCTTGGGTCGTGAAAATCAAAGTACAATCAATATCACTAGGAATCCAGTTGAACATTCTTGTTCAAAACAAATTGATATCCAATATCATTTCATCAAAGAGAATGTAGAGGATAATTAATTGAATCTAGAGTATATTCCAACATTAGAACAAGTTGTTGATATATTTACAATACTTTTATCGAATGAATCATTCTAAGAAATGAGGTAGAACATGGGTTTCTAACCATTATATCTTCAAGGTTGAGGTATCTGTATTTTTCCCTATCTCATCTTACCTTTGGATTGTTTTTTCAAGGGTTAGAATTGTATTTTTTCATAAATGTATTGAAAAAAAGAGAGAGTTGTGGGTAATATGTGAATTCAGCATTGTTTTCTCCATAAACTATTCTAACTGTTTGTCGTAGTGGGTGTAGGAAAAGAAATAGAATTGATTTCCAGGGAGAATGAAGAAAATAAAGAGGTTATAATTTTTTTATAGAATTATTTTTCTATTAATGATTCTTGTTTCCTATAATGAGTTATCTCACATAGGCTTATAATTGTTGATAGGTAATCCATTTCTTGAGGTTACAAAGATCAGTGATTTATGAAACTTGGTTGAAAAAAATATCCAAAGGAGGAGATTGTTGGAAAAATGATAATTATAAAGGTGATGAAGGTTTCAAGAGTTATATTTTGTTATCAAGATTATTTTTGAAGAAACAAAATCACTTCACATTATTTTTGGAAATAATTGTTTTTGAGATTTCATTGATCTGTTTCGGGAAGAATCAATTTCAAAGGAGAATGTATCATGTTGGAAGTGAATTGTCATTGGTCTCACACTGATACCGATGTGAAACTTGTGTTTCAATTGTGATGAAGATTTTCTAATTTTTATTTCATATAAATCATGAGTTTTATTGAAAAGTTGTGATGCAAGTTTGATAGAATATAAGGGGAGTGAAAGAAATGATTCTAATCAGAAAAGAATTGTATTCGAAGGGTTTTTAAAACAATTTGAAAAGAATTAAATTCATATTATTTTTCACAAAAATCAAAAAAGTATCATATCCATATTTATCATATCTTGATGGCATAGAGAAATAAGTGGTACTGGTTTTTTCCTAAACAATTAGAAAACAATGGTATCCAGATTGAAGAGCTGGTGCGGATTTTGTTTCAAAACAATATAAGTGGTTCTGATGGAAAGGTGGTTCCAATGAATGTGGTACTGATGAAAAGGTGGTGTCAATGATGGTGGTGTTGAAGAAAAAGGAGGTTCCGATGAAAACAGAGATGTCGATGGGAAAAGTGATGCCGATGGAAAGTGATTCTGGTCCAAGTGGTGCTGATGGAAGAGGTGATGTCAATGAAAGATGAGACACTTAATTTTTTTCAAAACAATCGTATTCAGGTAAAAGAAAAGGAAAGAGAAGGCGTCTATTGGGAATGAATCACATTCAGAATGTTTTTAGTTTGTATTGTATCTAGGAATAGAATTGTATTCATATTGTATTTGATCGGGACTAGAATAATCATAACCAGAATGATCATATCCAATAATCGTAATTAGAATTATCATAACAAGTAATCGTAACCAGAATAATTGTAACTGGAAATCATATCTAGAATGATCGTATTCAAGATGATCATATCCACATAAATTTTTATTTATAAAAGATCATTCTTAGGTTGAGATGAATAATAATAAAGCATGAATGAATGGAATATTACAATACTTTCCAATTAAAGTCATATAAGGTTAAATTTCATCCTCAATGAATTCCAAGTCATAAAGGTAGTCATGATTCAAGCACTGGTTTTTTAATGTGATAATGTGTTTTCTCAAGAGGGTAAAGAGAAATGAAAATAATGTGAAGATAGATGACAAAATTTTCAAGTCGGTGACTTTATTTTAAAAGGGTGATTATATCTGATGTGGAGAAGTGCATTTCTTCAAACAAATTTAATTGGTACGGTAATAAGAATTATTTTAAAAAAATAAGCATCAGAAAATTGGATTCAGACCCCTATATTTCTCATCATTTTTAATCATATTGACATTTGAAATGGGAGTCTCGAAAAGAAGAGATGAATATTGTAGAATATTTGATAAGAATTGAGAAGTGTTGACGAAGTCATAATTTCATTGAGATTTTAGGGGAAATTCAGATTTAGGTGAATTTAAGTGGGTCGGCAAGTGTTTTTGGATTCCAACCAAAATATGTTTTGGACACCTATAAAAGGGAAACAAGTAAATTTTACTAGATATATGCTCACACTATTCACTGCAGAAGAAAGAGAAGCTTCAGGTTTCTATAGAGAGAGAAGAGATCAATTCCGTTTGGATTGGAAATTGTTTTGGGTGGCTCCAATTCATTCATATTCTATTCAACTCAAAATTTATATTTATGGATTGAAGTGGTGATGATTAAAATATATTATTTTCTATTAGAAAATTAGAATGGGAATGTTTTTTGGAAAGAATCAGAATGTGAGATTTGTTTTGAATGAATCGGAATGAGAGCTTTGTTTTCAAAGACTTATACTGGGAGCTTTATTTTGAAATAATCATGCTCAGAAGAATCAAACTCAGTGTTACAAAACAAACATTGGGTAGTTATTACCTTTATTCTGGGTAAGGAATTGATGAATTTTATTACAATTTGAATACATTTTTTGAATTGAAAATAATCACAAGTAATACGAGTTATTACAAAACAATTTTACTACCCATTTTTCTAAGAGGATGCACATGCACTAGTTGTATTCTTTCATAGTGATACATGATTGAAAGTTTATATCCTACTTATTGTAATATAAGGATTGATTTCTAAGGGATAGTATGGTCTTGGATCACTTCCAAACAATAAAAAGGATGCAACTATTTTTATTGAATAGTGAACCTTGTAAATATTTATGTTCCATTGGATTTGTGTTGATTTGTTTCTCAACAGGTAATTGGAATACTTAATAAGAGGAGAGGGGTGCTTTAATTGAAAATAAACCTAAAAGAAAATGAGTATCACTGATTTAGCCCCTCCCCCTCTTAGTGATACAATACTCTGACTAGTTACTTTCAACTAGTATTAGATCCAAGGTTCCCATTGTTGTTCTTTGCTAATGAAGAACGTGATCTGTCTGAACAGTAAAGGTATTATAGTTTTTTATGGAATTAAATATCATATTTGGAAATATAGAATGCTTCCATATCTTATATCTATCAGTTATGATGTTCTTGAAGCTGCAGCAGTTGAGTTTACACCCATTGATTACGGTGTTCCACATACACATGTTGACAAGAACATTCTGGAGAATGATGGAAGGGCCAAGAATTCAATATTACAATCACTTTATAAAACATAATTCTTGAGAGTCAAAGGTGTTTCCATAGATAAAGGTATATGGGATAAATTTAAAAAAAGATATTCAAAGGCAATATAAATATAAAGAAGGAAAAGTTAAAAATATTGATATTGAAGTATGATGATTTGAAGATGGGTGAGCATGATGTTTTTGGGGAATTCTTTACCAGGGTGAATGATATTGTGAGTTCTATCAGATGACTTGGTGGAAAGGTAGAAGAATCTACAATTGTTGAAAATATCTTGATAATTTTACCTGACAAATTCGATTCAAAAGTTTCTTCATTGGATGAAAGAGATCTAGAAACACTATATCTTAAAGATTTACATATCACTCTTATCCCTTATGAAATGAGAACATAGAATGATACGAAGTAAAAAACAAAGGCTGATAGAGAAACGTATTTCAAGGATATGAAGAAAGAAAAGTCCAAGAATATTGTTATTGAAGATGAAGCTAGTTATTCTAACTCTAAAAATTAGGTATGTAAAAATCTCAATGAAATCAAATCAATGTTTTTTAATAATGTGAAAAGAGGTACAAAGAAGTACAAAGGAAAGATTCCCTTGAAATGTTTTTAATGTGTTGGTGTTGGTCACTTTGTGGCTAATTTTTCTCGAATAAATAAGGAAGAGGATAGTGATACTTAAGAAAGAAAGGCAAGAAGAATGTGGAAGAATAAGGGAGTCAATTTAAAGAATATATATTCTTTAAATCAAAAAGTATAAGATTATTTTCCAAATACGATGAAGATGAAAATAGTGATATTGAATCTAAAAAATACATTGAGTTTGGTAATAAAAATACCCTGATTACAATAATTAATGATAAATAATTTGGAAGTAGCAGTTATGATAAAGAAAATGAATTTTAGCTTGAAATGAATTTAAAATAATAGTTGAAAGAATGATTGATAATGATCAGAAGGCTTTAAAAGAAAAAAAAAGATGGAAGATGAACGATCAAGAAACCATGAATGTTATATTAGTGAGCAAGAAAAACTGGTTAAAAAGATTGATGATTTGAAGAAGTATTTTGAAGATGAAAAGAATCGTAATATTAATTAGGAAGAGAAGTTGAAAAAAATAAGAAGAGTTGAATCTTGTCCAACAAAAACTCTTTGAGGCTGAAAAGTAAAGTTTAAGTTTCCAAAACTCTATCATTGATGTTAGTGAATCTTCTCGTAATGAGAAACTTGAGAAGTTTCATCTAAAGATACCCTCAATGTTTGAGAAGAAAAATGGAACAATTTCTCCAAAGAAGGAAACCAGGAAAGATATGTATGTTATCAAAGTGACAAATTCTGAAGCATTAAATACTTCTAATCCTATCAAGGAAGAAGAGATAAAGAAGAATCTGATTGAAAATGAAAAGAAGATGGTTGATAAATTCTTTCAAAATTATGATCAGTATGGATGTTTCTGAGGAAAATAATCCTTCTATGGGTATTTCTGGTATTGTAGGGGATTCGGGCACACAACATGTATGTGTTGGTTCAATAAAAAATAATACAATTATCCCAAATTTTATTAAAATAAGAGATTGAGGGGGAGTCAATATTCTCCAAGAAAGAAAAATGAGAAGGTTTTCTTGAAGAAATATGAAATTAATGAAGTGAATATAGTAAATAGGTTCCATCCCTTGGAGACTTTTGGTGAAATATGTGAACAACCTGGAAACCTTCTCAGAGGATGTACTATTTTGTTACCGACTCTACAAAATATTCTCAATTCTCAAAAGCTGTAGGTGATGAATGTAAAGAATAGAGAAAAGGATCTTGTTGATGAACCTACATTAAAATCCATGAAAGGAGAATGAACCTGGATACTTGATAGTGAATGTTATTCTCACATGATAGGAGACATGAAATTGTTTATAGATGTGAAAGATTATAAATTAGGCATAGTGAAATTTGGAAATGACAAATCGTTGAAAATATAAGGTGTTTGGTCATCTATTATTGGAAAAGAAAATATAAAATCTAATAAAACATAGTATGATGATGGGATGAAACACAACCTGCTAATTGTCTCACAACTATGTGATGAGTGTTACAAGGATATCTTCAAAAAAGATGGATTTTTTTGTAAAGAGTGAAGAAGAGAGAAAGATTGTTATAAGAGGACAACATACAAATGGAAATTTGTTTCATGTTGGCGATTCACAAAACTCTTGTTACATGAGTATGGTAGAAGAGAATCAAATATGGCATAAAAGGCATGGATATATATTTCAAAGAAACATGAGCAATTTATTCAAAAGGGACAGTGTTTGGGGCATTCATGTTTTTCCAGGAAGAAAATATTGGTGTTTCACTAACTACCATAAATGAAAAATTACAAAATATGTGCATATAAAGGTTGATATTTGTTCATAACAACCTCTGGAGCTGATCGATTCTTGTATATGTGGTCCAATTATAGAACAATAAACACATAGAGATAAGTACTTCATTACTTTGATTGATTATCTTACTCACATTACTTGTTTTATGTATATGAAACACAAATTAGATGCCTTGAAAATGTTTAAATGTTTCAGAAGAAAAACTACGAAAGAATGTGAGTATTATGTGAAGATGTCGAGAACTAATAATGGTGGGGAATACAAAAGTAAAGAGTTTGAAGAATATATTGAGAATCATGGAATTTGTCATGAGTATATCTCTCCATACACTCCCTATCAAAATGGGGATTTAGAAAGAAATAATATAAGATTGGTGGAAATGGTAAAAACCATGTTACTTGAGCATGGCCTTTCTCATTACATTTGGAGGGAAGCCATGAATACTGCAATTTATATTCAGAACCATTGTTCCTACATGCCTCAATCAGGTATGAATCCCTAAGACTTGTTTGATAGAAAAACTCTAAGTTTGAAGCACTCTATATTTTTAGGTAGTCCTTGTATTCTAAATAAGAATTATGGAAACTATGTTGTGTTTGAGCAGAAAGGTGAGGATTGAATAATTCTTGACTACTCTCCAGAAGGAAGAGGATATAGATTCTACAATAAAGAAGCAAAAATAATTGTTGATTCCGTTGATATGAAAGTGATTTAAGTATCTGAGAAAGAAAAACATTCTTGGGTAGACAATGAAGTTGAGAAAGTTTAAGAAGATAATTTTGATAAGGGTAGAACAAATTTTAATCCAAATAAAGGTGAAGAATCAGACTCACTTATTTCCAGTGGTGAGGATGACAATCGAAAATCTTATCCAAGGATGAGGAAACATGTGGAAGCACAGAATATAATTGGTGATCAACATTAGAAGGTTCAAACAAGAAGAACAACCGATTCCATTACACATACTTCATTGTATTCAAAAGTGGAACTGAATGATGTGAAATAATATTTTTAGCATACAGAATGTGTTCAAGCCATTAATGAAGAACTGGATCAGTTTGAATAAAAATAATACACGGGATCTCATACCCAAGGCTGAAAATAAAAAAATCATTGACACAAAATTGGTTTTCTAAAACAAGCTGAATAAAAAAGGTGAATTTATAAAAAACAAAGAAATATTGGTTTGCAAAGGGTATTCACAAATTGAGGGGATTAATTTTGATGAAACATTTACCCCAGTGGAAAGACATGAAACAATCAGAATCTTTCTTACAATTGGTTTACAACAACACTACAAGATCATTCAAATGTATATTAAATCTACATTCTTAAATGGTGATCTTGAAGAGGAGGTTTATATTGAAAAAACTTGTGTCTTGGATATTGGAAAATATGATGGTTATTTGAGAATATTGAAAAGGATTTTTATGGCCTAAAACAATCTCCAAGGGAATAGAATTCCAAATTAGATACATGATTAAGAAAGATGAAATTTAACAAAGGAGGAGTGGATAATAATCTTTACATTAGA
Organism: Viscum album; assembly: GCA_963277665.1. Lineage (NCBI taxonomy): Eukaryota > Viridiplantae > Streptophyta > Magnoliopsida > Santalales > Viscaceae > Viscum > Viscum album. Next base: position 1,691,626,702 of record OY728143.1, on the reverse strand, counting down.
GAAAGTCTAGAGTATTCCCCCATTTTAATTGTTTATGTTGATGTTATTATCTTTACTGTGAATGATGAAGGGAGCTGTTAAATATTTGCTGAAGAAATGAAGAATGCGTTTTAAATGTCCATGCTAGGAGAACTGAAATACTTTCTTGGGTTATGAATCCAAAAAAAGAAAGAATACATTTTCCTCTCCTGAGAAAATTATGCAAATGATCATCTAAATAGGTTTTCCATGGAAAAATAAAACCCTATTTCCAAACCCATTTCAGTGGGAAAAAATATGAGTAAAGATGGAGAAGGAAAATAAGTTGATTGAAAAGAGTATCAGAAAATTATTGGATGTCTATTGTATTTGAAAACCTCAAGACCTGAAATTGTTTATGTTGTTACCTTATGTGCAAGATTTCAATGTTCTACAAGAGAGTTAAATATTATTGCTGGAAAAATAATTATCAGATACATCATAGGCACAACAAAATTTGGAATCAGGTATTACAGCTTAGATGTTATTGATTTGTTTGGGTATTCTGATGCCGATTGGGTAGGTAATGTTAATGATAGAAGATCCTCATCTAGTGGTGTATTCCTTTTGGGAAAGAATTTTGTTAGTTAGCATTCGAAGAAACAAAATTCAGTAACTCTTAGTATAGCTGAAGCTGATTATGTTGTTTCTATTCATGCCACTACTCAACTTATGTGGATGAAAACACAATTGGAATATTTACATTTTGAAGTGAAGTTACCCTTTCTCTTGGGTTAGGACAATCAAAGTACAATTAATCTCACCAGGAATACAGTGGAAAATTCACATTCAAAACAAATTGATATCAGATATCATTTCATCAAAGAGAATGTGGATAAGAATGAATTGAATCTAGAGTATGTTCCAACATTAGAACAACTTAATTCTATATTCACAAAACCATTTTCAAATGAATCATTCTAAAAAATGAGGTTGAACATGGTTGTCCAACCTTTATCTCTTCAGGGTTGAGGTATGTGTATCTTTCCCCTCTTTTATCTTGCATTTGGTTTTTTTAAGCTGGATTATTGTTTTTTTTTCATAAATATATTTCACAAAAGAGATAGTTGTGGGTAAGCTATGAATTCATCATTTTTTGTCTATGTAAACTATTCTAAATGTTTGTTGTAGTGGTTATAGGAAATGAAATTGAATTTTTTTCTAGGGAGAATGAAGAAAACAAAGGGGTTGTAATTTTTTATAGCATGGTTTTGCAATTAATTATTCTTGTTTCCTAAAATGAGTTAGCTCGTGTAGGCTTAGAATTATTGATATTTTATCTAGTGATTTAGGTTACAAAGTTCAGTGATTTATGAATCTTGGTTGACAACAAAATACAAAGGGAGATATTGTTAGGACCAAGATAATGATGAAGTTGATAAAGGTTTCAAGAGTTTTATTTTGTTTTCAAGATTGGTTTTGAAGAAACAAAATCACTTCACATTATTTTTGAAATAACTGTTTTGAGATTTTGTTGATATGTTTCAAGAAGAATCAATTTCATAGGAGAATGTATCATGTTGGAAGTGAATTGTCATCAGTATCACACTAATACTGATATGAAACTTTTGTTTCAATTGTGATAATTCTTTTTTTAATTTTAATTCATATAAATTATGATTTTTATTGAAAATTTGAGATTCACGCTTGATAGACGAAAGGGGGAGTGAAAGAAATGCTTCCAATCAGAAAAGAATCGTATTCAGAGTGTTTTTTAAAACAATCGGAAAATAATCATATTCAGATTATTTTTCAAAACAATCAGAAAACAATTATATTCAGATTTATCACACATGGATGGGAGAGAGAAAGAAGTGGTATTGATTGGTTTTCAAAACAATCAAAAAACAATGGTATCTAGATTGAAGAGGTGGCCCTTATTGTGTTTCAAAACAATAGATGTGGTACTGATGGAATGGTGGGGTTGATGAATGTGTTACCATTGGAATGTTGGTGCCGATGAAGGTGGTTCCAAAGGAAAATGAGGTGCCGATGAAATGGGTGATGCTGATGGGAAAGGTGATGCTGATGGAATGTGGTTCAAATCAAAGTGTTGCTAGTGGAAGCGGTGATGACGATGGAAGATGAGTCACTGATTGTTTTTCAAAAAATTATATTCGGGTAGAAGAAACGGAAAGAGAAGGTGTCGATTGAGAATGAATCACAATTAGAATGTTTTCAGATTATATCATATCCAAGTAGATCATTTTTTTCAGATTGTACTTGACCATAACCCGAATATTTGTAACTAGAACAATCGTATCTAGCAATCATAACCGGAATGATCATAATGATAAATCGTAACTAGAATGATCATAACCAGTAATATTATCCCAAATGATCGTATTCAGGATGATATTATCCAGACCATTTGTTTTCAGAAAATATAATTCTTAGTTTTAGATGAATAATATAAAAGCAGGAATGATTTTAATATTACAATACTTTCCAATTGAAGACAGACAATGCTAAATCCCATCCTCAATGAATTCCAAGTCATGAAGGTATTCATGATTCAAGCACTGGTTTTTGAATGCGATGATGTGTTTTCTCAAGAGGGTCAAGAGAATAGAAAATAATGTGAATATAATTTAATGAATTGTCAAGGGGGATACTTTATTTTAAAAGGGTGATTGTATCTCAAGAGGAGAAGTGCATTTCTTTAAACACATTCAATTGGTACGGTATCAAGCATTATTTTAAAGAAATCAGTATCATATATTTGGATTTAGAGTAACATATTTCTCATAATTTTTAAACATACTAAAAATTGAAATACGAGTCTAGAAAAGAAGAGATGAAGATTTTAGAATATTCGAGAAGAATTAAGAAGTATTAACATAGTCATAATTGCTTCGAGGTTTTAGGGGAAATTCAAATTTGGGTGAATTTAAGTGAGTGAAAACGTGTTTTGGGATTCCTACCTAAACATGCTTTGGCCATGTATAAAAGTGCAACAAGTACATTTTTCTTGATATATACTTTTACTATTCACTTTAGAGGATAAATAAGCTCAATGTTTCTAGAGAGAATAAGAGGTCAATTCTGTTCCGATTGGAAATTGTTTTTGTGGTGCTGATTCATTCATATTCTATTGTGTTCAACAATTGTATTTGGGAATTCAAGTGATGTTGATTCTACTCTATTTTTTTCTATTAAAAAATCAGAATGGGAGATTTGTTTTGAAAGAATCCGAATGGGAACACTATTTTGAAATAATCGGAATGGGAGATTTGTTTTCAATGAATTAGAATGTGAGCTTTGTTTTGAAAGAATCACACTCATTGGAATCCGACTCAGTGTTTCATAACAAATTCTAGGTAGTTATTACCTTTTTCTAGGTATAGAATTGATGAATTATATTAATATTTGAATACATTTATTGATTTGAGAAGAAGAATAAGTACCATGAGTTGTTACAAAATAATTGTATTACCCTATTGTGCTAAGATGATGCACATGAACTAGTTGTACTGTTTCAAAGTGCTACATGAGTGAAAGGTTTCATCTTACACATTGTAATCCAAGGATTAATTTCTAGAGGATTGTATGGTCTTGGATCATTTCCAAACAATACCAAGGACGCAGATATTTTTATTGAATAGTAAACCTTTTAAATATTTGTGTTCACTTGGTTGTTTGTTGATTTTTTTATCAGGAAAGAATTGAAATCCTTAATAGGAGGTGAGGGTTGTTTCAATTGAAAAAAAATAAAAGAGAAAAAGTATCACTGATTCATACCCTCCCCCTTTATGTGATACAATACTCTGAGTGGGTACTTTCTTTAATGTCACATGGAACCCCTCTGGCATGCCACCCTTGTCTTGTGAAGCCCTCTGGTCTCACCATACAAACATTGTGATGTCTTTTAGATGTGTTAATCGACTCATATGGAAGCATCAGTACATGTTGGTTGAGTCTCCCGACATCACTAGGGCATGTCATCTGTATCTCATGATTCTCTTTAGGCACTCCAGCCATATTTAATGAAGTCCCATAGGTTTTTCATCCAGGACAGAGGAACCCTCCATAACATATCACAATGACTCCTATAACATCATCCAACTATATCATCCATCTATCATGATGATGCCCTAATGTGCTAGCTGGATCATGAAATTCCCTCTAAGTATGTCATCTGGGGTTATGTGATGGATTACAAGATCAACCGTCTAGGTCTGTCTATTTCCTCTATAAAAGTTATCATTGATCATGATATAACCTTAAGACATATCATCCTGGTAATGTGTTTCCCCCTAGACGAATAAAATAGATTATGTGATTATCTTTTGACATGATAGGTAGACAACCTCCAACATGTCAAGATGACAACAAAAGAATGTTGATAGGATAGTCAAAACATGTCAGGTGGGTAAGAAGGCCTGGTCTATAGGGTGTCCATAGACTTGATTAACTTGTTCATCCTCAGTGTGTAAGACCCTATTATAATGGAAACCGTATTTTTTAAGCCTCGTCCAATGGAAAAATATAATATGTCCTACATATAAGGGAAATTTTAGTGTGTAAACCCTATTCAAACAAACTACAAGAACTATGATTCCGTCCATACCCAATATGGGTAGGACTCCTTTTTAAGGCATTAGCTCCATACCAAACCTCTAAAGGGATTTCCTAATGCATAGGTCCTACATCCAAGAGTTGTGAGATTTATTACATTCCACCCCTTGTTTCTCACACCGATTTTAGATCACATGGGCTTAAGGAGTTCCAATTATCACATCATGTGTATCATAAAATTCTACAAAATTAAAGGAAACCGTAACGTGTAAGCCTCAGTGAGTTGTATGGTATGAAATCTCCCATATATAAGGGAAATGTGAGTGTGTAATCCATAATCAACTAATCATTGAGGACTCACATTCCTTCCATAATCAAGATACATAGGATGCTATCCTAATGCTTGAGACTAAACATAAATGGGTATCCACATCAGTGTATGTCCTTCCATATGTTTGAAATTTAGACCATCATGATCAAATCATTACCATAGGCTGATTATATTTTCTCATCTGCCAACTGATTGAGAAATCAACAGAACTATAAGGTCTCCAATTCTTTCTATAATAAGGATACATAGGATGCCTTCATAAGGCACGAGGTCAAACTCAAATGGGAATCCACATTAGTCTATGTCCTTCCATGTGTCTACCATTTCAACCATCAGAACCCAATCATTACAATGGGATGATCATCATTCATCATCCACCAATGGACTAAGAAGCCAATTGAACTTTAAGAAATCTGGTTGTTTCTATTACTAGGATAAGTAGGATTCCTTCCTTTAGCACAAGAACCATTTTATACATCTCAAGGTTTTTCCTAGTATGTAAGCCCTACATCCATATAAAGTGAAACTCATTACATGTGATCCCTTATTTCTCATATTGAGAATGAATCAAATTGGAAAAGGGAGCTATAATTATCATACCATTACCAACATGAATCTCCACCAACTATGGAAATCTCCGCATGTAAGCCCCAATGAATGAAATGATATAAATATCCCCCACATGATGGAATCCACCTTGGGGATAGTCCAAAGGGAATGAACGTACTATGATAAATATGATTTTTTGTTGTAACCAGGACACATAGGGTCTATCCTCGATACACGTGCTCAACTATTCAGTTCCCATGTTCCTACACACATGTCTTATCTACATGATGTAAAACTGTAAAATTTTTAAAACCTATGTCGATTTTTATTCATTCAATAAACATGATATGTAGGACCCCTCATAATGGCTCAATATACTCCTAGGAATATTAATCACATCCATGAATGAAAAAAATTCCAATGTTCCTAGTTATATTTCTTCATTAAAAATATCTATTCATTATAGGTGAATGGATGAGGAACCTCATACACATAAAGATGGACACTCCCATGAGTTACCCTTCTTTTTAACATAAATGATACTTGATACATAATCATTTTTATGGTAACTAGTCTAGTATCTAGATTAGGTATAGATTTTGGTACATATCTTACATCTATGAGAGAGTCTCGGAGTAGGAAACAATTCCATCATACAGGGTGAAATGGGTCTGAACTCCCACTCTGTGGACCAACGCGAGTCCCTAGGATTCATTGGTTTTAAAACAAAATTGACCACCTACCTTTGGAAATTAATTATGTAACCAGTTATGGATGAGGGAACTTTTAGGAGTTTTTGTTAAGAACAAAAATGGTTTCCCGATTTTAATGATTTTGAATTAATTGAACCCCCCATAATCAACCATCAAGTTGACCCCAATGAACCTAGTGTTCACCACATATCCAATGAAATAGAAGTACAACCATGTACATGATGATACATGGGAGAGAGAGGATGATTTACATTCTCATTAGAGGGTGTTATTATCAATTTTTTACCACCCATAGAAGGGATTCTTAGGGAAATGTTCCCTCAAGTGGGAAGACAATAAAAAATTGGGTTTTTTCTAGGTAAAGAACCTATAATTTTTAGTTCAATGTCTTAGATATACCTTAATGGAAATTCCTAAAGACGTTATTGTGTAAAATATTGTGCATAGAGATTGTTTGGAGCCTGAATCCATGGATTTTGGAGAAAACAACTAGGCTTCATTATTAGAGGAAATTGTGCTGCCTAGTCCATACAATTAGAAAAAATACATACTAGGGTTTTCAGTTCACAACAGAGGGCCGTACGGTTTGACTTGAAAGTGAAGACTTGGCCACATGGTTGTGCGATTGTTTCATGTCCTATTGTGAAATAAGTTTTCATTATATGTGAATGATTAGTTTAACCATTATTCTATCCCATGAAGTGGTGCCTTTTGATGGATTTTGGATAATATTTGGCTCAAGGTATTTACAAATGTTCTACCAAACCATGTGGATCTTTAATTATCTGGTAAAATACTATTTTTCAAATCTCTCTTCATAACTCACCGCCCCTTTCTTTTCTCTACCATGTACAGAAGGGCGCCTTCCCATGGAGTTCGACCTCTCTTCTCTCTAGGCCTTGTGATGTCTTCTCAATTTAACCTCGTAATCAAGATCTATTCAAATCATTAGATTCTAACAAGTATATTATTTATTACATTGGTTCCTTTCATAATTTTCTTCCCATCGATGATGTTATTTTCCATGCATGCTAATATGCCCTATTTTTAAGGTTATTTTAAAATATTCCTCTTTCTTAAAATCTAGGGATAACCAAGGGATGATACTAGATGAGGGATCTAATATAGGAATAAGGTTGGTGGTTTATGTGTTTTACCTCAAAGTATCACTATTTATAAATTTTTTTCATTACACGCATCCGGTTTCATTGGGTGTTTTTATTAAAATTAAAATACTTTATTTTAATTTTTATATGTTGCAATATATGTCCCCTTTGATCCCTTTTTATATCATTGGATTTTGAGTCCTAAATTCCAACCACACAATATAATGTGTGTTCTTTTTTGGGATTATTTTGACTAATATTGTGATTACCTTACACAATGTTTGAGTATGATTGATTTGAACATTGATTTGGAAATTATTTCATCTTAATAAGTGAATCATTAAATAATTAAATGGAAATTAAATATATATATATATATAGATAGATATATATATCACATGGCCTTGATAAATTGTAATATAATTGGAAATTCTTTTCATGTTATTGTTTACCTTGTCAGTTATGGTGAAAGGTAATGGAATGAACCTAATGAATGGTAATTGAAGTGATTATTACATGGAATAATATGAATTATGAACATATATTAATATTGGTATATGTTTCCTATTCTATATGGACCTTTTTCATATTTATTGGAATGTTCAGATTTGAGTTTCCATGGATTTATGATGGTATTCCATGAGCACCCATAGGATTCCATTTTGATTCATTAGTTCAGTTTCAAAGGGAGATACCAACCTTCTAATATGGTCCAAGTCTATTAGATGATGCTCAATATGGTGTTGTAGGATCCCTATCATCCAATAGAAATTATAATTCCTTGGATGTACTCCCTAGAATGAAAGTGATGTCTTGGACATGTAATGCCTTAGATTACTCTCTTTGGGATCTAGTCATTCTTAGCCCATGATTTACATTGGACATGATCCATAGACTTTGATATAAATATTTCTAATGAAATTATTTCGGTATACTACTTGGATTACACTTACCCCTATTTTATACGAAGTGTGGTTGTGTAAAGTGAGATGGCTAGCCTTCCAAGGTCATGTATTCCTTGATTCCTCTAAGATCCTTTTTAGTATTACTATCATTACTTCCCATGGTCACTTTTGTTATATTTTCCAAACCTTTCAATAAAGGATTAAAATAAAACATGCTTAGAGACATTCATCATAGGATGACGTATGTATAACTAACATGGTGTCTCGTGAGGCACCTGAGCTCGACTTGGGCTATATTTATTTCCTATTTGACTTTGATATACAAAAACTCTATTACAACTTATATTCAAATACTATATTTTCATAGATTTAATTGGGTGTGGCCTACTAAGTTTATCTAGAATCTAATCCAGGTCGAAGTTGGTACCTAGGAAGATTATATTATTTTAGGTGTGAATAATTGAAAGCATCCAACTATGGATGTGTGACATCATGTATTTGGATAAGAGATTAGTAGACGATGAATAGGCCAGTTCTCTGGATTCTAGGATTTTTTTTTCTTTTTGACACTTTTGTATCTACATGATGCCATGTATGCTTGATCTTTTTATAGATACATGAAATCATTATTATATATGGTACCGTTTCAGCTGGTGATTCAATTTTTTATGACTCAGATGTTTATAATTTTTCTGCTACAATATTCATTACTATTTTATTTTTTATTCATTATTTATTTGTACATTTTTGACCTTGTGTTACACTCTAATCATGATGGTATTTTATCCCCTCCGTACCACCTTGGACACTCAATTCTAGTCGGAAACATATAGTGTATTGGGATGTGTGATTTAGGCCCCATGTACAAATGTATTGACTACTGTCATCATGTTAACTAGATTGAGATGACATGAAATTCCTAGGATGACATAGGAAAAAGATTTATATACATCTTGATATCATTTATTGAGTGTTTTTCTCATAGAAATAAGGTCACGGTAAAAAAAATGAAATATTGTGTGGTGGGCCCAATACCTATAACCATGTATTAGAAGAAGAATGTTTTACATGTGAGACTAACCATTATAGTATTAGTGATTAGATCAAGTGAAATTGGGATTCAGTTGTAGTCGGTTCCCTAGAAATAACTACATTGAAACATATATTACCGATATATTCATAGTCATGAATATTAATTAATTATTTATCACATGATGATCATTATTTTGTTTGACATCTATGTGATATGCCCTTAGGATACATGTCACACTAAATGGTCATAGTAGTTCACTACTCTGATGTGAACCCAGAAGTGTAGTGAATGTATTGGAGAATATATGTTCTAAAACAAGATGATATAATTTTCTATGATGAAGATGTTAAAGTATGTTAAAGGTAGATACTCATTGTACTTCGAAACACAATCTCATAGTCTACACCATTTGTAATATTCTGAGTAGGAGATTATGAGAACATGACCCTCCAGTAAGAAATAAAAATTTATATTTGTCATTGAGTGTTATTTTATATTGAAGTGTGTAATGATACATAGACTTAATTATTACTGTTAACACATATTATGTTTCACATTATTTGATATATTGATTAAAACAATGATGACATATATTTATGGTGAGGTAGGATATATTGGGCGTATCAAAACTAACATGACATTAATGAATAATGAGAGAAAATATTTGTCCCTTCCATTTTGGAAAAAGATGATATCTAAGGCCCTTTGATGGTAATGAAATTACCTGATTAATTCCAAATCCATGGAATTCTGTCGGCATGTTCATTTCTAGAAATTTAAAGAAAAGACATCAAATATAAAGGTTGATTACTCTGACTTGCATCCTAATTTATTATTGATATCTTGATAAAGGGATTATTTTTGAATAGTGCACATCTATATGTGGTTATTAAGATTGTTACATTTAATTTCTTTCTCTATTGAAGCCCAAGTATGTTGATAGATGCTAACATTGGACATTATGTGGAACTACATAATGCCACTGAGAAAGAGGCCTAGAGGGGCCCACAATATGCATATCTAGAACATAATTTAAATTATATAATAATTTAACATGTCAGATAAATATTATTCCTATATATTGTTTAATAATTATTCACATATTGTTTATCTCATAAATTCAATCAACGGTTATTCCAGATAATATTAAGTGAGTAAAATTTTTAAATAATATTTATTCACCATCAAATTATTTATTTAATTGAACGAATATATAATATTTATCTATTATAGTTTATTTTCATGTTGAATAATATTTATTTAGTTACTAAAATATTTAATAAATATTTATTAACTGGTTTTTTTTAATAAAATGATTATTTTATTTAGTGGTGAATAATGAAGTAATATTTATTTATTAAATTAATGATTATTATTCATGGTTCGGTAAATAACGAGGATTATTTAGGTACCGAGTATAATGGCCCAGAAATAAATGATATATTAAATATAATTAAAAAAATATTAGTATATTTATTCAACAAATTATATTTATTTATCTGCAGGTGTTTCATATGTCCTAAGTAATAATAATAATAATATTATTATTATTATTAGATAGGGGTTTCCTATGGTAAAATGGATCACCTATGGGATTATGTGAAATTACCAAATCCAAACTAGTTTTAAAAATACCCCATTATATCACATTCCATAGTTAGATGATTATTGTACACAAAAAACCTAATAGATAATTCTCTAAATCACTTTGAGAGAATACTCTCTATAAATCCTTCAAGAATAGAGAGTGATCCTCCTACTCTATCCTATTAAGAAAATAGAGAACTAAAATGAATACTTCACACCATAAAGGATTCTATTACCCGCAACGAGGTTCAATGGAAGTGTTAAAACATATTTGTTACTACTCAATGAATTCTTTGACCAAAATTGGAGGTTCATGGTGCACATGTGGATCATTTTTAGAGGGATTCTATCATTGGATCCTCTCTTCAAAAAAATGGTACACCAGGAAACAATCAACTGATTAATCAATGGTAAATGAAATCAATGAATGTTGTTTCTTTAATTTGAGTGAAAAAATTATAAATTTTATGTGAAAAGATCCTCCTTTCTGGGTTTTTGGAATCCTCATGTCAATTAATAAATATTTTATTCCATTGTTCATATTGTTTTTTCATCCTTTACATCTTGGATTACATGTTTATCCTGATAAAATCTATGTTGGAAACTTTATAAATGGTTCTTTCATTATTTTTAGAACCTTCACCAGCTGTAGGAAAGGGTTACTCTTTGTACACTACCTTTTTTCACTGGTCTTCTACAAATGGTAACTCCTCATACTATAAGGTAAATGAATATCTAACGTACCATATAGAAAACATATCAAAATCTTATGTGGATCCATGTTTCAATATGTATTGGTTCCTAATAGGATCCCATAAAGACGATGAAAATGGTATAGACAAATCAATAAAGTCTACAAAGGATAAATTATCTTACGAGTGGTCTAAAAACTACGAGATGATTCCTAGTTTGTAACCCCAAACAAGTTATTTTTGGAACTTTTATCTCTTATTATTGACCATTCTTAATTTGGGTATTGTATTGGGTTTATTTGGGTGAATTTGGGATGTTTTTTGGACTGATCATGGTTGGTTCACATTTAGTGAAAACCATTTAGATCATCTTATGAAATTGTGCTCTATTTTTTGGAGTCCCATAGGAGGGTGAATAGTTAGCCACATGGTTAGTAAAAACTGTGTGACCTGCCCCTTTAGATTAGTGTCTTCCAATATTTGGAACATACATGTTTGGTACCTGCTTTTTCAAATAGTTTGTCTAAACAATGAAACATGAATTAATTAGTCCATTTAAATTAAATAAACTCTTATATCCCCGATTTTTAATCTAATTTTTCCTCCCTCAAACTATATTTGATCCCTGTGACATTATAGGGTCCCTAGAGGAAATTTTAGAGCTTCAAACTTTGAATATTTGCATATTGAAGTATTGATTGAAGCATTGAATATCTTTTAATAAGTTTATCCTTGATCTGATTTTGAATTATTCTTTCCTCATCACTCTTCTTCTCTATGATAAGTGGATCATTATATATTTCATGGATCTAGATCTTGATTTTATGTAATTTGTTTCTAGGATTCCCTCTTTATTTATTATATCCCTTTATCTCTATATAGTTGTGGATCCCCTATTGGGTTATTGATAATCCCTCAAATTTAGGTAAGTGGTTTCATATGAAAATTTCAGTCTTATGAAACTATTGTTACTTTCTTGATTTGAAATTGGATTCTAATTGATGTTTAAATCTGGATTTTATATTGTTAAAAAACATTTTTAAATTTCATGGTGTGTGTTAAACCTCACTAACTATGGAATTTCAAATTAATTGTTAATTTTTGGAAATTTAATGAATTATAAATGAATGATTTTGTTGATTATTTTTTTTGAAAATAAGGATTTTATTGTTTAATTAATTTTTAATGAATTTAATTGTTATTAAATTTATGAGTTTTTATAAAAACCAATTTTAATTTTTTTTGAAAAGAAATGGCATGTTGAAAAAATGATTTGGGAATACTTGAACGCTGAATGATGAAACTAGTATGAGATGAAATTTTTTCCCCTTGATTGATTAATTGAATAAAATTAGACAATTTATAGTTAAGTGGAATGTTTGGGACCAGAATATTAGGAATGTATGAGCTCTACCAAAAAATGGTTTAAAGAATTCAATGGAAGCTGAACTTGGATGGTGGAATAGAGTTCATTTATTAGTGCAGACTACAATTCTCCATAGGTATCTGTTCTAGGGATTATTAAACGCATTTATCCATATTTATGGAATCCAATTCATTAGCATGTAATTTATTTTTCACTTATAGAGAAATCATTCCCGTCTACTAGTTTGAGATTCCCATGTGATATTCACCAGGCCATGGGGTTTAGTAATTCCCTTCAAGATATGTTATGGAGGATTTGGGTACCTATTTTGTTGGATATTTGGGTTGGTATATGATATATTGGTATCGAAGGAAGTTTCGTCTCTTCTTAGATGTTGGTATGTAGCTTGGGATATCTCATTATATAAGAGATATGATTTTCAGGAATTAAGTTTTATGTATTGAGAAAGATCCAAGCCATCTCTCATTGTAGAAAGCCTTATTTTACCATGGGTGGCTGGGAAAATCATCTTTTAGGAATAAATTGATCTGATTCTATACTTTTCCAAAACTTTTATATGATACCTGTGTTTATAAGTTTATTATTGACTGATAGATTTTTTGTTTCCATGTATCTGGATTAAATTCTCCTTACAATTTGATGATGTTGAGTAGTACCACTCCCCAAAGAATACAAATGATCATTCCTTAGGAGGAATATACTGATGAACCAAATCAATTGAACCCTCTGGTTGACCATAATTTCATAGAGGAAGTAGTATGAATGTTCCAATATCTGGGAAAAGGGGTTTCTCTTTCCATTTTTAAAGATACAAAAGTGGTCTTTCAAAGGGAAAACAATAGACATCAATGTCAAGAGTTTAATTATAAAAAACCATCATTCTAGGAAAAAATGATCATCATTATGCTGATGTTTGGTTGGTAATTATTGATAAATTCATCGAGCTCTTGGATAATTCATATTCTATTATGGTGAAGTGTTATATCATCAAACTTGAGGTGAATTTCAGGAGATGGTGGGACACTATAGTTATGAATTAACATAATGAGGTATTTGATTGGAAAGACTTGATGTAATTTTTTATAGAGAAATTATATCTAGAGTTAATGTTATTGGCTAAGTCCATCGATTTTTTTAAACATCATTAGGGTGATGATAAGGTGACGTAGTATACCAATAATTTTGAAGAACAAGTTTATTATTCACTTGAATTGGTGTTATAGGAGACACTAAATACATGGAAGTTTGAGATGGGTCTTCTATTAGATATATGGTCTCAATTATGTATGTTGAAGCATACAACATATAGGAATTTATTTATTGCGATATGATGGTGTAAATTGAATAGTATAGTAATTCGTGGTTGATTGGAGTTCATCATAATTCTAGTGGAATCATTGTTCATCCCTTTAGAGGGAAGATAAAATAAAATAAACCTTGTAGTCTTAATAGTAATGGTGGCCCACAGTATCATATTTCCTTCTGATCACCAAAAGTACCTATTAAATCCCCACTTACTTGTTTCCAATGTGGAATGATTGGGAACTATAAGAAAAATTTCAAAAAGTAACTAGAGATATACAAATAATGTGGATGTATAGGACACTTGTAAAGGTTTTTCTATATTTTTACAACCTTGTGTAGTGGTATAGATTTTTTAGTACTGAGAGGATCTATGGTGAAGTCAGATGATTTTAGAAATGTGGTGTTCTAGCCTTAGTCATTAAGAATAGAGCCACTTCACTTAGTGGATGGGTCTCTAGTGGGAAATTATGTAGGTTATGTGACTGTGAGAGGTTCCATTTATATGGCTTCAAATTTATTGTCTGTCTTATTTGATATTAGTGCCTGCCATTTTTTATATAAACCCACATTATATAATTATTTAATCCTCATGTAGATCAAATTCCTTGTTTAATGGATATTATGACACCAATCAGGATGAAGATATAGTAGGGCCTCTAATTATCCTATTGGGCCATTTTTTTGAGATTAAGTTCTTCATGGAATTTTTAGTTCCTGAAATGAATTCCCTAGATGCCATCTAGGAATGCACTTGTTTGTTTTTCACAAATCATGGATCAACTATTTTTATCGATGGGTTTCATTTAATACTTTAGATGGGTAGTCACATGTTTTTCAAGGATAATGGGACCAAAGATCTAGTTGAGATAGATCTCTTCTTCTTGAGCTAGGCTGGATGAAATCATTGTGTTCTATTGAATTAGAGTAAGAAGTTTCATATAGTGAACTTCCACTAGTTTCTATTGAGTTTCCAAAAGTGTTTTTGCAAAATATTTTGGTCTACCATGAAAGTGGGAGGTGGAATTATCTATCAATTTATTGATAGGTACAAATCCTATTTTTCCCCACACCATATGTAACTATTTGAGTTGATGTAATTGAAAGATTAGTTGGATGGTTTGATGTCCATTGGATTCATTCATCCTGGTGTGCTACCTTGTGTAGTAAAAATGATTTTCACCAATAAGGCTGATGAAATCCTTTTCTTGTGTGTTTATTACCAAAATATAAATTAGGTTATGGTCGAGAATAAGTATATTTTCCACACATTAATTATTTTTTTATCAGATAAAATAACCAATATTGTTCTCTAAGATTGATCATCAGTTTGGTTACCACCAGTTCAAGATCAAGGAGTCTGATATTCCTAAGAAAAAATTTATGAAAAGTTATGAAAACTAGGAGTATATAATAATTCCTTTCATATTGACCAATACTCCTACCATGTTTATGGAACTGATGAACATGATTTTCTACTAGTATCTAAATTCAGTTTTGTGGTATTTGTGGATGTAATCAAGGTTTATTTGAAAACTGAGGAGTGTCATTTTCTTATTTAGATATAAGTTCAAGATATCTTGATGAATAACTAACTCTATGCTAAGCTGTCAAAGTTCCAATTCTTTATTTAGGAGGTGATGTTCTTGGGGAACATAGTCTTAGAACATGGTATCTTCATTGATCCTAAAAAGGAGAACGTTTTCAAGTTATGGGAGGAATTGTAGAATTTCATTGATATTTAAATCTATTATAGAGGTTGTGGGTGGATCATATAAAATATTTTGAATTTGAAATGTACTACTCCCCTATGAAAGGGAATATTGTTATTGAATCCTTTTGAAAAAATCTACCATCATAGATTTTGAAGGAATCTTGATAAGATTAAAAACTCATGGATCACTTTGCTCACATACATTAGGGAGCATAAGAGAATGAGATCATGTTTTCTCTAGAAAGTGTTCAGTTGAAATTTCATATTATTGATTAGATATTTTAGAAGAACCAACTTGATTATCAGTTCCTAGGTATCAAGAAATATTTTTATTGTGGGGGGATCATTCGTTAATGGTCTTTATCTCTGGAGGGAATCCTTTTCTTCAAGAACAGTTATGTAATTTCAATGCCTATGAGGAAGGTGGTGATGGTATACTGTCATTATTCCCAATGGGTAGTGAATCTAGTTATAATAAGGTTGTTTTATGATATGCAACGTAAATTGTGGTTCCCATGTTTTAAATAATACATTGATAATTTTGATTCCAATTTTTATACCTCTCAATAGATCAAGTATGAGAATCAATAACATTTTTGTTTTTGTCAACCCCTTCCTGTTCCAATATGAACGTGGGATAAGATTTCGATGGATTTCAATCTTTGGTTTCCATGAACTCCTTTAGGAAAGAATATGATTTGGGTACACAATAAATGGTTATCAAAATCATCTCTCTTTATTCCTATCTGTGATATGAATAATTTTTAGGATCGAAATAGTGATGTAGATGCTCAATATACAAGAGGGGGGTGAATTGTACACTTTAAAAATTCCTTTGGAACTTTTAAAGTTAGTTATGAATAATTATGTTTTCCTTAAGCAAAGGAAAGGGCTATGTTTAACAAAGTTAAACTAAGCAAATTCACAACACCTCTGAGACCGAATGCAAACTTGGAAAGAGATTCTGAAAGTAGGTTCTGGAAATATGGTTCCGGAAATTGAAATCTAATAAAAGATTACAATATGAGATTCTATCTTAAAGCGTATAGAATCTAAATGAAACAAAGTACAAGTAAGAAAGTATAAGAAAGTTATACTTTCCTTACAATACAAAATGCAGTGGAATATAAACAAGTAGTAGAACTACTAGTAACAAGATATAATTCTTTTAACCCAAAGAGAAGGATATCCAACAACCTTGGATAAAGGTCCCTTGATTTATACTTTCAAGAAAGTATGTCTTACCCACACCAGGGTAAGCCCTCGATACGAAGATAAGAGTCTCTGGCTTGCTATCCCTGCAAGCCCTCAACTTCAAGGTAGTTGGAAACCTCTGTCTTCCTCAGCAAGGAATCCCTCAAATTCAAGGTGTTAGAAACCTCTGTCTTCCTATCCCCGGAAGTCCTCGAATGTAATCACCAACATTCAGAGTCACATGAAGCTTTGAGAGTTAATAAGAGCCTATCTCTCTAGAAATAACTTCAAGCATGTAATCACATGAGTCGAAGATCAGTCAGCCTTTCATCACCTTTCAGCCCCGAGCTCTTTCAAATGAGCTCCTATTTATAGGTAGGGTCGGCTCCTTCTCCAACGGTCATATTTTCCTTAAAGATCATAGGGACCTGTACACGTGTCACTTACACAACGGTTAGTTTATAACAAAATAGACAACATCGTTTTATAACAAAACAAGTGTAACAGAATGTACGACATCGTTTTAATTCTAACTCAAAAGACAGGAATGAAAGCTTTAGAGTTAAGGTTCGGAGTGTAAGGAAAATAATAAGAGTAGTCAAAATATAAAGGCATAAGCAAAATAAAAGTTCGGAATCTAACCAATATAATTTTTGGAGTTTGAATAAATTTAGAGTGTATAAAACAAAGATAATCGGATTCTGTTTAATAAGAGAATTCAGAATGAGAGTTCGGAATAAGAGTTCGTAATTAGAATTTGTAGTGAGAATTCCTCATCAGAATTTGTAGTGAGAATTCCTCATCAGAATTCGTAATGAGAATTATTCATCAGAATTCGTAATGAGAATTCGTCATCGAACTTCGTAAGAATTCGTATCCTGAATCTGGATTAAAATTGTATCCGGAATTCGGAATGAAACTTTATCACAGTTCTCATTCTGGATTTCGGAGTGAAACTTTATCACAGTTCTTATCCAGAATCCGGATCCTAAAACAGAATACTTCATATAAAAGTTTCAAGCAATTACGAGAAAATAGAAATGAATCCTAATCTCATACTTAAGACAAATCCAGATGAAAATATGAATAGGATAATTATCTTATAAAAGCGATTTTCCTTGTAAAAGAAATTTTCCTTATAAAAGAAATTTTTCTTAAGAAATCAATTTTCCTTAAGAAAGCAATTTTCCATAAGAAAGCAATTTTCATTAAGAATAAGGTGTTTGTGATTTTTAAAACAAGAAGGAATGAAAAGTCATAAGGAAAACCTTATTGACTCAACAATATCCCCCTTTTTGGAAAGCACAAACATCCTTTAGAAAAATAAGTTCTAAGAAGAAAGAAAAACATTAAGGCTTATCTCCCTTGGCTTTAAGGAATTTTATGAATACGACTAACTCCCCCTTAGGCTTTGAAACTCTAAGGATCGTATTCTAGTTGTCCGGAGTGACATTTTCTTACGAATAAGAAAGTCTTCTTTAATAAAGAACTCTCCCTTAGATAGACTATTATTAGAGTTATTTTTCCTTAAGGATCTTTTCCTTCTCCCCTTTAGATAAACTCTTATTAGAGTTCTTCTTTTTCTTAAGGTTCTTTTCGTTCTCCACCTTTGTGATTTTCAAAAAGAAATCGACGGAATGAAAAAAATAGTACCTGAAAAAAATTGGTAATAACAACAAAAGAAATGAGAAGCACAATTTTCATTATATTTGAGATGTCAGCAACAAATAAAACTAGATACAACAAAAATATTGGATTCAGCTATTTTGGATCTTTTTCCTTCGAAATGAGCCCCTTAAGAATAGTCTTGATCTTCTTTAGGTCTTTATAATCTTCTTCAACTTGCTTCTCTAAGACCACTATTATTGAAGATTGAGCTTAAATATTTTCTTCCTGGGCTTCCAGCTTTTCTTCCTGAGCTTTGATCTTTTCTTCTTGAGCCTTCATCCTCTGTTCAAACTCAATCCGATGATCCCTTTCAAATTTCCAGTTTTGAGAAACGGAATTCAGTTTCCCATTCAGATCTCTGATTTCTTGAATCCGGAAGTTCATTTCATCTGTCAGCTTCTCTTCAAAGGATGAAGTCAGGTCATTTATCTTCCTGTCCTCAGTCTCAAAGGCATCTTTAACATTGTCTTGAAATTGGGCGAATAGCCTCATTTCTTCTACAGTCTTCTTCGACCAGTTTTTCATTCTATTGCAATATTTTCTATGAGCTTCGTAGCCAACAAAGAAGGTTTTGAATTTAGCCTCAATCTCAACACACTTTTCCATAACCATAGATACAGAGACAGTTTTCTGATTCAAAGCATGTTGGAGCATCTGACATCATGAATCAATACTTGAGAAGGTCGGAATGGTTCCCACCAACTTTTTCAAAGATTGAACAACAAAATCATGCCCCACCGAGGATGAGTCAGAATCAGAAACTTTTCTTGGAGAATTTGGTTCCTCAATAAGCTCCAACTTCCTTTTAGACGAATCACCATATTCTCTTTTCTTGCTAGCCACTGATTTCGGAGTCTCAACAAGGAGTTTCTTTCCCTTGTCCTCTTTCGGAATCAATTCTTGATCAAGAGTTTTCTGCTCACTAGTAGACACTTGAATAACATCATCATCTACTTTTTGAACAACATCTTCCTCATTCTTATCCTTCTCTGGAGTTACTAACTTAGAGGATTCAGCCTCTGAAGTTCGGAGTGACAGGTGTTCCGAAGGCGACCCCTTATAATCATCTACTTCTTTCAATAAATCTCTTGTTTCACCACTTCCTTCAGCAACTACTTCTTGCTCTTCCACTTGTTGAATCTGCTCGATTTTCTCAATATGTTCAACTGTAATCTCTTCCGGAAAATCAAGGTTTTTTCCTGGAATCTCAGGTAGAGATTCCAAGGAGAAAGATCTCGGTACTGGAATGCTTCTGGATACTATTTGATTAAATTTTAGCAAAGCTTGGACTGCCTCAGCTTCTGACATCTACTTTTTGAGCTTCTTTTCCTTTACTTGTTTTTGAAGCTCATCAACAGTTCTCTCTTTCAAGGCCTTAGCCTCCGCAGGGTCCAATCCGAACTGCGGATCCCTTTCTTTCCTTTTCTCTTTATCTTCTCTCCACTTCGCAACAACCTCATCAGTAAAGGCCTTCTTCTTCTTTGTTTTGGGAGGTGCGGTTTGAACTTCCTTAGATTTAGGATCCTGTACCTTAGCTGCAACTTCTTTCATTTTTCTTTTGTTTACTGGCTTAGATGATTCTGGTTCAGCAGTCTTCGGAGCCACTTCTTCTTGATTAGGTAAATTCAAGAACTCACCAATCTCCTTGTTGAAAGCCACATCCATCCTCTTAAGGGTATCATCACTGACCAACAAAATTTTGCAAACCCTTGGCTTAGATCTGCAAGCTTCCTTTAAGGAATCTAGGCACCGAACTATCAACTTTGATAAAATTGCTGGGTACATTACGATCTGGGCGCTGAGATTTCCTTTCTTAAGATTCTCAATGGTTATAAGAATGTGCCTCATGAAGTTAAACTTCCTTAGATTTATCAGGAAATCTAAGATATAGATCTCACTCTTCTTTAAGATGTCTTTATCACCTTTCCTCGGTACGATAAGACCTTGTACCCACAACTCTAGAATCCGGAAATTTGAAGGCAAACTAGCAATATTCGGAGCTTTGTCATCTGAGAGTCCGAGAGTTTTCATGGCTTTTTCCTTGTCGAAGCTACCCTTAGAAACTGGCAACACATGAGATATGAACTCTGCTTCTCCTTCATAGGTCAGTCCTACCAAGCTTGCTGCCTTGGTATAAGAAATCATGAAAGTCTTGCCATAAGACTTAAAAGATAACTTCTCCTTATTATCTTCCTGATAGAAGGAAACTGTTTCATAGAACTCAACAAGTAACTCTGAAAAAGCATCGTCTTGATTCCCCGGTTTGGACACAAAAATATCTTCCCACCCATTCAACTTAATGTTCTTCGAAATAAGAGAATCGTAGTTGTTGAAGAAATCCAGATGAACTAACCTTTCTCTGTAAACTAACAATTGTGAAATAGGATTAGTGGATGACATTTCATGACAAGCTAACTCCACAGACATTCGGATATGATGACCTCTAAGATGTTTGGAACGGAGAAATTTGAAGTTCAGAACGGCCTTAAAACAGATAGGCAGAGCTTCGGGACACTGGAGCTTGAAATCGATGTCGGACAAGTATTCGGGTCCCCATTATATAGGCAATGAAATGACGGTTCAGCTTCCTCGGCTGATCGAACGATTGAGATAGGCTGATATCAGATCTGACGGTTGAAAACGAATTCTCAAGAAAGCTTGAATCCAATCTTTTTGATGTTTTTATTAAAAAAAATAATTATGAAAACTGTAATCCGAAAACAAAATACAGGAAAATGCCAGCAAGTAAAATATGACTATGAAAACTTGATTAGGATAATCATACCTTTCGGATTGTCTTTAGGAGGCTTAATCGTAATGTTTAATATATAAAAAAACAACGAAAAAATACAAACTCATTACGGAAAACAAACTTAGTACAGAAAAAATCAGTACGGAAAAACTCATTATGGAAAACTGAGTACGAAAAACAAATTCCAAGAATAAAAAAAACTTATTATGAGAGATTTAGTACGAAAGTTCCGTTATGAAAATACCAGTACGAAATTTTCTATTCCGGATGTTTCCCAATACAAACACTTCCAATCCAGAAGTATTTTGTACGAAAATGTCCATTCTGGAAAATTGTAGTTCCGGAAATTCCATTCCGGAAATCTTCGTTCTGCAAAGTTTGAAAACAAACTTTGAAAAAAAACTTTGTTATTCTATCAAACAAATGTACTCCCCCTATGAAAAGGAGTTTATTACTGTAAGGAGACTTTTTCAACAGAAAGTTAATTAAGAAAGATTACCTTATGGTTATCATCCCTTACTTCTGTTTAATGTATTCAAATCTATCAGAAGGCAAGGATTTTGTGAAAATATCAGCAAGTTGATCTTGTGTTCCGATAAATTGAAGAATGATATCTCCTTTAAGTGTGTGATACCTAAGAAAGTGATGCCTAATATCTATGTGTTTTGCACGAGAGTGATGTGCAGGGTTCTTACTAAGGGCAATGGCACTTGTGTTATCACACAAAATTTGAGTATTAGAAAAACTCAAGCCATAGTCTGTGAGTGTGTGTTGCATCCACAACACTTGAGCACAACAACTTCCAACTGCTACATATTCAGCTTCAGTAGTGGGGAGTGCTACAGAATGTTGCTTCTTGCAGGACCAAGAAACTAGTGAATCTCCTATGAAATGACAAGTTCCGGATGTACTTTTTCTATCCATTCTACATCCACCAAAGTCAGCATCAGAAAATATTTTTAGGATAAAATCATTTCCAGAAGTATAAAATAATCCTAGATCCATGGTTCCCTTAATGTAGTGAAAAATTCTTTTTACTGCCTTTAAATGAGATTCCATAGGATTGGATTGATATCTTGCACATAAGCATACTGAGAACATTAAGTCTGGTCGACTAGCTATCAAGTAAAGTAAACTTCCTATCATTCCTCTAAAAGATGTTTGATCTACTGGTTTCCCAGCTTCATCAAGATCTAAAGAATTTGAGGTACCAATAGGAGTACTTAAACTCTTAGTGTTGTCATAACCATACTTTTTAATAAGATCTTTGATATACTTTTTTTGAGATATGTAGGTTCCTTCTGGTTTTTGAGAAATTTGAAAACCAAGGAAAAATGTTAACTCACCCATCATACTCATTTCAAACTCAGATTTCATTAGACTTGCAAAAGAGTCAGTCAAAGATTGCTGAGTTGAACCAAATATGATGTCATCAACATAAATTGGAACAATAAAAACATTTTTATTATCTTTCTTTATAAAAAGAGTTGGATCTGCATTTCCCTTAACATAGTTATTTTGAAGCAAAAATCCAGTGAGTCTATCATACCATGCTCGTGGGGCTTGTTTAAGACCATATAAAGCTTTGGTAAGTCTAAAAACATAATCAGGATGTTTTGTATCTTCAAAGCCAGGAGGTTGTTCAACAAAAACTTCTTCTTGAACATAACCATTAAGAAAAGAATATTTCACATCCATTTGGAAAAGTTTGAAATTAAAGAATGCTGCAAAGGCAAGTAGAATACGGATAGATTCAAGTCTAGCTACTGGAGCATAGGTTTCTTCATCTTCTATTCCCTCTTGATGATTATAGCCTTTAGCAACAAGTCTAGCTTTAGTTCTTACTATGACTCCATTTTTATCACATTTATTTCTGACAACCCATTTTACTCCAATAACAGAAGTTTCCTTAGGTCTTTCAACCAAGGTACAGACTTTATTCCTTTCAAATTCATTTAGTTCATCTTGCATGGCTTTGATCCAATCATCATCACCTAAAGCTTCATCAGTTATTTTATGTTCTAATTTGGAAAGAAATGCAAGATGTTCTACTTAATTTCTTAAGGAACTTCTAGTCCTTACAGGTTGATTTACATCACCAATGATACTATCACTGGGATGATTCTTAAGAAACACCTGATTTGGATTTTGTAAAACCTGTTCATTAACATAGGGTAGATAGTCTTCTTGGTTAAATGTTTCAGAAGTATTTTCTAGAACATTATCCTTATCAGAAGGTTCTTCTATAAATGGCTGATAATCAGTTTTTGAAAACACATCCGAGGAAGAAGTTTGGGATGGTTTAAAAACAAAAGGATCTGACTCATCAAATTTTACATGTACTTTTTCTTCAACAGTGCCAGTATTTTTATTAAAAACTCTATAAGTCGTAGAGGTTGTGGAATATCCTAAGAAAATCCCTTCATCAGATTTTCGTGCAAATTTATGTAGTTTATCTTTAGTATTCAAAATAAATACCTTGCAACCAAAAACATTGAAGTAGGAAAGTCTTGGTTTTCTACCATTCCATAACTCATAAGGAGTTTTATTAAGAAAAGGTCTAATCAAAACTTGATTTATAGTATAGAAAGCAGTACTTACAGCTTCAGCCCAGAAATGTATAGCTATATAATATTCACTCAACATGGTTCTAGTTATTTCTTGAAGAATTCTATTTCTTCTTTCAACTACACCATTTTGTTGAGGAGTTCTAGGTGCTGAAAAATTGTGAGTAATACCTTTCTTACTACAAAAAGTTTCAAAATCAGAATTTTGAAATTCTCCTCCATGATCACTATGGATAGTTTTCAATGGAAGGTTTTTCTCATTTTTAACTTGAGCTCTAAAACTTTTGAAATATGAAAAAGCTTCAGACTTCTTTGCTAGAAAATAGACCCAAGTAAACCTAGTGTAATCATCAACTAGAACAAACACATAGTATTTGCCTCCATACTTCCAGTTTGTGTTGGACCAAAAAGATCCATGTGAACTAACTGTAATGCATTAGTTGTTGAGACCTCACTGATTTATTTAAAACTAGATTTATGTTTCTTTCCATATTGACAAGGATCACAAACTTTAGAAGAATTAATTCTAAGCTCCGGTAGATCCTTAACTAGTTTCTTCTTAGAGAGATTACATAGGTTCCTAAGGTTACAGTGTCCTAATCTTCTATTCCATAACCAGAAGTGATCTTCCATTGCACTTAGGCAAGGTAAATCTTGTCTTCTGAGTTCTTCTAAGTTCAGAGTGTAAACATTCTCTTGCCTATTGGATGAGAGAATAAATTCTTCCTTGGAATTGCGAACTAAGCATTTATCATTCCTAAAATTCACAAGGTAACCTTCATTACATAAAGGCTTATGCTAATGAAGTTGTGCTTAAGACCATTACCAAAAAGAACATTTGAAATCTAAGTTTTACCAAGAAGAACAATATTACCAATACCAAAAATCTCACCCTTAGCATTATCTCCGAAAGTTACCTTTCCTCCTTTCGTTTTGATAATCTTTTCAAAAAATATTTTGTTACCAGTCATGTGCCGGGAACATCCACTATCCATGTACCATGTATTGTTGCTTGTACTCTCTTTATTTTCCTGAAATCAAGAAGAAAATTAGACTTTTGGAATCCAAACTTGTTTGGATCCGAGATTTCTAGATAATAAAATTTTAGGTACCCACATCTTCCTAGAGAAATAAGCTTTATGAAAACTTAACGATTGGGTTTTGTTTAGGGAACAATTTTTTGCCCAGTGACCACCACATTGACACTTGGTACAAAATGGGGCACTTTGAGGAACAAAATAGTTTTTACCAAAAACTGGTTTTGCATGGGTAAAACCAACTCCAGATTTATTTATTAAAGGTTGTATTTGGGAATAAATTTTATCAAAATTTTCCTTACCATGGGTAAAGTTTGATAAACACTTCTTTATGGAAAAAATTTCGGACTTTAGTTTTATAACCAAGTTTTTATCCTCAAAATCATTAGTTTTAGAACTAGAGCTAGGCTCGAAAACATTTTTATTAGAAATTACTTTTTCTAATTCTTTCGAAAGTTTGTTCTTCTCAGAACTTACTTCCTCAAGATTCTTTAAAATACTTTCAAATCAGTATTTTTTCTATCAAGATCTTTAGAAAGATCTGATATCTCTTTTGTAAGAATAGAATTCCAAGAGTTTTCCTTATCAAGTTTTTTATTGAGTTTAGAATTCTCAATTTCAAGAAGTTCAGCAAACCTAGAGACTTCATCATAAGTATGTAAAGTATTTTCCTCATCAGAAAAAGATTCTTCATCAGAAGAGTTATAAAACTTACTATCATTGGAATTTAAAGAAACATTGGTCAATGATTCAGCATTTCATACCTTAGCCATAAGACAATGATTATCAATAAGTAATCTGGCTATAAGACCAAGATTCTTCTATCCTGAAGATTCATAATCAGAAGATTTATCTGAAGAGTCACCACCATTGGCACTCCAGGTGTCATTAGCTTTCAGAACTTTCTTAGCTTTGGCTTTATAATATTTCTTTCTGTTCCTGTCTGAATTCCTTTCCTTCCTTTCTTTCTTTTTGAGAAAAGGGAAATCTGGTCTAATATGTCCAGCTTTCTTGGATTCATAACAAGTAGCTTCTCCATCTTTCTTATCTTTCCTTTGATTTTTCTTATACATTGATTGGAAATTTCTCTGGCCAGCTATCTTGTTCATCCTTCGAGCAAGATTTCCTAGTTCATTTTCTGAAACTTCACTCTCACTAGATTCAGACTGGAAAATAACTTTCTTGGACTTGGATCTGGTTACTCTCTCAGGAGTATTAGCTTTCATCTGATTTGATGTTGTAGTAAAAGCAACAGTACCATTTCCATTCTTCTTCTTGATGTTGTCTGCATCTCTCTTCATTCTGGTTTCATGTTGTAGAAGAGTTCCAAAAAGCTCATCAAGAGAGATCTGAGTGAACTTCCTGTTTTCATCTATAGCTGTTCTTTTGGATTCCCACTCATTGGGCATAATATCAATTATTTTATCCACAAGAGCTTCATCATCTAAACCTTTCTCTCCCATATATTGTAGGCTGTTTACTATGGTCATAAATCTCTGTTGTACTTTACAGATTGGTTCACCATAAGGAATTTTGAAGCCATGATATTCATCTCTAAGCATAGCTCTTCTAGTCTCAATCACTTTAGAAGTCCCAAAGTGTGTAACCTCTAACTTCTTCCAGATACAATTAGCTGCTTCACAAGAAGAAATTTGGATATATATATTTCTAGTCATTGAACATAGTAGAGTATTGTGTACCTTATAATTAAGTTGATATTCTTGATTTTCCTGGTTAGTAAAAGTTCTAACTTCCTTGTTAGGAATTTTATAATCACCAGTAAGCATTACAAAATTATCCACTCCAGTGTTGATAACAAAAGTCTTCATTCGATCTCTCCAGTACACATAGTCATTACCATGAAATATAGGTGGACTTGTAGGATTTAGATTATCAATTGATCCAAAATTAATTCCTGCCATACTAGAACAACCCTTGGCACACAAATTTGTTAGTAGAGAAAGTTTTGTAATAACAAAGTTCGGAATGAGAATTTCCGGAATATAAAAGTTCGGAATGAAAAAGTGAGCAAGAAAAACTTATTCGTAAGTATAATTATTTTAGATACCTCCCCTGATACCAATTTTAGGATCGAAATAATGATGTAGATGCTCAATATAAAAGAGGGGGGGTGAATTGTACACTTTAAAAATTCCTTTGGAACTTTTAAAGTTAGTTATGAATAATTATGTTTTCCTTAAGAAAAGGAATGGGCTAAGTTTAACAAAGTTAAACTAAGAAAATTCACAACACATCTAACACCGAATGCAAACTTGGAAAGAGATTCCGAAAGTAGGTTCCAGAAATATGGTTCTAGAAATTGAAACATAATAAAAGATTACAATATGAGATTCTACCTTAAATCATATAGAATCTAAATGAAACCAAGTACAAGTAAAAAAGTATAAGAAAGTTATACTTTCCTTACAATACAAAATGCAGTGGAATATAAACAAGTAGTAGAACTACTAGTAACAAGATATAAGTATTTTAACCAAAAAAGAAGGATATCCAACAACCTTGGATAAGGGTCCCTTGATTTATACTTTCAAGCAAATCTGTCTTACCCACACCAGGGTAAGCCCTCGATACGAAGATCGGAGTCTCTGTCTTGCTATCCCTGCAAGCCCTCAACTTCAAGGTAGTTGGAAACCTCTGTCTTCCTCAGCAAGGAAGCTCTCAACTTCAAGGTGTTGGAAACCACTGTCTTTCTATCCCCGGAAGTCCTCGAATGTAATCACCAACATTTGGAGTCGCACGAAGCTTTTAGAGTTAATAAGAGCCTCTCTCTCTAGAAATCACTTCAAGCATGTAATCACATGAGTTGAAGATCAGTCAGCCTTTCAGCACCTTTCAGCCCGAGCTCTTTGAAATGAGCTCATTTTTATAGGTAGGGTCGGCTCCTTCTCCAACGGTCATATTTTCCTTAAAGATCGGAGCGACCTGTACACGTGTCACTTAGAAAACGGTTAGTTTATAACAAAATAGATGACATAGTTTTATAACAAAACAAGTGTAACAGAATGTACGACATCGTTTTAATTCTAACTCAAAAGACAGGAATGAAAGTTTCGGAGTTAAGGTTTGGAGTGTAAGGAAAATAATAAGAGTAGTCAAAATATAAAGGCATAAGCAAAATAAAAGTTCTGAGTCTAACCAAGATAATTTTCGGAGTCTGAATAAATTTAAAGTGTATAAAACAAAGATAATCAGATTCTGTTTAATAAGAGAATTCGGAATGAGAGTTCAGAATGAGAGTTGGTCATTAGAATTCATAGTGAGAATTCCTCATCAGAATTCGTAGTGAGAATTCCTCATCATAATTCATAATAAGAATTCTTCATTAGAATTCGTAATGAGAATTCGTCATCGAACATCATAAGAATTCGTATCCTGAATCTGGATTAAAACTGTATCTGGAATTCGGAATGAAACTTTATCACAGTTCTCATTCTGGATTTCAGAGTGAAACTTTATCACAGTTCTTATCCAGAATCCGGATCCTAAAACAGAATACTTCATATCAAAGTTTCAAGAAATTCCGAGAAAATAGAAATGAATCTGAATCTCATACTTAAGAAAAATCTAGATGAAAATATGATAAGGATAATTTTTCTTATAAAAGTGATTTTCCTTATAAAAGCAATTTTCCTTATAAAAGAAAATTTCCTTAAGAAAAAAATTTTCCTTAAGAAATCAATTTTCCTTAAGAAATCAATTTTCTTTAAGAAAGAAATTTTCCTTAAGAATAAGGTGTTTGTGATTTTTAAAACAATAAGGAATGAAAAGTCATAATGAAAACCTTATTGACTCAACACAATGTTGAGGATTCAACAAATTTCTACATATAAGATATTGGTAGATATCATTGAGGTCCATATACCATTGTTTCAGATAGGGATCCTTAGTTTGAATCTTGTTTTTATAGTGGCCTCTAAGAGGCGATGGGATCCTAGGTAAGGTTGAGTACAATGTATCATATTAAATTAGATGGTCATATTTAATGGGAAATACAAATTCATGAAGTCATACATCACAGTTGTATCCTTGATGTTAGAAGAGTGCAAGATATCAATTTGGGTTTATTGAGTTTTATTATAATAATAACATCCATTATTATATTAAAATAAAACCCAGTAGGTATTTTTGTAGTTTTTCATTTTAAATCTCCTCTCATTTGGTCAAATATTGATGATGATTCCTTTTTGGGACCTAGTATAGTCTAGGATTTGATGGAGATGTCTACTATGATTCATTACAGTTTTGGGGTGGAACAGAGCTAATATAATTCACATGCTGGTCACCATAAATTACATTCATAGTTCGTGGTTGGTGAACTTGTGTTCTTGAAAATATCTCCTTGGTTGGGTCACCAACAACATAAAAATAAGAAAAGTTTGTCACCAAGATATGTTTCACCTATGGAGACTGTAGGGAATATTTAGAAGGTCTTTTACCATTTCAATTTTCCATCATTAATGTACTTGATATGGTCCATGTTTCTAGTGTTTCAACATAAGAAATACCTTTTAGACCATGATCATGTCTTGAAATGGAATTATCTTCATGTGGAACCTGATATAATGATGACCAAACTGATTATTTGGATTGTTGATTCCCAAGTGAAGGTTCTTCATGGGATTTTTATACCATTGATCTGAGATAAGTTAAAACATAGTTCTAAATACCATGAGATGTGGGAGTGTGAGATGATGATGAGGGGTTGATAGCCTCATATATCTGAGGACCATTATTCTTGATGAGGCTTTATGGGAGAACAGAGCATTATGGTGGGTAGAATTGTAGCATCCTCACCCTTAATTGTAGGTATTTATCTTTTATTTTTGACCATTATTCATTAGGGTCTTGTATTGGGTTGATTTGGGTGAATTTTGGATATTTTTGCTAGTTTTTGGGCCTGACCACAATTGGTCCACATTTAGCGAAAACAATGTGGATCATCCCAGAAAACTATGTTCTATTTTTTTGTATCAAGGAGGAGGGTTCATGGTTAGGAACATTGTTAATGAAATTTGTATGGCCTACCCTTATAGTCAGGTGACATAGAATAGAGGTAACATGCATGGTTGGCACACAAGTTATCCAATACTGCAGCCAAAACATGCATCTCTTCTAGAATCTCAGAAAGAGCATAGTGTTGGCTCATATTTTATCAAATCATGTAGTTGAACCACGCAACATGATCTAATTAATATGTTTTCATTAATTAAACTCCGTAAACCACCATTTTATCTCTTATTTCTCATTCCATGTACTCCATTCAACCCTTATGGCCTTAGAGGCTCTATAGAGGTGATATTTCCCTTAAAACCTTGATTCTTAATTGATTGAATTGTGAATTGGAGCATTGAATCTATTCTAGTAACTGTATCCATCATAATATTGTGAATTAATCTTTCCTCATCTCTCTCTTTCATCAATAGTGTTGGTTTATTTTTTCATTTTTGGGTATGGATCATGATCTTATAGATTTTTTTCTAGTATTCCACATTGATTGCTTTTATCCCTTCATCTTTCTCTGATTGGGGATCTCATGTTATGTGATTGATGAAATCCTCAGTTGAGGTAGGTGGTTTTGTAAGGAAATTCCTATATTTTGAAACCATTTTTCCCTACTTGATATGAAATGAATTTATAATTTATTTACAATGGGTAATATGAAATTATTCATAAACATTTTGAAATGGAACAATGTCTGATAATCCTCTTTTTCTATGGATTTTCAAATAAAATGTTTATTTTTGAAACATTTCTTGAAATAGAAATGAAGTATTTTTCTTATGATTCTTGAAAAAATATATCAAGAATTATTTTCTAGATTTTGAATGAAATTAATTATTTTTAACGGAATGAGTTTTGATTAATACCATTTGAAGTTGGTTTTTAAAACAAAAAGGATTGTTTAATACTTTATTTGGGGCTACTAAAATGATGAGTGATGAAACTGGTTTGAGATGAATTATTTTTCCCTAATTGATTTCTTGATGCACTAATGTGTGCCCAAAATTGCAACATTTATTAACCATTTTTCATTATAAATGCCTTAATTTAATCCAAATATCTAGTAAAATAGTAGTATTTGTGACCTTTTTGAATTTATTGACTTAATTGATAAAAGTTTCAATGTGATGATTTTTATGGATTTATTATTGAAATTAAAATTGAGAATAAGTAATTTGAATTAGAAATATATTTTGAAATTATTTGAATTTGAAATAGAAATTATTGAATGGATTTAATTTTAGTATTAATTATTTCAATAATTTTCTTGAATTATATAAATATGGATTTAAAATTAGAATTAAAATTATGGTTTTATTTTTGAAACTATTTTTGTGGAATTAAATTGATTAATTTATTAATTGAAATGAATTTGAAATTATTTGATAGAAAGGGATTTTAGCTGATTTACAATTTTCATGCAATTTAACACTGAATTTTTTTCATTATTTTTAAGGTCAGAAAATATATTAATGTTTTTATGTGACCACACTATATTCTCACAGTAACTATAATGACCATGAATAGCCATCCGCCCAGTTGAATTACAACTGATAATACCTTCAACAAACCACCTCCACTCATAGTCAGTATACTAACCATGACCATAGAGTACCTACTACACATCCACCCAGTACATTACTGTGCATATTATACCCCAACATACCATTCACATTAAGCTCAACCTATCCTATGAACTACCTACCCCTAGTTACCATGGTGATTGTGAGCACTGTCACTCATCTCGTCTTCATCCTACGTCACTCGCTCTTCCAATGATGATCCTGCCACTGTTGAATCCATCACCTCAGAAAAATAATCCTCAACAACAATTCTTCACCGCTAATTGAATATTCCATATCTGGCTATTTATATCGCAAAGCCACACCACCGGTAGAAATTGATCCATATCATCGTGCCATTCTTGAAGCTGATCTAAGCTAAAGAGGTGATGTGGATGCCGATTCATGAATAAGTCAGTACCTTGAATGAGTTGCATCTCTGTATGTAGAACCCTCACTGATGGAAATAATGTTGACCTCACTGACACTAGGCTACACAGGATCGACCACCGCCACTACTGCAAATATGACCTTTCAAAGAACTAGAAAAGGGCATTTACAATGATAAAAAAAATAATCATAGAAAAGATAGGGGGTCCCTTTTAGGATCGCTAAAAACATTTTTTTGATAAAAGGGTTATTTATCATTTCTTTTTTTACGGATGATAAAAGTAAAAAAAGTAAAAAAATTCTTTCAATTGATTCCACCTGTTAACAGTGCTTTACCCTCTTTAATAGTTTTATCGCCCACCTACACCCTCATGCACCCCCTTCACCCCCCTTTTATAGCGCTAGCCACCCACTTCAACAACGCTATCCCCCACTCTGCACCCGCCCACACGCTACCCCCCTACACCCGCCCGCACACCTGTGCCTCCCCCAGGATTCGAACTCGAGACCTCTCCCTTGCGCACCTGGACAATTTACCTCTCCCACATGTTTCTTTTTTATCCATTGAATGATATATATATATATAGACTTATATTTATTTATATATTAATATAGATTTATATTAATATATATGTATATGTATATTTAGTTATATTCATATTATTTATTTATTTATTTATTCACATATTAATATATATTAATATATATTTATTTTTATATATATTTATATTTTCATATATATATTTATTCATATATTAATACAAATTTATAAGATTATTTTTAAATACATTTCTAAAATATATTTTTTGTGTGTGTTTATAAATAAATTAATATATATATATATATATACAACATACATACAACATACATACACATATATTATATATATATATCGGTGTATCTTTTAGTATAATTATACATATTTATATATATTTACACATATTATATATTCATATGTATATTCATATGTATATTCATATGTATATTCATATGTATATTCATATGTTAGAATATATAAGTAATTGATATCAACTTGTTAAAATAAACATACTCTAATACACACACACACACACAAGCATTACATAGGTATATAAATTTAAATATATTTTTATTTTAAAAAAATGGATATTATAAGGATTATATATTGAGAAATATACATTATATGTAAATATGTTTAATTATTTATCTATAAAATTAAATTTTTTATCTGTGAATATTTAAAAAATATGTATATATTGTTATATATTTTAGTTTAAAAAGAATTACATTTTAAAAAATGATAAAAATCCAAGGCCATAAAATCACTATGAATGTATTCCCTCAGAATAAATTCTGTCCAAAAAAAAAAGGAAAAAGACCCCTTGAAACGAGGCATAAATTATGTCGGATGTTAAAAATAATTGGGTATCCCAACTAAAAACTCAGTTTTGGAGGAATTTTGAGCCTTTTTAGACCCAAAAAATGAGGCATATCATTCGTTTCTATTGATAACGCATAAAGTTTATCACATGTTTCGATTTTATATATTGTTGTGCTCAAACGAACACATGGATCAAAAGTTATGGCCATTTGAAGTTTGAGTTATGTTTTCAACTTATTTTAGATCTTTTATTAATTTTTTGATTTTGTACATATTTAAATTGTTATTAAATGAATATTAGTCGATGATAATTAGAAAATAATTAATTAATAATATTTTTTAAAATGTTTTAAAGACATTTTCACTAAATTTCTTATATAATAAATGTAAATGTCTATTTGTACTTATCTAAAACACATTTAAAAAATATATATTATATTTATATCAATATCAATATCAATATATTTATATACTAATATATTATTTTAAATGATTTTTTTTGAAATATAACACATAAAAATTCTACTAAAAAATCATTGATAGAGAATGCCCTTTATTAGTGCTAAAAAATGTGATGATAAAAGGGGGATCTTTAAGAGTGATAAAAAGCACTGAGCACTAAAAAAGTGCAGATAAAGGGGTATATTTAACAATTATTTTTTAGCGATGATAAAGGTACCCCCTTTTTGAGCGCTTTTTTAGCACTAATAAAGGTACCTCTTTTGCCATTGATTTTTAGCACTATTAAAGGGTGGTATTGCAGAAACCCTAATTTGTGGTAGTGCGCCATCACTATAGAGAATGAAACCCATCACTTGTCAGTGAAGAGATCAATTCGAACGCTACCCGTGAGATGCTATTTGACATGCGTGGGACCAATCCCTGGATTGAATAACCATGAGTTGTAGTGGTGTTAAAGCTTTCTCATTGGTGATGAATACCATCAATGTCGCGCGACGAAGCCCCTTGTGAAAGCCTGAAATGGAATAATAAAATTAAAAAATTGGTAATAATAATAATAATAATACTTCTACTTATATTTATATATATTAATTTGTGGTAAAAAATATTTGATGTATTTTTTTATCCAACTACAGGGAAATTTGGAACACAAACATGGTCTTCCAACTTATTCCACTAACATCCAGGCCAACTGGAATCCAAATCAGAAGTAAAAATAATTCCTTCATTCATTGAATAAAATCCATTGTACAATGATGTACGAATTTTAGTCACTATTAATGTAAAAAGATCTAGATATTGTGAAGATACACTTCTGTTAGAATTGATCACAACCATAAGAGCTACACATATTGTAATCATTGAGGTGATGTCAAAGATCATCTCAACACTGAATATGATGAATAAGAAGGAAATAACTTATAAACAATTTTCTACCTTTCACCTTGAAACCATTCAAAATCTTCCAACATCAACTATTTCTTTCTTCCATTCTAGATTTCTTTATATGTAATATCCATCCACATGTTAATACTAATTATGATTTGTTTTTTTAATTGTGTTATGTGTTATGTTCCCCATATTTCATCATGTTCTTTCCCATTATTTGCACTATAATGTGATATTGTAAACTCCAAATTATGGAGAACTTACCTGAGGGATCGGACCCTGGGGGAGATCACATTGGCACTATTTTCTTTATAATAATATGACCTCCATCCTAGAGGAAATGGGGAAATGAAATGAAGAAGATCGAAAATACTCATCATCTATTTTCGATGATTTGGTGTATCCTCTAATTTATCAAATCATCTCTCCCTCCCTATCTCGGTTCACATTCCATACTAGGGGATCACTATTTATTGAGGGATAAATAATATACGATGGAGGTGGGGATTGATATGGAGAATGACTTGACCAAATATGTCCATGGACTCTTCACTATGGAGGATGTGGAACTTGATGTAACCTAGGATATTTCTCTTGTGTATTTTTAAAACAAAAAATAATGCATAATAGAGTAATGGAGGGATGATATTGGAAACATTCTCTGATGAGAACTGGAGAATGAAAAATAATCTATGTGTTCAACCTTGGGTCTAAACCTCTTTTCACCCTGTCACTATTGTGTTTACTATTATAATTTGTTTTCAATTCACAAATAAAAAACCAAAGAAAAAATCACTACCTATTGTTGCTTTCAAAATTGGGAAAACAAAATTAATATACAAATGTTTAAGGATCATAAGAATCTTAGACCCTTCTCCTTTAGAGATGACCCTGGTCATCCAATATTCGACTCTAGGAGTAAAATAAAAATTATGTTCAACTGTATCCTATAATAACCACATAATCAAAATAGAACCATTATTAGAAAGAAAGGTCGTGTATCTAATTTCCAAACACATTTATAATTAAATATTTTTTTTATTTTGTAATTTTGTTTTCATCTTTATATTTTTCTCAAACTAAGATAAGAGTTACATTGAGAACATTATTTAATAGATCCTCACCCTTGTGCACCTAACACATTCCCACAGGCATCCCATGAGATGGAATCTCAAAGGAAGTACCAACCACAACCATTGGTATACACTAATGGGTGGTAGTATGGAAGATACTACATAAATAAACCCAACTACTCTCAATAACACTTTCCCCCAAACTATCAAACTAATGAATAGCATACACACTATAAAATTCAATGAAACTCAACATTGTTAAAGGAAATTCATGTGTTATAAGACAAAAAATTGGAGGAACATATGGATATGATAGAGGAGTTGAGGAGAATGATAGCTATAATAGGAACTTCCCAACTAAAGCTTGTAGAGAAAAGGAAACAAAAAATAATTTAAGAGTTTGGTCCCTTGGTATTTTAGAAAGAATAGATTCAATAGGAAATGGGATATTTTATTTAATTGGAGGATCTCCCACTTTTCACCCTTGAGAACATCTTCCCAGAACTGGTGTACCGACCCAAGAAGATATATTATTGAAATTTTTAGGGAGACATTATTTCAAACATTAATTTATATGATTTTATAAAAAACTAATTATATATTTATCTCCCTTTAGATATAAATAAAACTAAATTATATAAAGATCAGATATCTATCTGGGATATAGAAGATGAAGAACCTTACATAGCTCATTTTGAATAAAAATTATATCTGTTAAAAATTGAAGATTATACTACCTTGTATAATGAAAAAGAGAAGAAAGATGAAGATTACAATGAAACACAACATGAATCATCTTGAGAATAAGATCCCCCAATGGATGGTAAACCTAGAATAGAGTATAATATTTTCTAACATGAAGTATGACCATAACAACCATTCATATAAAGTGTACAACCAGCCCAGAAAGAGGTCACTCAAGAAGAAGAAGCTCCGGCACCTATGGTGAAGAAAGTACTCCTTTAACCTCATTCTAAACACAAAATAGATGGAGGAATGAAAAAACTAGTGGAATTACCAATGGAACCCCATGAATATAGAGAGGAATAATCTTCATATGAAGGGAATATTATGATATAAACTCACATTTCTTTGAATATTTTCAATTTGAGTTACCTATTTACTTACCCTGATACGAATAACGTGAAGTGGCATATGTGGATGAGTCAAAGGAAGAAGAAGCCACATCAGTAGTGTCCAAACCCATGAAGACCCCATAAATGCTCTTTCAAGTACTGCATTTCAACTTCTTCATTAATTACTAAGGGAATGACAACACATTACTAACTGTAGCACTCTTTTGATAGGGACCTCATAGAAGTGAAACTGGCTAGATTTTGATAAAATCAAATTTGGTGGTTCCAATCACAAAAACCCCATGCCCCTACAAATTTAGGATAATTAATAGACTACAAATCCATTGAGTGTATATTTACAATACATCTTAGGGGTTATACCCAAGACTCATTACCCTTCTATTTTTTCTCATTTATTAAATTTAATTCTAATAAATTTTCTAATATTTTATCTATTTTTATATAGTTTTTACAAAGTGAATATTTCATAGTAGGCTAGATAAAAAATTCTACAGATCACTCAGGGAAGAACTTCACAAAAACATGATAAGAAGTAAACACCAAGTTTTTCCTACTCAATTGTACTATTTGATCACTATATTTTTGTTCATTTTTCTGGAATATAAATGAGCGGTGTTGAATAAATGTGGGAGAGTAACTAAACTTATTTAGACTAGAATTTAATTTATTTTTAGTTAATATCTCCAAATAATTTAAAACAAATTAATACCAATTAATTAATGTATTAGGGTGTTTAAATAAATAACTAAAACAATATGTTTACTATTTCAGTATGTATCTCAAAAATACGAAAATAAAAAAATTTCAAATTTCAAAATTCTAAAAAAAAATTATATAAAAATGAGAGGATGCTCAATTTTTAAATATTTAGAATATAGTTTTATCTTTTAAATCTATTTCATATATTAAAAAACATAACAAAATTTGAAATATTTGGAATATTTATATAGCTTTTGTAGTATTCCATTATTTTGTATTAAAAAAATATTTAAATACAATTATGTACATAACAACTTTTGTACAGTTTTCTATTTTTAATTTTTATACATTTCTTGAACTTTATTACTACACTTCATAGTTTTGAAAATAATTTTCAAGAGTTATATAATTTATCGGTTCTGAAAGTTTTAATACATTAAGATATAAATTGGTGAGTTATTCACTATATTCATAAAATTATTTTCTCATAACTATGAGATGGAGTGTGAGTGAAAAGTATTTTTGGAATCAATTTTATAACATAAGGTTACTATAATTTTGAACATAATCTGATGTAACTTTCCCTTTAATAGATAGAATACCTTATGGATCCAACGTAATTGAAAATGGTATAATTACTTTGAACTCGAAATTAAAATGGGAAATTAGGAACCCAAAATGGATCTCTAAGACAATGATTGGTTGTGTGAGTAGCCCTCTATAAATTTAAATATGTTCTTTTACACAGTTCTATAAACATAGATGGCTAGAAAAAATTTAAAATTCAAAAAAAAATCAAGTATCCACTTCAAAAAAGAATTATTTTTGGTGAGGTAAATATTGAAGCCATAAAGGGAAAAATTAACATCTGAAACATTCATTTTAGTTGCTTCAATATTGTGGAAAGTCGAACTATGGTTTGTAAAACATATGAGAGAGGGATAAACAAAGGAGCTTCTTATTAATATTTTTGTTCATTGTAAATCTAATTCAATCGACTCTTGTATTGAAACTTTGATTGAAATGATGCGAGGTAGTGGTTTGACTCACATATAAGGCATGATAATTTGAACATTGGATGAAAATTTCTTTATTTATTTTATATATTGTTTATTTAAAACATGAAAGGCTGTATTTTCTATTATTTATCATTTTTCAATAAATTTAATTGAATGAGAGATTTCCCGAGAGTGCAATAGTTTATGTAAGGGGTAGTAATGTGAGCCTAAAACATTGACAATTATTGTTTAGTTTTCATTTGAAATCCACTAATTTAATCAAAATACCTAGTAAAATAGTATTTTATTGGACCTTTTTAAATATGGTAATCAATTGATTAATGGCTAAAATTGATGATTTTTATTGATATATTTTTCGAATTAAAATTGGGAGGCCAGAAATTTGAATTTGACATTATATGAATATGGAACTAATTTTTTTGAATTAATATTACTTTATTATTAATTATTTCAATTAATTTATTGAATTATATAAGTCGATCTTTTTAATTAGAATTGAAATAATGTTTTTAGTTTTGAAATTAAAATTTCATAATTAAAATGATTAATTAATTAATTATAATGAATTCTAAATTATTTGATGGAATATCGAAATTATGATTTTAATTTTTTTATTATCTTGGAACAATTCTGTAATGAAATGTTTTCAATATTTTTTAGGTTGAAAAAAAATTCATGAGTCAAAGTGACTGCATTGCATTCCCAAGATCACTACACTGACTCTGCACAACTAACCTCAGACATTGAATTTTAACTGAGATATCCTAGAGAGTACTTACTGCAAATCACCTACACACATTGTCAGCATACTGACCACGAACTACCTACTGCACATCTAACTAACACCTTAATATGGGCAATAAACCCAAATGTACCATTCACTGTAAGATCAACCTAATGTATGAACTGCCTACTCATGGTCACCATAGTGACCATGATCACAATCATTCCTTTCACCTTCAACCTACAACGTTCACCTTCCCAAAATAGATTTAACCATTATTTAATCCATCAAAGCATAATAAATCCTCACCATCAATGCTCCACTTCTTTCTAAAGAATTTAGAACTAGCCATTTCTTTCACAAATCTATGCTACCAGTGGAAACTGAGCCTCATCGCTGTGTCATTAATGAACCTGATATGAGTTAGAGAATCACTACGATGAACAATTGAAAAAGAATTCAACAAGTTTGTATGAGTTTCATATATGGACACATAACCCTCATTGATTCAAATAAAGATGATCTCATAGAATCTGTGATGCAGAAGATAGATTTTTTCCATCACTATAGAGATGGAAATCTACCTCTCATATATAAAGAGGTAAATCTGAGCACTACCTATGATATGTGCATAGAAATGTATGACATCAATCTTAGGATTGAATAACCATGATTTGCCTCCCAATTGAATCATTAACACTACCGATAAAAACTATAAAGGTTGTGCAACCAAACCCCCTATGAAATCCAGAAATGCAAGAATAAAAAGAGACAAAGGAAATAATAATAATAATAATTCACATTTATATATATCACAATATATAAATATATATAAATTCTTATATATTTATACAATAATAATTTTTTAATAAAATTATTTGATGTATTGTTTTGGCTAATTGTTCCAACATTCAGGGCCCAAGACTAGTTTTCATATATCTTCAACTAACAAACTGGCCCACTTTCAATCCCACTAGAATACAAATTAGAATTTAAATCATTTAATTTGATCATATCATAACATCCGATATCCTGTGATGTACTGAATTTATTCACCCTCAAACTAAAAAATTCTTGATCATGGGAAGAGAAACTCCCAAAATAATTAATAACAACCATTAGAGCTACACATGTGGCACAAATTGATCTGAAGTCAAATCTCACATCGAAACTGAATACATGTGAAAAAGATGATACTTATAAATAATTTTCTTCCTTACCCCATGACACCATTCTTCATATACTAAATTTAAATTGGGGTTTCTACCATTATATATTTCATTCATTAATTTCCTTCTGCATGTTAATATTATTTCTGCACTATTTTTTTAATTATGCTGTGTTATTATATTACCCCCTATTTCTTAATGTTCATCCACATTCTCTTTGATGTAATGTGATATATTAAACTCAAAATCAGGGATAAATACCCATATTTCTTTGAACCAATAGGATATCACACTGGAACCGTGATCATTATAATAATAATAATTTCATCCTTGATGTAGTGTAAAATTGAAAAGAATTAAATTGATAATATTCATATGATCTTCCCGATGTGTTGGTACATTGTAAAATTTATGAAATAATATATCCCTCTCTATATTTTATATTATATTATACCATTGAATCACTATAGATTGAGGGATGTACAATATTTGATGGAGCTGGGTGTTGAGATAGTTAATTCCTCAATCGAGTTTGTTCATTACCTCTTCACATTGGAGTAGCTGGAAAATGATATATCGCGGGAGATATCACTTGTGTATGTTTAGAACCATAAAGTAGATAAAATAGATTGCTGGAATAATGATATTGATTCAATTATCATATGAGAACTATAGAATGATCATGAAAATGTGTGTTTAACCCTATATCCAAACCCCTTTTCGCCATGTCTCTGTTGTGTTTACTATTTTAATTTGTTTTCAATTCATTTATAAATAAACAAAAAATAATCACCAATGGATACTTTATATATTTATAAGATAAAAAAAATATACCTAAATACTTGGATATTAAGACTCCAAAAAACTTATCCTTGAGAGATGACCCTGGTCAACCACTAAGATTCATTAGAGCTAAAATAAAAATTATGTTTGAAAATGTACCACAAAAACCATGAGATAAAGAACATGAGAACCAAGGTAGTTATGTTGGTAGTCTAGGACAAGAATAGTAGGTATGTGTTATCTATACCTTAGAATGGTTTGATGATGAGAAAATAAACTAAACATTGATGGAGGAAAAAAGTTCATTCATTGGGGTGGAATCCTATTCTTCCTAGGACCTATATCTAGGAATATTTTCACACATAGAGCGTTATTTCATCAAGATGTGTGAGGATATTGGAGACATTAAATAACTAACCCTAGGGATGGTAACCATGGTTCTATGATATAAAACAATTTATACATGCCAATGTTTTTTAAATGTTTTATTCATTACCTTTTTATGAAATTATTATTCATTTTTGTCCTCATATACCAATTTATTCTTTCCATGAAAATAATTTTAAAATATTTATTTGTTTAATTGTGAAAGTTTTTACCATTAAATTTTATATTTAAATTATGAATTCATGGTTTTTTAGATATGGTATGCTTATGAAATCTATTGGTGGGATCTTATTGGGATTTTTTTTCTCACACCCTACTTATATCATTGGTAATTTTAGACATTTTAATTCCATGTATAGGGAAAGGGAAAGTACTTCTTAGAGGTTGTGGGATTTCTTGACATGTAGAACCATGGGATTTGGAAATGATAGGAAGATTTTGTGATCCACATACTACAAGGAGATATTGGAGATGATGTCTTTTTTAATTATGTGATGCTTTGGATTAGTTATTATGTTTTTCATTGTGTATATCTATCTTGTGTTTGTTTTATCTCGATGATTATGTTGGATTAATGAATATTTATGGATTATTATCCAATTTATTCTAATTTTCTGGTTCTCTTTCTTTGAAATCATTCCCTTTTGTTCATTTATGATTCCCAGATTCTAGTCACCAGCCTGTGTGGATTGAGAATGCCCATCATTCCATGTAAGAGAAGAATTGGGTACCCGTGTAGTGGGTTATATGAGTTGGGTTGCGACATAGGTTCACCCCTATAGCTCTGAGGATAGCAGTTGTAGGATCTAATGGTAGTTGTGTAGGATCTTATACCTGATGTGCATTATCCTTTGCCTGCTATGAAGGATCCCATGCCTTCAATATAGGATCTTATACATGTGATGTGAGTGCATGTATGAGAGCCTCTCTAGGGTATCATTGGATATTTCCTTTTCTATTTCACCACATTTATAATCTGACCAGTGATAGTGGTGGTGGTGATAGTGCATCATCTCTAGTGGGATCATCATAAACATCCACATCCCCAACTGTCTCTATGGGACCATGTGGATCAAGATATGGTTGTGAATCCTTGACATTAATAGAATCATATAGTGACTTGAGTGGTTCTATGATAGTTATTGTATTTTTATTAGGTATATCTTGACTATGGACATCCATTTTAGAATAAGTGATATGTATAATCTGATATAACCCTATGATTAAAAAAACCAAGTTAATAAAAAATTTGAAATAAAGAAATAATAAACTAAAAAAAGATAATAAATATACCAACTAATGAAGACATGTCCCATAGTGCGCAAGTTATAGGATTTTATGATGCCAATAATAATATGTATACCCCATGATCAAATTTCCAAGGTCATACTATGGGATATGCTCAGCAAAAGATACTATATTGCACAAATTTGTCTTCAAACTCAATGTACTAATCAGTATAGAGTAAAAAATTAGTCGCCCACCTAGGAATGATCATAATATTGTGAAAAGCATCAATCTATCATGATGCAATTGGTATGTGATGCATGAAACCAAAATATTTCATGACATGGTCTAGTTGGTTCCACTCAATGATGTCGAAATTAAATAGTGATACAACTTCTCCTTGGTCTAAAACAAGGTTGTACAATACGATGGAAGTGATGGTAAGACCAGTTCAGTAGATGAGATCCATGAAACCTAAAATAAAAAATAAAAAAATTATTCTTAATTTGAGATAAATATATAACTATGTTATCATTATAATACCATAGAAAATTATCAACAAAATGAATGATTAACTTACAATATATGAATATAGAGTTTAAAAAATGATTCAAAAACTATCCACAATATGCCTTCGGGAATTTACATAATGATAAGATATACTCCACTCTAAAGAAAAAAATAATATATTGTATGTTTATAAAAACACCATTAATATAATTTTAAAACAAATCAAATCAATGTTTTAATTATACAAGCATCAATTAGGGTAGTTCCATAAAAGATGATGGGGGGGGGATGTGGGTGATTACTCATAGAGAAATGTTTGAAAAATTCTCATATTCCCACATCTCTTATAGAATTATATATCCTTTCATATGGTGTGACTCTTCTTAACATGATGAACTGAGGAATCTATAGTGATATATCAATAAAAACAACCCCAACTATAAATAGATGTCATGTCTTGATCCTTATATAATGAAAGGAACATCATGTTTAATAAAGTGGTAGAGTATATCACACACAACATGTCTCTAATT
This sequence comes from Viscum album, assembly GCA_963277665.1. NCBI lineage: Eukaryota > Viridiplantae > Streptophyta > Magnoliopsida > Santalales > Viscaceae > Viscum > Viscum album. The sequence goes on along the minus strand of OY728143.1, from coordinate 1,691,582,724 downwards.
AGAAACATAATACATGCACGTGTGTGTTGAATCAATGTGAACTCTTCATCACCATTTTGAATCACTAATAAGTGCATATATTTCCATACAATGTGCAGTCATGACCCCTGGAAGGATCATGGTCAGCCAATGATGTCGATACTAATTAAAAAATGTATGTCTGTAGGAAATTCCCCCCTAGTAATACTAGTATGGGTGTCCTAATGGATAGGTAGACCTATCATGAATTTAAAATCCTCTAAAGTAACTATCATCTTCTCCTCAATATGATAGAAATTGTGTGTCTTGTTCTACTATCTCTTGACTAGTTCTGTAATAAAATGATGATCAATCATCTTGAAGTCACCCATAGTGACTCCATATAATCCAACATGCCAATGAAATTGAATAATTAGTCATATAGGTACCACATGGGGGATTCTATGAGATCAAAAAACTAATATATTTCAGATAGATTATACTTATAATACCGCACAAGACACATGAAACTCTTGTTCATGTAGGACAACCTCCCCTATCTAAATATAAAACATTTAAATAATTATTTAGATGAAACATAGTAGTTAACATCATTAAATTTTAATTATATATTATGTTGTGACTATATAAGTACATTAATCATTTGTGAAGTGAATTTGGATTTAAGTTGTTTATGTCATAAATTAGATTTTTTGTATTTGTTAATGATGCTATAAAAACATGTAGAATAGGTTTTCTGATGAAGAAAATAAATTTAGTGCCTTTTCAGTAATTAATTGTATTTTTAGAATATCCTTAGAGTTTAATAATATGATCATGGGAGACACCTATAGAATGTTAATAATTAAAAAAATGATGATTATATTTGTAATAATTTTAAAATCATTAATTAAAATTAATATTAAATTATCAATAATAGTATAAGAAATATCATGACTATTGGTTAATGATTACCTTATACATATAGAGAAACATGTGTGGGTGTAACCTTATAGGTCACATAAACCACACCTATGTGAAAATGTCCCATAATTTGGGAAATCACACTCTTTCTGAATACGATTATAATTTAGCCTTAATTTGGGTCACAACATCTTTAGGTTCAGAAAAAGCACGGGGTATCAATTAGAAGACAAAATTTTTGATATTCCCCAATAGAAATCCATAAATAACTATACATATATCTAATATATTTTTGTCGATACATTGTATAAAAACATTTCTCTAAAATAGTTGTACGGAATCATACACTAAAACCACATGTGTGCAAGGATACCATAATTCCAAGATATTTCTAAAATCACATTAATGTTTCTCTAGTAAAACAAAAAACACAAAACAAGTACTTCGATTTTAAGGATCACAGAACACGGTGAAAAAAAATATATGATAGCACAGTCAAATGAATATACATAAAATGTGGAAACCTCATGATGAATCCTAAAAATCTCACCCTAAAATGCTTATTATATCACAACCTCTATTTAGCCCCAAATCAACCTATTTTCCACTTTCTATAAAATATTTCACTGTGTGATAGAATGTTTCTAACACAAGACCTACAATTTTTTTTTAAAACAATATTAAATCTATAGAAACTTTTACTTTAAATATTTTCATATATTCTTAATTAATATATAATTTAATATTTGTAATTACCTATGATATGTAGATTTCAAACTCCCTTTTGGACTCCATTAATGCATTCCAAAATATTATTCATCATCTTTCTATATCTCCTCCAATCATCATATTCTAGTGACCATTTATCCATTGGAATTTTTTTCAGGTAATCATATTTTTATTCATTAGATAGGTGAATTCATTCAAAACACTTTACCATCATATGATTAAATGGTTCTTATAGTACATAAAATGATTATAATATAATAACACATATAAAATTTGTCTCTCCATTAGAAGGGTTATTTTAATAAAAAATTCATATACATAGTAAGCTTGATTATTTCTTTCTTCATGGACTCACCCTTGAACCTCATATTCATGTTACATTAGACATATCATATAATATCAATATTAATCATTAATACTACAAAAATTCCTTAATTTATTTATTCCAATAAAAAATCAAACATATTCCTTCAATATAAATGAAAAATTATTTGAAGAAATATGGGAACTAACTCCTAGTTACGAATGTGTCTTTATCAACAATAGAAAAGGATAATTGAACAAGAGAAATATCCCCATACTATGTGGTAGAAATAAATAATTTTCCAGTATAATTTCCAAAAATATATGTGTGTTCAATATGGATAAACCACATAAAAATTGTGAACGCATCCACAGAAGGTTTGAATGTCACAAATACTCTACTAAGGACCACCTTCATTCCATCAAATTGGTTATGGTGGATACGATATTTAATTGAACATAACCCACATACTAAATAATTTTTATGGATAAAAAATCCATGATTTAGGGTATAACATAATAAGAGAAATACCAATCCCCATACACTTTAATTAAAACCTTCTATCATGCCGCCCATGCCTTCCAGTAAGATATATAATAACTGTAATGTTATTTGATTTTCTCCATTACTGAAGCTAATGTAATGTCATGAAATTATCATATAAATTTATAAATAATAGTTCAATATAATTATGAATATATGGCCCTGAGACAATGTGATAAGCTTTGGTTTATATATGTGTGTGGTGTAAATAAATATATTCACCAATATTTGAAATTGTTTTCAAGTATATCTCTATTTAACATATGAAAATATGAATAAAACTTGTCACATATAATCATATAATAATCTCTATTATTTTTTTACAAGACATTAGTATACTTTTTCTCAATTTGATATTATTTGATCATTTTATTCATAGATTTTTTTATGTAAAACTCTCTCCTATTGTAAAGAACACCATCACCTGAACCTTGTTCTATTAATCTAATAATTCCTTGAAATTATTTGTTGGGAGTAATTATTGACAAATCAAATTTGGGTAAATATGACTTTCCTTACACTAAACATGATGCCAATATTGGAGGATGATTCAAAGGTCAGTGTGGAAATCATAGATCATATCATAATGTTATTCATCCTTTTTTCCTTGTTCCACATCCTTAACATATTAATATTATTTTTAATGTTAATAATACAAAAAAATTCCATCATAAAATCTACTTTATGTGGATGAATATTAATAACATATTCCATCTCTCAATTAGATGTCAATTATTGAGTATATGAAATCATATATTGAGGTTGCGATGAACCAACTTATACCACCGACATAACATATTCATCAATAGATATAGTAACCTTAAACTTTATAATTTGATCTTCAGATTTTTCCCTAACCCGTGAAAATACATATTACCATTCCTAATCATCAATAAATAGATAATATATATTCCAAAAACTATATTTTAATTATATTTGTTTTTATATGATGGAATGTATCACATGTTTAACCATAAGTTTTAACCATCATTTTATTTTTCTATGAATACCTATCATTGTTGAACAACCCCTAAGACTTACAACTCATTTTAGTTATTTAACATAAATAAAACTATATTTAGTATCAGTTATTTTTCTATAAAAATAAATCTATTAACTCATATTTTTATTTACAAGAAAACTTATTTATTAATAATATCTGATAAAAAAATATTATAATGTCTTAAAATATTCCAACATTTTCTTTTAATTATAGGGATTCTAAATAAATTCAACTATAGATACTAGTTTAGTATGACTTTGGTGAAGTAAAGATAAAGTGAATCATCTAATGAAGATCACACGGTAGTTTCAAACCAGGTGTGTAGTTTGGTATCTTTTTATGCACTAGCTGAAGATGGATTTAGTACCCAACTATCCTTTTCAGGGTTATTATCTATAGGTGCATTTGTGCTAGAGCCTCCATCCACTTATTTGTATCCAGTAAGGGATTAAATTTTTATGAAAATACACACAAATAAATTTACTAATATTTTAGGATTATTTTATTTGTTTTGTCTTATCCCTAATGATTTTACTAATGGTTTATAGTAACAAATTGAAAAACGAAATTAAATAACAAAAAGAATAATATTTTAAAATATGCTATCATTTTATTTTACATATGGGTATTTTAAATAAAAGTATCTAAAGATATTACTATAATGTGACTTGGGCGGAGTAAATAGAAAGAGAATAATCCAAAGAAAATTCTCTAAGAGTGTTAATATATATGTATAATTAGTAATCTTTTTCATGAATTAGATAAAGATTGATTTAATACCCTACTAACATTTTTAGGATTATTACCCATAAATGAATTTATATCGAAGCAGGTATCCACATTTTTATATCTAAGTGAAGATGTAATTACTCGGAAATCCCAAACTATTTACATTACCAAAAGTTTACGATGTTTTGATTAATTCCACAGGTTTCCACTAAAATTTGGAAATTATAACTATGTTTTTCACTAATTTTTTGGCATATTGATTTTAAAAATGTAATTTAATAAACATAAAAACAAATAAATCATTATAAAAATTAAAACCATATAAATAAAACATTAAATTGATAATTATAACATTTTAATAATAATTAAACATGAATCCTTATTAAATGAGAAATTTATTATTTCTGAAAATCAATACTAATGTTCTTATAAATTAAGACATTATACATATAATTATAACAATATACTATCTATTATATATCAAACTTTATTAAACATAAAATTTAATATTAGTAATAAATATTATCCAAGAAATTTATTAATATTCCTTTGATTATTTATAACGACAATTAAAACATTATACTAACTATTTATTATTTCCAAGTTTTATTTGAAATGAAATCTATAATATTTATTTTAATTAAAATAGTATATTAATAATGAAATTTAACATTATAAAAATCATTGAAAAATCATTCCATCCAAATTAATAAAATTTAATTTTAAGGAATTTAAACGTAAATATTATACTAATAATTAACTAATAATAAATAACATATTATACTACTAAATAAATAAAATCTAAAATGAAATAGAAATACCTTCAAATTTTGAAGGTTGTAAAAACCAACGCACCAAATGAAAGAATAATGTTTTGGACCAATTGTGAAAAGGGAAGCGAGGGGATTAGTGGGCCTGAGAGAAAATATATAGGGGGTTGCCTGTTTATAGGGTAATCCAACCACTCAACATCAATTTAATTAACACTCAACATTTATCTATTGAATGATGTGTGTAAATTGAATTGATTATCTTATGTTTTTTAGCTGGGAGAATCAAATGAATCGATACATATTTCAGCATGTATGAGAATTAGATGAAATAATGTTATGCCAATCCAGTTTCATATTTTTTCTGAAACAATAACCCATTAAATTAAAAAAATCAATCATTAATATTCCACCTTTTTTTGAGTTCAATTTTTTCTCAATATTTTGAGTATTACTTGAGTTGAATTTTGTTGAGGTTTTGTGTTGAATGGTTTTATTCACAGATGCAGTGTTATTGGTTTCTTAAGATGAGTCAAAATGTTTTTATCTCTAATGTTCGATCATTCATATTAAAAGCATGCATATTTGAGGTTTGGGTATTCATTTAATATTGGATAGTGCTGTATTGAAGATGAAAAATCCTAGATCTGTGGAATTAAATAAAAGATAAATTAGAATGAACATCTAGATACATTTATAGGATATTATCAATTAGAAATCAAGTGATCTAAATTAGAGTTGTTATATATCTAAATAACTTCCATATATATCTCATTAGTGATTCATGATAAAAAAAATAATTATTTAACTAGTTTTATACATGTGTTAGGTTGAGAACATCAGAGACCATTCCCATTCTTGGGACAATTCTTATTATATTTTTCACTTGGTTTTACTTTTTAAATTGTGTGACTGATTCATAATTCTATGAAATGTGTTATGTTATTTTTGGATCTTCTTACTCCTATGTCCGAATTGAGATATTATTTCTTCTATGTTCATGGGAAACTGACATCTATTGCCACTAAGGGAGGTAACAACAGAAAAATGAGTTTAATTTTAATAATAAAACTTGTTTATTATCTATATTTTACAATATTGGTAGGTGTTCAATTTATATAATTGTTTTAATGCCTTTATGAAACTATATACTAATCAATTTTAGTTGATATTTTCATCCTCCCCTCAATATCATAACTCGATATATGGTGGAATGGAGGAATGTTATTGTTAAACTGTGACAGGATTGTAGAACTATGTTTTATAGGTAGTAGTTTTTCTTGCTTGATATTTTTGTAAAATTTTATCATTGTTATTAAAAAAGTTATTTTTATGGTTCATGTTGATCTATACACTAAATAAGATAACAAGAAAAATAATATTTTCATTGAAGAATCATTTTTTTCATTGTAATATTGAGAATAATAGTGATGTGTCTTTAAATTTTATTTTGTTCATTTTCATTTGTTGAGTATTTTATATAATTTTTCAAATAATTATATATGAATTATATTAATTTAACACCCCATGTATATTGTAGTATTAAAATTCTATTTATTTTCCTATTAGTTGATAAATACAGAATATTTGAAATAGAAAAAGTAGTGTAAATTAGAATGGCTCCTTGAGATCAACCGTAGGACATGTACTACAATTGTACTTAGTAAAACTAGAAATTTTATTGATCACATATTTGTGATAAAATATTATCTTATCAACTAGGAATCATTACCAAGGAGGCGTGTCACTTTTCACACTTGATTTTTCACCTTTAAACCCCAAAAATTCCTAACATTTTAAATCGAAAAAACATAGGACTTCAATGAAAAATTATTCACTGAGAATTTATCATTATAGTTGTTATTTAATCTTATTTAGAGAATATATTCATCAATTGTTATCTTCTTTTACTATGAAATACAATTTTTCGCTATAATTACTTTATATGAATTAAATCTTATGAGTGTTTTGTCACTATTTATATGAGTATTTGTGAAGTATAATAGTTATTATTAATTGTGATACCTATTTAGAAATTATTTTGGATCTAATCAATTATATTAAAAATTATATTCAATCAAATAAACTTATGAATTCATTTTTAACTAATTGGTAAGAGACCTACAAAATAAATTTTATAGTAAAAATGTTTTTCAAAATAAAAAATAAGAATCAAGATAATTTTCAAAACCAACACCAACATTATTTACAAAAAATAAAATTCAATCATGAAAAGAAAATAATGAAATGAAAATATGGAAAACATTTACATTATCTATATAGATGATTGAAATTATAATTTAGAAGGTTCAAAATTAGATTATGAAAAAAATGAATTTGTTCCACCAATATTATTTAATAAATAGTCAATTTTAAAAGTTGAGGGGAAACTTGAGAAACCTCCACGATATGCAACAATTGATGTTAAAAATAAGGAGTATAAGGAGTATAGTTCACGTAATGTATATATGAGTGATAAAAATATTATGGATGAATTTTTGGTAGAATTTGTTCATGGTGAAATTTTCTATAAAACCCACAATATTGGAGATAAAATATAAAAAATCACTGTACCTTAATCAGGTCAAAAAGGGAGACAAAACTGAGTTTATATTTTTTAGAGAGAAACTAGAGTAGGTTAAAAGGATTCCGATCATTACTGAAATCTTTATATAAAATGAACAATTGAAAAAATTACTTGAACCTGAGACAAATCATGGAGAAGATTCATTTTTTAAATAATTTTTTTTGAATTTATTTGAAAATAAACTAAATTATTTTTTACATTAATTAAATTTTTATTAACATAGTAAATTATTAGTTTCTCATAGAGGGTTAATGAAATTGGGATGATTTTTCTGATGAAAAATAAATTGAAAATGAAGAAAATTCTAATGTCTCTAACGTGGTTCACTAATAAGTTACCATGTAGAGTCTCTATATGGATTTAAGAAAACCCCCCCAAATTCTAAAGGTTACCACTAATTGGTTAGGTCTATAAATATATAATAGGGATACTATATCCTCTGGTCAGGGTAGCAGTAACAACAGAAAGTAAATTGAACATCATCCATAGTAGTATATACCAGACTAAGCAGAAAAAATAAATAAATAGAAGTCATCAGTAGTGAATAATGAAATGAAATATAGATTAATACAATAATAAAAACCCACTAGTCTGATCACCTATATGAAATAAAATAAATAATAAAAATACATCAAGAATCTCCTATATCTCTGAGCCTCACCTAATTCCATTCTCAAGTCCTATCTGAGCTGTCATACTCGATCAACTACTCTAGGCCTCTTCTCAACATGAATAGATGAAAAATGAAGAATGATAGGATTCCCAAGTGAAATGTGTAACACCCAAATATTTTATGAAATAAATCTCATTAAATAATTTTATTTCATTATTATCTTTCCTTACACGCAACACTGAGTTCAAATGAACCACGATATATTATAAAAAAATTATTATGTTATCGTTAAAATGCTGCCACAAAAATTTTAGGGTATGAATCAAATTAACTACTTTATGAAATACATGAAATGTTACTACTCAATATACATGTATTGATTAATGTTTATGATATAATAACATAATTTTTATTAATTCCATTTTATTCTTTAAAAATAAGATTTATTAATTTTTATTGGAAGATATTTATAATGAAAATATATAAATTTAAGGAATATTATTTCATAAAAAGTATATAATATTTTAATTTATAAAATCAAAATTATATTTTGGGGATATGTTTTATTTTTATAAAATGATATATTTTTCATTGAATAGTTAAAAATGATTATTTTTGTAAAACTAGCATTTTATTTTAGTTTAAATGTATCATTATGTTTTTAATTTATCTCAATTTAACATAATTACTATTTAATTATATAAAATATAATTAAATTTATTTTAATCATCATTATAACTAATTTGATTATCAGTTAATTTTGAATTTAAAGATGCATTTTTCTAAAAAATAATTTTATTTACGTTTAACACATTTATAATAAATGTTGTTTATTACACTACTAGAAAATTAATATTGAAAAATGGATTTTGAATTTATAATCATGAATTCAAAATATTGTAAATATTTACCTTTAATCATTATACATTATGAATAGTAACATTAATAATTTTTGTTACCACGAAAATGAGTAAATCGGGTAATGAAGGTTAAAAATAAAATGATATGGACTAAATAATGATCATAAAATGTGAATATATTTTATTTTATGATATATTTCATCCATAACATTACCAAAGCCTTACTTTGGCCATTTTTTCCATTTGATAATGATTCTTTCCATTTATATTATTTTACATAAAGGAATATAAGAAATGTCAATATTTTGGTTTTATTATCATTATATTTGTTTGATAGGTATAAATACAGAATATATTAAGTTAAAATTTTTAATTTTAAATCTAAATTAATTTTTTTATCTGTGTAATTTATTTCTAATTTTTAATGATTAAATAATCACCTTAAATGATTATGTAACACTAATACTATATTTATTCTATTAATAATAAAATAAAATAAATGATATTAAAAAAAATTAAAAGTTATATAATTTGAATGGGATAATCTGTACCACAATTTTTATAGATCTATATGACATAATACGTAGTTGTTAAATCATTATATTTTAATTATCCATTTTTCTTGAATTTTTAATATGATATTAAATGAATACTGTTAAAAATGACATTAATGATATTTTGTATTAATTAAAGTTGTATTAAATGATTTAAAATTCATTAAAGTGTAAGATTAATTCCAATGAACTTGGAATGGTTTTAAACATCAAACATGGTCTATTTATGGTTCCCTTTTCATTTTATAGTAAAATTATTATCCCTAAAAGTGTTGAAAAGTTTAAAAGTATGGTAATTCAGAAAAGGGTTAATGAAGGGATAAAATGAAATGATAAGAGAAAAAATGTGATCCCAGCTTGTCCAAATTTTATAAATGAGATTATTTCAATTCATCACCACATTATCTTAAAATATTACTGATTTGGGGCCATATTGACATCAAAATAAATTTATATTAATTTAATATTTTAAGAAATTATAAGTGTCCATCCCCTCAATTATAAATGGTAATCCCTCATTTCTCTTCTTCAAATGAGATTTATACTTATATATCATCTATAAAATACCAAAATATATAATCAAATCCCATAGGAACCTTATATATGTGCTTTTATTCAGAAAATAGTAGCCTTAGATCATTTAAAAGGAGTTGTAACAGAGTTGTTTCAAAGTAGTGGTAATCACCTTAGCCAATAACATTATTTTTAGTTATTATTTTAACCCATATAAATATATAATATTCTTAATAAAATAATCAATTAAGTATCATATATATAATTAAAATTTATTGTTATTATAAAACATCCTTTATGCGTCCTCTTTTAATCAAATAAGAAGTGAAAATATCTCTCATGGGCATGTAGGACTTGATATCTCCACATAGTGACAAAATTCATTTCTCCTCAATATCGTTTATAGATGATTACTATGATGGATTTAATGTTTATATATATGAAAAATAAGAAATTATTACAATCTTTTTAATGCTAATATCATATCTTCCTTCTTACCTTCTAAACTGTATGAAAAGGACAATATTGATTGTGCGTATGTGTGGACTACCACCTCCCTTAATTGATCTGATTCGTTTTCCATTTCGATCTTTCAGGGTTGGTAATAAGGATTCTTTTAATGAATATATATAATATAATATATAGTATAATAAATATATACTGGGTTTTTATTATTTACCTTTCTTTTTTTCTATCCATCGAAAGAAGTGAAAACAACATTGATGCGTACTACAACCTACCATCTCTAGGAATAGTGTAATTCAATTTATTATCTGTATATTTAATGAATAAATATAAACATGTATATAATTAATATATATTATTTTTATATCATGATTATCCTTCATTATATTATGGAACCATAGTCAAAATATAAGGACCCAATGTACCATACCAAAACATACATGAAAAAATAAAGCAAATATTACCCATAACAATAAATTTAATAATGTTTCAATAATTGGGTGATAAAAGGTTTTATGAAAAAAATAAATGGTATTATACATATTATTATGTTACTTTAATATATTTATAATAAATTTAAAATTATTGTAAAAAAGGTTACAATGCATACGAAGGAATTCATTCCAATGGTAAGGGATTTCCATTCACACTTTTATTTATGGGAGACATATGCCATATTCCCCACTCATTTCGTTTGTGTGGTGTATCCATTTTAAATTTTATATCATGCATATTATTTTTTTAATGATATTTATTTTTTCCATTTTATGCTATTCTTTAAGGTGGCATAAGATAGAAAATATTCCTAAGTGGTAAAGGATATTTATTTAACTTTTATTCATGTGGGAATCCTACCTTATACAACACTCATTTCATTTTTGTGTGTGTATATACTAACCATGAATATATATTATAATTATTATCATGAAAATTATGGTATATAAATATTCATATAAGGTTATTTATTATGGGGGACTTATGATTGAAAAGCTACCAAAGTGGTAAGAGTCTTATGCTACAATTTCATTATTTATTGGTTTTTTATAAATATGTTTATAATGATGAAATATTATGATATACATCTCAAGAAAAATTTTAATTTTATTCTCTTATGGTTATTTCTTGAGAATACATAACATCTTATCATTTTCCCCATCATAAGTACTCAAGATAATAAAAATGAAATTTTAAGTAAAATCGACTTTATTTCAACCATCTACCAAAATATATTTTTATTCCATTTCCATGATTTCTAAAAATAATTTAAATAAGTTTGTTTACTATTATGATATTCTTTTTTAATGAATTTTTACCCATATTAGACTTTTTAGAAAAATGATTAAAAGGAATATTCTTGTCATTTTTTGAATGAGGTAATTTTTGAAATTTTCAATAAAATTGTGAATGAAATGTTTTTTGTTAAAATAAAATACATAAATTTAATTTCCAATTATCACGGATGATCAATGCTTTGAACATTTCACTACATTTTTCTGTGGTTATTTTCATATAAAATGTTTCCTTAATAATTAGTAAATGTTTATGATTTTAAAAAATTGATTCAATGTGAAAATAATATTTTCCTCACAAAATTTTCCATGTGACCTTTAAAAATTATTTTCCATCTAAGATGACATCTTTTATATAAATTATGATTTTCTAGGGATATGATACAATGATACTGTCTTCGTCTTTTTTTGTATGGTTAATGTTTATATTGATTATATTTTTAAGAAACCAATTTATTTTCCATGGGCTATGTTATCATGAATTGATGAAATGATTATGAAATAAGTTTTCTTTGAATGAGTTATGATTTGATGATATAAAATGATTAATGATCTTTTAGAACATATATTTATGGCCTTTATGATATAATATTGGTTACATTATAACCTTGGATGGTGTTTATATGATAATAAAGGATGATCGTTATGTTATAACCTAGGATTGTAGTCATGTTATAACCAGTGATTGGTGGGACCTATATCTCCCTCCAATTAATTGGGTACAAAATAGTATCCCATGAGATAAATAGGACTAGAATTGTCATGACCCACCTTCTTCAAGATGAGGGAAGGGACAAAAATGTGTCATTTCCTTCCTTCCCTAGGATGAAAGAGAGATAATGACCCTCATGTCCCTCTTGAAATAGGCCCTAGAGATACGAATAAAACCAATGGTATATAATCTCACATAATATGAAAGGCATTACCCTTTTTACAGAATAGGATCAGGAGATAATATGGTGAATCCCAAACAACTCCAAATACCAAAAGTAAAAGTAAATCCAAAGCCATTCCCATATGCATGTTCAAATTTTTAGCCTACATAAATTAAAATGAAATACAGAATGGTAACGTACCAAAAGAAAAGATACTATGTAGCAATAACAACTAATCTTGATGCTCGAGAAAGTAACGTCCAACATGGTCCTTAGAGTCCTCTTAAAAATATAAAAATAGTTTTATATACGTATGGTTAGTATACAAGTATAACTAGTAGGAAAACCAAATCCACCCATTCATATCCGAGGGAACATACTAATGTCCTTGTGAGAAAATAGTATAACCTCAAGGCACCCACCATGGAATACTAACTAGCCTAGCCTCACCAAAAGACACTCAACAAATAACTCAAGTTAGGTAAAGTATTTTTATAAGAACATCCATATTTGGGAAGCCCACGCCACTTTCCCACTGGTTTATGTCTTATCCTGAATGGATAATGTCTTCCCAAAACCACTCTTACCATACACATTCCCACTTCCACAACCTACCCAAACACACTCGGGCATCAAACCACACACAATCCCACCCGAAGACACCTGGGCCTAAACAAGCATGTCTCTTTCCTGAAGAAAATTGGGGCTCATCTTCAAGAAACATGGGAAAAAACCTGGCCAACAGATACCTAGGCCTCTCATCCACAAAAACCCCTTGCATGAAGGATCTTGTGATATGGAAATCCTTAAGGAATTATAGCATGACTGGATATGCTCGAGCGGTATGAAACTGAAAGAGGGTTTGTGGATGAAAGTTAGTAACTAGCCAACCATCCTCCCCTTGGGATTTGGGAAAGACATCCTCCTCCATAAAATGGAGGTGTTTTGAACATAGTGCTCAATAAGGGTGGAATTCATATATAAATCACAAGGAACTATAATTTATACATATAGATAAGAAAACACTCACCACAAACTGTGGGTTTCCAAAAAAATAACCAACTCGTACAGAACAATAGTTTATACTACACTTATATGCACAACCACATAATAGCCACTACCAAAAAATAACACAACCACTTTTTCATTTAACCACTTGACCTTTTTTAATTATGGGATTCACTTTAATTTATTCAAGAATTTTTGGGAAACTACCAAACACAACTATATCAAAACAATTATAAAAACTAGATTTTCAGTCCCACTACACGCCACTATTCAACCACTATGAACTATCATTCTTAAAAGTTATACCACACAATCCTTTTCTCACAAAATAACTCCGCAACCATACTAACCAAAAATCTCCAGATGCATTCTCACTGCATACATGTTTATAACCACATCTCAATCCAACTGCCAAATCCACTTGATGACCTCAATGCAAACAAAGGCAGTTCGGCTGCCTACAAGTCCATCTATTCCACAATCAATCTGTCTCTCAAACTGAGACTCCAACACACCACATGTACCACCCAAAACAAAAATCCCACAACAACTACCATAAAACCACATCCCCTCTATGCACATTTACCACACCATTCTCATAGAACCAACTCCCCTACCAACTCATGTTCCCATAACCGTGCTCCCAACAGTAACACCAAACAACTTAGAGAAATTCACAAAAACCATCAGAACACATCACTCAACCACACCTATCAAACACACTATATTACAATTTGGAATCAAATATTATTTAATCCAATTTGATAAACAGGGGTGATTAAATAAGGGTTTTCATCATGGGAAATCTATTTCATTTAATATGGTATACATGATGAGTCATATTATAATTTACCCCAATTATTTGTAAGGAATCAACAACAGCTCTAAAACCTCAACCATGCACATAAAACGACCGCCAATGGACATGATTTTTATGACAACCCTTCTTTTTCTTACAACTTAGAAATGATTCATTACATAAAACACCACTTGATACAATAAATAAGATCGAGAGGTTTATTGTATTTGGGGATAAGGATCATTACATAAAATATTGGAACATGAAATACAACATCTATATTGAAAACTTCCTTTACATGACCACTACATTCCTTCGTACCTAGAATTGCATGGGATAAGCTGAGGACATGCATAAGAAAATGGTGAGCTATAAAGCCCAGTAAGGGAGTACACATGGAATAACATGAGGAGTACAATACATTTTAGGAAATAGGCATATCAATAGAGCATAATAGAAACATGAACATAAAGGCATGATAAAGCATGATAACAATAACATGGAAATGTGGCAACAACACTTAACATGGAATTAGCATGAGCCAAGGCCAATTGCACATGGAGCATGAGTAAATCCTAATTGCACATAAATAACGAGTAAACCATCGTTGCACTTGAATTAGAATGAGTCAACACTCATTTCACTTGACGTATCATGATACTATACTTTACCCAATGCATTGGAGTGCTATAAGGGTGCACCCTTCTTAAACATTTTATTTCATGCATAAGTGTGCAACATGGATCATAAAACATGGATTCATAAAACATAATCATTTATTCTATGATAAAGGAATTTTGAATTCATACATAAAATTTATAATCAATATGTAAATTTGAATAATGTTTAATACCCATGATGGAGAAATGGGCAGGGTATTCACTACACAATGACATTGGCTTAGAAGATTGGTGCGATTTCGGCAGCGTAACGGTGTGACATAAGAATTCATAAAAATGGTTGATGAGAGAAAAAGGGGTTCCTAATAATATTTACATGTAATTGAAAGTAAGGAGGTCATATAGATACATTTCCCAACAACTTTAGTTGAATTTAGATTCATGATACAAAAGTATTGTTTGAATGTAAAAGAGGAGAGAGAAGTTCCTTTCGGAATTTTGGTATAGTAACGGGTGAACATGGGAGGCATTTAATGAGAGATAAAGGGGTATCCCATCATTCAAACATAAATAGGGAAGTATGAGAGAGGATTGAAACCATACCCCAACATTCATAATTGAAATTAAAATGGAAAAATAAATTGATGAAAATTGGACAAAAATGAGAAAGGAAGAAAAAACCCTTTACTTGGAAGTGTGCTTTCAAAGGCTAGAGAGAGGCTTGTGAGAGTCTTCTTGGTAGATTGGGGAACCTTGGGATGATTATAGAGAGAGTAGGTAACAGGTTGGATGAACTCAAAAGTCTTTGAGTGAGGAGGAAGTGGGAGCTTGGGTGGGTTTATATAGGCAAGGTGAGGGAATTCTTTATTCATTAGGTTTGGGACCCATTATATTAAATTAATCCAAACCACAATCCATCCGTTGGTTTTTGCCCATGGTTTTTGGAAAATGGAAGAGGAAAATAATATTTTATAAGGTCAAGGTATGAATTTCTTAAAATATCAGGGTTGCTTATGTGGAGATGAGTCACACTCCCATAGAAATTAATTTAAAAAGACAAGATGTTTAATAAGTCCTGAGGGGTCCATTAATGCTTTGAAAAGTAATCCAAAAAAACCCAAAATCACCATATTTTAATGGTAAAACATATATTGGCCTAAAATAATGATTATAGTGTTTTATTACATCACTATTGGGTCATTATGATGTCATAAAACACATTATATATTTAAATGGTATTTAATTTTTACTCAAAAATTTGACTGTCTCAGAAAATTATGAAAAATTCACTATTGGATAATTTTGACGTCCTGATTCAAAAAATAAAATTTATTTTATCTAAATAATTTTCTAAATATGTTAATTTTCACTTTTAAGATAAAAATTGACATTTATCAAAAATTCACGGGTTTTGACAAAAATGGCTTTCAATCTTTAATAAAAATTATAATTGCATTCATACAATTACATGATCATTTATATATAAGAAAAGTAATCTAATAGTAATAATAATAATATTTTATTAAAATTTTATTTAATTCAAAAATCCCTTAATTTAATAAAATAGATTTCTTAATTAAATAATAACTAAAAACACCATTTTTACTTTAAACACTATTTAAAATGTATCAGTAATGACAAGAAATTATATTGATTGTTATATACAAAAAAATGTAAATAATCATAGTACTATGAATTAGTTACATAACCCCTTAAAACAGCCACATAAGACCTAAGTGTAAGGTGTGTGATGGTGACAGACTCTTGGGGTGGCTCGGATAACATTGTTCGAGTGGTAATTTCTATCAACTTCCACTTCTCCTGTAGACGGTCCCGTTTGAGCTTGAAATGGTGAAGCTCAGCTTGGGCTTGGTCAAGAGTGAAGCCCACGGACGCCACCTCTTTTCTGAGCTCCGATAAATAGGCTTCGTATGGGTAAATTTTACTGGATGAGACCATCGCTTCCTTTTTCTATGTAAAATTGGATGAGTTAAAGCCCTATATTTATACTAATCATGTGATAACTGTTCAATGGCTATAAAAGTAATGGTCACAACTCTTATCATAAAACCAATGAAGTTGACATTTTATAAAAACATTTTATATAAAGAGACATTTAATAAGATCAAGAGGGATTTCCCATTAATGAAACTTTGGTTCGTTACAATATTCCCCCCTTAAGAAATTTCACCCTCAAAATTTTCCTTTTCACACACTAAAACAGATGTGGGTAACTCAGCTTCATCGCTTCCTCCGATTCCCAAGTTGCTTCATCAAACTTATGGTTTCTCCACAACACCTTGATGAGGGGAATTGCCTTATTTTGTAGAACTTTTTCTCTACGATCTAAGATCTTCACTGGTTTCTCCTCATAAGAAAGATCGTCTTCCAATTGTACCACCTGAGAAAAGAGTACATGTGAAGGGTCCGGTATGTACTTCCTTAAGAGGGATACAAGAAAGACATCATGTACTTTGTCCATAGTAAGCAGAAGTGCTAGTAGATAGGCCACAACCCCGACACGATCCGGAATCTCAAATGGGCCGATGTACCTTGAACTTAAATACCCTTTCTTTCCAAACCTCATGACCATATTCCACGGAGATATGCGTAGAAAAATCATGTCTCCAATTCTAAACTGAAGGTCTCATCGATGATTATCTTCATAACTCTTTTGACGACTCTTGGATGCCTTGATATGCTGCTGAATGGTTTTCACTTTCTCCACCATTTCCTCGACCATTTCTGGTCCAAGCATCTTACATTCACTTACCTCATCCCAACATGTCAGTATTCGACACCTTTTCCCATACAGGGCTTCATATGGTGCCATTTGGATGCTCGAGTGGAAACTGTTATTATAAGAGAACTCAACCAGAGGAAGATGTTGATCCCATACTCCTTTAAAGTCCATTGAGCATGCCCTCAACAAATCCACAAGTGTTTGGATAGTCCGCTCGGATTGGACATCATTTTGAGGATGATAGGCCGTACTGAAGTTCATTTTAGTATTCAGAGCATGTTGAAGACTCTTCCAAAACATAGAGGTGAATCTTGGATATCGGTCATACATAATAGATAGTGGTACTCCATGCAACCTTACCACTTCCTTGATATATATCTGTGCCAGTTGATCCAATGAGAAATCACCCTAATAGGAATGAAGTTTGCAGTCTTTGTAAGATGATCCACAACAACCCAGATTGCATTGTTGCATTTGGATGTCCTTGGATGTCCGGTGACAAAGTCCATGGTGATGTTTTCCCATTTCCATTATTGTAAGGGAAATGGTTGCATCATCCCCTTAGACTTCTGCCTCTCTGCCTTCACTTGCTGACACACCAGACACTTTGATGTATATTCAGTGGTCTCTTTCTTCATATTATCCCACCAAAAGTTTTCTTGGAGATCTCGATACATCTTTGTGCTCCCTAGTTGAATAGAGAAATATGAACTATGTGAATCATCCAAATGTTCCTTCTTCATCTCCAGACCTCATGGAACACATATTCTTTTCCCAAATTGCACAATTCCTTCTTCATTAACATTAAACTTAGAGGATTTCCGTTTTTCGATAGCTCCCACTTTTTCTTGAATTCCCACATCATCCTTTTGAGCATCCTTTAACGTTTCCAAAAGAGACGTTTGAGAAATAATTTGTGAATGGATTTATGATGTTCCCTTCTCTATGATTCCCATGTACATCTTCATCATGTCTATAAAGATTGGATCCTTCTCAATTCTCATCATTGATAGAATCGCTGGATCCTTTATATATAGGACATCTTCCACCTTGTTCGCTTTCCCAGGGTGGTAATGGATTGAACAGTCATAATCCTTGATGAGCTCTATCCATATTCTCTGGCGCATATTAAGCTATTTCTGTGTGAATTAATATATTTAAGACTCTTGTGGTCAGTATATATCTCACATTTATCTCCATAGAGATAATGCCGCCAGATTTTCAAGGTAAAGATCACCGCCACCAACTCCAGATCATGCATTGGATAGATTCTCTCATGGATTTTCAACTTCCTTGAGGCATAGGATATCACTTTATCATTATGCATTAGCACACATCCTAATCCCTTCTTTGAAACATCACTGAATACCACAAAAAGTTACCCACTTGTGGGTAAAGTGAGCACGGGCACAGTGATAAGCCTCCTTTTCAACTCCTTGAAGATTTCTTCGCATTCATCACTCCCAGCAAACTTTACTCCCTTTTGAGTTACCTTGGTAAGAGGGTTGGACAATTGTGAGAAATTTCTCACAAATCGTCGATAATATCCAGCTAACCCCAAGAAGCTATGGATATCTATTACCGATGTTGGCCTCGGTCATCCCTCAATTGCATCTGTTTTAGAGGGATCCAAAGATATCCCATTGCTTGTGATGATATGGCCCAATAATGAGACCTTCTTCAACCAAAAATCACACTTTCTATACTTTTCATAGAGCTTCTCCTTGTGAAAAGTATCTAGTACAGTTCTTAAATTCTCCTCATGATCCTCCTTGGTTTTGGAGTATATTAGAATATCTTCTATAAATACTACAACAAATATTTCTAGGTAAACTCTAAATACTCTATTCATCAAGTCCATGAAGATTTATGGAGCATTGGTGAGTCTGAAAGGCATTACTATGAATTCATAGTGCCCGTATCTTGTATGAATAGCAGTCTTGGGGACATCTTCCTTATTTACCCTTACTTGATAATATCCCAACCACAAATCTACCTTGGAGAAGTATTGTTCTCCATGCAGCTGATCGAAAAAGTCATCAATTCGTGGGAGAGGATACTTGTTCTTTATTGTGATTTTGTTAAGTTCACGATAATCGATGCAAATCCGCATTGACCCATCCTTCTTCTTGACGAAGAAAACTGGTGCACCCCACGGTGAAGCACTTGGGCGTATAAACCCTAAATCCAGATTCTCTTGTAGTTGTTTCTTCATCTCTTCAAACTCTATTACAGCCATTCTATATGGAGTCTTGGATATTGGTAAAGCCCCGGGTATAAGTTCAATTGTGAATTAAACATCACTTCTAGGAGGAAGAACATGATGTTCCTCAGGATACACTTCAGCGAATTCCCTCACAATAGGCATTTCTTCAAGGATGGTTTCTTCCTTGGACTCAATCATCTGAGCCAGATACGCGTGCTCATATGGTAGTAATATCCATGATTTAGATGATGGATCTAAAGGAGATTCATCTTCTTCCTTACACTTGTAACGAATCAGGGGTCGATTCTCCATATGGAGTGTGATTTCCCTCTCCTGACAATTTATGTTGGCTCTATATAAGGAAAGCCAATCCATGCCATGAAATGTATCAAATTCTACCAGAGGGAGTATGACAAGGTTCACCGGGAAATTCAATTCACAGATTATAATAGGGGAGGACTTATATTCGAGGGATGCAATGATTGTCCAATTTTCTGTACTCACCAACATCTTTACTTCCATGATTTGTTGTGGTGCTGGGATTGTTCTCCTAAACTTTCGAGATATAAAAGAATGTGTAGAACCTGAATCAAAATGTACGTTCGATATTATTGAATGAATAACTAGTGTACCTATCACCACTTCGTTGTCGAGGTTCACTTTGGTAGAAGTGATGGCAAAAGATCTTCCTTGCTGCCTTGGAGGTTGTTGGTTTCCATAAAAAAGCCTTGGATTAGGGAACTGATTTGAAAAATGTCCCAGTTCATTGAATTTGTAGCATTGAACAACACGTTGAGGTTCGAAAGGAGCATTCCTCTCCTCTGTCGCTGTCGCGGGTCTTTCTTGCCAACAGTTAACAGCTAGGGGGCCTTCCCTTCCACACCTGAAGCATTTCTTCATCCCCTTAAGGCAATTTCCAGGGTGCTTCTTTCGGCACTTTTGGCAAGTGGGGTGCTAGATCTTCTTAGCACCATTGGATTTATCCATCAGCCCACCAGCATTGAAGTCCACCTTACGCTTCTTATCCCCATGATACCCCTCTGATTCTTCGATCTCCATTTCGACCTTGAGGGCACATCAGACAATTTCTTCATAGCTGTCGAAGTCACGGATCGCTAATGCTTTCCGTAGGCTAGGCTTTAGCCCACCAATGTAGCGGTCAACCTTGCATTCGGGGGTAACGGCATAGCCGGAAGTGTATCGTGCTAGCCTTGTGAAGTTTTCCTCATACCCTCCAACAGATTCTTTATATTTTTTCTTGAGGGAAAGTAAGTCCCTTTCCATCTTAAGATGGAGGGTGTGCGGAAAATATTTATCAAAAAACATCTTCTGGAAATCCTTCCATTCCAATGCCTCGATCTCCTCCTCAGGCTTCGTATTTTTGATCAATGTCCACCATTGATCAGCTTCACCCTCCATATGATAAGCCTCAAGGAGAACCTTGTTTTGTTCAGAACATTGATGGATGGAGAAGATCTTCTCAATGGAGTTGATCCATTTTTCAGCGATTGTGGGATCAGATGATCCACAAAAAGTAGGAGGCCTTTGTCCCATGAAGCTCTCGATATTGACTTGTTCTTTCTTGGGGGGGGGGGGGGTTTAACATTCTTCTTGATATGTGTTTATATTCAAAATGTGAGTTAGGTGAGAGAGAAGCGTGACAAAGTTAACGATTCCTACTCCCAATGGATTGGGCATCTCAGTTGTACAGTCATCACACTGATCTTCACACTGGTTTTTAGCTCGAGTCCTCTTATAGCATCCCGCCTTTTTATCATATAAAATTTCATTACATTTTACAAAACCGAGGATCATTAAGGTTTAGTGTCTTGGAAACCAGGAACTTAAAACATGAAACAAAAAAAATTCTTCTTAAAAACTTGAAAGGCTTCTCCTTATGTTCATCCTAGGTTCATTACTACATCTCAGAACCTGGGGACATACATCAAAGGAGAGGGTGAGAAGAAGTCCCAGTAAGGAAAACAAGAGAAACATTTTACATGTGAACTTGAGATACTTCAATAAGGTAATGAAAAGAACTTTAAGGCATGAGAAAGAAATCATGAGATATATCATAATAAAAGTAACATTTTTCATAACTTGAAGATGTGGCTACATCATTTAACATAGACAATCATGAACATATCACCAAGGTCCATCCCCAAGGTGTCATTTGAAAATTACCAAGGTTATTCACCAAGGTATCGTGAACATTGTAATCTCTTGTGGTTACATCATTATCCAATGCATTGGAGAGCTATCAGGGCGCACCCATAAATTTGCCTTTATTATCATGTCAGCCACATATATCATCATCAAAAATTTCATAAATAACCCATATAGCATAAAATAAATGGGTTTCATTTCATAATCACAACATTTTAAAAACTGCTTTAAAGACATGATCTTTACGTCACTTTAAAACCCACAGAAAAGGAAGGTGGGTCTCATGTATGTAAATCCCAGAATTTAAAAATAGAACATTTTGGTATATATGTGAATACCCCTTTAGAAGAAAGAGCTTTGAGTATTCACTTAATAATATAAACGAACTTTATAAAAAGAGAGAGACATGTTGAGACGGAAATTCTGCAGCATAACGGCTATGTTATGAGGTTTTATAACACATTAAAAGGAGAGGGAAAATGGGTCAAACATTCATGAATGACCCATAAAACAGTAGATGGACAGAATAAGAAGGATACATGATCATGGTAATGAAATTTCAAGGCCATACCATTTGAAATGAAAAACATGGAAGGAAGACAAAAATTAGATTTCTCTTCTGAAAGTTCGGCAGCCTAACGGCGTTACATAAACTTCAACAAAAATGATTTGAAAAGATCAAATAGGGTCTCTCATAATGTGAACATAAGAGTTCAGTATGATAAATATAGAAACAATCCCCCAACATAATTAAAAAGGAGCTTGAAATACTTGACATGAAAGTAGAACTTTGAAAAGAATGAAAGGGTGAAAAAATCCCCTAAACATTCGGCAGCCTAACGGCGCCACTTAAAACTTCAAAATACTGAATTGAAGAGATCAAATGGGGTCTCTCATCATATGAAAATAAGAGTCCAGTATGATAGATATATATATCATACCCCAACATAAAAAAAGGAACTTGAAAGAATTGACATGAAAGCAGAACTTCAAAACGAGACGTGTGAAGAACCACTTAAAAATTCGGCAGCCTAACGGCGCCACTTAAAACTTCATAATACTGAATTGAAGAGATCAAATGGGGTCTCTAATCATATTAACATAAGAGTCTAGTATGATAGATATAGAGATCATACCCCAACATAACAAAAATGAACTTGAAAGAATTGACATGAAAGTAGAACTTCAAAACGAGAAGGGTGAAGAACCACTTAAAAATTCGGCAGCCTAACGGCGCCACTTAAAACATCAAAATACTGAATTGAAGAGATCAAATGGGGTCTCTCATCATATGAACATAAGAGTCCAGTATGATAGATATAGAGATCATACCCCAACATAAAAAAAAGGAACTTGAAAGAATTGACATGAAAGCAGAACTTCAAAACGAGAAGGGTGAAGAACCACTTAAAAATTCAGCAGCCTAACGACGCCACTTAAAACTTCAAAATACTAAATTGAAGAGATAAAATGGGGTCTCTCATCATATGATAATAAAAGATCAGTATGATAAATTTAGAGATCATACCCCAACCTAATAAAAAGGAACTTGAAATACTTTACATGAAAATAGATCTTGAAAAATGAGAAGGGAGAAAGAATCCGTTACAAAAATTTCGGCAGCCTAACGGCGCCACTTAAAACTTCATAAAAAGAAATAATCAGAGTAAGAGGGGATATCTCATTATATGAACATAAAAAGGGCAGTAAGAGGAGTATAAAATAACACCCTCCAACATAAGAACATGTAGCATAAAAGGAATGACATAAAAGAGATTACTTGAAATGAAAGAGAGAGGTCGGATCCCTTACCTTAAAATGTAACTCTTAAACCTCAAAGGATGGGACTTTGAGGGCTTGGGGGCACCTTGGGAGGACTCCATGGGAGGTAATGTGACCCGAAATTCGTTGGGGAAGAGTGGGGAGTCGAATGGATGAGAGGAGGTCTTGGTATTTATAGGGAAAGTGAGGGGACAAGGCATTAATGGCCAAGGGACACCTCAAAAGTGGTTTTCTCAAAAGCATGGGCCCTCCCTTGGTACTTCCCATAAGGTTAGGCCACATGGGGACCCCGACACAATAATTCATCACCCATGGCCGGCCAACCATAAAAAAAAACTCATGACATCATCATGACACAGTTATGATGTCATTAAACATACCGAAACCCTAAAATTGTATTTTCACTATTCACTGAAAATTCAACTTTCTCAGAAAGATCCCAAAATTTCACCTTAATCAAATATCAACGCTCTGATTACAAATATGTACTCCATTTTATAAAAATAATTTTCTAAATATTTTTAATTTAATTTTTAAATAAAAACACTATTCACCGAAAATTCATTTTTTCAGAAAAAAAACCCCAAAAATTACCATAGCATAATATCGGTGCTCTGAGTTCAAAAATGAAATCCGTTTTATAAAAATAATTTTCTAAATATTTTTAATTAAATTTTTAATTAAAAAACACTATTCACCTAAAAAACTAATACTTGAATAATAATTTATGAAACCGTTATTTAACCATTTTATTGAATCACATTACTTAATCAAGGTGCCTATATTATTTTAAAACTTTCTTTAAGTGAGATTACTAATCCATTTGGTCATATTACTAATCCTAATCATAAAATCACTATTCATAATTTACTATTCATCAAAAATCATGTTGAACTTATTAGACTCGAAATTTTTTACTGAACATAATTGTAGAAGACCATTTTTTGAAAATCATTACACATTTTTAATTATTTATGGTTTACATAAACATTTTTAAAATAACCTTTTTCTAAAATTCCTCAGAAATATGCATACTATATTTATCCGGTCATTTGAAAATTCATAAACTTCATCATAAGAAGAAATCCCAATTTTTATTTAAAACAAAGGATTACACAAGGCAGTTACGGTCTCCTTACATAGCCCCTTATCACACCAGCATATGACCTAAGTGTAAGGTGTGATAAGGTGAGAGAATCTGAAGGAGGCTCGGCTAACATCGCACGAGTAGTAATTTCTATTAGTTTGAAATTCTCGCAAAGGTGATTCCGTTCTAGCTTCACACGATGAAGTTCGGCTTGGGTTTGGTCCAGAGCAAAGCCCAGTGGTGCTACCTCCTTCCCAAGTTCTGTTAGATGGGCTTCGATCGGTCCAAGACTGCTGGGTGAGGCCATCGAATCTTCATTCTATAATAATTAACCAAGATTACTTGTATTTAGAGACAATAATCAAAACATTTTGTTCATAATGGTCATATTGACCGATGGTCATAAAACAGTCAGAACCCAATGGTCTCATTTTAATTATAATCATGTTTATCAAAAAAAACATTTATGTTGAGTATAAAAATAAAATAACACATGAAATTAGGAAACAATATTTATTCAAAATTTCGGGCCGTTACAATCTTCCCCCCTTAAGAAATTGCGTCCTCGCAATTTTTTAAAAAAAATTGGGTTTTGAAATTTCATTGAAAGTCCCACATCCGAAAAAGAGTATGTGACACCATTAATTTAAAAGAAAGAAAATGAAGTACAAAGGCCACCCGAGTTTACTCATACTATGATTCCATGTAGGAAATATGGACATGGAGGAGAAAACAAAGGGTCACGTCATAAAGGAGAGTGATAGAAAACATGATTAGGAGGAAGTTAACCACCAGAAAATCCCAAAATTATGATGTGTTCAAGCGGTCTTTGATTACCTGGTAGGAAACGTAAACCAACAACGTTTTTGTTTTACGTTCCTTTTCATAACTTTGAGGAATTCATTTACAACATAGAACAAAAACATAAGGAAATATATCTACCTTCATGTAGAGTTTCATCCTTTAATAAGTTTCTACCCAAAACTAATCTTTTCTCTAAACTATGAGCATTCAAAACTACTTGGTCTCATCAAAACACAAGAATCATCTTCTAGAGAATCACATAATCCACAAAATATTAACTATCTATTTCCTTTATCTTTAAACATTATCCCAAAAACCGAAAGGGTAAGGTAAAACAACTCTTCAAAAAGAAAGAATCCCATAGGAATGGAAACTACTTTTAAATCTTCAAAGTTCCATGGTACTACCCAATGTTCATCATAGTCCATTCCATAAATAACGGTCCTTAAAATTCCTCAAAATAAACCAAACTAATATTGAAACCCAAATACAAGAAGGATTTGATAACATAGTCTTCCCAAATAAACTTCATTGTTCATCTCCAAACAACATCAACCACTCCTAACATCTTATAACAAAAGTATCTAACCTAAACATATTTAACCCAAGATAGGTTAATCATTCCCATAAGTAACCTAAATTACTATAAGTCCACCTTAAATTCATCGATTCTTCAAATATAAGTCAACCTTACTCCTCAATGAAAATACCGTTGTAATCTATTTACCTCGATCATATAGGGTCCCCAAAATAGTGAACATATTCCAAAATAAAAATCATATTTTAATCCCCTAATCATCTCTGTCATATTAATACGGCAATCGTAGCGTTTCCTATCACATTGGTTGTTGAGACAAGTTCTTCCATTTCCCGCCATTAACTAAGAAAAGAAACTATATTTAGGGGCTTAAATACTTAGCGAATAATCATGAAAAGAAACTTAAAGCATATAAGGATAAATTATAGTTGAAAAGTATACCCTAACTTGTGATCCCCTAGGTTCCCATCTAGGTTATCCATGATCATATATTTTTATGTGAATCTTCATTTTATTTTATCTTTGTTCCTTTAACAATGGTTCATACTAAGCTTATGAATTTACCAAATCATATCCCCCGGGAGTGTCGTAACCAAGAGTGCAGCAAGGCCCGTTGTCGTGTACCAGTTCCCGTTCGAGTCTAGATCAAAGCGGTGTTTTTGGGTTTTACCCCTATGTACATCTGTGCCAGATCCACCTCTACCTGCTCGTATCCAGACAGGGATGTATTTTCTTGGAAACCCCTTACTCAATACTCACCAAAATACTAGGAAGATTTCCTATATTTTAACTTTTCTATAGGCTTCTTCCTAAAGTTTTCATATCCTAATTTCCAAAAATAACTAAACCATCCTTTGATACCAACTATAGCATCCCGCCTTTTTATCACATAAAATTTCATTACGTTTTACAAAACCGAGGATCATTAAGGTTTAGTGTCTTGGAAACCAGGAACTTAAAACATGAAACAAAAAAAAATTCTTCTTAAACACTTGAAAGGCTTCTCCTTATTTTCATCCTAGGTTCATTACTGCATCTCAGAACCTGGGGATATACATCAAAGGAGTGGGTGAGCAGAAGGCCCAGTAAGGAAAACAAGAGAAACATTTTACATGTGAACTTGAGATACTTCAATAAGGTAATGAAAAGAACTTTAAGGCATGAGAAAGAAATCATGAGATATATCATAATAAAAGTAACATTTTTCATAACTTGAAGATGTGGCTACATCATTTAACATAGACAATCATGAACATATCACCAAGGTCCATCCCCAAGGTGTCATTTGAAAATTACCAAGGTTATTCACCAAGGTATCGTGAACATTGTAATCTCTAGTGGTTACATCATTACCCAATGCATTGGAGCACTATCAGGGCGCACCCCTAAATTTTCCTTTATTATCATGTCAGCCACATATATCATCATCAAACATTTCATAAATAACCCATATAGCATAAAATAAATGGGTTTCATTTCATAATCACAACGTTTTAAAAACTGCTTTAAAGACATGATCTTTACGTCACTTTAAAACCCACAGAAAAGGAAGGTGGGTCTCATGTATGTAAATCCCAGAATTTAAAATAGAACATTTTGGTATATATGTGAATACACCTTTAGAAGAAAGAGCTTTGAGTATTTACTTAATAATATAAACGAACTTTATAAAAAGAGAGAGACATTTTGAGACGGAAATTCTGCAGCATAACGGCTATGTTACGAGGTTTTAGAACACATTAAAAGGAGAGGGAAAATGGGTCAAACATTCATGAATGACCCATAAAACAGTATATGGACAGAATAAGAAGGATACATGATCATGGTAATGAAATTTCATGGACATACCATTTGAAATGAAAAACATGGAAGGAAGACAAAAATTAGATTTCTCTTCTGAAAGTTCGGCAGCCTAACGGCGTTACTTAAACTTCAACAAAAATGATTTCAAAAGATCAAATAGGGTCTCTCATCATGTGAACATAAGAGTTCAGTATGATAAATATAGAAACAATGCCCCAACATAATTAAAAAGGAGCTTGAAATACTTGACATGAAAGTAGAACTTTGAAAAGAATGAGAAGGGTGAAAGAATCCCCTAAAAATTCGGCTGCCTAACGGCGCCACTTAAAACTTCAAAATACTGAATTGAAGAGCTCAAATGGGGTCTCTCATCATATGAACCTAAGAGTCCAGTATGATAGATATAGATATCATACCACAACATAAAAAAAGGAACTTGAAAGAATTGACATGAAAGCAGAACTTCAAAACGAGAAGTGTGAAGAACCACTTAAAAATTCGGCAGCCTAACGGCGCCACTTAAAACTTCAAAATACTGAATTGAAGAGATCAAATGTGGTCTCTCATCATATTAAAATAAGATTCCAGTATGATAGATATAGAGATCAAACCCCAACATGACAAAAATGAAATTGAAAGAATTGACATGAAAGTAGAACTTCAAAACGAGAAGGGTGAAGAACCACTTAAAAATTCGAGAGCCTAACGGCGCCACTTAAATTATCAAAATACTGAATTGAAGAGATCAAATGGGGTCTCTAATCATATGAACATTAGAGTCAAGTATGATAGATATAGATATCATACCCCAACATAAAAAAAGGAACTTGAAAGAATTGACATGAAAGCAGAACTTCAAAACGAGAAGGGTGAAGAACCACTTAAAAATTCGGCAGCCTAACGGCGCCACTTAAAACTTCAAAATACTGAATTGAAGAGATAAAATGGGGTCTCTCATCATATGATAATAAAAGATCAGTTTGATAAATTTAGATATCATACCCCAACCTAATAAAAAGGAACTTGAAATACTTTACATGAAAATAGATCTTGAAAAATGAGAAGGGAGAAAGAATCCGTTACAAAAATTTCGGCAGCCTAACGGCGCCACTTAAAACTTCATAAAACGAAATAATGAGAGTAAGAGGGGATATCTCATTATATGAACATAAAAAGGGCAGTAAGAGGAGTATAAAAGAACACCCTCCAACATAAGAACATGTAGCATAAAAGGATTGACATAAAAGATATTACTTGAAATGAAAGAGAGAGGTCGGATCCCTTACCTTAAAATGTAACTCTTAAACCTCAAAGGATGGGACTTTGAGGGCTTGGGGGCACCTTGGGAGGACTCCTTGGGAGGTAATGAGACCAGAACTTCGTTGGGGAAGTGTGGGGAGTCGAATGGATGAGAGGAGGGCTTGGTATTTATCGGGAAAGTGAGGGGACAAGGCATTAATGGCCAAGGGACACCTCAAAAGTGGTTTTCTCAAAAGCATGGGCCCTCCCGTGGTACTTCCCATAAGGTTAGGCCACATTTGGACCCCCACACAATAATTCATCACCCATTGCCGGCCAACCATAAAAAAACTCATGAAATCATCATGACACAGTTATGATGTCATTAAACATACCGAAACCCTAAAATTGTATTTTCACTATTCACTGAAAATTCAACTTTCTCAGAAAGATACCAAAATTTCACCTTAATCAAATATCAAAGCTCTGATTACAAATATGTACTCCATTTTATAAAAATAATTTTCTAAATATTTTTAATTTAATTTTTAAATAAAACACTATTCACCGAAAATTCATTTTTTCAGAAAAAAAACCCCAAAAATTACCATAGCATAATATCGGTGCTCTGAGTTCAAAAATGAAATCCGTTTTATAAAAATATTTTTCTAAATATTTTTAATTAAATTTTTAATTAAAAAACACTATTCACCTAAAAAACTAACACTTGAATAATAATTTATGAAACCGTTATTTAACCATTTTATTGAATCACATTACTTAATCAAGGTGCCTATATTATTTTAAAACTTTCTTTAAGTGAGATTACTAATCCATTTGGTCATATTACTAATCCTAATCATAAAATCACTATTCATAATTTACTATTCATCAAAAATCATGTTGAACTTATTAGACTCCAAATTTTGTACTGAACATAATTGTAGAAGACCATTTTTTGAAAATAATTACACATTTTTAATTATTTAAGGTTTACATAAACATTTTTAAAATAACATTTTTCTAAAATTCATCAAAAATATACATACTATATTTATCCGGTCATTTGAAAATTCATAAACTTCATCATAAGAAGAAATCCCAATTTTTATTTAAAACAAAGGATTACACAAGGCAGTTACGATCTCCTTACATAGCCCCTTATCACACCAGTATATGACCTAAGTGTAAGGTGTGCTAAGGTGAGAGAATCTGAGGGAGGCTAGGCTAACATCGCACTAGTAGTAATTTCTATTAGTTTGAAATTCTCGCAAAGGCGATTCCGTTCTAGCTTCACATGATGAAGTTCGGCTTGGGTTTGGTCCAGAGAAAAGCCCAGTGGTGCTACCTCCTTCCCAAGTTCTATTAGATGGGCTTCGATCGGTCCAAGACTGCTGGGTGAGGCCGTCGAATCTTCTTTCTATAATAATTAACCAAGATTACTT
Source organism: Viscum album (assembly GCA_963277665.1). Lineage (NCBI taxonomy): Eukaryota > Viridiplantae > Streptophyta > Magnoliopsida > Santalales > Viscaceae > Viscum > Viscum album. The sequence continues at coordinate 1,691,551,768 of OY728143.1, read as the reverse complement.
GTATTTAGAGACAATAATCAAAACATTTTGTTCATAATGGTCATATTGACCGATGGTCATAAAACAGTCAGAACCCAATGGTCTCATTTTAATTATAATCATGTTTATCAAAAAAAACATTTATGTTGAGTATAAAAATAAAATAACACATGAAATTAGGAAACAATATTTATTCAAAATTTCGGGCCGTTACAATCTTCCCCCCTTAAGAAATTGCGTCCTCGCAATTTTTTAAAAAAAAATGGGTTTTGAAATTTCATTGAAAGTCCCTCATCGGAAAAAGAGTATGTGACACCATTAATTTAAAAGAAAGAAAAGGAAGTACAAAGGCCACCCGAGTTTACTCATACTATGATTCCATGTAGGAAACATGGACATGGAGAAGAAAAAAAAGGGTCACGTCCTAAAGGAGAGTGATAGAAAACATGATTAGGAGGAAGTTAACCACCAGAAAATCCCAAAATTTTGATGTGTGCAAGCGGTCTTTGATTACCTGGTAGGAAACGTAAACCAACAACATTTTTGTTTTACGTTCCTTTTCATAACTTTGAGGAATTCATTTACAACATAGAACAAAAACATAAGGAAATATATCTACCTTCATATAGAGTTTCATGCTTTAATAAGTTTCTACCCAAAACTAATCTTTTCTCTAAACTATGAGCATTCAAAACTACTTGGTCTCATCAAAACACAAGAATCATCTTCTAGAGAATCACATAATCCACAAAAGATTAACTATCAATTTCCTTTATCTTTAAACATTATCCCAAAAACCGAAAGGGTAAGGTAAAACAACTCTTCAAAAAGAAAGAATCCCATAGGAATGGAAACTACTTTTAAATCTTCAAAGTTCCATGGTACTACCCAAAGTTCATCATAGTCCATTCTATAAATAACGGTCCTTAAAATTCCTCAAAATAAACCAAACTAACATTGAAACCCAAATACAAGAAGGATTTGATAACATAGTCTTCCCAAATAAACTTCATTGTTCATCTCCAAACAACATCAACCACTCCTAACATCTTATAACAAAAGTATCTAACCTAAACATATTTAACCCAAGATAGGTTAATCATTCCCATAAGTAACCTAAATTACTATAATTCCACCTTAAATTCATCGATTCTTCAAATATAAGTCAACCTTACTCCTCAATGAAAATACCGTTGTAATCTATTTACCTCGATCATATAGGGTCCCCAAAATAGTGAACATATTCCAAAATAAAAATCATATTTTAATCCCCTAATCATCTCTGTCATATTAATACGGCAATCGTAGCGTTTCCTATCACATTGGTTGTTGAGACAAGTTCTTCCATTTCCCGCCATTAACTAAGAAAAGAAACTATAATTAGGGGCTTAAATACTTAGTGAATAATCATGAAAAGAAACTTAAAGCATATAAGGATAAATTGTAGTTGAAAAGTATACCCTAACTTGTGATCCCCTAGGTTCCCATCTAGGTTATCCATGATCATATATTTTTTTGCGAATCTTCATTTTATTTTATCTTTGTTCCTTTAACAATGGTTCATACTAAGCTTATGAATTTACCAAAGCATATCCCCCGGGAGTGTCGTAACCAAGAGTGCAGCAAGGCCCGTTGTCATGTACCACTTCCCGTTCGAGTCTAGATCAAAGCGGTGTTTTCGGGTTTTACCCCTGTGTACATCTGTGCCAGAGCCACCTCTACCTGCTCGTATCCAGACAAGGATGTATTTTCTTGGTAACCCCTTACTCAATACTCACCAAAACACCAGGAAGATTTCCTATATTTTAACTTTTCTATAGGCTTCTTCCTAAAGTTTTCATATCCTAATTTCCAAAAATAACTAAACCATCCTTTGATACCAACTATAGCATCCTACCTTTTTATCACATAAAATTTCATTACATTTTACAAAACCGAGGATCATTAAGGTTTAGTGTCTTGGAAACCAGGAACTTAAAACATGAAACAAAAAAAACATTCTTCTTAAAGACTTGAAAGGCTTCTCCTTATGTTCATCCTAGGTTCATTACTGCATCTCAGAACTTGGGGACATACATCAAAGGAGAGGGTGAGCAGAAGGCCCAGTAAGGAAAACAAGAGAAACATTTTACATGTGAACTTGAGATACTTCAATAAGGTAATGAAAATAACTTTAAGGCATGAGAAAGAAATAATGAGATATATCATAATAAAAGTAACATTTTTCATAACTTGAAGATGTGGCAACATCATTTAACATAGACAATCATGAACATATCACCAAGGTCCATCCCCAAGGTGTCATTTGAAAATTACCAAGGTTATTCACCAAGGTATCGTGAACATTGTAATCTCTAGTGGTTACATCATTACCCAATGCATTGGAGCGCTATCAGGGAGAACCCCTAAATTTTCCTTTATTATCATGTCAGCCACATATATCATCATCAAACATTTCATAAATAACCCATATAGCATAAAATAAATGGGTTTCATTTCCTAATCACAACCTTTTAAAAACTGCTTTAAAGACATGATCTTTACGTCACTTTAAAACCCACAGAAAAGGAAGGTGGGTCTCATGTATGTAAACCCCAGAATTTAAAATAGAAAATTTTGGTATATATGTGAATACGCCTTTAGAAGAAACATCATTGAGTATTCACTTAATAATATAAACGAACTTTATAAAAAGAGAGAGACATTTTGAGACGGAAATTCTGCAGCATAATGGCTATGTTACGAGGTTTTAGAACACATTAAAAGGAGAGGGAAAATGGTTCAAACATTCATGAATGACCCATAAAACAGTAGATGGACAGAATAAGAAGGATACATGATCATGGTAATGAAATTTCAAGGACATACCATTTGAAATTAAAAACATGGAAGGAAGACAAAAATTAGATTTCTCTTCTGAAAGTTCGGCAGCCTAACGACGTTACTTAAACTTCAACAAAAATGATTTGAAAAGATCAAATAGGGTCTCTCATCATGTGAAAATAAGAGTTCAGTATGATAAATATATAAACAATTCCCCAACATAATTAAAAAGGAGCTTGAAATACTTGACATGAAAGTAGAACTTTGAAAAGAATGAGAAGGGTGAAAGAATCCCCTAAAAATTCGGCAGCCTAACGACGCCACTTAAAACTTCAAAATACTGAATTGAAGAGATCAAATGGGGTCTCTCATCATATGAACATAAGAGTCCAGTATGATAGATATAGATATCATACCCCAACATAAAAAAAGGAACTTGAAAGAATTGACATGAAAGCAGAACATCAAAACGTGAAGTGTGAAGAACCACTTAAAAATTCGGTAGCCTAACGGCGCCACTTAAAACTTCAAAATACTGAATTGAAAAGATCAAATGGGGTCTCTCATAATATGAACATAATATTCCAGTATGATAGATATATATATCATACCCCAACATAAAAAAATGAACTTGAAATAATTGACATGAATGTAGAACTTCAAAACGAGAAGGGTGAAGAACCACTTAAAAATTCGGCAGCCTAACGGCGCCACTTAAAACTTCAAAATACTGAATTGAAGAGATCAAATGGGGTGTCTCATCATATGAACATAAGAGTCCAGTATGATAGATATAGATATCATACCCCAACATAAAAAAAGGAACTTGAAAGAATTGACATGAAAGCAGAACTTCAAAACGAGAAGGGTGAAGAACCACTTAAAAATTCGGCAGCCTAACGGCGCCACTTAAAACTTCAAAATACTGAATTGAAAAGATAAAATGGGGTCTCTCATAATATGATAATAAAAGATAAGTATGATAAATTTATAGATCATACCCCAACCTAATAAAAAGGAACTTGAAATACTTTACATGAAAATAGATCTTGAAAAATGAGAAGGGAGAAAGAATCCGTTACAAAAATTTCGGCAGCCTAATGGCGCCACTTAAAACTTCATAAAACGAAATAATGAGAGTAATAGGGGATATCTCATTATATGAACATAAAAAGGGCAGTAAGAGGAGTATAAAATAACACCCTCCAACATAAGAACATGTAGCATAAAAGGAATGACATAAAAGAGATTACTTGAAATGAAAGAGAGAGGTCGGATCCCTTACCTTAAAATGTAACTCTTAAACCACAAATGATGGGACTTTGAGGGCTTGGGGGCACCTTGGGAGGACTCCTTGGGAGGTAATGAGACCAGAACTTCGTTGGGGAAGAGTGGGGAGTCGATTGGATGAGAGGAGGGCTTGGTATTTATAGGCAAAGTGAGGGGACAAGGCATTAATGGCCAAGGGACACCTCAAAAGTGGTTTTCTCAAAAGCATGGGCCCTCCCATGGTACTTCCCATAAGGTTAGGCCACAAGGGGACCCCCACACAATAATTCATCACCCATGGCCGGCCAACCCTGAAAAAAACTCATGACATCATCATGACACAGTTATGATGTCATTAAACATACCGAAACCCTAAAATTGTATTTTCACTATTCACTGAAAATTCAACTTTCTCAGAAAGATCCCAAAATTTCACCTTAATCAAATATCAAGGCTCTGATTACAAATATGTACTCCATTTTATAAAAATAATTTTCTAAATATTTTTAATTTAATTTTTAAATAAAAACACTATTCACTGAAAATTCATTTTTTTCAGAAAAAACCCCCAAAATTACCATAGCATAATATCGGTGCTCTGAGTTCAAAAATGAAATCCATTTTATAAAAATAACTTTCTAAATATTTTTAATTAAATTTTAAATTAAAAAACACTATTCACCTGAAAAACTAATACTTGAATAATAATTTATGAAACCGTTATTTAACTATTTTATTGAATCATATTACTTAATCAAGGTGCCTATATTATTTTAAAACTTTCTTTAAGTGAGATTACTAATCCATTTGGTCATATTACTAATCCTAATCATAAAATCACTATTCATAATTTACTATTAATCAAAAATCATGTTGATCTTATAAGACTCCAAATTTTGTACTGAACATAATTGTAGAAGACCATTTTTTGAAAATCATTACACATTTTTAATTATTTAAGGTTTATATAAACATTTTTAAAATAACATTTTTCTAAAATTCATCATAAATATGCATACTATATTTATCCGGTCATTTGAAAATTCATAAAATTCATCATAAGAAGAAATCCCAATTTTTATTTAAAACAAAGGATTACACAAGGCAGTTACGGTCTCCTTACATAGCCCCTTATCACACCAGCATATGACCTAAGTGTAAGGTGTGGTAAGGTGAGAGAATCTGAGGGAGGCTCGGCTAACATCGCACGAGTAGTAATTTCTATTAGTTTGAAATTTGCACAAAGGTGATTCCGTTCTAGCTTCACACGATGGAGTTCAGCTTGGGTTTGGTCCAGAGCAAATCCCAGTGGTGCTACCTCCTTCCCAAGTTCTGTTAGATGGGCTTCGATCGGTCCAAGACTACTGGGTGAGGCCATCGAATCTTCTTTCTATAATAATTAACCAAGATTACTTGTATTTAGAGTCAATAATCAAAACATTTTGTTCATAGTGGTCATATTGACCGATGGTCATAAAATAGTCAGAACCCAATGGTCTCATTTTAATTATAATCATGTTTATCAAAAAAAAACATTTATGTTGAGTATAAAAATAAAATAACACATGAAATTAGGAAACAATATTTATTCAAAATTTCGGGCCGTTACACCTCCTATTACCAGACTTTGGCTAGAATAAAAGAAATTTTAGGGGTAACAAATAATGGGTAATCCAAAGACAAAAGTTGATGAATTACAAATAAACTTTCATTTCCTTAACTCATGAGTCTATAGGCTTCAATCAAGGCTTTTCATGATTTACTTTCTAACATATATTCTTAGGGGCATTTTTTTAATTCCCTTATAAAGGGTTCATCCTAAGCTTGTGAATTTACCCAAGCATATCCCCCAGGAGTGTTGTAACCAAGAGTGTTGCAAGGCCCATTGTCGTGCAAAAGTTCTCGTACGATTCTAGCTCAAAGCAGTGTTTTCGGGTTTTACCCCTAGGATATATCTGTGCCAGAGCCGCCTCTACCTGCTTGTATCCAGACAGTAATGTATTTTCTTGATAAACCACTTAATCAATACTCACCAAAACTAAGGGACATTTATATTGTACTTAGTCTTGTCTCTAAGGCTTTACTAGGGTTTTCTAATCCTATTCCCAAAAATAACCAGACCTATCCTCTGATACCAACTATGACAAACCTGCTTTTTATTAAAACTTAAACATGATTCATTACATAAAAAATCACTTGATTCAACAAATAAAATCGAGAGGATTATTCTCTTTGGGGCTTAGGATCATTAAATAAAAACTTGTAACATGAAATAAAACATATTTATTGAAAACTTTCTTTACATGACCACTGCATTCCTTCGTACCTAGCATTGCATGGGATAACCTGAGGACACGCATAAGAAAAGGGTGAGCTATAAAGCCAAGTAAGGGAGTACACATGGAAAAACATGAGGAGTAAAATACATGTTAGTAAATAGGCCTATCAATATAGCATAAGAGAAACATGAACATAAAGGAATGATAAAGCATGATAATCATAACATGGAAATGTGGCAACAACACTTAACATGAAATTAGCATGAGCCAAGGCCCATTGCACATGGAGCATGAGTAAATCCTCATTGCACATAGAGCACGAGTAAACCCTAATTGGACATGAATTAGCATGAGTCAACACTCATTGCACATGACGTATCATGATACTATACTTTACCCAATTCATTGGAGCGCTATAAGGGCGCACCCTTCTTAAACATTTCATTTCATGCATAAGTGTGCCACATGGATCAGAAAACATGGATTCATAAAACATAATCATTTATTTCACGATAAAGGAATGTGGAATTCATACATGAAACTGTATAATCAATAAGTAAATGTGAATAAATTTTAATACCCTTGATGGAGAAATGGGCATGGTATTGACTACACAATGACATTGGCTTAGAAAATCGGTGCGATTTCGGCAGCGTTACGGTGTGACATAAGAATTCATAAAAATGGTTGATGAGAGAGAAAGGTGTTTCTCATCATATTTACATGTAATTAATAGTAAGGAGGTCATATAGATACATGTCCCATAAATTGTAGTGGAATTTGGATTCATGATACAAAAGTATTGCATGAATGTAAAAGAGGAGAGAGAAGTTCCTTGAGGAATTTCGGCATAGTAACAGGTGTACATTGGAGGCATTTAATGAGAGATAAATGGGTATCGCGTCATTCAAACATAAAGAGAAAAGTATGATGGAGGTTTGAAACCATACCCCAACATTCATAATTGAAATTAAAAGGTCAAAATAAATTAAAGAAAAGATTACAAAAATGAGAAAGGAATAAAAAACCCTTACTTGGAAGTGCGCTTCCAAAGGCTAGAGAGAGGCTTGTGAGAGGATTTTTTGGAGCTCGGGGAACCTTGAGAGGATTCTAGAGAGAGTAGGGCAGAGGTTGGAAGAACAACAAAGGCTTTGAGTGAGGAGGAAGTGGGACCTTGGGTGGGTTTATATATGAAAGTTGAGAGGATTCTTTATTATTTAGGGTTGAGACCCCTTATATTAAATTAATCCAAACCACATACCATCCCATGGTTTTTGATCATGGTTTTTGGAAAAAGGAATGGGAAATTAATATTATATAAGTAAAAGGTCCGAACTTATTAAAATATTAGGTTTGCTTATGTGGAGGTGAGTCACACTCCCATGGAAATTAATTTAAAAAGACAAGGTGTTTAATAAGTCTTGAGGGGTCCATTAATGCTTTGAAAAGTAAGCCAAACAAACCCAAAATAACATTATTTTAATGTTAAAACATATATTGTCCGAAAATAAAGATTATAGTATTTTATTTCATCACTATTGGGTCATTATAATGTCATAAAACACATTATATTTATAAACGGTATTTAATTTTTACTCAAAAATTTGACTGTCTCAGGAAATTATGAAAAATTCACCATTGGATAATTTCAACGTCCTGATTTCAAAAATAAAATTTATTTTATCTAAATAATTTTTTAAATATGTTAATTTTCACTTTTAAAATAACAACCGACATTTATAAAAAATTCATGGGTTTTGATAACAATGGCTTTCAAATCTTAATAAAAATTATAATTGCATTCATACAATTACATGATAAATTATATATAATAAAATTAATATAATAATAATAAATTTAATATTTTATTAAAATATTATTTAATTAAAAAATACCTTAATTTAATAAAATATATTTCTTAATTAAATAATAATGACCATTTTTACTTTAAAATCTATTTATAATATATCAATAATGATAAGAAATTATTTTCATTATTATATAAAAAAAATGTACATGAACAAAGTACTATCGATTAGTTACATAACCCCTTAAAATAGCCACATAAGACCTAAGGGTAAGGTGTCCGATGGTGACAGACTCTTGGGGTGGCTCGGATAACATCGCTCGAGTGGTAATTTCTATAAACTTCAACTTCTCCCATAGAGGGTCACGTTCGATCTTGACATGGTGAAGCTCAGCTTGGGCTTGGTCAAGAGCAAAGCCCAAGGACGCCACCTCTTTTCCGAGATCCAATAAATGGGCTTCGTATGGGGCAATTATACTGGATGAGGCCATCGCTTCCTTTGTCTATGTAAAATTGGATGAGTTAAAGCCCTCTATTTATACTAATCATGTGATCACTGTTCAATAGCTATAAAAGTAACGGTCACAATTCTTATCATAAAACCAATGAAGTTGACATTTTATAAAAACATTTTATATAAAGAGACATTTCATAAGATCGAGAGGGATTTTCCATTAATGAAACTTTGGGTCGTTACAATTTTAAGAAGGCCTAAAACCACCAAAATTCATAAAATAAAGAAAATAATAGAATAAAATTGGCAATTAACATCAAACCACTCTCAACCCATTAATTTGTTGACCCCATTATCGCTTGATCATATTATTCCCTTCATTTTAATTTCATGTTTTATGAAAAGTATTCACCCATTACCCACAAGGAATCATTAGTACACCAAACCCACATGATACACCAATTAATAGTGAAAGAAAGAATCCCTACCATATGATCAAAGGATCAAAGTTCATCCTTGCACTAAGAACATGGGATCGCGTGAGCAGTAGGGAAGAACTCCAATAAAACTAGGAAAGAGAGATATCACACAAGTGCACAAAATTTCTAGGGTGGAAGGATTTATTCACATTAAGGGGAAACAACAAACACACAAGGAATGGAAGGTCCTGGATTTGAAGGGTCAACTGCTAATTTAAAGGAAGAACGATTTTAAAAGACATTAATGTGGGATCGTGGTCATGATCACGTGGTTTTAGTGTCTCAACTCACCAAGGATGTTAAAATATTTAAAGATAAAATTAATATCCTTTGAAACACCCTGTAATATTATCAAACATGGCATTAAAATTGGTTGATATCGAATTAGACATAAGTGGAGTGAAATCAGAAAAATGGGAAAAACTGGGAAAACTACAAATGATTCACTGATGGGTGAGTCAATGATGGGTGAGTCACCAATGTTTTAGTCTTCTATGGGTGAGTCACTGATGATGAGATACTGATGCAAATACCTATCGATGAAACAACCTATCAATGCCTTGACCTACCGAAATACTGAGTGACCAATACCGCAACCTACCGATGCCCTGCAACACTGATGCCTTGACCTAATGATGCACTGACTCACTGATGCCTCAACCTACCAACCCCCTAACTCATCAACACCGAAATCGATGATCCTGACACACCGATGATGGCACTAATGCTCTTGAATCACTGATGGTGACACCCTTGACTCACCGATGCACTGACATGATGACACACTAACATGACGACACACTGACATGTTGATGCAAAGAGTTATTGATTGAAAACTAGAATTTTGGAAAACTTTTAAAACATACCATCATTGGATCCCAGAACACCCAAAACATTGGTTTTTCACAATGGGAGGGCCTGGGGAATTCCAGGTCATCACGTTAGATACCTCCCAAACAATCCCCATTCCCATGAATTTAAACTAAACCAAAATAGAGAGGGCCCGAAAAACCACCCCTTAATATACCTCATAGGTGAAAACCACCATGTGTTATTCTAAAGATGGAGTGAAAACCTTTCCATATCAGAGCACCTTTTTATCATCTATATGCTAAAAAACTATGAAATCACTAAGTCCTCAAAAAACCACAAAAACTCAAAAGGCCACACTGTCTAATCACATGGATTAGGGAGATCCTTCCTCTATGTCAAGATATTATCATCTTTGGAGGCACTATCTCTCCCACATGATTTAATCACATCCATATTAACGTGTATCGATTAAAGATCAAGTCCTCCCCTCCCCAAACATAAGTAATTTTCACACTCATATAAGGATCAGTTAAATAGCTCATCTCATAGAATGTAAGGTCATGTATTACATCACATGAGAAACAGAAAGCAAAACACAAGATAAATAATAGAACAACTCCAGTAATTGGGCACATATTTGTGCTTCTCACCCGTATGTAATCTCCTAAATACCACTATGGCTCCATAAAACATAAACCAAAGTAATGGTCTACCCATGAATCACCATCTTCTTATGATCATCGATTCATATCGGTTGGTCAATGAACATCGTGTCGTCCTCGACAGCCAAATATCCCTAATCTAGGAAGTGGGATTCATTGCATAGATACCAAAAAATATGAGAAGCATGAAAGAAATCATATACCCTCTCAAACTGTGGTGGCAGTGCCATATGATATGCCACCTCGATAACCCATCCGGACATCTCAAAAGGCCCAATGAACATTGGAGAAAACTGGGTTCTTCTTCCAAACATATGCTGTCCACACTGAGGGGAAATCATCAAGAAAACTTGGCCCACAACCATGAACTCCAAATGCCACCTCTTGTGATTGGAATATGACTTCTACCAGTCCTGATCCGCCTTTATCCTCTCAAACACAAGCTTGTCCTTCTCGGTTGTGCTCTGCACTACCTCTGGTCCAAGAAGGGTTTCTCCCCCTACCTCTGTCTAGCATACTGGTGTGTGACATGGTGTTCAATACAAGGTTTAGAATGGTTCCATGCCAATGGTCGAGTGATATCTATTATTGTAGAAACAATATACCGGGGGAAAGTGTCATACCCTAGACCCTTCATAGTCTAGAACACATGCTCGTAGCCTATCCTTTAACTTTTGGATGGTCCCCTCTATTTTCCCATCCGTCTGAGGGTGGAAATCAGTGTTGAGGTGTAGCTAGGTGCCAAAATCATGATGCAATCCCCTCTGAACTCATGACGTAAAATGGGAGTCCTAGATTGAAAAAATGGATCATGGAACTCCATGAATCCATACCCCCTCATCCACATATATCCGCGCTAAGGAACCCATTACACTCAACTCCTTGATCGCCAAGAAGTTAGCTAACATCATCAAATGGTCCACCAATACAAAAAGTGTATCTCATAATCCCTGATCCTAAGGTAATCCTGAGAAAAAATACATCGAGATTTCATCCTACTCCTTCTCAGGAACATCCAACTGCTTCCATAGACTTCTGGGAACATGGTTCTCGACCTTCACTTACTAACACACTGGGAATCTTCCAACAAAATCCACCCCTTCCTGTTTCACCTCAGGCCACCAACATTGTGCGCTCACACCTTATTACATATTACAATCTCCAGGATGCATGTCCATGGGTGAGCTATGGAACTCATGAAGAACTCCCTCACACATCACCACTAGGAAAAACATCTTTCCACAGAACAAAATATGATTCTAGGTATCCTCTAACCATCCATTTGGAGCATCATCCAAGATAACATGATTAAAAATTACATCAGCCTATGAGTATCCCCACTGATACTCCTCTACCTGTCACACCAAGGAAGAATACACTATCACTTGAAATGGATAGCTTCTGCCACTATCCTCCCTAGTATCTAGGCACATAGTATCCAACTCCTCTATTTTCTTCTAATAATTCATGTATTACCAAACTCTATCCATTTTCAACTTACTCCTCAAGTAAATGGCCACAACATTCCCCTTACCTTGGGTTTAAAAGATTTTGAAGTCCTAATCCTATTAAAACCCCATCCACCTTCACTACCTCAAGTTCATGTATCGCTTGGAAAAGATATACCTCAATCTCTGGTGACCCATGAACACAAAAAATGTCTCTCGGATGAGGTAATGCAACCAAAATTTTAAAGAATACATGATCACTATAAGCTCTAGATCATGGGTGACATAATTTTGATCATTATGACGTATCTGACTATACCCATAAGATATTACTCTTTGCTACTGCATCATCACACATCTGGATCCTAGGCCGGAAGTGTCATAGAACATCTCGAACATCACCCCTTCCTCTAGAAACCTAATAACTGGGGTACTGACCAGTTTCCCTTTCAGATTGATGAAAGATGTCTTACACTGATCACTCCATACGAAGGCATGTTATTTTCTAGTCAAAGCTATCAATGGAGATGCAACTTGAGTGAAGTCAGGTAAGAACCTCTGATAATAGCCTCCCTGGCCAAGAAAACAATGAACTTTCACCACATTTTTGGGTTCTTACCAAGTAACAACTGCTTCGACCATCGATGGGTCCATTTATATATCTTGATAAGACACCATGTTTCCATGGATGTGAACCTCTCATGTACAGAACATGAAATTGGAAAACATTCTGTAGAGCTGGTGGTGTTAGAGGACCTCCAATACAGTCCTTAGATGCTTTGCATGCTCCTATTCTGACCTTGAGAAGACTGGGATGTCTTTGATGAACACGATGATGAAATGGTCCAAGAACTCTTGGAAAACAATGTTCATGAGCCCCATGAACATGGCTGGTGCCTTCGTGGCACATAAGGGCATGACCATGAACATGAAGTGCCCATACCTACACATAAAAGTAGTCTTCAAGATGTCACCCTCCATTACCATCAACTGGTGATATCCAGACCACAGGTCGATCTTAGAGAACCAACCAGCCCCCTTTAAATAGTCAAAAATATCTTCGATCCTCGAAGGGGGTAATGGTTCTTTACTATCACATGATTCAGTCTCTGGTAGTCTATAAACAGTTTTAGTCCACCATCGTCCTTCTTCAAAAATAAGACTACGTCACCCTACGATGACACACTTGGCCAAATAGAACCCTTCTTCATCATATCAACAACTTGAATCATCAACCCCTACAACTCAGAAGACATCATACTATTGGGACCTATCAAAAGAAGATGGTCCCCGAGTTGAAAGTCTATCCCAAACTCTACATCATGTCGATGGGGTAGAGTAACAACCTCTTCGGGTAAGACATCAAGGAACTCAGAAAAAACCATTAGAAATTACAACATATATGTATCTTTTGATTCCAATATAGCTCGAATAATAATGAAAGAAGAGGCTTCATACGTTGGATGCCATCTTGAAAACTCTACTCACCAATGAAATCTATGCACTGGTTGCTTGTATCTGAGAACATGACAATTCTATGGAAGTATTCAAGAACATTATATATAGAAAAAACTCATTGATGAAGAGTATGACATCTTATGGCTACAAATGTAGTAGAGGATGATCCCCACTGGATTGATGTGGCCCCATTATCAGTCTATACCCATGAAAAACATCAAACAAATTGGTCTGACCCCCAACTGGTGTACTCAACACTAGGACATAGAATGCCTCTATGCATATAGAACCAGATCATGGGATAGACTTGGTGAACAAAAGAAGTGTGAAGATCCATAATCAAAAAAATAACACGCAAGAATACTAAGTAGACTAATCACAACTGAAACTAACTCTGGACCTGCTAGAAATGAAATCTCTATGGAGTGAAACTGCCCATTCCTAGATCCTCTACGCCTCGGCTGTCAACTTCCTCCCTGACCATTCCATGGTTAAGGACCTTGAGGAGGACCCTGAGGTTGGCCTCCCCTAACACCGTCTACCCTCGATGGAGTGGGATCTCACTGCCCCTCCTACTAGAAAGGCCTAATTATAAACTTATACTTTTGAGGAGGGTTTTGAACCTCCCCACCCCCAATATATGATGCTCAAACTAGGTACTGGTTACAAATATATCCACGACCTATACATATAAAGCACCTTTGTCCTAGGAGCATGCAGACAGGGTGAGGATTAGGATATCAGAATTGGAACTACTCGATCCCACTTCCCACTTACTGAAACCTAGAAGGCTCTGACATTGGAGACCTACTGCTAAAGGATTTCCACATTGAAGAACTCAAATAGGTCCCCTATCATGACACACCTTCCAACGAGTGTGTAATTTCCACTACCTCATCCTTCTTCTCAACCTCTATGTATGACTGTAGAGACAAGGGAGTAACCACATACTAAAGGGAAGGTTGGAGTGCCTCCTCTAATCTTCTCTCTTGGGACTCCTCATCAAGAAAAAGATCGGGTGTGAAGTGTAGAAAATCACTGAATTTGATCCCTAGTTCCCTTACCGATAGACTTCCCTACTGGAGGGAGAGTATCTCTTGCATATTCTTGACCATCGTCATGGAAGAAACAAATTCTTCCTAAAAATATTCAATGTTTTCCCATGAAACCTCAGTTCCCTTCCTCTCCATCAGATAAAGAGTCCACCACTAATGTTCTAGTCCCCATATATAGATCACTACTACAGGAACCCAATACGTTTTCGATTCCCAGATCAAGCTGATAGTGATCACAAACTCCTCGATTTATCTCTGTCTCTATGTATGAGATACTATCCTAGTACTTCCTCAGAGTATGCTGCTAAAAATCATGGAGCTTCTTCTACCACTAGTCATCTTCCTCTTCTCGATCAGACCTCCCTTGATCAACTTGGTCAATATTCTTGGCCTCAACTAGTCATACCACACATGGGAGATTTTCGAGTGCCATTTTTAAAAAGGTCAAAAAGGAACTATTAAGTCCAGGTATTGTATAAATTTCATTTAAATTTGTTTTAACTCTTAATTTATGTATAAATTTCCAAAAAACCCAATAAACATATCAACACAAGTCATTATGATTCATGTTCAATTCATATGGTCTCTACCCTATAGTTGGTGTAGTCTCACTTAGTCTTTTAGTATGTCTATAGTCCTTACATTGGATCATGGGGACCCAAAAATCCCATTTCCTATACTGTCTTCCCTCGCCAATTTTCACACACCAAGGTCACCAAACACTATTTCATGGCCATCCAATGCAATCGTCACTATGCCTAACTCCAACTACATCCTACCTCTCAAACTCTCAAAACCTATTATCTGATTCCATTTTCTCACGACCCGCCTTCTTCAAGATGAGGTAAGGGACAAAAAATTTGTTCCCTTCCTTCCCCAAGATGAAGGAGAGATAATGACCCCAGGTTCTACCTTTAATATGCCCCAGAGTGGCAACTAGAACCAAGTCTATATAATCTCACACAATATGGAAGGCATTACCCTTTTTACAGAACTAGATCGGGAGATAATATGGTTAATCCTAACCAACTACAAATACCGAAAGTAAATTTAAAGCCAAAATTTACTCCCACATGTATGTTCAAATGTATAGCTTATTCATATAAAAAACCCACTATGTTAATGTACCAAAATAAAAGAGATTAACCAGCAACAATAACTAATCCTGACCCCTGAGCTAGTAACATCCAACACAGTCCTCAAAGTCCTCCTAGAAGATTGAAAATAGTTTTATATAAGTAGGGTGATTTTAAAATTAAACCCAGTAGGAAAACTAAATCCACCCATACACAAGTGAGTGAAAATACTAAAATCCTTATGAGAAAATATTAGAAACTCAAGGAACCAACCACAGAATAATAAACAGCCTATCCTCACTAATGAAAACTCACCAAATAATACAAGTCATGTAAAGTTTTAGTATAAACACATCGTTATTTGGGTACCCTAAACCACTTTTCTATTGGTTAACTGCCCATCCATAATGGAAAACGTCTTGACGCTACCACTCTTCCCATACGTAGTCCCACTTCCAGAACCTTCCCACACACATCTAGGCCTCAAACCACACACAATCCCACCCGCATACACATGGGCCTCAACAACCACGTCTGTCTCCCAAAGACACCTGGGCCTCATCTCAAAGATACATGGGAAAACAAACATCACTTATAGAAACCTTGGACTATCATCCACAAAAGTCCCTTTCCAAAAGGTTCTTGGGATACGGTAAGCCTCAAGCCATTTCAACCTTCCTAGATACGCTCGAGCGGTAAGAAACCAGAAGCGGGTGTGAGGAAGAATGTCAGAAACCATCCATCCATCCTCCTGCCAGGATGTTGGGAAAAGCACCCACCCCCATAAAATAAAGGTTTTTTGAATATAGTTATCTACAAAGGTGGGGTGAATATACAAATTACAATGAATTGAAATTTATTCTTAGAGATAAGAAAACACTCAGCCCAACCTATGGTTTTCCATACAAAAAACTAAATCATATAGAACCACAGTTAATACTACCCGAATATGCAAAACCACACAACAGCTACTGCCAATGAATAATCCAACCCATTTTTCATTTATTAATTTATTAATTTAATTTAATTTTTTACAGCACTGTCGGGTAAGTACCAACCACAACCGAGTCAAACCAATAAACAAATCTAGATTTTCAGTCCCACTGCACATCCCCATTCTACCACTAACAACTACCATTCATCAATTTTATACCACACAATCCTCTTCTCACAACCCATCTCTCATGGCCTACTACCCAACAATTCCCAGATGCAATCCCACTACATACAAGTTCATAACCACACCGCAGTCCCTTTTCCCAACGCCGCTAGATGACAATGACACAAACAAATGCAGTTCAGCTACCTACATGTCCATAAATTATATAATCAACCAGTCTCTCCAACTGTGACTCCAACACACCACCTGTACCACCCCACACACCAAGCCCACAAAAAAACCATTTAACCACCATCGTGATGTGTACTTGTACGACACCCTTCTCCTAGAACCAACTCCCATGCCCACCCCTATACCCATAACTATTCTCCCCACAGAAGCACCAGACAACTCATATAAATTCACAAAACCAAACAGAACATAGCACTCAACAAAACCTATCAAACAAGATATGTCAAGATTTTGTAACCAGTGTTCTTTAATCTAATTTAATAAATATGGGTCATCATATAAGTGTTTTCATCCTTGGGTGTCTATTTCATTTAACTGGGTATACGTGATTAGTCAAATATTCATTCACACTAATTATTTATAAGTAAAACCCAATTATAAAACATCATCCATGCACAAACAAATACAAAAAACAACCCTGATTTTCAAGAAGACCTATAACTAAAATAATTCATAAAAGCAAAAAAGATAATAGAATAAAGTAAGTGGTCAACATAAAGCCACCCCCATTCTATTATTTCATTGAACCTATTATCTTTTGATCATATTATTACCTTCTGATTCATTTCTTGATTTAAGAAAGGTATTAAACTATTCTTCATGATGAATAATTGGTTCACCCACCTGGCATGATACAAAAATTAAGAGAGAGAAATAAAATATATAACATATGATCAAAGGATTGAAGTTCCTACTTGTGTTGAGAACATGGGATTGTGTGAGTAGTAGGGAATAAATCCAACGAAATTGGGTAGGAGTGCTATATCATAGGCGCAAAACTCATCTAAATAGGAGAAAATCTAGGCACCCCAAGGAGAAATTGAAAACACACAAGGATGGAAAGATCACGAAATTGAGGATTCATACCATATTTTATAGGATTAACGATTTTAAAAGACATTAACGTTGGATCATGGTCAAGAACATGAAGTTTGGGTATCTCAAATCACCCAGAACATTAGGATATTTAAATATATAATTAATATCATTTGAAACACCTATAAAAATACTACTACAAGGAATTAAACTTTTTTTATGTCAAATAAGACGTAAGAGAGGTGAAACTAGAAAACTGGGAAATATGGGGAAAACTGAAAATGAGTCATTGATTGGTGAGTAATTAACGGGTGAGTCACTGATGCTGAGCTACCAATGAAATGACCTACTTATGTAATAACCTACCATTGCCTTGAACTACTTATACCTTGACCTAACTATTCCATAACTCACTGATGCCTCAACCTACATACACCCTGACTCAATGACTCCTTGACCTAATGACGCCCCAAATCACTAAGGCCTTGACCAACCAACACCTTGACTCATCGACACTGACAATGACACTCCTTACTTATCAATGCTGAAACTGACGCTCTTGACTCACCGATGCTGACACCTCTAACTCACCAACACAGTGACATACTAATGCACTAAAATGCCAACACACTGACATGCTATTTCACTGACATTCCGACACACTGAGTTACCGAAGGAAAACTAATTTTTTTTAAAACTCTTGAAATTAGCCACTATTGCCTCACAGAACACCCTAAACACTATTATTTTACAAAGAGAGGGCCCGTGGAAGTCCGGGTCATCAAAATAATGAGGAGTGAACAAAGTTAAATATGGGACTTTATCCAATTAAATTGTCTTAGGAGTGAACCTTGACTACTATGATGGATTAATTCATTTATGAATCATGTCTTATGAACTTCAATGAGTTATGAAATGTATCAAGATTATGATTTATTATATTAATGGTATAGATTTAAAGATTTAGTGGATGATATTATAATCTTATTCTTATGTTATGTTTATGAGATTATTGATATCTCACTTATTTTCCCTTACCGATCATCTAATCTCACCCTTTTTATATGTTTCCTTTCACAAGGTCATCAATAAAGGTTTTAGGAATGATATGTATAAGAAGGGTACTAGTTATGAATGCCTAAATGGAAGACTCTTATGAACCATTTGTTTATGTTTCCATGTTTACAAATGCACTAGAACTAAATGATTTATGTGTGGATCAATATGATATGTAATGGGTATTAATCTAATAATATTAATTATATAATTATAATAATTATGGGTCATTATAAATTTGATTCTTAAGGAAGGTCTGAGTACATAACTCATTAAGGAACCAAAAATGTCCTATTGTAATTATTTAAGAAATTTTGTGATATGTGTATGTCACATAGTCAGTATAATAGATAAATATCTAAACAAAAGTAACATAAATAAATAAAACATTTGATCCTCAGAGTCTAATGTGAAACCCATGATCGAACATACCTGATTCATCCAATTAAAAATGTCTTTATACATAGTACCATAGTCATTTATGTAAATATATTGTCACACTAGATATAAGGAAAAACATCAGTGGTTCCCCAATAATATATAATAATAATGAGCACACCAGATCTTTAGAATCACCTCAAGGCCCCTGATAATATATAAAAACAATAATGGGAACAAAAAATCCTTGGAAAAAAATCCTTGGTCACCCAAAAATATATAATAATAATTTCAACACCAAATACTTGGATCAACATCGAAGGTCCCCCAATAATATATAATAATATTGGACACACCAGATCCTTGGAATAATTTCCAAGGTCCCCAAATGAAATATAATAATAACGGGAACACCAAATCCAATTAATCTCTTCAAAGTCCCCATTAATATTAGCAGTAATAATATTCACCCCATATGGTTCATTGTGAATCAAAGGATATATTCTAAATCATCCATAACCATGTACATTGATATATGGGAACCCTATAAGGGTCATCACGAATCTAAGGATGTAGTCCATGGAACCCCCACCATGTATATAGATACATGTTCGACCAATAAGGATCATCAAGAATCCAAATATATGGTCCAAGGAATCCCCCACTATGTATAGAGATATATGAGATCCCTATAATGGTCATTATGAATATGTGGATATGGTCCACGTCATCATTCACTATGTATATTCATATATGGATTTATATAACATTCAAGCAGTCATGTAAATCCATATTATACATGTTACCATATAAGTATCACATGTTATTAAAATAACCCATGACAATTATTGTTACTATTTAATCATTCATCATATAATTAATCCATTTGATCAAATTCATCAAATAAGAATTCAACATTCAACTCATGTCCAACGAGGCCAATTATCCCAGTTCATAACAGATCATGCTCACGATTTCACGGCACATATAAAGTCCACTATATTCATGTGATAATTTATTTAGTACCTCAAAATGGTTTCTAATATCATAGTGAAATTGACCAAAATTAAACTTTTGACAATTGATGGTAGAAATGTCAAACCAGTGAAAAAGGGTCCACCTCGACCATTAACATTTTGTACACTAGAAGCAAGGGAATTCTATTTAGTATAAGATAAACAAATTCATAGTAAAAAAATTATTAATTCAAGGTTAAATCACCAAAAATGTAGATAACATGTATTTCATGTCACATAAAAATAATAATTTACTAGATAAACAATATGGAAAATCTTAGGAACTTCTTACCACAATTCTGAGTCGTATACCCATTTCAAATCAGTTCGACTACTCTCACAATGATAGGTCAAAAACTAATCATCCATCATCCAATTACCCATGGACCTAAATCATAATTATACTACCAATTAAATAATTTATAATAATTTTTAGTTTGTTATGAAATTTACAATAATTTAACTAATTAAATTCACATAGCTATAAATGAATAATTACTCATTGTTCAACCTCGTTGCACTGGAATCCACAAGACATAAGAATGAGGTGTCTACAATAAAGATAGAGGATTCTAAATTGAGTAATCTAAATCATTAGTCTGGAATTAGACCATCCCTTAGATCAAAAAAATATAGAGGACACAATTAAAAAAATTATTCCTGAAGAAATGCATGAAAGTAAATGAAGAACCAATCTATTTTTACCTTTGACTAATCTTCCTATAATGTCAAACAAGGATGAGTATAAGATGAATGAGATCACCCTAAATAAATGAAATATGGTTTAACCAAAGTTCATATTAGAAATCATATATATCAAAATATATATATATTAATGAAGGTCAATAATAACTTCATACCACTAGATCGATCTCATTTCAAGAACTCCAATGAATAAAAAAGAAGGAAGTATGTGATTGTCTGAGGAAGTCATCTAGATAAAGAGAGTTTATCAAAACCTATTTTGGAATCATCTATATTTAGAAATATATTATGGTAGTAGTGTGATATATTTTAATTGAGAGTAAAATTATTGAAACACACATCAAAATAGCTCACATGATATTCACATGTGAAATCCATAACTCCCCAAAAATATAAGGCATCCAATTTAGAAATTTCATATTTTCAAAATAAATGAAACCATGAAATGGAGGATTAAAACATGCCATAGTTTCCTGGATCATATTATGACCAAAACAATAGACCACGACATAGTATAGAAACCATGGTTTGGTTATACCATCCATTCCCTCCACTATGGTGTAATAAGGTCTTATTGGTCGTGGTCTACACAGATTCCACCCACATGATATGTTCAAGACCACAACCAGCCATGGGTGTACTGGTTAATCCAATGGATCATTGGTGATACCCAAGAGAAACATTACATAGACCACGAGATAAGGGGAAATTCATGTCCATTCTAGTCTCACAAGTCATTACACCCTTATTTGGCAAGGTATTCTTGTCCATGGTCAATAGAAAACTCCTCACTCTAAAAACCTGAGACCACACCTTTCATTGGGAAAGACGGACCTTCTTATTTTATACTGGTGATCACCAAACATGACATTGTTTGGACCATGACATGGTCTAGACCACATTGAACTGTTAAATTCCCCCAACATATTCGTATATCCTTATGTGACTGAGTTCTCAAAATGGAAAATCCACTAAATGGAAAATTAAAATTCATTATGAATTTATTATTCTATATCGACATGGGGTATATTGTCGATCATGTCGAACATTATATTAATATTTTCTTTCCAAACATTGATATGAAATTGGTATGATCAAATTTAATATATATATATATGAGAGATATATATATATATATAAGTTTTATTGGTTTTTAGGTAAATTATGATTTTCATGACATATGGGTATATTGATTATACTACATATGATAATAGTTATTGTTTGGTATGTTTTATCATCCACATGACTTCCATTTAATGTAGAATATCATTTTATGATACTTTCGAGAGGACTTATATTTGTGTATACAATGCATGAAATAGCCGTGGAATTTAATCATGAGTAAATACGACTACCCAAAGAATGAACTGGTGGGTTATATATAAAAACTACCATATAATGGTAGTGGGTGAGGGTATCCTTTCTTGATGAATTTACAAAAATCCCTGGAACCCATATTTCTATTTATTCTCCCCTATTTATCAGGAGGAAATTGCATTTCATTAAGGATGAATGGATCCCATATGAATGTCGAATGATTTTATACAGATCATGAATACTAACATACGCGGGATGATTTCTTTCCACTTTAATGATATTTAATAAACTCATCAAATGAAGATCAAAGGTTTAGAGAAATTTTTGGTGTAAGGTGAACACATTTACTAAAGCTAGTCATTTAGTTTCATCTATTTTTCATTTATCATTCATGGAAGATTCGAAGATAAGTGTTTCAATAATTTCTACTACTTGTAATAATAATTATTAGTATCTATGAAAAAACATGAGTGGTTTGAAAGGAATGGCTAAATAGTTAATTGAATCTTGGTAACTCTCACACATGAATGGTGACAAAGTGTGGCTCTCCTCCAATGAGTTCCATTATGATGTAATGAGTTTAATTCCTAAAGAGTTGGCGAAATAGATTTCTTTGATAGGTTCAAATGGAAGTCATGTTAGATTTGTACATATGTGGAACTAAGATTCCACCACTATTTAGTAGTATCAGAGAGAAAAAATTGATTTACATCTATGAAATCATGAATTGAAATTTATAAATAACAAAAAGGAGTAGTGTTTTCATTTTCTGGAAATTTGTTTCTTAGAAGGGTTTACCATTACGCATCTAGGCTATATAAAGTTGAAAAATACCTTACCCTTACATAGATCATTCTATTTACTGAAAGGAAACATATATATCTTTATGAATAATGTTAACTGATGTATAGCCATTACACAAATCAGTTGTGTAAGGGATACTAGGGTGTTACCAACACGTGTGTGGTCCCATAAAGGTAACCCATGATTTACCGTTACATGACGGGGTTCACTTAAGGGTGAACATAGTTTTCCAATTTTTACATAAAGGTAAGTCCTTTTTTACCCTTATATAGAATCTTCTATGTAGGGTTCATGGGTATCTTTTATTTTGTATACTATATTTGTAAGGTTAGAAGGAGGTCACTCTTACCCAAAATAAGGATTCTGTGTAAGGGTATAAAAAAATTTATTAAGAATTTATTTTATATAATAAATTTTTTATGGTTTATAAAGTCTTCAAAATCATATTAAAAATCAATTTGGGTAAAAATAATTTATAAAGAATTTAATAATTAATTAGTTATTTTTAAATGTTTTATTATTTAGTAATTAAATGTTTATACAACTTTTATTTTTCCCAAATATTAAATGTTAATATTTGAAATAATTTTTAACCAAATTATATGGTAGGAATTATGATCTACAAGTAGAAGTGTTTATTTAGAAATCATAAGTGATACTTTATAATGGTTATAGACTATAAAATAACGAGAAACTACAATTTTATTTATTTGAATTATTAATAACTAAAAATTATTTTATTGGCTTGTTTAAAATTCCATATTTTGGTATTATGTAACCCACATCAAAGATTGTTTTGATGATTGATACAATCAAGGATTAAATAATGCATAATTATTCGATATTTAGATTATGTAATATGTTTACATAATAGAAATTGGATCTTAAATAGTTTATAATTCATATAATGTCATACCTTTAAAAAAGAAATTACATATAGTGATAAAAATAAAATATTTCATATTATAATGAATATTAAATTTTTATATCCCGAATTATAGAATGTTCATAATGTTTAAATGGAAATTATGCTAGGGTTTATAATTATATAATGTTTAAATTGTTTATATATGATTATTTCATTTTTATTAAAACAATTATGCCTTATTTAAGGTTTATTATCTACCATATACATGTTTAATTATTGTTTAAGAAATATTAATATTGAGTATGATTTAGTTTAAAATGATAACTTTCTTCTAGGATAAATCCTTATAGTATATGTTAGGAAATGTTAAAGAATGTATATTTTTCATCTTCCTTGACCTCAATTTTTAATTAATATTATGAGATTGATTCTAGTTATTGGTTATAGTTTGTGGATATTTGGTGCTAGAGATATCAGGAATTTACTTCCCTATTGAGTGAATTCTCCCCCGGTTGAGGCACTGGGTGTTAGAATACCTTCATACTTGGAGGTCCATGCCTTATCCATGAATGTGAATGGGTTTGGATATCTGTCACTCTAGGATTACTCATGAGGAGATGTTAAATATCTTATAAGTCAATGAATTTACATGAAATTATCATGTACCCTATGTATATTATGCATTCAAATATGTATGATTATACTTGACTCCAAATTTTTGGTGAGTAACACAAACTAGTGGGCTGTAAAAATATTTACACACCAATATGGTTTGAAAATATTGATTAGGTGGTGGAATATGATTACAAACTAAAATAACTAGAATAAAACATACATAAAATGGAATAAAGTGATGTAAGAAGGTTAAAGTAATATCCCCTTCAAATACTAAGGCTGAGATTCCTTTTAATGAAGCACATTGCAAGACAAAAATCATTCAGTGGGGTATTATCGAGCTCAAAAAGAGTACACCTAGATTATATTGTATAAGGAAAGAATTCTATAACTAACTTTGGAGTATCAGGATTGTTTTGCTTATCTCGACCAAGTACCCCGCAATGGCTATTTTTCAGCTTATTCATGGTGCTTTATTTGAGTTACACTTAGTTGGGAATCTAGAATAGTTATGATACCATAGGATTACAATTGAGTATATCCATATGATGGATTGATCAAAGTGTTTTTTCCATAACTATCGAAGATTTTTATATGATGTGATTGAAAATTATTATCTACTTGATATCATCACTGATTATTTATAGGACAAATTATGTAATTCATAGTGAAATATGGATCTTGGCCTACTAATGGATATGATGAATTTCAAAATGGGTTATCATTTCAAAAGGATTCTAGTCAAAAATAGACATTATTAAATGGTTTTTAAAACATGATAATCATATGAAAAAATATTCTATTGTAGATGAATAGCATTATCATTATCAAAATAAAAATTGAGATTAATCCTTAGATAGAGATGATTAATGTAAGATACTAATAATACTAGTAACATAAGAAATGTTCTCAACAATTATTAGTAATTTAAGAAGAATATTCATAAAGGAAAATTATATGAGCGAAAACAATTCGTTTATGATTGACCAAGTGTTGAACTTGTTCATTAGGTGAATCTAGATTTATATTGAAGCATAGACTGATTCATTGAACATTTTGATGTAATTCAATGAAAATTTTCCAAATGAAATTTAGTCTTCCCTAAGATAACCAATATGATTCGGTGTGTCATTGATTTAATGAATTTTTGTCTCATATACTAAAAATGACCAGGCTTGTTAAGTGATATTAAATATGATTGAATATATTGATGACTCAATGAGACTAAATGTTTCCTTAAACCATTATTTATTATACAAATTAATTCTATTATTTTGACAAATATATGATATGAAATGTTTTATTTACAAGTGTTTTAAATATATAAAAGGTAATAAAGAGAAAATAATTGAATTATAGATATTGAATTTTGTTTTCATGTAATAGAGAAAAGGAGGTTCCAGATTGATAATTTTATTGTTTATGTCTGGGATAAAATTTTCAGAGGATGTGTTTTTTATCTCATTCGTCTCTTGGGAATATCATTTAAACAATATTTTTTAAATGAAAATATATAGGTGTTTTTAATACAAATGATTGTTGATATTTTATATCCTATAACATGCTTTAAGTGGAAATAAAAAACAGATTATTCGTGTAAGAGAATTTATCTTATTGTCATCTATAGAAATGTTTTGAAAATATAATTTAATTCATTGAATAGTTTACACAATATTATGAAGGAGTTGAGAATAGATAAACATGACATATGATGTCAAGATACTAGTTCTGAATTGATAGTGTATGTATGTAAAAGTTAAAACCATAATATGTAAAGTTGGTTGAAAAGTTCAATAATGACTACTTAAAAATATAATCAAGGTCATTGAAACACATGGGTTTGGAGAAGGAAGGGTGATAATTCAATATATATTGGATTTTCCAAGATATACCTTACAAAATTTTTAGAACTCCATGGAATTTCAATACCATGTATGAATGTTATAAAAATTAATTCATCATTTATGAAATTTATATAATACCAAATGTATATTTTAATAGAAGTTATAAATAAAAAAATGTTTAAAATTAAATGGAAAAATTGATTCAGCTTGTAGTTTATTTTTTTGGGATATAATAAATAGTTACTACATCAAGAATTTAAATTTATAGGATTTTATCAAGATAAAATGTAACTAACTAAAAGTTGTATATCATTATATTATTACTATCATGTGATAATATAATTTGTCCAAAAACATAGTGTTTTTATGAAAATTTTTGAGATGATTTAATTTATACACATAGTTTATGAATCATAACATTCTATGTCATTTATACAACAAAGATATGGAATAAATATTTTTGTTTAAAATAAATTGTTTATTTAAATATTTGTTATAAAATGAGAGAAACAATTCCTACCTACCATAAGTTGTATATTTTAGTAAAATATTTTTTTAAATGAAAATGTTAATAACACATTGAATACCATATATGATATGAAAGAAATAGTTTAGTTGTTGATTATTTATAATAATGGGAAGTAAAGTTATTCCCAAACAGAAATGGGTTTGTGAAACATATAATGATTTTATGAAAAGAATACAATTTCTATCAGTATATTGGGATTAAGTTTAATCTTACATAAGTTTAATGTTAAAAAATAGCTGTTTACACCAGTATAAATTTAAAGTGATTTCCACTTAATTTTCAACAATTTTCAAGACATGTGATAGTAAAAAACAATGTAATGTTTTGCATTTAGTTACATTTTATAAATTTCATATCATTAGTTCATAAAGGATCAAATGAGTCTGATAATAAATAAATTTTCACTCAAAATCTTTCATGAGTTTAGGATATATGATGATAAATAAAAAATAACAATTAAAATTTTTTTATCTTGAAAAATAAAAGACAATATTTATTGAAGGACATTACCAGTAAAAATGAAATGTAAATTACACTTCACATCCTAAAGGAGTTTAGGGTATGGAGGTAAAGAGAAATTTAAAGAGTTAAATTAGTTACCATATCAAAGTGGTTATAACATTATCCAAAAAAAGTCTAGGGTATGATAGTAAAGAGAAATGTAAATAGTTAAATTAGATACCATAATAAAGTGGTTATCACATTATCCTAATATATTTTAGGGTATTGTAGTGATATAAAATGTAAGAGTTATATATAGTTACCATGTGAAAGTAATATTAACATTATCATAAAAGAGTTTAGGAGGGCCTGTAAAAAATAAATTTTGTAGTTACATTATATGAAGGAGATGTTTGACGGAAGAGGGTTCCAAGGATTATTATGATAACCATATAAAGAGTTATAAGTAGAAAATATATGTTGGTATATTAACATTTGATTTTATGAAGTTAATGATTTAAATATGTTTAAGAAGTTGAATATTTAGGAATATGATTCCTAATTCTCACCATTTCTCAATATGTTTTACTTTATAGATGTTTCTTACTTAAACATTTCATTGGAGAGTTTTATTATATGGCCACATAAAGATGTGACATGAATTACATATGATATAACGAGTTAAAAAATCTAGAATGTTTAGAAATCATAAGTCCGGTATAGAAGTTTCTCATATATGATATAATAAACCAGTTCTTATATTAGATTGTTTACATATTATTAAAGAGTATTCGAATATAAAAATGTTTCATATTAATGATAACCAATATTTTATAATTATTTCACATTATCTTCATAAATTTTTGTATAGATATATATTTCATGATGTGTAATGATAATGGAACTCTCAATATATGGCTTTGAGTTTATCCTTATCTGACTTCTTTAGGGACTAATATATGTTATGATGAAATTATAATGTTAGAATGAAAAGGATTGTTGAATATAAATATAAAATATGATTCTGATGAAAAAAATAACAAATATGGTTCTTTGTGTGTGTTGTATGACCTAATAAGTATACCCCCACAGAGGTTCATATAGAAGTATTTGGTATAATAGAGGTGTATGGATCATATTTTATTCCACATTACCTAATATTGGTGAGATTCTGAATATGATAACCTTTATACTTTGATACCCAACATATGATCATATACTTATTGACTTAGCTAATACAAAATTAATTGGGTATGCTTATGACCATGTTGTTAGTTGAATCTTAACCAAATGTGATTTATCCTCTCATATGGTGAGAATGATTTATGGTGCCTCGATTTGGATATAGTATGGAAGTGTTCTACCACACATAGATGTTGTATATCTATTAAGATAAAGGACTTGTGATGTGCTTATCAATAAGTATGAATGGCATGTGATGTATTCATCAGTAAGAACAATCTACACTCTGAGAATTGAGAATTGATTAGTATTCTCTATGGGATTGACATGTTCTTTTTTCCATAGTCACATGATGACTTGGGGAAATGGAAAATTTGATAAAGAAAATCTCATATGATCCAGACATGTGGACATGGATATTGAGATACATGTGTTTGAAGGAGATCATGCTAGTCCCCTTTATAAATTGTGTATCATTGAATCTTTACTATAGTCCTCTCTTTGATTACATATATATATACCTATAGTGTCACGTACATGACTTCTTTTAAAGTGAATTTTTAATTAAATTTATATTCAATCTTTTTTTTGAGGGGTTTTTGAGGTATTTTTGGAGAAAAGAGTTGTTTCATCAAGATTTGGGCCAAACTACGATCCAATTTCCGGATTTTAAAAATAAATTTTTTCTTTTTATAACTCATTTTTATCACTTTTCACCCATTAAACTTCCCACGTGGCCTACATGACCTATTAAAACTACCATATCCATTAGGTCCCCTTAGGAGCTCATAATCCTGGTGGATTTGGGTGATTTATTCAAGCAATGGGAAAACCCATGAACCCATTTCTAGATTTATGAAGATAATTAATTTCATTTAAATATCATTCATTTCTCAACATATGATTGTAATTTTACCCCTAAATCGAGCCCATAAATCCAAGACGTACCCCCATGTTCTATTTTCCCTCTTTTGATCTCATCTTCATCATGGATTCGGGGGAATTTCTTCGTGGTTTCTCAAATTGTCTAGATTTGCAAATAGAATTTGATCCTCTAATAAATAATTCATTATTTAATCTTTTCCCCCCATTTCAGTCCCCACTCTACCTCCTCATCCTTATTCAAACCTCCTTTAAAAAATTTGATTCTTGGAGATTCTACTATTGGTGAATTTTGGGAGATTTATTCAAGGTTTCTCAAGTGAGTGAATTCTTCTCTTGTTCCGTACATTTAAATAGAGTTTCTCCCCTCTTTCATGACTTTAGAAATTTAATGAAATTAGAGTTTTGTGCCTAGGGTTTTTTTTGAGTTTTCTGGTCCAATCTTGTGGTTTTAGGTTCATTTTAACTCCCTTGTGGTGCAGTGATGGTGTTGTTGAAGTTCTGCACATGGATTTGAGGGTTTTGACACTCTTGGTAGATGATTCAAAGTGTATGGATTATATAATGAGTTATTTTTCTAGATTTATATTTTTTACGTTTCTCTTTAATTATTTTGGTTGAGAAAACTATTTTTCGTTTCATTTTTTGAGTGGGTGATCCTTAAGTGCCAATATTGTGTGAAAATGGGTGTTTTACATGTGCATTCCATGATGTACCATTGGGTGTTTTTGATTAATTCATGGAATGGATTTATGAAAATGTTATAGTGTTAAAAATCCTGGTTTGGTGTAATATTCATATTCATTGGGTTTTAAAATACGTGTTTTAAATGTATTTTGTTTGTGCAACATTTTGTTATAATTTGTGAAATTGTTTTATGGAAATTCTATGTTTTTATTTGAGTTATACGAATGGTGAAAAGAATGTTTTGATACTTTTTTGACTATGTATGACCTGAAATTGTGTTTTTATGTGTGAATTGGATTTGTTATCATGTGGAACTTGTTTTAGCATAAAGAGGGAAACCTGGGTATTTAGGTTGGCAGACATGTACTAGTACGATATTGATCCGGAGTGGTTTTTCCCCTATTTCACATAGGATTTTTTACAATGAAAACACTAACAAAACAATCGTTGTGATTATTGGGGACAAATAGGCTATGGTTTTGTTCCCTACTAGTGGTTAGTGCACGAGAACATATATTGTTATGGTTACTTTTACACCAAGATACAACGTACCAGAGGCTCATAACTAACAAGTGCCTACGAGTGTTTCTGTGTTTAGTGATCATTGAATATTTGGTATTTATCTTTGGACCATGGTGTGTATGGATGGAATGTTTAGTAGATTGAATGTTTCATTTATAATTTTTAATTCCTTAATGTTACCCCTTGAAAACTATTTTAATTAAAGGTTGCATCCTTTAGAAATTATTGCTACCAATACTTGATTACAACACTCGCATGATTTTTAGCTATGATGTTTGTCACAAGTAATATTTTGGAGGTATATTATTGGACTTACGGTCACAACCTACATACACTTTGTGGTGTTTGTAGACTTGATTATTTTTTACATAGGTTTGGGAAAGTCCTTTGGAGATATAGGTTCGGGTTGTTAGTTACTTTTGTGGTGCGATGTTGTGAAGACGGATCGTGGGTTATAGTCCCTTATTGTGTGGAAGTCTTTGGGATGTTTTTACTGCTACATTTGTATTTTTGGACCTATTGTATCATGTTAAAACCTTGTATTCACTTATGAATTTTAGTTAAGGCTTGTTTGGCAGGAATATTCAGATTGGGTTTATCCTTTGTTATTGGTTGTTTGATGAATCCTAACTCAGGTAAACCATTCCCAAACCATTTTTTATGATACCTGAGAACTTGTTCTAGCCTGTGAGGATAGGGAATGCCCTTCAAGGCTTTCCACGGGTAGGTTAGGTACTGGTGTTGATGGTGACCAGATTTGGTTCGTGACAAAATTGTATCGGAGGAGGTTATACTTTTGGGTTGTATTATTATTTTGGATGATTCTGCATAGACAAAATCTATGAGTATCTGGGATCAGATTTGTTGATGTGAGTAGGGTTACTAGGCCACACCAGTCATAACATCCCTCAAGTCAACATGTGATGATGAAATTGTTTTCTTGACTTCTACTCCAGGTGGGATGTGTGAGTTGCAGACTGTACATGGACATTGAGTGGGAGTGAAGTGGTCACATATTTAATTGTTGAGAACAGATTGGTTTATTTATATTTGATGTTGTTTCTGAAAATTTTCAGAACTTTTTTTCTAATGATTGATCTTGTGACTATTGCCTTTTGTAGCAATATTCCTACCCAAAAATCTCCCACACACCCATGGGAGGATGCCGAATAGAGTTCTCCCATACCTCTTTATCAGAGATTAGTGGAAGCTGTAGTTTAGTATGTCTATGCTCTAGGATAGGTAACATCTATTGCTTCTACTCTATTTAGAGATGATGAAATTGGTTCTAAGAAGGACAATGACTAAGAGTTTCTGAAAAACAAGCCTCCAACATTATGGGGTAGCACAGAATCCTAGGTATAAGAGGAATGGATCAAAACGATTGAGCACATGTTTGAGTTCCTTGACATGCCTGAGGATGTTAGGGTAAAATGAGACTCTTTTCTATTAGAGGGTTATATCCCTAGGTGGTGGGAATTAGTTCTTCAAGATGGGAAGCAAGAAAAAATGATCTAGAATGACTTCAAGGTGGACATCAATAACCAGTAATTCCATGTTCTCCTGCCATATGATAGATCCCAGGAGTTTATGGAAATTTTTCATGGGGATCTTATAGTGATAGATTATTCCAACCATTTTGCTGATCATGTACGATCACGTTGAGAACTTTGTCATGCCCTTCGAAATGAACAATCGTCTAGCAGTCTCTATGGATATCATGAATACGATGTTCCACTAGTATCTCATATCGTTCTTCATGGTATTTGGGGATGACTTCCTGGTTTACTCTGGATCCGAGGTATAGTATAAGCATCAATTTCAGATTATTTTGGTCACTTTTCAGGATCACTCCCATTATGGAAAGCAGCCCAAGTGAACCTTTTGGATTAGGTAGGTGAAGCTAATTGGTAATGTGATCTCGGAGAAGGTATTTTTAGTTAATCCTAAGAATATTAGTGTAGTGATTTTATGGGAGAAACCTAAGAATGTGTTTTATATTAGGAGTTTCCTCAGCATAGAAGGATACTAAATTTTGTTTTTTTGGAGATTTCACTCAACATGCTTCTCCCATGATCGTGCTCACCTAGAAAGGGGTGAAGTTTGGTTAGGCCCCAAAATGTCAGGCATCCTTCGAAGAGCTAAAGCAGTGGTTGACATCCACCCTGGTGTTGATATTTCTAGAATCTAGAAAGGTAAATATGGTGTATTGTGATGCTATAGGTATGGGTCTATGGTGTTTGATTCTGTATGATGATTTTGTGGTGGTTTATGGCTCCCGTGAACCACATCCATATAAAATAAATTACCCGACCCACAACTTGGAGATAGTTGTTTGGATGTATTCTTTGAAAACCTGGCATCAATACCTATTTGGGGAGAAGTTTTTGATCTATGCTGATCACAACTTCTTATCCTACATCTTCTCATAGAAGGATATTATTCGGAGGTAGTGGGGTTGGATTGAGTACTTTTAGGGTTTCAAATTTGATATATTATACTTCATGAGAAAGGGTAATTTGGTGGCTTATTCCTTAAGAAGAAAATTACTAGTTCATGCTTTGAGGAAGCCTAGTGATGAGTGGAATATGATGGGACCCTCTTCTCAAATGTATGTAGAGACTAAAGAGCACAGTGGATGTGCATTCTTGGTAAGCGACCAGTTTAAACCCCTTCACTTCAGAGAGGATTTAGTAGGATCATCCCATTGATGAGTTGTTCCAGCAGTCTAGGAAGTTTCTTCATTTAGGGGATGCTTCTTCAGATTGGTCTCTATCTTACAATGAGATCTTGTGCTTCAATTCTCAAATAGTGGTACCATTATCTCTGTGGAAGGCTGTAATATGGGATATCCACCAGTATTATTGGGTCATCCTTCCTGGTGCTACCAAGATGTATTATGATGTTCATCTTTAGTTCTGGTATTCAGGAATATGACAGGATGTAGCTGACTTTATATCGAGATGCTATACTTGTCTAGAGGTGAAAGAAGAGAAACAAAGGCCCTACGAGATTCTTCAGCCATTACCCATTCCTACTTAGATGTGGGACAAGGTTTCAATGGATGTCATAGTTGGTTTACCTCATACACATTGGGGAAATAATGCTATCTCGGTGGCAATTGATCTTCTGAACAAATCGGCCCATTTTATTCCAATCAATGATTTGACCAAAGTGGTAGAATTGGGCCAGTTGTATGTGAAATAATTTAAGTCTCCACGGTGTTCCATCAACCATCATTTCATATAGGGACCACATTTTACCTCTTGGTTTTTGAGTGGCCTTCATAAGGCATTAGGGTCACCGATTAAGTTGAGTATGGCATACCACCCTCAAATAGATCGTCAAATGGAGCGAGATAATCAGATATTAGAAGACATGATTCGGGCATGTGTGTTGTATTTTTTTGGTTTATGGGATTTCCATTTGGGATTGGTAGAGTTTTCTAATAATAATAGTTACCAATCCTCAATTAAGATGGCACTGTTCGAGGCGCTTTATGGTCGACCATGTAGATCTCTTTTGTATTGGGTGGAGGTGGGTTAGACTTCACTACTGAGTCAAGTATTTTCGAGAGACATCAAAAAAGGGTTAGTTGATTAGACATTGGTTTTGGACAACATGGAGTCGAAAAATGTTTTTTTTTCTATCAGAGGTGTCAATCTTTGGATTTTTCCCTCGGTGACCGGGTATTCTTGAATCTGGCACCTCCCTTAGGTCATCACTATCTTGCTATGTAAGAGAAGATAAAACCAAGGTATGAGGGACCTTTTGAAATCATTTATGGGATTGGTAAGGGGGAATAATGGTTATAATTTCACTCTAGGTTTACATTGATCCAAATGTGTCCCTTGTCTCTCATATAAAGAAATACAAACTGGACCTATCCCTTGTTTTGAGTTGGGAGGAGTTGGAGTTGGAACCAGATCTGTCTGTAGTTGAGTGACCAATGTGTATTTTGGAATCATGAGAAAAATTGATTTGAAGGAATATTATTCCTCTAGTTTGAGTCATCGGGCAACATGGGATTGATGAGCATGATACATGGGAGCATAGTCTTGGGTCAAAGAGCACTTTACATTTCTCTTATCTGATCAGGCTTAAAGCTGACTTTTTGAGGGTGGAAGGTTTTTATGGTGGGGAGAGTTTTAAAATCCATGAATTATTTTGATGGTATTTTTTCATGTAATTTATATTATTTTTTCCTTTTTGGGGATTCCGAGGAATTTTTTTAGAAAAGGATGGTTTCTTCATGAGTTGGGCCAAACTGGGATCCCATTTCTAGATTTTGAAACAAAATTTGTTTCTTTTATAAATCCTTCATTTTTTAAATATTTTCACCCATTATGCTTCCCACTTGGCCTACCATGACCTATTCAAACCACCATATCCATTTGGACCCATTAAGAACTCATAATCACGGTGTCTTTGTGTGATTTATTTAGGATTTGTGCCTACCCATGAGCCCATTTCCAAATTTCAAGATGTAATTTATTTATTTTATATCTCATTAATTTTTTAACATTTTTCAATCACTCCACCTCTCCCTTGATCCCACAAACCGTATAATCTCCCCCTATGTTCGGTTTTTTTATCGTTGGAGCTTATCTTCATCATGGATTAGGGTGAATTTCTTCATGGTTTCTCAAATCATTCAGATTTGAAAATGGAATTTGGTTCTTTCATAAATCATTCATTTTTTATTCTTTTCCCCCATTTCTATCCCCACTCAAACTACCTAGCCTTATTAGAACATCCCATTCAATTTATTTCAACTTGGAGATTCAACTATTCATGTATTTTTTGCAATTTATTCAAATTTTATCAAGTGAATTCCTCTCTTCTTCATTCCATTTTATTTTGGGTTTTTACCCTCATTATTGAAGTTACAAATGTACATAAACTAGGGATTTATACATAGTATATGTTTTTGAGTTTCGGGATCTAATATTTTGGTTTAGGCTCATTTTCACTCCCTTGTGGTGTGACGGGGGTGTTGTTGAACTCCCACACAAGGATTTGAGGGTTTTCACACACTTGATAGGTGATTCCATGTTTAATAATTGTAGAATGACTTAGCATTCGGTTTTAATATTTTTTTAGGTTCCTATTTTATTATTTTGGGTGCAAAAAAGTATTTTTGGCAGCATTTGTTATGTTGGTGATCTTTAAGTTCCAATTTTTTGTGAAAATGAGTGTCTTACATGTGAATTTCATGTTGTACCAATTGGTGTTTTTTATTAATTCTTGTAATGGCATTATAAAAATGTTTTAGTGATACAAATTCTTATTTGGGGTAATATTGAAATGAATTTGGTTTTAAAATAAGTGTTTTAAATGGGGTTTTTGTGCATATTTTTGTTAAAACATATTACATTGTTTTATGGAAATTTTAAGTGTTTATTTGAGTTATACGAATGGTGAATAGAATGTTAAGATTCTATTTCGAGTTTGTATGACCAAAAATGGTGTTTTTATATTTAAATGGAATTTTTTAGCATGTGGAATTTTTTTGAGAATGAATAGGGAAACCAAGGTATATAGGTGGTCAGATGTGTAGTAGTACGCTAGTGATCCAGAGTGGTTTTGTCCCTATTTCACTTAGAAATTTTGAAATTGACAACACTAAAAACTATTATGGTGATGATTGGGGGCCAAAAGGTTATGGGTATTTTCCATACTAGTGGGTCATGTATGAGAATGAATATTTTTATGGTTACTTTCACATTGAGATATGAGGTACCTAGGTATCACAACTAAATAGTGTCTTAGGGTGTTCCCGGATTTATTTCTCAATGAATATTTGGTATTTATAATTGGATCATGGTGTTTATGGATTCAAAATCCCATAGATTACATGTTTTATTTAAAATTTCTTATTCCTTAATGGTACACCTTGAAAAGTATTTTTATTTAAATGTTGCATACTTTATACATTATTGATACCATTTATTATTTACAACACTTGAAAGATGTTTATATATGATGTTCGTCACATGGAATTATTTTCTATTATCCTATTGTGATTAGGATCACACCCTACATACACCTTTGGGTGTAAGTAGACTTGATACTATTTGACACAGGTAAAAGAAAGGCCTTTGGAGATAGAATTTTGGGTTGTTAGTTACTTCCCTGGTGCTGTGTTGTGGAGATGGCCCATTGGTGATAGCCTCTTGTCATGTGGAGGTATTTGGTTAGTTCTTACTAAAACATATATTTTTTTGGACCTATTTGGTCCTGTTAAAAACCTTGTATTCAGTTCCTATGTTTTGTTAAGGATTTTTCAGCATGAATTTTCAGATTGGATTTATTATTCGTTTTGGATTGTTTTATGTATCCTATATCTGTTAAACCATTCCCGAACGATTGTTTATGATACCCAAGAACTTTTCCCAGCCCATAGGGATAGGGAAAATACTTTGTGCCTTGATGCAGACTGGGTTGGGTTCTGGTTTCGATGGTGACCAGATTCAGTTCGTGATATTGAGATTCATATTTATTGTCAACACTATAAATGTTAATGGGGTTAAAAATTGTGGTTGATTTAATGAGGACTGAGTTTGACTCAGACATCTACACTAAATATTTTTTAGAGTAAATCAAAAAGTGTTAAAAATGGATGTGGAAAAGGTATTTCATATGATGTGATACAATGTAATGTTAAAGAGAGCTTTCTGAAAGTGTTTTAGAAAAAACACCAAAGGATTTTTTGATATGGTTTCACATGATATTATATACGATACAATATAAATGAAATTGTACACAATATATTCGTATTTTTTGAAAGTGGGAGATTGAAGGAGGAATTTTCCTAAATCCATACATACATATATATATATAAGGTGTATTTTTTTCATTCAAATTATGATTTTAATTTTTTATGGTTATATCATTTATATTGTATACGATAATTGTTATTCTTAGGGTAGTTCGATCATCCAAAAGACAATCATTTAATGTAGTGTTTCATTCAATGACATGTTTGGGATGACTTAAATTCATGTATATGAAACATGAGCCTTCCATGGAATTTACTAATGCGTTATAAAAACATTAGTAAATACAACTTCCTAGGGAACATCCATGAGACTCATAAATAAACATTATCCTTAAATGGTAGTGGGTGGGTATGTAATTACTTGATGCATTGCTGAATGTCCCTAGAACATGTAGTTCTCAAAATTCTTTTCATTTTTTTATAAATAACTTACATGACATGGAGTATGGATAGACCCCATATGAATATACAATTATTCTATATAACATGTCGATACCTTTGGAGGTGAGATTTTCTTTCCAATTTGGTGATCTTTATCAATGTCATTATAGGATGATCAAAGGTTACAAAGGAATCTTCAGTGTAGGTACACACAATTACAATAGTTCATCATTTCTATTTAACATGTTTTCATTTATCATTCATGGGATATCCGAGAAAAAGGGTTTGAATCATTTTTTCATTATCTAATAATTGTTATTAGATTATAATAAAACCCTTCAATATGTTACATTAGAACATTAATTGAATTATTTTGATTCAAAATATGAAAATTCATTCCCTATTATCTACTACAAAAATGCCTTTAATAGCGCCAGAGTAGGCCTTTATTGGCAATGATAAATGCTCCCTTTAAGAATGCTAAAAAAAGCACTATTAAAGGGGTCATTTAACAACATTTTTTTAGTATTGTTAAAGGGACCATATAGAAATTCTTTTTAAATGCTGTTAAATAGGGAATTTAACAACACTTTTTTATTGATGATAAAAGAATCACTCTTAAAAGGGGAAAATTTCAGACGTCCATGAGCCTGAACCCCTTTATCAGTGCTCCACGAATCCAATATTAGCACTTTTCACCACACCACCCCTTTTATCAATGATTTGTTAATTTCTAGCCTCATGCATGCCTTAGTGGATTCAAACCCTACAGCGCTCCTACAAATATAGAAGGCATTTACCACTACACCATGTCGGTGTGTTGTCTATTTAATGATATTTCTTTTTATTTATATATATTTAAATATATTTATATAATTATTTCTAAATACCTTTTTACAATATCCATGTGTGTGTGATAAATATATCATTATATTTATTAAAATTTATTATATATTATATTCATTTTCATATAGTAGAATATAATATAAATATATATTTATTTATTAATACACACATATATGTATATATAAACATTATAAATATATATTTATAATGTAAAAACTTGTTAGATATTTTATTAAATGCATTTTTAGAT
The DNA here is from genome assembly GCA_963277665.1 of Viscum album. Taxonomy (NCBI): domain Eukaryota; kingdom Viridiplantae; phylum Streptophyta; class Magnoliopsida; order Santalales; family Viscaceae; genus Viscum; species Viscum album. The sequence goes on along the minus strand of OY728143.1, from coordinate 1,691,512,895 downwards.
TATGTATGTATTTATATATATTATAATATACATTTTTAGAGATATATGTTGATTTATAAATTTATTTGAGTGATTTTTTTATTATATAATAGATAACATGGATATATTGGATTATAAATAACAGTAAATTATGAAAAAAACATTATGTTCCATAATATCAATATGAATTTATTCATAGATAATAATTTTATTCCCTACTGAAAAATGGAAACATACACCTTTAAACGAGGCTGAAATTCCATTGAATGTTGAAAACATTGGGTATCCCGACTGAAAACTAAATTTTGGAGGAATTATTGGCCAATTTGGGATATAAAAATTTGAAAGAAGTTTCCCTTGTATCACTGTCATATAGATCTTGTCACAGGCTTCAATTTGATATGTGGTAGAGCCCATACACACATCAGGATCAAAGGTTATGGACATTTGAAGTTCAAGTTACATTTTCAACTAATTTTATATCTTTTATAAATTTTGAAATTTTTGGTATCTTCATATTGGTATTAAATTTCTATTAATTGGTAAATATAATAAAAATAATAATTAAAAATATTTTTTATTGATTGATAAGACATTTTCACTAAATATCTGATATATTAAGTATAAATGTCTATTTAGCTTAAATAAAACATATTTTAGAAAATATATATTATATTTTTATCGATATAAATATATAAATATATTAGATTTAATGATAAATATTTTTCTAAGTATAATTTTATCAGCGCATGTAAAAAATCACTGTTAAAGGGGTTATATATTAGTGCTTCTAAAAAAGAGCTGATGAACCCCCCAATCAGCACATTTTTACAAGCATTGATAAAATTCTCCATTTATTAGTGCTTTTTCAAAAGCACTTATAAAGGTCCCCCTTGAGCATTTCTTTTTCTTTGAACTATTAAATACCCCCTTTAACAGTGCTAAAAAAAGTGATGTTAAAGAATCCCTTTAATAGTTCTTTTTTTAGTGGTGACAAAAGTGGTCTTTAAGAGAATTTTTATCCAGCGCAATTAAAGCCCCATCTCTAGATAAGCCCAGTTTTATAATAGCGATTGAAAACAATAAATTTCTTGTTGAAAATTATATATAAAATATAAAACATCCTTCATTTAAAAAATTTATTATGAATCTTATAATGTGGCTACTCAAATGAATTATTTCCATCATTTTAAATTAAAAAAACTATAATTTAAACATAACTTACTCAATAAATTACCAACTGACATTGAAACTGGAAAAGAACTAGAAAAAAAATGAATTATATATTTAATTAGATGAAATTTATTACTTGTAATGAAATCTAATATAAAATGTCTTATTTTAATGGGATAAATAATATTGACTATAATGTATTGAATCCTTTTAAAAATTGGAATCAATTCCTTGTTTTGTGCAGAAAATTGAGTTTGAATTTCTCCTTTCCACAATGAATTACATTTCATCCCATAAAGGGTGATAAGGGATTGGTTTTAAATGTTGATATAATTATTGTTTTTAAAGTTTTACCATTATAATAGCAATATAACATAGTACTTTCACTAGTGGTGAACACAATTGATTTTTTAGAATAAATAAATTGAAATGTGACACCATTTTTCTGAAATTTTTTTGAAACATCGATTTTTCAAATAAAAGAGAAAACTAGGAAATATTTCATGAAAAAAAATGAAAAATTAGTATTTCTTCCCTTTGGAAAATATAAACTCTTAAATTTTTACGAATTGTTATGAAATAGTGCCTTATATTGATTTTTCTAAGAGAAAAGGTTGAAATTATTAGAATGCATATATGTTTATTGATCCCCTTTGTTCCTTGTGTATTTCAAATCATGTATCGCTAACATTAATTTCCTCTTACCACTACCATTTAAATTTTTTTTATATTATCAACATGTTTATTTTACCGAAAATAATTATGGACAATATATGTACACTATAATGAGAATTATATGAATCTATTTTTCATATATAATATTGAATTTAAGAATTCATTTCCTTTTTTATTGTCAATATATTTTTTTGGCTTATTTTCATTATAGGTAAATAAAGGTAGTTTCTATACATTCAATTTTAGAATAAGATAATAACTGTATTCCCATTTAATAGAATAACAAAGTAAAATTTTATATTTCCTCTATATTTTATTGTGTATCTATTATTAATTCATATGAATATTTATCATATTTTTAATTAAATACATGCTAAAAAATATATATGTGTATTGGGGGTACATTATCTTTTCATGCGTCTTAATTATTGATTCTTGATATATCATACTATTCTGTCTATAATTTTTTATATTAAATGGTAGTTTGAAAAATACTTCATGTTTAAAATTGTGGAATGCATGATATATTCTAGGTATAATTGTGTATTATTATGAAATTGTAACAAAATATCAAGTTTTAAATCTAAAATATACTATGTACACACCATTGGATATAAATTTCTATTATAAATTACTTCTTTCTTATAGCATTAAAGTTACCCTTCTGACAAACTATTTAATTATGAAGTTGAAAATTTAGTTGAACTAGGATCTCTAAATGAATTCTCCCACTTAAGCACCAACACTGGGGATAATTCTGATAATAAGTGCACGAGACTGGTATCTTTTGAGGGAAACTAATTTTTCTTAGATGGTTAATATATATAATGATCTTTTAATGGTTTTCATAAAATTACAACTATTTTTTCACATTTCTTTTCCATCATGTAAGTTAATTTCCCAATTCTTGTTGGGTGGTAAATGTTTTTTATTTTTTTCTTTAACCACTTTCATAATGAAATCTTGATTTGCACTTAAAATCATCATTTTGATTTGTTTTTCGGACATTGAAATATTTTAAAATATTGTGTCTGGCCATTGATTAAAAATTGACTCTTAAACCATGGTGTACATTTGTGTGTTTTTATTTTCATTTATTCAAATGAATGTTTTGGTTATATTTAAGAATTTTATCATGACCCTCACTCACTAGGAACCCCTACCAGTCCTATATTTGAGATGAGAGGGACCTATGTGGCCTGTCTCCAATAGGTCCTCGGGTGGCAACTAGAACCAATGGTATAAGATATAAAAATGGGATACATTACCCTTATAAATCCATAAAATACAATAAGAATTCAACCAATAAAAAACAATAATATAAATAAAAAATATTCCACATTTTAAATAATCTTTTTAGATTTTATAAAAATGAAAGGAGCCAAGATAAAATACAAATATTTAAACTCTTAGGTAACATATCCACCCACAACTCCAATTTCTAAGCTATAAATTATTAATTTGTTCACTGAAAACACTTAGAGAAACCTTAAAAACAATATATATATATATATACACTCTTGCGAATACATGCATAATTTGTAAGATCATCCTTAAGAACTCTCATGAAAATGTGATAGAGTAATAATAATTCCTCAGTGAATAAAAAATAGAATCAACATTCACCCACATAAGATAAACCACAATCCAGCCTCTCCAAGGAGCACTCACAATGAATTTCATCCAATATAATAATATAATTTCAAAATAATGTAATGAAATTGAATCCCACAACCACTTTTCCAATAGTTTTTCTCTCTCGGGTGTGGACATCATATGTCTAGGTGATCACAGAACCTCATACAACCATATTGAAACAAAATGTAAATTTATCATTTCTCAAACAATGTTATAGGAAACAACCACATCCTCATAATCACACGTCCTCCAACCAAATCACCATTATCATAAATCCACCAAAAAAATCAACCGCATCTCATACCCATCATAGCATGGTATTGTGGAAATATAGGACAATAACCATATTCCATCCTCCTACCATGCATGTTCCCCACCATGAGATACCTTCTCAACCACCCCACAATGTATAATTGTATATCACATACTAAACCATAACCCATATGAATATACGTTCCTTGATCCATTATAGCCTGTGATATTCCTGAATGTGAGAGAAAAGATTCTAGGGTAGTTATCCAACTATTCTCTCACCGTTCGAGATGTTTTGGGAAAACAGCCAATACCCAAAAGATTCAGGTCTCAGTAAGAATATTCATGTCGAGTTTCATGCATGTAAAATAAAAACGAAATAGAAGTTTAATATTTTAATATATGCCTAACCTAAGGGTTCACACAAAAAAATACCACCACTTCTTATTAAAACACTTCACCACCAACACCACCACCACTAACCAAAAACCGCTTCCAATCCAACAACATCAACCAACCACAACAAAACACATAGAAAACCATGAAACATCAATGATTTCTCATTAAATATAATCACTTATCCATTTCTAAATTTTCAGGATTACCAACTAAATTACATTCATTTTTTAATTTATTATCGACTTTAATGAAAAAATATTCTTTATTCAGTACTTATATTCAGTCCAATCGGTACCCATTCATACCAAATATTATCACTTCACTAATAGATTGTTTCATATTAATTTTCATCAAACACCCATTATAGTATTCATTATTACAGATCTTATATTACATTACCTCCACCACAACCTCCAACAACGAGGAAGAGAGTGAGGAAAAAGAAAAAATAGAAGAAAATCACATTATATATTGAACAAGGGATATTATAAAGTTGAGGACCACCTTTATGATGTAACTACCAAATCCTGAAATCACAAGGAATAATTTTAACCCAACTAGGATTCATCTTAAGCACCATGATACCGTAAATATAAGTACTAAAAAACTAACCACCTGAGACTCGACACCATACAAGTGACAACTACTTCCCAATATTACAGCCCTCCCTTCATCACAATCAAATCCAGAACATAACCATAACATAACAAGAGTGACATAACACAAGGTCCCCTAAAATTATAGAACCCACGATATCAACTTCATAAGAATCAACACATTGATGGATATAACCATTCACTAAAATCTATATATAAATAAATAAATAACTCCCCTAAGAACATCCACACTTTGACTGAATTTCCAATGCCATAACCTCACCTCTCTAGTTGAAATATCAACCTAAATTTGCCTCTCTTCCCCAGACCACCTCTTGGGTCATCCAATGCCAAAAACATGAAATGTAATAACTAATAATTTTCCAGGAAAATTAATTAGATTCCAATCAAATTATTATTGTCAAAGAGAATTATAACCAAACCTATAAAAAAGCTAACAATTTCTAGCCAAATAGTTACATGGGAGATACAACATAGACATGAAACTTTCGTCAAAAATACATAAGGATCATAAGGAATGAGTAATATAATTAGTTATAATGAATTAAATAATAAAATAACAAAATAAAATCATGATTCAAATATCTTAGGATACTGATACAATATTTATAACTCGTGTTAGCACATTGTTTCCTCCAAAATAACCATGCCTCTATAGAATGTGAACTGAATGTATAACATGTATGTTTAACTATTTTTCCTGATGATCTTGAATCTAAACTAATTACTCTAAGAACTTCACATCACCATCCATAGATAACTATTTATTATTAATTAAATATTAATATTATGAAAATTTTGATACATATATGACACATAAAAAACATTGTGACCCCTGTTCAACTATGGGAGATGTTCTGACTAATATGCCACCTCTTTAATGTAATCCAACACCTCTAAAGTGAAAATAATCTAGGGAGACAAATTACACCCTCTACTAAAACTCTATTGGCCAAGATGGTGGGAAACCCTCAAGAGAACATGACCCATAACCACAAACTCCCATGGAATCCTACTTAGATCAATATAAGAATTCTGATGGTATTGTGGCACCTTAATATTTTCATGACCAATCAACACCTTATCAGCCACAAACTATTCCAAATCTGGTTCAAGGATATCCAACTACCCTATTTCAGTCCAAAATAATTGATATTTCCATGAATTCCAAAAAAAATCCTAGAATAAATCCATTTTTATGAAGCTTGATGGTTGTTATTATAATAAAACTATACCAAGGGTAGGTGCGTCAACCCAATCCACTAAAATCCAAGATGAAGGTTCATAAAATATCCTTAAGTGTCTTAATGGTTCACTTTATCTACCCATTTGTCTGAGGATGAAACAAAATTCCAAGGTAAATTTGATATCTAAAATCATGAAAAACCCCACCTTAGACTTGTGAGGTACAACAATGATCACTATCAGATATGATGGCCCTTGAAAACTCGTAAAGTATCACCAGCTCATCGACACATCACCTAGATAAAACATCAACAACTCTTAACTCCTTTTATTTTAAAGAAGTGAACTAAACTCTTTAAGAGATACAGAATCACCAAAATGGAATCACACCCCCCTATAATATGTGTAACCTGGTGAAACAATCCCTAAATATTTTATCCCACTTCTACTTCGGGACATCTAAAAACTGAAAAATATTACAATGAACATAGATCTTTTCATTCACATGTTGTCCATACAAACATAATTACATGAAATCCACCACTATATTCAAAATCCCAATCCACTAGAACTAACACTTTAAGGAATGATACTTAATAGATATACCTAGATACAATTCCATGTGTTAATTATGAATTTCATGAAGAAAATCCTCTTGTGTCACTATATGAAAAAACAATCTACCTTGAACCAAAACCTGATATCAATCATCATCTAACTATCCCCCAAGAGTGTCATCATGAGGGACACAATCCAACCTCACCATTAACCTCAGTTATCCTCATTGGGACTCATCCACCTATTGCAATAAAGATAAAAAAGTTTCATATGGTACATATAACCTATACAACCAACCTACATTGTATTAAGATGCATTGTTTCAAGCTCCTCTATCTCCCTTGAGACTTATACAAACTTTTGAAGAATATCTTATTGTGACTTCTTACTCAGTTAATTTTCCACAACATTCCCTTTCCTTGGGGCATAGGTGATCTCAAGATCATAGTAACATAAGAACTCCATCCACCGTCACTGGTACAGATTTGGATATCATTGAGAGAAATTAACCATTTTAATCTTAATGCCTATAAATACTACAAATTTTCACTAATAAGGTAATTCGAAAATAACTTCCTAGAAAATACCTTTATTTACAAATCAAGATTATGTGTGGAATAGTTACATTCAGGGGTAAATAATTACCTAGACCTACATGAGACCGCTTTCCTATTATACAATAATATTCAATCTAATCCAAGATAAGATGCATTAAAAACCTTGAATACCATTCCTTTATTTGTAAATCTAAGTATAGAAAAATTGATCATCTTTCTATTATGATGGTTGATTTTTTTCTGACACTGATCAGTCCATACCAACACTTTAGTCTTCATGGTCAAGTATTTTAATATGGATGAAATTTTAGAGAAACCATACATAGATTTATTGAATTATCCTATGATACATTGGAAGCTAAATACCTCTGCATATTTTTTTGGTTTCTTCCCAAGATGTAAATTCCTTGAACATTGATGAATCCGGTAATACTTTCTATAAAGACACAAAATTCATTAGAAAATGTGCATCCCACATCCTCAACATACATTTTTTAAAAATCCCATAGATAAAATTTTATTAAAGTACTTTTAAAACATCCCTAAGATGATCGACATACTAATATAGTAAATTTGATGATATGGTAATTTCATTGATGTACACTACTATGAAATGATCCTGTAACATAAAGAACACTGAGTTCATGAGTCCTAAATTTTTTTTAGGATTTTGATAGAAATTAATTATTAAACTAGAATCTATATTAAAGTATCATCAAATATTTACAAGGATTCAACAATCATTGGTTCTTAGTTAGAAATTGTGATCTGTCTCTCTTGGGGAAGATCACCTCTATAGTCCCTTGGTATACAATACAAATTCCAAAAACAATTTTATGACCCTCCCCACTCCAGTATGAAATAATATTATATTACCTACGTTACAGACTATAAATACCAACTATAATTATTCCCCCAAGGTATTTAAGAGGAACTCGTGTTCCCATCCTTAGGATTCTATATCCCCCTCTAGAAAGTAATATATAGAGCTGGTCTAGAAATATTCAAAGTATCAATAACCCTAGCCACACCTAAACAATCATTTTCATCCACATGAAATATCCCCTTAACCTAATGATGAAAATTAGGGAATTGGGCCTTGATTTATTCCATTTTATATTATGTTTCTTCATCAATAGGTTATTTTTTCCACTATATCAGGCACAATAAGTGCATCCCCTAGGTCTAGGCTACTAGAATAGTGATCAGATAATATTTTTCAAAACTAAATTCCCTTGGTAAGGCTTCATTTATGGTAGTCTTCTCCACCACAACCTTTATCTGAGAAAAAAGAAATACTAGATATCATCTGCTATTAATAGGGAGTTTTAGCTAGTAAGAGTCTAGTTCTACTTTCCCAAAAAATATAAAAGGTCTGTAATAATTTGAAACCAATTTTTGATTCATCCTTGAGAATATTCTATGTTTTTTATAGTGATACTTGATCAAAAATAAATATCTTTCATTATAAGTCACTTAACGACGTTGATGGTTTGAAAATGTCACTATTAGCTATTTTCAAAAATTTAGATTCATCTAGATATGTTTTAGAACTTCATCCACATCAATAAAATATATTATCAGTTCCTCCACTATATTTTTATCTCCAACATAGTGAAGGACATTAAGTTATGTTTGAATACACACAACATCAAAAGATTTATATCCTGTAGATATGTGAAATGAGGTTTTTTAGAGGAATTATTCCCATGGTAACCTAAATTCCTAAGTCATTTAGTGATCTAAGGAAAAACATTAACAACAGATTTAAAAACATAAGTTCACCAGTTTAGTCCTTGTATTTCATTGTAGGTGGTAAGAAAAATTCATCATCAACATTATACCATGTAATTTAAATAAGTATTTATAAGAGACTATTGAATAGGGGATCCCTATGAGTAACAAATTTATGGGGAGTAACATGTAGTTTGAAAATATACCATAATAAACCATTAACAATTGACTTGGTAGAATATTAATTCTTAATAAAATGGAATAAGAATACATAATTATTTGGTTGAATACCACTAACATAACATTGTAGCCATGTGATTTAGTAATCCCTGAAATTAATTCAGTTGAAATATCTTCCCATACTATTTTTAGAAAGGGTAATAATTGTGAAAATCTAGTTATACCCATCACATTATAATTACTCCATTTGAACCCTCAAAAAATTAATCAAACAATTGTAATTTTTCATTCATCGCAATGCAATAAATCCCACAAGAAATTCATTTGTATGTATTAAAAAATAAAGAGTGTCCCCCAAAATGAGATGAATGATAATGAAAAGGTATTCTGTTTATCAAGAATAAACTCTTAGAAAACAATAATTGGTATGTATAATAAATTTTCCTCGTCAATAAGTATAACCTGGTTTGGAAATCTGATCACTAAATCATTCCATAACTAAAGTCTGTAACTTTTAATCCCATTGACCTTAATCCGACACATTATACAATTCTAACCAAGTCGGTTATGATACATCCTTATGAAAACACTATTCCTTCCCTTCATCAGTTGACAAAGCATCTACCACATTATTTAATTTTCATTTCATGTAAAGAACCTCAAAGTAGAATCCCAAGACTCTTTCCTCCCAACACCACTAATTTATTGAAGTCACATGTTGACTAAGAATATTATTGACATTCTAGTGGTAAGTGTAAAATAGAATCTACCATCCATAATGTTACTACTTCAAATACTAAACTGACAGCCCCAACACCATATGTTATTTCTAATAAATATAATTTTACATATTCAAGTCAAAAACTTCATTAAAAAATAATCATGTTGTTATCCATCCTACAAAACAATAGTTACAATATTGGCCCCAGATGCATCACATTCCACAAAAAATTATTTTAATAAATATAGAATTATAACAAATGGCATAGAAATTAGGAAACTCTGTAATCTGTTAAAATCATCACTGTCCTTTGAGGTCAAAAATATCCTTCCTTATTGGTAAAAAATATTAGGGGCCAAAAAATATTCCCATAATCTTTATGGAATTTCCTGTAATATCATATTAATCCCTAAACCCCCTAACCAGAAACACATTTTAGGGTTTCTACCATATGTAAAATGACTATACATTCATGGGATCTACTAAAAATCAAGCTATCTAAATTTTATGCCCCATGTATTCCACCTATCATTTTTCCAAATGAGAATGTATTTAGTTTGTGAAAAATTATTCGACCTTCATAATCTACAGTACGTAACTCAATGCCCCCATATGATCCTTAAATGTTTTAAGGTAAATAAGAATATTACAAAAAAAAACAACACAATATTTTACAACATATATAGAAATACCATTCTCATTGTCTATTGGAAGGCTATCGATGTATTCATTAAACCAAATAGTATGAAAATATATTCACAGTTTAATTCATGAGTTTTGAATTAAATTTTTTTATAAATGTTCATCCTTCATATGTACTAGACGAAAAACATATTTAAAGTCAAAATTAGTGAATTATGTCACCCCATTATGCTCATAAATTATCTCCTTAATGAATGGTATGGTATAAATATCTCGTAAAATATTATATTTTAATGAACAATACTCTATACACATGTACCACCCTCCATCTTTCTTATTAACAAGAATTACAGGAATGAATTACAAACTAGTTCTTTTTTTGATAAAACTTTGGTCTAAGAGCTCTTGGACATATTTTTCAACATCATTATTCACATCATATGCATACTTATAAAGAAAAAAATTCATTGGTTATACCCCTACATTCACCCTAAGAGCATGATTGATTTTTAATTGTGGTTCTAAGACATTAAGAAAATAAAAAAATACATTATTTTATCCAGTTGAATTATAAGTTTGTTCTATTTGGAACAAATTTGAAATAGAAGTTTCCCCAACCGAGCTCTCTACACCAACCCACTGTAAACCTTGTATGCGAAATTTTACTCCAACAAGGTACTCTTATATATCCCATTGTAAAATATGAGGGTTTTTATACCTATTAAGATAACACCCTTTACCTTCAATTCAAATCACATTGTTATATTCCCGCAATGGGTAGTCACATAGCCAAGGGTCTCATGCTAAGATATTCCAAGCACCAATTATGGAACTATTGTGAAAAATATACAATATTACACTTCAAAATACACCTCTATACAACACACCTTTTTGAGAATGCCTAATCCCCTTTATTACATCTAGTTCCTACTATCTAATCAGGCATTGAATGGATTGGTGTCACCCACCCACATTGGGAAATATTTCACCAACTATTTAGAGTGTAAATAATGACTTTTACCACTTTCAATTATAATCGAAATAGGTACCCCTATAATGCTCCCTTATAAATACATGGACTTTTAAAATTTCATCTTCATCCTCTATTACACTAAATATATTGTTCTGTTCCTTTTTATTTCCCACATTCCCTCACAATGGTCACCAGTCACTACCTATTTTTCATATCTAGTAATAGAACCCCCATTTATTTAACCTTTATTATCTACAAATTCCAATATAATCAACTTGAAGCTATTTTCTCGAAACATATCTTTAGTTTGATATTATTCCCCATACGTATAACACAACCCCTTCAATATTCTTTCATTGCAATCCTCCTGGAACAAATTCCTTATTATATTCTACTTTAATGTGACCTCAATCGTCCTTCCTCTATCACTCCCAAATCCAATTTCAAATAACATAAAATATTTTAAACTCTATTTCATCCACTAAATTATAGCACTAATCCCACCACACTCTTCAGGATGCTTGATAAAACCCTTCACAATAAAATCATTTTCTACTCTCCAAGTAAACATTAGAAGATGTGCATCATTCTGTGTCTCATTTATTATCATAGTAATACCAATTTATTAATTAAACACTCAAATGAAAAATCTAACATACCATGTTTTTTCAAAATCTAGTAGTTTTATTTCCAAATTATTTAATTCTTCAATATAATCATCCACTTCTCTGATTTTTTAGTAATTATTCATAAATATCATCAAATGATCCTCTAATGGACATATGTATTGAAGGAGTGCAGTCGTGGGCAGCCTCAAATGATTAGTTTGATTTTGGGGTACTTAGGTGCAGTAGAGTGGCTGACGAAGGTCGTCTCTCAAAGGAGGAAGTGAATTAAAACAATTTTTAGAGGTAATCTAGAAATAAAATAAAAGGGAATAAAAACACTAATTGAATGGATAGGGGATGTTGTTTATATTTTATGAATCTATAATAAGTTTGCTGGAAGAAGATTGTATTTGTTTGTTTTGAAATGAAGTTCGATTAAAATGACACAACAAAAAGATGTTTTTTTAGAAATATATTTTAAAAGGCATAATCGATCTAACTCTAATTCTTCATTTACTAATTAATAATTATCATCTAAATCAATATCCACTTAATTATGATCCCCTAATTTTTTATCCCTCGAACCCTACGAGATTTAACTTAACCACAAAGATGAAATTACTTAAAACCTAGGCTTGCTTCAGAATACGCAATCGCAGCACCCTGCTTTGATTGTTGTTCTAAGGATAGCATATGGTCATTTGTTAATAAGAGAACATATCCATTCTGGAAATGAGGATGAATTGTGTTTAGGGATTATATATTAACTCTACAAATTTATCCTGTATGGTCTTGTATTACCGATTAAGATCACGCTCTCACAATTTACACAATTCCCAAACTCGCGTGTTTTGTGTTAATTGTTCAATTTAATTCTTAGTTTTTTACAATTTAAAAACCCAATTCATGGATCATATTAATTTAGTTAAATAGATCAATGATTCAAAATAATTAAATGAAGAAGGATAACGGTTGATCGATTACTAAAAAGAACTACTCTTCCATGGGCAGTGTAGTCATCATGGAGACGTTTTGCATAAGTAAAGGATTGAAAGGGTATAACCCAATACTGTCTCCACTCTTGATTCCAACCAAATCAAGAAGATTAATAGAAGAAGAAAATGTAAGAACACAGAAGATTATTTGAAGAGAAATTCAAGAAACAAACATGAAATAAATAAAATACAAAGAGAGGTGGGAGAGGAGATCCTTTTTGGATGAGAAGTTTTCAAAAAGGCTTACTTATTCCATGAGTTTTGAGGGGATCCCAAGAGACACCATTTCTTCCAAACCTTCCCAAATCCTCTACCATCCCTTCCAAATAGTTAAAACCCCCTAAAATAGAGTTTTTGAGGGATAGGGTTACATAACTTTTTAAGTGTGAAATGAAAAACTCGGCCAAATATTTTATTCCATGTTGAACCGCCTAGTTGACCTCCGACATGCGTGAATTGACAGGCCTTACAGAAGGATTATTTGTGAAAAATCATGTCCTATGGCTTATCTCAAAATTTGGGTTCAATCCATGCCCGGATAAAGAATATATGGCCCAACTACAGAACCCATGTCCATTCTGCCGAGTCCAGCCCACCATTGTCTTAATGGCCCATTTACTCCATCCAATTGCACTTATTAGCTCTAGTTTCCTGAATAAAAGTTTTATAAAATGAAGTTATGAACACTATTACAAAATTTTAAGTTCAAATAATAAATATGAAAATATTTATCTTCAAAATACTACAATGCATTTTAAAAAGTTAAAACTGGAATTGTGATCAAATTTTCAAATGAATGATCTGATCCCAAATATTTCATGAATGAATATATTTAGCACAATGTGGGGAAATTATATCATTTATTATAAATAAAATATTCCACAATATAGTGTTTTATCAACTCCCCCACACTTACCCTTTTTCACTTCTGGGAAAAACCTCATATTAAGTAAACATCAATATCAAATCAAAACAAATTTTAAAACACATATCCTTGAGATCAAACAATTACACACCAAGAAAAAAAAATATATCATGCCTCATAAAATACCATTATTTCAAGTTCTTCATTTATATAATTCAATATATTTCCACTTTATTTATCCTCTCATTCAAAAAACACTTACCTCGCTTGATTTTTTCTCTTATCACACAAATGTCAATTTTTTTTGCAATGTCTTTCTCATCCAAACTCATAGAAGGGTCACCATAGGCTTGATAAATTCCTACATCTCCAACATATGTGACTCAAGCACATATGTTTATCATGAATACCTTTCATGGTTGTTCTATGGCTTTCGATTGGTAGGATTTAGATGTGAAAAATTATGATGCTGAATAAGGAGGGCGTGACTCTTTTTGAAGCAAAATTGCATTAGTCTAATTTTCACATAAATATGTTCTTTTCATTAATCCCCACAGTATCAATTCAGCTCCATCATCCTGAAAATTCCTGAAAAGTTTACACCACTCATCATTTCAGCATAAAAAAGGTCAATCTTCTCAAACATGATTTTCTTGAAAGCTCTAGACAGGCACAACTTTCCACCTCAATTAGAAGCTCCAGAAAAGGCACAACTTCACTTATCATGAAAGCTCCAGAAAAGGTACAGCTTTCAATATAATAACATTCTTCAGCAGCAAACACATCTCTTAAGAATTTAATTTTCCACTCAAAGTATCACAGAATGTGGTAGCACTACAGAACATAGCTTCCCCCACACCTACGCTCAACTAGATTATGCAATTTCACTTCAAGAGTTGGTTGGATAGGAAAAGTTGGCATGTAATGTGGCTAAAATAACATGTTGTGCATGTATTCTAAGGGCTACAAGGATTAAATGTTAAAGTTAGGCCATTATAAAAAAGGATTCTTTGAAATAGGGGCTTTAATACCAAACAAATGCCTCAATCATTTAAACATAAGTACCTCAAACACTGAAGTTTTGACAGGAATAGATCAAATTCTAGTTAAATCAAGCATGTTTTGGTTCTCTCAAGAAGTGTGGTGAATGTAAATAATAAATAAATAATGGTTCAAAAGCCTCATAAGAATGTGATTTCAAATATAAAGACTGTGAGATGTGGCATGGGATTCAAAATTCGGTGTACTTTTCATGAAATTACTAAATATTTGAACATGAAACAAAGTCATTTCAGTATTCATTTAAGCATAGTTGCATGGGGTAAATTGTTTCACATATTGATATGGATTTAAAAATGGTGATGAAAATCATTTCAGCTCAAAAGTTTTAAAAACACCCAGAAAATTGTAAAATAAACACACAAAATTTAAAAAACACACAATTGTTTTTTTGGTTTTTTTAAACAGGAAAGCAATTGAAATTACTAAACTAAAAGGTTCCCTCCCCCACACTAAAAATATTTCATTGTCCTCAATGTGAACCCATGAGATGATATATGCACATGAAATGCAGAATTTTTAAATAGGACAAATAATATAAAAGTGAAAGATTTAGGAATAGCCTAATGTGCTCAAGTGATGATGGGGTAATGCAGTGTGATAAAATCCACTACATTAGTAGGAATTCCCTCAATGTATCTCTTCAAACGATGCCCATTAAGTGTAAAGATCCTTCTAGTGTCCTCTTGTGTGATCTCCACTACAACATAAGCAAAAACATTAGATACAATATAAGGACCTAACCATCTGGAACGCAACTTACCAGGCATCAACTTCAGTCATGAAATTTACAGTAGGACTTTCTCTCCAACATGAAACTCACTTTTCTGGATCATTTTATCATGAACTAATTTTGATATTTCTATGTATATCCTTGAGTTCTCAAATGATGACAGTTGAATCTCCTCAAGCTCTTGAATTTGCAATATCCTTTGAATTCTAGCTTGGGCCAATTCCATGTTGCATTTCTTTATAGCCCAATATGCCTGATGCTCGACTTCCACTGGGAGATGACATGATTTCCCAAAAACAATCCAAAATGGGTACATACCAATGGGGGTCTTGTATGCTGTCCTATAATCCCATAATGCATCATCCAATCGCTTGCTCCAATCCTTCCTATCTGGCTGCACGGTTTTCCCTAATATTTGTTTCAGCTCACGATTTGAAACCTCGGCATGGCCATTTGTTTGGGGGTGGTATGGTGTTGATGTTTTGTGTGTCACCCCATACTTCCATAGGAGGGAAGAAAAATTCCTATTGAAAAAGTGTGTCCCTTGGTCACTGATGATGGCCTTTGGTACTCAAAACCTGCAAAAAAATTTGTGCTTTGACAAAGTCCACAACAACATTAGAATCATCAGTCCTAGTGGCCTTAGCCTCCACCCATTTACTCACATAATCAATAGAAACCAAAATGTACAAAAAACCAATGGAACAAGGAAAAGGGCCCATAAAATCAATTCCCCAAGCATCAAAAATCTCACAGAATAAAATTTTTGTTGGGGCATCTCGTGTCTCCTTGAAATATTTCCAATGTGTTGGCAACAAGAGCATGACTTAAAAAACACATGGGAATCATGGAATAAGCTAGGCCAATATAATCCAGAGTCTAAAACTTTTCTAGCTGTCCGTTGGGGTCCAAAGTGTCCACCACATGCAAGTGTATGACAGAATTGCAAAACAGACTCAAACTCATGATTAGGAACACACCTCCTAATAACTTGGTCACTACACATGCACCATAAGTATGGATCATCCCAAACATAAAATCTTGACTCACTCTTTAATTTTTGGACATGATGTTTCTTTAAATTTGCAGGGATTTCAGAGGAAACAAGGTAGTTAAATAAATCTTCATACCAAGGATGCGTACCTGAGATGGAATAAAGATGCTCATCGGGGAAAGTGTCCCGAAGTGGTACCTGGTCCAAGGTGTCATCCTCTAGTGTGTGAGTAAGCCTACTCATGTGGTCTACCACCAAATTCACTAATCCCTTCTTGTCCTTTATCTCAATATCAAATTCTTGTAGAAGGAGCATCCAACGGATATGTCATGGCTTTGCATCTGGCTTCTTTAGGAGGTACCTCAAAGCTGCATGGTCATAAAAAACAACTACTTTAGAGACCAATAAATAAGAACGGAATTTATCTAAAGCAAATATGATAGCAAGAAACTCCTTTTCGGTGGTTTTGTTATTTTATTGGGCTGAATCCAATGTCATCGATGCATAGGCGACCACATATGAACGTCCCTCCACCCTCTGAGATAAGACAGCTCCAACCGCGATGTTGGAGGCATCACACATAAGCACAAAAGGAATCTCCCACCATGGGGGCTGTATGATCAGGGGAGTGGTCAGAAACTTCTTTAGATCATCAAATTTTACCCTGTACGAATCATCAAAATTGAATTCAATATATTTTTAAAGCAATCAAGATAAGAGTAGAGCGATCTTACTAAAATATCTGATGAAGCGTCGATAAAATCCAGCATGTCCAAGGAATGATCGAACATTACGCACACATGTAGGATATGGCAGGGATGAAATAATGTATACCTTAGATTTATCTACTTCAATGCCATGTTGTGAGACTATATGTCCTAAGAAAGTTCCCTTTTTCGACCATGGAATGACATTTTTAAAAATTTAATACCAGATTCTTCTCAATACAACAATGCAACACATCACCCAAACTATAGAGACATTCATCAAATGAGGATCCTTAAAATGTAAAATCATCCATAAATACCTCCATGTAGGTCTCAATAAAATCAGCAAAAATACTCACCATGCATCTATGGAAGGTACCTGGGGCGTTGCAATGTCCAAATGGCATCCTCTAGTAGGAAAATGTGCCAAAGGGATAGGTGAATGTAGTCTTCTCTTGGTCCTCTGGAGCTATAGGAACCTAAAAATATCCAGAAAATCCATCCAAGAAATAATAGTGTGTCTTCCCAGCTAGTCTCTCAATCATCTAATCAATAAACGGGAGGGGAAAATTGTCTTTACGAGTGGACTGATTTAGTTTCCTATAATCAATACACACACGCAAACTGTTTTTCACCCTTAGTGGAACTAACTCATCTTTCTCAATTTTAACAACAGTAACACCACTTTTCTTAGGCACAACCTGAATAGGACTTACCCACTGAGAATCTGAATTGGGATAGATTATACCTACCTCGAGCAATTTTTCAACCTCTTTTTAACAACTTCCAGGAGGGTGGGATTGAGTCTCATTTATGGCTGTATCATCGGTTTAGCCCCATCCTCCAAGAGAATCCTATGCATGAAAATGGAGGGGATAATACCTGATATGTCAGCCAAGGTCCACCCAATCGCCCTAATGTTCTCCCTCAAAATATTCAAAAACTTTTCATCATGTTCAAAAGGGAGATTGTTAGCAATGATAACAGGTAATCTCTCACCACTCAACAAGTTTGAGTATTTCATATTTGGTGGTAATCGCTTGAGTTTTAATGGAGGGTGTAGTATGGATGAAGACATAGAAGGAACTGAAATATGTGCACAAAGAGCATCAGTATCAGAATATACATCATCAAAATCAGAGAATAAAGCATCAAATCCATCAGCATTATCTATAACGATGTCATAATCAGAGTTCACATGATCAAAATCATAATTTTATTCCATTTCAAAATCAAATCTTAGAGAGTCTTGTTCCTTATAAATGGGTGTGGAAGTACTCTTAGACATCAAAATAGAACCAATACTCATAATCTCCCTAAGCATAGGACAATCCAATTCCATGGTGTTTTTACTTGGTGGTTCAAAAGGGGAGATAAAAATTCCAGAATGATCCTCTGAGGGGTACTTCATGGAATCCATAACATTAAATATCACAACTTCATCCCCAAAATCCATAGAAAGTGTACCCTCAATGACATTTATGATAGTTTTTGCAGTTTTGATGAAGGGCCTACCTAAGATAATGGGGGCATGAGAACTTACCTGGCCATCTTCCATGTTAAGAACATAGAAATCTGCTGGAAGGATCATGTCTCTTACCCAGACAACTACATCCTCAAGAACTCCCGCTGGATATTCCGTAGCTCTATTCGCCAACTGCACCACTACTCTTGTCATCTTCAAATCACCAACCTGTAAATAAGAGAATACAGAGTGAGGCATCACTTTTATTGAAGCTCCTAAATCACAAAGATCATTAGATAAGTGAAACTCCCCTATGGTACATGGGATGGTGATTGTCCCAGGATCCTTGCACTTTGTTGGCATTGCTAGAGTTGGTGTAATGAGTGCTGATACATTCCTTCAAAGGTTGATCCTCTCATTTCCCTTGAGCCCTCTTCGATTGGTACAAAGTTCTTTTAAGAATTTTGCATACCTTGGAATTTTCTTAATGGCTTCAATTAGAGGAATGTTGATCTCCACACGCTTGAATGTATACAAAAACTCCTTTTTCATTGCTTCTTCAGCCATCTTCTTGGTTTGAACAACCCTATTGGGAAATGTAAGGGGTTTAATATGAGCATCATCAATATTTTTCTTACCTTTATCTTTCTTCTTGGATTGCTCATCAGTTGGGGTGGAATGCGGCTTCTCCGGATTTGAGGTGAATCCCGGTGGAATGGTAGGTACATATGTATCGTTCATTTACTTCCCACTTCTCAATGTGATGGCATTGACATTCCCCTTTGGATTTGGAGTGGGTTGGGAAGGTAGATTTCCAGAATTCTTACTCACAAGTTCATGGAGGGCGGTGGCAATCTGGCTCATTTGAGTCTTCAACTCCCTCAACTTTGAACCTTGAATCTTCAGTTCATTCTGTTGATTAAGAACAATTTTCTTCAAAAGATCATAAGTGTTAGAATCTACCTTGGGTGGGGGATTCCCTTGTTGTTGTCTTGTTGATGATTGAGCTTTGAATCTCCTTTGGGGTTGTTGGAAACCCTGCTGGTAAGAAGGAGGCTGGTGGAAGTTTTGTTGAAAAGGGGCCCTTTGTTGTTTTCTAGATCTTTACCTCATGTCTGATTGATCCTTCCAGCCTTGGTTGTATATTGGAGCAAATGAATCAAACTTCTTTTGGGGATATGGTTGTTGTTGCTGCTGAAATGGTCTCCTAGGGAATACTGCTGCACAATCCTCTGTCTCTTGTAGTTGTGGGAAACAGTCAGTTGGATGGCTTGTCTCAGTGAAAATGCCACAACGCCTGGAAGGAGTGGTTTGGGATGTCTTTTGATCCAAAGAAATCTGCCTCACCATAGTTGTAAATTCTTCCAAATTTGTATCAATCAAATGACTTTCAATAGAATAATGACTTACCTGATGTAGTCTCCTGACATGTGGTATACCTCTATCGCCAAATTGTTGGGAGTTTTGTGACATCTTGTCCATCAATGCACGTGAAGCTACTAGTGTCTTGTCCACTAATTCCCCTCCTGCTGTAGCATCTACCATGCTTCTCTCTATAGGTGTGAGTCCTTCAAAGAAGTACTGGATGAGTAGTTGCTCACTGATTTGGTGATGTGGGCAGCTTGCACACAACTTCCTGAATCACTCCCAGTACTCATACATTGACTCCCTTTGTGATTTATTGATCCCCAAGATCTCCTTATGAATAGAAGTGGTCCTTGATGCTAGAAAAAATCTCTGCAAGAAAAGACGTTTCAAATCGTTCCAACATGTTACATCTTCAGGTTGTAAATAGTACATCTAATCATTTGCAGCTCCATCAAGTGTGAATGGTAATGCACTTAATTTGATTTGATCTTCAGAAAAATTTTTTGGTTTTAAGGTTGAGAAAAACAAATTAAATTCCTTATGGTGTTTGTTGGGATCCTCACTAGATTAGCCATGAAACATTGGAAGTAAGTGAATTAACCCAGATTTCAGTTCAAAGGAAGATTCGAGATTTGGGTATGCAATACAATTTGGTTGATAGTTAATATCTGGTGCAACCAATTCTAGAATGGTTCTATTAATATCATTTTTATTATTTCAAGTCATTGGTTCTTCTTTTATGTTTTAATTTGAATAGCTTCCAGTTTCAATGTTTTCAGAAGAGAATAATTCACCAACTAGTTGAATATTGAAACATCCCGTAGACTAATAATGTCTGATTCGTTCCCTAAGGTTGCGTTCAATCTCAGGGTCAAGATCTAAGATATATTCAGAATTAGTTCGTGTCATAAATCAAATAAAAAGTAAAAGAATGTGAGTGGACCATATTAAAATAAAAATGAGAAGTTGAGTTGATGGCCCAAAAAGAAAAGAAGAGGGTGAAAAAAAATGAAAACTTGAGAAAGGGTAAAGATGAAAGAGAGAGGTGAAGAAAATAATAAAATGAAAAATAAAAGAAATAACTCAAAATGGTTGAATAAATTACTTGCCTCCCCGAAAATGGTGATAATTTTAAAGAGCACTGTCGTGGGCACCCTCAAATGATTAGTGTGATTTTGGGGTACTTAGGTTTAGCAGATTGGCTGACCAAGGCCGTCTCTCAAAGGAATAAGTGAATTAAAACAATTTTTAGAGGTATTATAGAAATAAAATAAAATAGAATAAAAACACTACTTGAATGTATGGGGGGTGGTTGTTTATAGTTTATGAATCTAGAAGAAGTTTTCTGGAAGAAGATGGTATATTTTTTTTTGAAATGAAGTTCGATTAAATTTACACAACAAAAAGATGTTTTTTTAGAAATCTATTTTAAAATGCATAATCGATCTAACTCTACCTCTTCATTTACTTATTAATCATTATCATCTAAATAAATATCCACTTAATTATGATCCCCTAATTTTTTATCCATCGAACCCTACGAGAGTTAACTTAACCACAAAGATGAAATTACATATGCCCTAGGCTAGCTTTGGAACACGCAATCGCAGAACCCTGCTTTGATTGTTGTTCTAAGGATAGCTTATGTTCAGTGGTTAAATAGAACACGTATCCATTCTATAAATGAGGATGAATTTTGTTTAGGGATTATATTTGAACTCTACAACTTTATCCCGTATGGTCTTGTATTACCGATTAAGATCACGCTCTCACAATTTACATAATTCCAGACCTTCCGTGTTTTGTGTTTATTGTTAAATTTCTTGATTAGTTTCTTTCAATTTAAAAACACAATTCATGGATTATATTAAGTGAATTATAGTTTCTCAATGATTCAAAATAATTAAATTAATAAGGATAGAGGTTGATCGATTACTAAAAAGAACTACTCTTCCATGGGCAGTGTAGTCATCGTGGAGACGTTTTCCATAAGGAAAGGATTGAAATGGTAGAACCCAATCTTGTCTCAACTCTTGATTCCAACCCAATTAACACGATTAATAGAAGAAGAAAATGGAAGAACAAAGAATATTATTTTCAGAAGAAATCAAGAAAAAAACATGAAATAAAAGAAATAGAAAGAAGAGGTGGGAGAGGAGAGCCTTTTTGGAAGAGAGATTTGCACAAAGGCTTAATTCTTCCAAGAGTTGTGAGGGGCTCCCAAGAGACACCCTTTCGGAAACTCCTTCCCAAATCCTCGACCAGCCCTCCCAAAGAGTTAAAACCTCCTTTAAATAGAATTTGTGAGGGCTAGGGTTACATAACTTTTTATGTGTGAAATGAAAAACATGGCCAAATATTTTATTCCAAGTTTCACCGCCTAGTTGACCTCCAAAACGCGTGAATTGACCGTCCTTCCAGAAGGATGATTTGTGTCAAATCATGTCCCCGAGGTTTCCTCAAACTTGGGATCCATCCAAGCCCGGATAAAGAATATATAACCCAAATACAGAACCCATGTCCATTCTGCTGAGTCCAGCCCACCATTGTCTTAATGTCCAATTTACTCCATCCAAATGCACTTATTAGCTCTAGTGTCCTGAATAAAAGTTGTATAAATTTAAGAGAGGAACACGGTTACAAAATATTAAGTTCAAATAATAAATATTAAAATATTTATCTATAAATTTTACAGTACATTTTATAAGGTTAAAACTGGAATTTTTATCAAATTTTCAAATGAATTATCTAATACCAAATATTTCATAAATGAATATATTTAGCACAATTTGGGGAAATTATATCTTTTATTATTAATAAAATAATCAACCAAATAGTGTTTTATCATGTATCTTCCAAGGAGATATTATGTTATTATTTCAAAATAAGCCCTATAATTATAACATTTTAAGAGATAACCCAGTATTATACCATGCCATATATAAATAAGTTTTCTAATAGCACATTCATCTACTAAAAAATATGATAAATGGAAATATACATTTCATCTTTGATGAACCTTGACATTGGATCCTCACCAGAAAACATGAGAACCTTTACCAACATAGTATGATGAAAAAGAACTTTCTAATATGGGTTTCACATTCCACTGTCATTTTCCATAGCCACCAGAATCTTATCCCCTAAATAAATTTCTATTATAAAACCACTTCTTCATTCCTCCTAGACATTAGACTTATCTTTTTCATCACCTTTACCAATTTTTTCTGACCATCATGAAAAGAAACAAGTCGTTATCGATATCATGTCACACAATTGAATATCCAGAAATTGTATCAGTTCTACTTATTGACACTTCTAGGCCTCCTAGTTGCAAAGTATAGTCAGTAGGTCTGTTATGGATAATTCAACTCCTAAAACACTTCTCTCTATTGTTTTGGCATAAAACTTATCCTCTAGGTAAAATAACATTGATGAAAGTCCTCTATCACATTTAAAATATTGAGAATGTTCTTTTCCTATGTCAAATTTTTCTCTTAGACTATGAATTTCTCTCAATGAACGAAAAAAAAGTTATTAATTCCTGATTGAATATGAGAGTCTATTTAGTTATCAGTGAATTTGAAAAATGATTACATAATCAATGGTTTCTACCTTGAAATTGTGACCTCACTCCCCTAGGGGACCACACCTCCATAGGCACATGGAATGAAATACAATTTCCTAAAACAACTCGATAACCCTCCCAACTATATAAATACTTCCTTTTATGATACATATTTAATAGAATAAGAACTCCAATTACAATTCGGAATCCCTTTATAGTTCAGAAGAACTGTTGTTCCTAGACTTACGATATCATATCCTCCCCTAGTATTAAAATAAATTGTTTTTCTAGAACAACCCAAAGAATTGGTCTCCCAATAAACACCTAACCTATTAAAGTTCACCACATCAAATGAAATAACCAAAAAATCAATGATCCCATAATGACATTGAGAAATAGTCTTCAGGGTGCCCTCCACTTTCACCCTCATTTGATGACACACAAATTATAGGTAAATCTTTGAAAATCAGTTGGATCTATTCAACTTATCGAATAAATCATATATCCATAGAAGGGGATAATGATTATTGATCATTATCTGATTCATCCATTGGTATTATATAAATAACATTAGGATACCATATGAATTATTGGAAAAATATTGGAGCACCGCACAATGACACATTAGGATCGAGGAAACCCATTTTCATTAAATCATCGATCTGTATCATCAACTCCCATAGATCAGAAGGTTCCATTTGATAAAGATCCATAAATATTAGAGAGGAACCAAGATGTAACTCTATCCCTAAATCAATATTTTGTTGTGGGGTAGGTCTACAACCTATTAGGGTAAGACATCCATAAATTTATTGATGAATCTTGAAAATTCTACAATTTAGTCCTCCATAGAACCCAATAAGAATGAATCATTAAATATTGGAATGAAATCGAACACGTAAAATCCATTTAATGGTCCCACTCAACAATAAACACTACATGATGGACATCCTCATCAATGAACTCAACTATCTTCTAGAAATAATGAATGATAAGACTCACAAAATTAAACTGTTAAATACCAAGGATGAAATCATATAACTATATCTTAAGTAGAATGAAATTCCCTAATGACTATTGTTACCCCATTATCACCTCACAACCCCTATGATGACCAAGAAAACTCAAATCACCTTAAACTAGGAAATTCAATAATAGGTTCATTAAAACACTATCCACTTTAAGTCTTATGGAAAATACCAAGGGGAGTGGAATATATGAGAGAAAAGCTCTAGAATCAATTAAATTAAATCTAGAATGGTGGATAATGAAATAATCCCTATAGTATTCCTCACCCCATTTTGAACTGACATCTATATAGTGTGAACCACACCTATATACTCTAATTCGCTGATGATAAACAACTCCAAAACCATGATCCACCCAATATCTTTAATGTAGGGGAACATCATAGGGGTTTCTTTTTCCTAGTTCATCTCCAATTAACTAATTCAAGCCCTATTGATCATTTTTCTCATAATAAATCTTGACCAACTACTTCTAAGGTATAAATAAAAATTTACCTCCCCTTCCAAGATTATTTCAAACAATGTTCAGGAATTGGAATCACTAATGACCTTGTCCGGTATTTGAATAACACATCGAAATTAGGCTCTTAGTTGGAAAATGAGAACCACTAGATCTTGAGAAATTGGAATAAAGTAGATGATATTAACTTATAATGATGTTTTGGTGAATCTTTATTTGATATGATCCTAGTTGTGCATGAATCTCCTTGATTAACTATCTATCTTCTGCACTTCTAGACATATAGAAAATTTAAATGTAGTTAATTTGTACCAAATAAAAGATCATGAAACCTCTTCTAAATTATACATTATGGAATCCTTGTCTTGAAACAGAGCGTGTAAAACAAGATGGGGGTCCTTGAAGTGAATCCTAATCTTCTACATGCTTAGGCTCCCCTACTGATGGGATAAAATCTCCTACCTATTTTTTCATCAGTGATGATAATTAATTTTCTTGGGAAATCTTATAAAAATCACCCCACGTGACCTCTTCATATGTTTTTTCCTTAGATAAAAATCTCCCAGTAGTATTCTACTCCTTGCATTGGTATAATAGTTGACATAACCTGATACTACAATTTGTCTTGAATCAAATTGAAGGTGTTCTTAAGCTCCTCCAACTAGTTCTTTGTCTCCAAATCATATATTTCCCCTTGATACATTGTTAATAATCAATTCTAGAGCCAAACCATCAACCTCCTACAAGACTCACCCCCCTTAGCTGTGTCAATCCTCCGATAGTCAATTAAATCATCCTGTTATACCTTAAGACCAAAACCACAAGAAAATGGAAATAATAAATATCTCTAAAAATAAGGAAAAAACCTCTAATCTGGAAAATATATAATTTATTCTAGTATCATTTAATTAAATTCATTTATATTCCCCTAATATCACTCTCATTAAAACAAAATCATATACAATTATGATGAATATACCACATTTAGGTATTTACCCCTCAATTATCATTATCTATCAAAGGTTTTTTAATAAACCTTCATGTCCTTGTGTCAGATCACAGAGGGTCCAAATTTCCCATTTCATTGTCGGTCCCCCAAGATATATCAAACACTAAAAAACACTTTCTCTGAACCAAAACCATGAAATCATTATAAATTCGTAAATCTAGTCTCTTTTAAAACCATCATTCAAATCGTTGATACAATATTTTCATGATGTAACCCCATTTAGAACCCATCTTGTGCTTATAGTGGAGATAAAAGATTCCCCTAAGGGTCACCTATAATAGGATCCAGGTTTATGATTAGAACCAAGTATAAAAAATAAAAAAGGGTGGAATTAAAATTATATATCCTACAAAAAAACAAAAAACCACTCATCAACATGATAATATCACTACTGGAAAACTAACATATACCAACGGTTTGGAACTGTTGGTATATGCCTCCAAACCGTTGGTATATCTTATACAAACGGTTTGGAGAACCGTGGCCAAGTAAGCCGTTGGGATAGGTCTATACCAACGGGTTTCCCAAAACCGTTGGTATAGACCTATCCCAACGGTTTTGGAAACCGTTGGTATAATTAATATGAAAATCTTTACCAACGGTTGTGGAACCGTTGGTATATGTATTTCAAAAAAAACATTCGCTGGGATTTGATCCCAGCACCCCTAGTTTATTATTGAACGACTTAACCACTAACCTAACATGACTTTTTTGTATATAATTACATAAATATATATATGTATTCTCATAATTATATTAAATTTTGATTTATATAATATTCTGGGTAAGAAGAAATGATAAAAAATCAAAGGATCTATTCCAACGGTTGTCAAAACCGTTGGTATAGGTCTATACCAACGGTTTTGGAAACCGTTAGAATAGATTTTGAGCCTGGATTTGATCAAACCGTTGGGAAAGGTCCCCACAATGTGGGTTTTCCCAACGGTTTGGCCAAAACCATTGGGAAAGGGTATACCTTTCCCAACGGTTTGCCAAAACCGTTGGGAAAGGTCCCCACAATGTGAGCTTTCCCTACGGTTTGCCCAAACTGTTGGGAAAGGTGGCCTCAAAGTGGGATTTCCCAACGGTTTGGCCAAACCGTTGGGAAAGGGAACCTATACCAACGGTTTTTATGAACCGTTGGTATAGAAGCGTTGTATAAACATATCCTACATCCCAAGATAACCAAAATTCATGGAAATTTCATGCAAATACAGGGCTATGTGATATAATACCAAAACCAAAATATATTTGCCGAAGCCCTAACAGAAAACTCTAAGATTCAAGCTAGTAATGCATAGATCAGTTTACAAAACCCTCATAAGAACCTAAAAATAGTTTATATATATATATATGCATGACCATATATGTATACTGAATAGTATGATCCTCAAGTTATATCATGAAAATATAAAAGAATCATAATAATTCATTGGTGACTAAAAATAGAAACAACATGCAACAACCTAGTGTAAACTACCACATAGCCTCCCTATGGCTCACTTACCCAATATCAAATCCACCATAAAACCATAATATCAAAATAATTTAATGGAAATTTTCTCTACACCCACTTCCACACTAGTTTGTGTCCCTCGTTCCCAAAAGTCATGTGAGAGTTAGTACCATAGAACCAATATCAATGTAATTTATGATTACATGTATTCAAGGTTTAATATTATTAAATTTCCTATCACATCATGATTGTTCTTTTATATGACATTGTATATGGTAATTTCCAAATTGTACTTTTCACACAGAAAGGTCATATTTGTTCCATGCTACAATGAGAACCTAGAAGTTCCAGAACATTATACTTAAATATATGTTCTACAACTGGATTCCATCATTTTACAAGACAAAAATTATATATGATATCATGGATGAAGACTCATATTACTTTTAGAAACAATTTCATGATGTACTCCCATGGAAGTTTTTAGATCATGAAATTATGAGAATAGGACCTACTAGTAGGAAATACACATTTACATATGTCATGATGTTCCTAAATAAGGATGTGTGTAATTTTACATATACAATTATTTTATTATTAATGAATATTACAAGTCATGTACTCTTATGTATTGATGAAAGCCATGACAATATATACTTGTTGCAAGGATGGATACGTTGGGTTTGTCATGAGTAATGTTTCATTAAAAAACAATGTAATAGGGTATTTATACCTTATGTTCTGTAATGGGATTTGATATCTTAGGTCTTTTATGGGAGTGAAATTACTTAATTAAATCTTTTTCCCTAGAAATCAATCAACGAGTTCATTTTCTAAAATTTAAAGAAATACACAATGGGCACATAGGTTAATAACAAAAGTACACTACTGAATTTTTTATATATAATGATATAAAGTGATTACATTACATAGTGTATATTCATATGTTGTTATTTTTATTTTAATATTTATCTCTTTTGTCTATGAGTTACTTGGTATGTTTCTAGATGTTAACCATGAAATTTTGGTATTGTTTTCTAATACCATTGAAAAGGGGGTTGAGAAGGTCACAATCTTAATGTATTTATAAGCTTAATTAAATTCAATATGAATTTAACATGTTGGATTAATATAATTTTCATATCTATTTTAATAAATATTCTTTTCAGTTTGATTAAATATATTTATCCACCAAATATTCAAGATAATATTTATGAGTTGAATATTAAATAAATATAGATACTTTATTTTAGTGAATATAATATTTATTTTTCTATTTTTGAATAATGAAGTAAAATTTATTTATTAAATATGTACTCATTATTTATGGATTGATAAATATTGAGGAGGATTGGAAGATCGATTTTAATGGTCTGATTAGAAAAAATATATTAAATATTTATTGAATAAATGTAAAGAATTTTATTTAATAAATAATATTTATATTCATTAAGTCTAGAACATGTCATGTAAATATTAATATTTCCTCGTATTATTTAGACATGAGGTTCACCGGGGATTAAAAAAATAATAACGGCACATGTGATATTATTAATTTCTAACCTTATGACTATTATACATTATTATATTATTACCTAAACCTAGGTTAGCCATTCTAATCACTGTGCCAAATAAATTTTAGAGAATCCTCTCAAGCCCTATATAGATAGTCTCTTAGAACACTCTTAATAATAGAAAATGATCCACCAACTCCATCCCAAAAATTCTATAGAGAATAAGAAGAGTCTGTCAATGTAAAGAGATTCATATTGTGATCAATAAAGAACAACACATGATTTGGGATCTTATGTGGTACCAACCATATATTTATATGATGATGTTTGGTGTTTGATAGTGTATATGGGGGTCACTGATAGAGATAATATACCCATTATTCTACTATGAAACAATGTGAATATTTTTTCAAAATCACCAACATAGAATTTTTTTTGATACAAGGTAATTGTTAATCTTAATTAATTATAAATTATACGTGATGATACAACCATATTGGATCTTGAATTAATTTGTCAATTAATCTTCCAAATAATATCTTTGGTTATGATTTTATTTATTTGGTAAATCTTATATTACACATTGATTATAATAAAATTTAAATCTATCTATATTCATTAGGTTCTTCCATTATGCCCAAAACCTTCATCTCATATGGCATGGTGTTCACAAACCTTTTCACATCTATTCTGAAAAACATTTTAACTAATTCTTATCTCAACAAATTCCATAGGACACAATTATATCCTCATCATCACATATCCACCAACTGCATCTTCCTCATCACATATCCATTACAGCAAGGTATCATGAACATGCAGGGAAATAATTTCATTCCCTCGTCCTATCATACATGGACCCCACCATGTTATACATTCTTAATTATCAGAAAGGATATACTATTATTGAACATACTCATCTATAGACTATATTCTTATACCTTCCACAAGACATTACAAATCATGGTATTCCTGGATGTGATAGTGAGGAAGAGGGAGTATTAATCAAGTTGCTTACTTTTTATTCTACATGTTTGGGGAAAACATTTAGGACTTAAAACATTGGGGTGTTAGTATGGTTATTAAACATATTTGGGGTGTATATGAATTCAAAAGTAAATAAAAGTATAGTAGACTCACTCAAACAAACCTGATGGTTCACACCAATGAAATACCATAAATTTCTCTCACAACACTACACCACCAATTTTAGTAACAAAAAATAACTTCGATTTCAATACACTCAACTCCATCCAAAAACAAAAAAAATAATTAAACACCAATTATTTCATATGTATATCCATAACTTACCCATTTATAGATTTACCAATTTTCCAACAACATTACATTCATTATTTTTTTCAGTTCCATATCTAATGTCAAATCATTTTATAGACAATACCCACCTCTAGTCCATCCATTACCCATGCATTAAAAATATTATAACATCATTAAAAACATGCAACAAATTCAATTTCAACGCAACATGTTACCATATTATTTATTACCAATAATAGATTCCATTACCACCACCTTTGACTCCCAAGAATAAGAACATAGTAGAGACTAATATAAAAGATAAAAATCTATCCCTGGATTGTGAACAAGGGATCTCCTAATGCCGAGATTCATCATTTAGAAAAAAAACTAAAATATTTACTAAAAAATTAATCGGAAGTCACACAATTTTAAGTGAACTAAAGGCATAAGAGTAGAATTTGGAGGGGGACTTTGAATGTATTTCTAGGATGGAAAAACATAGAACCATGTTGTAATGATAGTTTTCATAATGAAATAAGTTTATATTGGATGAATCTCCAGAAATTATGCCACATCTTCCATTTATTAAATTCAACCAACTCTTTAATATGATAAAACCTAGGCAAGGTCATGGTAAAAGGAAAAACTACATACAGTAACTGCCAATTAAATGTAATCACAAGGAATAATTTGTACCCAACCATTAAATTAAATAAGTACAACGACACAAAAACATCTATAATGGAAGAAAATAGAAAAAAAACACCCCATGATCCATGTTATATTAGTGATTGCAATGCCACAATACTCAATCCTTCGCTACATCCCCATCAACCCTAGCCCAAATTTGATATGAAATCAGGGAACTATGATGAAAATATCCATAAAAATGTAAAACCCTTGATATTAACCTCTTAGGATTCAACACAGATACAACTATAGAAACACCATATAGTAAATCCATAGAGAAATCATCTACCCCCCATGTGCTTTAATGCCATAACCAAAATATCCAGGTTGGATCTTGCCTCTGCATCTAAAATATCACATTTAACTCCACCTATCTTACTCAAACATTTCCCCAGGGTCTCCAACACCCAAAACACACAAAGTATCTCTTCATAAAGGTGGAGATCATTATAAATTTTATTTATTGCTTTTGAACCTCTAAATTCATTATACTTAATGGTTTTATTTATTTAACATATTTATTTGATTAATTACATAACATTAAAGTGCGAGTGATCACCAATTGAATAATTTAGTGTATTTTTAATAATAATTTAAAATATAATTATTTATTTTCAATTCCCTCAAGTTTTATATATAATAATCTTATCAAATAGAACCTATATTTTTACCAATAACAATTATTCTGATAAAATGACAATTTTTTTAATCCAGTTTGATTCTCATGGAGGAATAGAATATTTTACACTTCTCATCCATTTGAAAATACATGAATTAATTTTAAATTCACTTTTTTCATCTTATTATGAAAACTATAATAATTTTATTTCAATGATTTCATTGAGTTTAATCCTAATTTCAATCATGAGGGAAAATAAAAATTTTGGGGAGATTTATATGTGTTAATTTATTGCTTGTTTTATGTGTAATTTATTGACAATATTCCCTCAAAATATACTAAAACATAATAATGATAATATTTTTATATCTTTGTTTATTTTTATTTACATTATATATTTATGTCAATTTTGTGTTCTTTTTAGAGATGATAATATAATTTGTAATTACTGATTATTTTTGAAGTACATATTAAATGAAACTTGAATATTATTTCTTCTAATATAATGGTTAATCTATAAAATTTATATTAATAAAATTTATAGAAATTTTGAAATATAATTATTTAAAAATGTTTAATATATTCATTTTTAGTTGTTATAATGAATATAAGAATTTTATTATTTCCTAGAATGTGATCTGTTGATCCTAGGGAATTTCAAGATTTACTAGAGCATGATTTTTCCGATCTCACATTTTGGGACAGATGATTACATGTTAGATGACCTTAAATGGGAGATGTATTTTTATTTTGATCCAGTTAGATCCCACTAGACAATATTAGATGTGTTGGCCCAATTCCTTATCTACAATTCGATCACCATTAGGTAGGATTTAATCCACCTCTCTTAGGATATAAAATGAATATTACCACATTGTGGCTATCCAAATTATTGTACACTCTAGTTTATTAGAGAAGATTTTTATGAACCCAAGATGATATCATTAGAATATAAAATTCTTGTGGTAGATTCCAAGTAGTGAAATATTTTAACGATATTAACAAAGTTAAAATTGAATTAAATGATGATCCAAAGATAGGGAGCTACTACTACACTATTTCATGGTACTGGTCACATGGAAATGAGCAAATTGTCAATGAGATATTGGTTTTTGTGAATCCTATTTAGGTGTTCAATGATAGATTTGGGTTCATTAGAGTTACAAAATAACATGGAGTTAATTAATTATGGGTTCAATTCTTTATAATTATTTGTATAGAGTATTGAGTATGATTCAATGAAGGTTAGGTGTTGTTTTTTTTATTTCCACGTAATGTTTTTTCTTGTCTGTTACTTGTGTTGATGTGAAATAGTGAATTTTTTTACATATATTGATTTGATTATAGATTTTAATATTTAATGTTTGGGTACTCATTTGAAGTTGGATGATATTGAATTCAAGATGAATCAACCTGTAGATGGTAAACTGAATTAGAGTTAAATTTTATTGAGGATATAAGTAAGTTTAGTTGGGCTTTTCAAGTTGAAATTAGATTAGCTATATGATTACTATAATATATCCAAATACTAATTGATCTAGATGAATGAGGGAAAGTCCATTTAGTTATAATATGTAGATACTTTCACATTACTATGATCCCATGTAAGCCTAAATACCCCCAATATGATTATATATGGATCCATGTTATGAATCAAGGTAACTTATACAACTGATTAATTATCTATATTTAAGTGTTTGGAAATGAAATTTTGAATCCATTTCAATTTCTGGGACCATACATTCAGAACTTTTCTTTTGTTTTCACTCCATCAAATAATAGTGTGAGTAATTATTTATTTTTTGAAAAGTGTTGTGTTATTTTATTGTGATAATTTTTACGATCTTTTAATTTTACTTCCTTTCTCTATTATTTTTGGAAAGCATTATATCAAGGGAGGTAACTGTTGGAACATGCGATTAATCCTAATTATATTGAATATTTTTTTTATATTTTGATAATACTTATGGAAGCTAAATGATATCATTGTGTAATTTACTTGATGTAACTATCCAAATATTTTATTCTCGTCCAGTTCATATTTTCCTCTACACCATCATTCCTTTGTGGTGGTTTGGGGAGGTATCATGTTGGGTCCCCTAGTTGGTATTTGTGAAATTTCCTATATTTGGTGTGTTGTAACTATATAATGTTTATTGAATTCTCATGAAGAGGACATAGTATTGAATGCCTAAATTTTTGATTTACGTATAACACTGTTATAAAAAAATATGTGTTGAGTGAATTATAGTTTCATACGATGATGTTATGGTTTTTCCCTAATGGGGCATATGGCCTAATGATGCAATTTCAGGGTATTAATTGGTGTGTAATCCCTGTAATAGGTTGAAAAATCTTCAATCATCTCCAATGGTTATGTTCACATATCCAAAAACACCCAATAGATCTCATATACCTGATTCATGGAGCTAATTT
This sequence comes from Viscum album, assembly GCA_963277665.1. Lineage (NCBI taxonomy): Eukaryota > Viridiplantae > Streptophyta > Magnoliopsida > Santalales > Viscaceae > Viscum > Viscum album. The sequence continues at coordinate 1,691,478,778 of OY728143.1, read as the reverse complement.
CCAAATGCAGGTGGTCGTTGGATGATTTGGCTAATGAAACTTTGAGAAGTCACATTGGTTGAGAGGGTGGGAAGTCAAGATTTTATCTTCTTTTTGGGGGAATCTATTTCCTATTCTGGGACTCTCTTATAGAGTTATGATATGTTCATATGTTTGTGAATCCTTCATTTATTCCTTTGAATGTTTCCATGGTTGATCTCTGGGGTAGGAATTAATCATGATTACACTGGGTTTGGCATAGCCTGTATGTATTTGAGGATATCCATTAATGGAAGAATATGTATGCATTCTAGTTTCTCCATCAATGTTAGTTTTTTTTGGGTAGATCAGAGATGATTTTTTCTTTCTCTAAGTCAATTCTGATTTGTTCTATGGGGGATGGTACTTTCGGGTTTATTATCACCCAAGTGGGATGAGATCTGTATATTGTCAGGATCGAAACCATAGGATTGGCTTGCTACATATTATCATGAGAGGAATAAGAACCCACACAGTTTGGTGTATCTTTACTATACACATCACCTTTTAACATAACAAGGATTCATCTATACATTTTAATGTCATGTGTCAAGGACACATAGGTGATAGATTTCCTGGTCAAGGATGGTGTGGGACTTATATCAAGGCGGGCCATGATTTCCTTAATAGATATGGTCTCCTAGGAGGATATGACCATACCATGGATGTGTCCTGAAGAAAATTATGGTGATTTGGGTGTCTGGTTTGGACCACGGGGAGGCTTCCTACATATCCCAGTTTGTTGGGAATCAAATCCCCCATAGTTGGGTTTGACATGGTACTTACACATTTAGGGGAGGTCCATAAAGGGAACATGATTGAGGATTATACATTCTAGGAGACCCATATATTGGGATGGTAATTGGGTCTCACATCTATGAAGAAGTCCCATTAAAAGGGAACTTTATTTAATAGGGGATTACACCTTCATGGATTACCATTTGGGCTTGATCATTGAACATGCATCCAATGTATCCTGGTTGTTGGAGGAATCAAAGTTCATTGTATTTTATTAGAATATGAATCATACAAATTACATGTTAACCACTCATCTATAATCCCACATGAGTCATTTACATTATGAGAAACCAGGGGAAGTGATAGATCCATTAAATCAAACACATTCCTTTCTCTACTGGTATAAAAGGATGAGGACGATGATATAAGTTGCTGGGATTAGAGCTCAACCTATTAAAGGAAGAGGGGATTAATCTAGAATGTATGTCATGAAATTGGTTCTTAGAAAGGGGAGGAGAATAATTCCACATCAAATGGAAACGAAATTGTGATTCTCCTCACTTATCATTGACCATCGTCAAAGGGGAAGGCCAACAATCACCAAAAATCACTAAAACAGGGAGGTTCATGTGAGTATCCAATGGTTGGAAACAGGGTTTCCATGGGAATGTAAACATAGAAACATTATAGGGTTCTACCTTATTATGTGGATTATGCACCTGATATGCTTACCATGGATATTCATACTCAAAAGGACATGATGGTGCACCCGATGGTTTTATCATACGGGTTTGGTGACTTTGTGAAAGGCCTTGTCTAAGAGTCGTTAGATAGGTTTGCGAAGATTTTGACGTGATAGGTGATAATGAAACTGAAAGGAATGATAGGGGTCAGAGGATGGAATTCCTTGGGGTCCCACACATCGCATGGTGGGTTACCATGTGGAATGGGGGATCTTCCACAGAATGTGTGGCTACATGGGCAGGAAGGTCATCCCTATACCATGGTAGTACATGGACCAGGCGGAGTCCATATAGCATTCCGCTATGGGGGATTGGGTTTAATCTTCATATCATTGTGATACATACTATTGGCATCCTCAAGAATATTGGTTTGGTACGTGGTGTATAATTCCTTCTATGAAGTGAATCACTATAGAGGTTAGGGTTCTATCCACATTGCATATCACTACGCAGGGTGAATGGTCATGAAGGGAGAATTGGTTCAGTGCCTCTTAGGGAGTATTCAAGCACGGGATTTTTGGTTCCTTATAATTCCTATTAATTCTATGCATCCAGGATTTACTTATAGGTAATTTTCAAGTGATTTCGGCTTTTGGAGAGCTATATCTCTCCTTCAATTGTCGACCCTTCAATCCTAAAATATCCATTCCTTTTCTCATCTCCCCTCAAGATTTATTTATTGAGAATAGAGGAATTGGGTAAATGAGGTCACAATCCCCCTTTTATAGAAGTCCATATCCATTACCCACTCCACGAATGACTCAGTTAACAGAGGCTCATAGGGTTGCAGTTTGTAGAGGTGAAAATCACCGCCTTATCCCCATGAAGGAATTATTTTCATTCCTGGGGTGATATTTTGTTCACCTTGCCTATGGACCATTTAATTCAATGATATATTAAACCCATAATGCAAATTTATTTTCATAGATCCCACAAATGATCTTCTTTTTTAAGAGATGGTGTCATCGTCTACCTCCCATGAACAGTTAAGTTTATGGGTGCCCTTGTGATGTGGGTCTCCATGTGAAGAAGTGATCTATGATGGATGGTTTCCTTCGTTGTCCATTTTTCTTACATTAATGATTTTTCTCCCTTAAATGTTTTTTCTTAATTTCTTCCTCCAGTTTAATTTCCTTCATTTTCCAAAATTATAGGATAATTCCACCTCCCTGGGAAATATTTTATGTACCCACCAAATTCCCCCATAAAAAGTAAGTTTGATCGAGATGAAGAAGAGGCTTTTATTATGTTTAAAGTGGTCATGACTTGAATTGGTTTGATGTCTAATTGTTTACCCATAGGAGGGTACCACACCTATATATAGGGGACCCATATCATTTTTCTACAACCATTTTTTCTAATGAACAAAGTGCTTTGCAAACTACCTTGTCTTGCTTCCTCCTGCATACTGTAGACCCTTCATGACAACCTTCGTCTGTGAACTGAACTTAAAATCCAAGAACTAAACATTGAATATATAAATGATTAATTCATATTTTCGTGTAAAGAGGGTCAGTGTGCATCTCGTGTGTTCCAAGAACTAAGGATTTTGTAGCCAATGCTTTAGATACCAATGCCCCATGATCCTTCTGTGAATTTTTTTTAACATACTGTAATTACCATGGACCATATGTACATGAGACCTTTTATAGGAATATTTTTAGTCCTTTGTATGTTATTATTCATTTGAAATTTTTTTAGGCTTACTCTTTCTCTTTCATAGACTTTTGATGCAGGGGTGAGATGGAGTTTAACCCTTCACAGACTGCTCCCCCTTCCATTTCAATTGTTGATTCTAAGCACAAATACATGGTATATTTTGTAGAAAATATGATCCATGTTGTCCTATTGTATTAGTCTCTATCCCAAAATCTTAGAGAGGATCATAAGTAATATACAAATTTATATAGGCTTCCCATTTACAGATTTGGACTAGCATCCAATATGGAAATTCTGGGACCATGTCGGACCAACCAACCCAAATCTTGGATTATTGATAATAGGGTTATCCCTTAGACATATACTTTTCCAAAGGGATGCTTCATAGAGAAATAAATAGCTACTGGATCCTTTTTGAACTATACCACTTGGTCACTAGAGGATGCATGATGAAGTCTATATGACAAGGACCATTACTACAGTAGCATTGCACGAAATGCCACAACAAATGAGGAACATGGTTGGTCCTCAAAACATGACATTCGTTCTAGAGTTTTTTTGTCTTGGATGGGGGTGTAATTTCTAGATTCTCCAAATCTATGAGGAATTCTTGACTGAATTGTAGAACGTGGGGTTATATGAGGTTGTTTGGGTATCCAAAACCTAGTCTCATCGAACCAATGCCCTCATTTAACAAATTCTCAGTATATGGATCCCAGATACCAACACCTTCCATATTGTCTTTGGGTAGCTTGGTATCATCCTCTCGTATATTTGGTTTATTTATATGGTTCCCATCATCGAAGATGTGTACGAAGAGTTTCTAACACCCCATTCTGATATGGATGATGCGAAGAGGACCCTCTACTGGACAAGAAGCTTATGGAAAAAGTGAATTCCCTTTTTAAAGATTCCAACCCTCGCCCAAATCAATACATACAATATTTTTATTGGATTAATGTATTCACTATGAAACGTGGTCAAGAGCCTCATGCAAGCAGACCCAGGTCCTACTCGACTATGGACAATTGAAGGTGAGCGTGTTCTAATTGGACTATATTAGAGGAGGACTAGTTCTGCGAATAGATATGGGAACTTGTAGAGACCCGAAGATTGATGTACATGGACATTACATTACTTTTGAGAAATACAAAAACACACACACAAGGACCGTAATTGTTTAGTGTCTTTGGAAACTTGGAACATAATCTTCTAATCGTGGTGAAATATCTTCAACATCTCCAATAAAGATCTTCCACTTTTTGTTTCCTTACCTAAAACCATTCTTTTAATCCTAGGGGAAAATAAATCATAAAAAGGGTGAGCTCAAATTCTCAGTAACGGTAAACAAAATAAATATCAATCACACCATATTCATAAGAACCTAACATTTTGGAAATCTTAACCTGCAAAAGAGAGCATAATTTCATAACATGGGATAAATCATAGTAGTGAAATGAAATCCCAATAATCAAAACATAAAACATTGAACTTTGTGGCATACACACATAATCCTAGAGAATCATTTCTTATTTGTAAAGACTCATTTCCAAGACTATCTTAGTGGAAAAAGTCCATTTCTGAACCGAGTTCACTCCTCGTTTCATTCCTGTTTCACTGAACCGGTTTAACCTTCCGTTCCATCCATGTCTATCTCATGAGATATAAAATCATTACCCAATGCTTTCGAGGGAGATATAGGTCCCACCCATCTCATAATGATACCATTCTTATGTGTGCCACAAAATCATAAATCATACATCATTGCATAACCCTTGTAATAAAAATGGGATTCTTAAACAACATGACATCATAAAAAAATTCATATAAGATAAAGGAATTCATTAAAATAATTCCATCACAACATAATCAAATCAATTTAATAATAGGGATAGAAACATAACCCTATATTATCTTAGATGGAAAATAATTTTGATAAAACACTTGAACTCCATTCTTGAGGAAAATATCCTTTCTACTTTAAAAACATTTTTCCTTTCTTACCATGTCATACAATTTTAAACTAAAAGAAGTTGATTAAAAATAAACATGAAAACATGTAAATGAAGCTTCATGGAAATAATTTTTTAAAAATCCATTCATGTCGTATAAGTTAAAAAAACATTCTTCTTGAACTTTTGTCGGAAAAGTTAAAAAAGTACCTCATAGGGTAAACAAAAGAAAGATTCCTTTCATATCATGGGGTAACAGTCAAAATGGATAGAAAAGGACTTTAAACATACAAGAATAAACTTTTATAAAACATGTACATGGATGATAGCAATAACCCCAGTAAATACTTACGAATAAGCAATCTCAGATAAAAATGATATTTGCACAATTATCCCTTACCTTAGGTCTGATTTGCTTCGAAAGTGTCTGATCCTCCTGTATAATGATTTAAATAATTTTATTGACTTATTACAGAATCATAATTATATTTAAGATATCATATATGGTCATATTCTTAGCTTCTTATTAGTAATATTTCATTACTACTTGTTATTCGGGTGTTTATTACATTTTGTTCTTATCCGCGTTTTGTAGAATAAATTCTTATTTTTATTTTTAGGTTATAGATACCTCATTTACAGAATGGTATTAGTGTAATATATATCATACTCATTCAATCAATTCATTTATATAATCATTATGCAATGAAGATCATGTATAACGAGTCGCATCATATCGTGGAGACGGTATTCCGTACGTACGCACGAGCGATGATATTGTTCCCATGATAGTGGAATTATATTGTAGTGTATGTATACTATTTCAGAATCAATATCACTTTACAATAATAATATATAGTTATTATTTACACCATTATACCCATCCGAGTAAGGGGGTGTTGGAAAATAGATTACACCATGGCGTGGAGACGGTATTCAGTACGTACGCCCGCGTGGTGATTTCGTTTTCTTTAGGATGGATAGATGGTGAAATAGGGTTGTTTCATACTTATAATAACATATCAGTATATTATTGATGCTGATTTTATTACTTCATAATGAAACAACTAAATAAGAAGAAGTGGAAGAAGAAATAAAGATGAAAGAATCGGTAACGGGCATTACCTCTTCTTTGAAGCGTCTTTTTGAGACCTCCTCTTAGGGCACTAAAATTGGTCTTTAAAGAAGACCAGGACCACTAGGATGTTTCTAGGGAAGTGTAGAGGAGATATTTTCAGGGGTTGGATGAGCTTGAAGGCTCAATGTGGTGTGATGAAGAGAGGTAGGAGGTGCCCTTTTATAAGGGAGGAGAGGGGCATCTTTGGAATAACTAAAAATATTATTTTATTATAAAGTCAAATTCGATTTTTAATAGCTCAAAATTGATATATTTCGAAGCTAAGGTGGGGATTGGTCGAAATCCTCTCATCCAATAGAATTTAGACAAGTTTAGGTATCAATTGTAACCTTATCATTTAGATATAACTTTAAGTTAGATAAGTTAACTTTTACTGTGTCTTCTTGTTTTCTTACACTATAAGGTTAATAAAATTACTATATCAAGCCAAAAGAACCACAAGTTGTTTATTATAAATATATATAACCTTATATAAGTCATTTGGCCGAACCTTAGATTTTTAGGAATAAAATAACAATTAATAATATAGTATTTGTTTTAAAAACTATTTTATGTCACTTTTGACACTATTTGGTAATCGATTTTTGTGAAAATCATAACAGAATGATTAGTTCGAAAACATTTAATTAAATCCATACTAACATGTCATATTAACATTTAAAATTATTTAAATTCATAAAACGTCTCAAATTACATTTATTTGGGTATTTATATCATCAATTATGTCAATATTTCATTAATAAGATAATTACTGCATCATCATTGTATCATAAATAAATTAAATTATTTGAAGTCTAAATATTACAAATAAAATACCATTATGCAATAAATATTTTTAGATTGCTAATGAATATTTATAGTTGAATTTATCTTATGTATAACCCTATATTAAAAATTCTTTAGTCCTTAAACTTTGATTTTAACTATTTTAACCCTTCTTTAAATAAATTGATAATAAATGTCCTAATCTAATCCAAGTGGGCCTAAATGGTCATATTTTATTCCAAAGGTTGTTTATGGTAGAATTACACTTATCTAATAGAATTAAGACATATGTTAGGGTAATAATAATATCATTTTTTACCCTTAACTGCCCTATTTACTTTTAACCGTGGTAAAAAAAGTAAAAAGTTACTATTCACCAAAAATTATTTTCATCTCATTGAACCACATTTTAGTCCTTGATATTAACCGTGTCTCTCGAATTTTTGAAATTCCACTCACAGAAGCAGTAAAATTATGTTTTATGAAAAAAGTTCAGTTTTTTAACTACCACTTAGTGGTTTCACTATTCATCAAAAAAATGAACGTTTCTAGAAAAATACCAAATATTAGGCCTAAGATATATTTGATATTATGAATTCAAAAATGATTTCTATTTTAAAAAATTCAAAACATATCAGTTGCATTAACTAATTTAAAAATTAATTCCCGTCGTCAAAACAAATAGTGTGTTTTTAAGAGATAATAACTATCAGAATATTGACACTTGTTTATGTCTGGTTTAAATGTGAAATTACATTCAATGACCAAAATTGTATTAAATTGTAAAAATATATTCTAAATATACTTTAAAACCACTAAAATTATTAATTTATCAATATTAATTATTTCGATTAAAAAAGTTTTTTTTAATTAAAATTTAGTAATTTCACTATTCATTAGAATTTGAAAGTTAACCGAAAAGTACCAAAATTTCACCCTAAGCTAATTTTGATATTCCGAATCTAAAAATGAAGTCCACTTTGAAAGATAAAATTTATAAAATTTCAAAAAGTGGGTATTACTATTCATAATGGCTAGTTCATAATAATATTATAATAATATCTCGTTTAGTGAAACTCGGTATTGCATACTACACACACTATCGAGGAAGGTCGCGATTGTGTGTAATGAAAGGCAAGTCAGGGATGCATGTTGTGAAAGCTCCTTTTGGTGTAGCATACAAAAAAGGAACTTAATTAAAAAAGAATACTTTTTATAAAATCTCAGGGTGTTACATTCTACCCCCCTTAAAATGAATTTTGCCCTCGAAATTCGTCGGGGTTATAAATGGTTTACTACTCGAAAGTTTATTTAATAGAAAACCACATCGTAAAAAGGAATACCAATACTTGGCTTTAAAAACTAAAGTCTGAAATGTAATGGTTACCCAAATTAACTCATCACTAGGTTTCCATGTAGAAGAACATAGGTGAAAATATGGATATGGAAGAAAAATCTAACCATCATGTCCTGATGGAGAGTGGTAGAGAACATGGCTATGAAAAAGCCATCAATCACAGAGCCATAAATTTGTGATGATCTAAGGTACCATCTGATTAATTGGATATAAGGGCACTAGGATAACATTTTTGGTTTTCAATATCATTTCCCTAAAGATGATGAAATTGGAATTAGAAGATATAATTTCGTGATTTTGGTACAATCTCACCGTTGGTCATTATTTTAACAATTTCCACTTCATCTCTTATTGAAATTAAGTTGAATTTGTCATTCGTGATGTGTTAGCAGATCATGTGATAGAATGATGGGTCATTTTATCTGTCTCAAACAAAAGGTTAGAAAAGTAATCAAAAAATACATAAGTCCATCTATAGTGAGATTAATCATATATGGTTCCTAAAATGGACTTACAATTCATATATCATACTTCTTAATATAATAAAACTAGTTTCTACTAAACATGGACTTCTTGTAGGCCAGTGGTAGGTGATAAAGGCCAGTCGCACTTCGGTTGTGGGTTCGATTCCCACAGCCTTGTCCGACGTGATGGGCTGTCGCCCGTCCTGCATGTTGTCCTTTTTCTAAAACTACATTAATATAACATCCCATCAATAATATTGAAAAAAAATTCTATCCTTAAACAATAATAACTTATGTCCAACATAATCCATTCCAATATTTAGGCTTATCCAAAATACTGTTGTCCAATCTCATATTACAGTGAAAACGATTACCAAAGAGTTTATATAACAAGCATGTTAATACAAACGTTGATCCCCATATATCATGAGATATGTCTTGTTGGTCACATTCCAAACATTCGATGGCCTTAATCATGTATTCTCTTAAAAAATAAATACCCATTGAATCTTAGTGAAAACATGAATGCTGTCAAAAGATAACTCTTTTCACATACCAAAACCTCGAACCATGATATAACTATTTCCTTATATCAGTAACGAGCTCATGAATACTATCAAACATTTCATTTTCTCGTTTTCCCTTCATTATGCACATATCATCTTTTTCCAAAAATATCTCAATCACTTTCCATGTTTACCGGTACCATAAAATTATTGAAAACCACAATAGACCAACACAAAAATATTCCAATATTCCACGATACTATATACAACATTATTTTGGAATCCATTTACATAAACACCTAATCATTCCCCCACATAGTTTTCATATTCAACATCGCTAATAGTGATCGCATGTGACTTCCCTTTGTCCTTTGCCTTAAGTGGTTGCACATGTCGATCATCACTAACCCTTGGATTAGAGATTTTATTAGCATAATGCCCCATTTCCTTGCACTTGAAGCATTGAAGTGTTGGTGGTGCGTTCTCTGCAGTATTTTCTTTATTCACATCATTAGAAACCCTTTTTCCATTACTTCGACACTCAGCTGCTCGATGACCTTCTTTTCCACACTTAAAACATTTTCTAGTCCCTTTATGATAATCTCCACCATGCTTCTTTCCACACATTGAGCATAAGGAAACATTCATCTTCTTTTCACCATTATTCTGAGATTTCTCCTTAAACTCCATCTTTCATTTCTTATCAAAACCATGAGATGGATATGTAACACCAACTTCCATTTCTACCTTAATAGCACATCACACAATTTCTTCATATCTACTGAAGTCTCTTATAGCTAATTCCCTTCGAAGATTTGGTTTTAAGCCACTGAAGAATCGATCAACTTTACTTTTTGGTTGGATGATAAAGACAGATGCATACCTTTCAAGCCTTGTAAAATTAGCTTTGTATATACCAACAGATTCATCATCCTTTTGCTTTAGTTAAAGAAACTATTTCTCCATCTTTGTTCAAAGAATACGAGGGAAGTACTTATTGAAAAATAATTTCTTGAACTCGTCCCATTCCATGGTCTCAATTTCATCTCTTGGCCTCGTATTCTTGATAAGATTCCACCATTGATCAGCTTCACCTTCCAAAAGATATACTGATAAGATGAATTTATCATGTTCAGAACATTGAAGAACTGAAAATATATTTTCAGTGGTACTGATCCATTGTTAAGCAACAAGTGGATCAGAAGACCCACTGAAAGAAGGTGGACGTTGCCTCATGAAGACTCAATAGAATATTTCTCCCTTCTCTGATCATTTGGAAGTCCAGAATGATTCATAGCTTGTGTAAGTATAGCAATAAGATTTTTCACTCCATCTCCTATAACATTTGTTTTTCAGGAGGACAATCATTGCATTGTCCATTACCTTGATCAACACAGATCCTTCGGGTTCCAGCCATCGTCTAAAACCCAAAAAGAATAGTGTGAGAGGCAAAAATCATGCTAGGGAAAACAACATAATAAAGGGGGAGTAGCTCCAATATCTAACATCTTAGGTTTAATTATAAGATCGTTACCGTAATTCTAGGACTATAACCTATACGTATACTAATCCTTAGGGACATACCTAGACATACCATAGAAATATCTCTAGGGATTTCACTAAGGTTTTTGCCTCCTAGATTCCAATGGTTGAATAAACTTTTCCTCTGATACCAACTGTAGAGACTCGAAGCTTGACGTACATGGACATTACATTACTTTTGAGAATACAAAAACACACACACAAGTACTGTAATAGTTTAGTGTCTTTGGAAACTTGGAACGTAATCTTCTAATCGTGGTGAAATATCTTCAGCATCTCCCATAAAGATCATACACTTTTTGTTTCCTTACCTAAAACCATTCATTTAATACTGGGGGAAAATAAATCATAAAAAGGTTGATCTCAAATGCTCAGTAAGGGTAAACAAAAGAAATATCAATCAAATCATATTAATAAAAACATAACATTTTGGAAATCTTTACCTGCAAAAGGGAGCATAATTTCATAACATGGGATAAATCATAGTAGTGAAATGAAATCCCAATATTCATAACATAAAACATGAAACTTTGTGGCATACACACATAATCATAGAGAATAATTTCTTATTAGTCAAGACTCATTTCGAAGACTATTTTAGTGGACAAAGTCCATTTTTGAACCGAGTTCACTCCTCGTTTCAGTCCTATTTCACTGAACCGGTTTAACCTGTTGTTCTAGCCATGTCTATCTCATGAGATATAAAATCTTTACCCAATTAATTGGAGGGATATATATTTCCCACCCATATCATAATGATACCATTCTTATTTGTTCCACAAAATCATAAATCATACATCATTGCATAACCCATGTAATAAAAATGGGATTCTTAAACAACATCACATCATAAAACAATTCATATAAGACAAAGGAATTCATAAAAATAAGTCCATCACAACATAATAAAATCAATTTAATAAAAGGTATAGAAACAGAACCCTATATTATCTTAGATGGAAACTAATTTTGATAAAACACTTGAACTCCAGTCTTGAGGAAAATATCCTTTCTACTTCAAAAACATTTTTCCATTCTTAACATGTCATACAATTTTAAACTAAAAGAAGTTGATTAAAAATAAACATGAAAACTTTTAAATGAAGCTTCTTGAAAATAATGTTTTAAAAATCCATTCATGCCGTATAAGTTAATAAAACATTCTTCTTGTACTTTTGTCGGACAAGTTAAAAAAGTACCTCGTAGGGTAAAAAAAGTAATATTACTTCCATACCATGGGGTAAAAGTCAAAATGGGTAGAAAAGGACTTTAAACATTCAAGAATAAACTTTTATAAAACATGGTAATGAATGATAGAAATAAACACAGTAAATACTTACAAATAAGCAATCTCGGATGAAAATGAGATTTCCACAATTATTCCTTACCTTAGGTCCGATTTGCTTTGTAAGTGTCTGATCCTCCTATATAATGATTTAAATAATGTTATTGACTTATTCCAGAATCATACTAATTTTTATTATTTCATATATGGTCATATTCTTAGCTTCTTATTAGTAATATTTCATCACTACTTGTTATTTGGGTGTTTATTACTTTTTGTTCTTATGCGCGTTTTGTCGAATAAATTTTTATTTTTCATTTTAGGTTATAGATACCTAAATTACAGAATGGTATTAGTGTAATATATATCATATTCATTCAATAAATTCGTTTATATAATCATTATGCAGTGAAGATCATGTATAACGAGTCGCATCACCTCGTGGAGACGGTATTCCGTACGTACACACGAGCGAAGATGTCATTCCCATGATCGTGGAATTGTATTGGAGTGTATGTATACTATTTCAGAATCAATATCACTTTACAATAATCATATATTGTTATTATTTACACCATTATACCCATCCGAGTAAGGTGGTGGTGGAAAATAGATTACACCACGGTGTGGAGACGGTATTCCGTACGTACGCACACGTGGTGATTTCATTTTCCGTAGGATGGATAGATGGTGAAATAGGGTTGTTTCATACTTATAATAACATATCAGTATATGAGTGATACTGATGTTATAACTTCTTAATGAAACAACTAAATAGGAAAAAGTGGAAGAAGAAATAAAGATGAAAGAATCAGTAACGGGCATTACCTTTTTTATGAAGCGCCTCTTTGATATCTCCTCTTAGGGCACTAAAACTGGTCTTTGAAGAAGACCAGGACCTCTAGGATGTTTCTAGGGAAGTGGAGAGGAGATATTGGCATGGTTTGACCGATCTTGAAGGCTCAATGTGGTGTGAGGAAGAGAGGGAGGAGGTGCCCTTTTATAAGGGAGGAGAGGGGCACCTTTGGAATAACTAAAAAAAGTATTTTATTATAAAGTCAAATTCGGTTTTTAATAGCTCCAAATTGATATATTTATAATATAAGCCGGGGAGGGGTCTAAATCCTCTCATCAAATAAAATTTAGACAAGTTTAGATATCAATTTTAACCTTATCATTTAGATTTAACTTTAAGTTAGATAATTTATCTTTAACCGTGTCTTCTTGTTTTCTTACATTATATGGTTAATAAACTTACTATATCAAGACAAACGAACCTCAAGTTGTTTATTATTAATATATATAACCTTATCTAAGTCATTTGTCTGAACCTTATATTTTTAGGAATAAAATAACAATTAATAATATAGTATTTGTTTGAAAAACTATTTTATGTCAATTTTGAAACTATTTGGTAATTGATTTTTGAGAAAATCATAACAGAATGATTTGTTCGAAAACATTTAATTAAATCAATACTAACATGTCATATTAACATATAGAATTATTTTAATTCATAAAAAGTCTCAAATTACATTTATTTGGGTATTTATAACATCAATTATGTCAATATTTCATTAATAAGATAATTACTACATCATCATTGTATCATAAATAAATTAAATTATATTAAGTCTAAAAATTACAAATAAAATACCATTATGTAGGAAATATTTTTATATTTCTAATTAATATTTATAGTCAAATTTATCGTATGTACAACCTTATATTAAAAATTCTTTAGTTATTAAACATTGATTTTAACTATTTTAACCCTTCTTTAAATAAATTGATAAAAAATGTCCTAATCTAATCCATGTGGGCCTAAATGGTCCTATTTTATTCCTAAAGTTGTTTTTGGTCTAATTAAACTTATCCAATAGAATTAGGACATGTGTTAGGGTAATAATAATATCATTTTTACCCTTAACTACCCTATTTACTTTTAACTGTGGTAAAAAAAAGTAAAAAGTTACTATTCACCAAAAATTATTTTCATCTCATTGAACAACATTTTAGTCCTTGATATTAACCATGTCTCTTGGATTTTCGAAATTTCACTCACAGAAGAGGTAAAATTAAGTTGTATGAAAAAAATTCAGTTTTTTAACTACCACTTAGTGGTTTCACTATTCATCAAAAAATGAAAGTTTCCAGAAAAATACCAAAAATTAGGCCTAAGCTATATTCGATATTATGAATTCAAAAATGATGTCTATTTTACCAAATTCAAAACATATCAGTTACATTAACCAATTTAAAAATTAATTACCGTCGTCAAAACAAATAGCGTGTTTTTAAGAGATAATAACTATCAAAAGATTGACACTTGTTTATGTCTGGTTTAAATGTGAAATTACATCCAATGACCAACATTGTATTAAATTGTAAAAATATATTCTAAATATACTTTAAAACCACTCAAATTAATAATTTATCACTATTAATTATTTCGATTAAAAAAGTTTTTTTAATTAAAATTTAGTAATTTTCACTATTCATCAGAATTTGAATGTTATCTGAAAAGTACCAAAATTTCACCCTAAGATAATTTCGATATTCCGAATCCAAAAATGAAGTCCACTTTGAATGATAAAATTTATAAAATTTCAAAAAGTGGGTATTACTATTCATAACGGCTAGTTCATAATAATATTATAATAATATCTTGTTTAGAGAAACTCGGTATTGCGTACTACACACGCTACCGAGGAAGGTCGTGATTGCGTGTAATGCAAGGCAACTCAGGGCTGCGTGTTGTGCAAGCTCCTTTTGGTGTAGCGTACAACACAAGACATTAATTAAAAAGAATACTTTTCATAAAATCTTGGGGTGTTACAGAACTTGTTTCGGATGTTGATAGTTTTTTCAATTGGTGATCTTCCAATCCATGTTTGTGAGTGGCTAGCTTCTACTGATACTTTATTCTAGTCCCAACTTTAGAGCTACAACATTTGTCAGGGCATCTCAATAGGCCACTAAAAGATGTATCAACATGGACATTCTAGTATTGGTGAAATCTATCACTTGTTGGGCCGAATCAGTGAGGGGAATCCACCTCACTGGCTGGTAGGTCCCTTCCAAATCACACTGGGTTGCATAGGTTCCCATATGATGGGCTACACATTTATCAATACTTTTCCAATTCTAGACACTTCTCTCTGGCCGTATGTTTAGATAACTATAGGGGTCATGCCAATGGGATGGGCCACACATGATAAGTAGGATGAGTGGAATGAAAATAATGAATGAGAAATGATGTCCCAAATCAATTTTAATGACTCTTGCACTTATAATGCTTACCCTCCCCCTAACTTTGATTTAGTGAATGATGAATTAGAGGACGTTGTTAAATAAGGATACATCTTTTTTTTAGAGAGAGGGTCTTTTTGTCACCCATATTATTATGGTGAACTTATATATGGGGGATATACACCTTTTATATTTGGCCATCAATTTAACCATGTCCAAATAATGTTTCCTCCTTCCCTCAATAGTGTATTATAGGAAAAACATTTCATGATAGCCCAAAAATTATGGCTAATGTTTACCCGAGAAGATACACAGTTCCATATTAATCTTCTAGATCCTGAGGGTTTTGTACCCAACCTCACAAAAAGGATATGTTGTTATTTGGATTCAATCGCATCCAAATGTCTAGCTAGCAGAGTAGGTTCCCATTAACATGGACCATATAACGTCTACAAATAAAGGGAAGAAAAATAAAACTATTTCCCATTCCCAACTCAGGAAATATACTCATAATTCTCTAATTCTTTTACCACTGAGGAAGGATTTGAAATCCTGGGGTTTGAAATCTTAGGATATTTGTTCTTCCACACAGGTCCAACCACCCATACCTTATAATGCTTCTTTTCCCATGGCTTGGAGGTAGTGGGACTTTCTAATTGGTGGCCAGTATTTTTGTGATCAGTCCCTCGACACCTAGTGGTAGTTTCTTCAAGAGATTGAGTTAACATTTACCAAAATTGGTTATGTGTTAGCGCCTACTATCATTTCCTACATTGATGATCCTGAAAGGGTGAATAATTATGTTCATAATTTTGAAAACCTAATTCACGCTTGAAAAAATCATCATAAATAATCTCATTCAGTACTTACCATGTTGCATCTAGAGGTTGAAGAAGAATAGGAATATGATAATGAAAACTCTTTAGAGGCTAATGATATTACTTATTTTCCCACTATAACAGAACTAGGGGAAATTCATCACCTGTTCCCAGTGCCTCACAAGAATCCGACCCTAGGAGGGTTCCTAGGATGATGGGGTACCTAGGAAGCAATTGAAGTTAATGAAACCTACTCTTCTTCCCTAGAACGATCCTACTGCATTATCCATTCCTATTACGACTACATTCCAAGAGGAATGGATGGTCTTGGATGACATGAGGGTGGGTGTTTCAAATGAAGACATCTAGGAGCTACTTCAAAAATAATTCATTGATCATCTGGGTTTTGGAGCAGCTATTTCACCCATGTCGATTTCTAATGGGGAACATCCGGGCCATGTAGCCATGTATCTGAATGAGATGGAAACCTAATTTCACTCTTCCAATGACTGGAATTATTTGTCTGATTGTGTGGAACGCATGGTGATAATCGCAATGTTCGGTGATACAGAGGGAGAGGTAGTTATATTTACCGATCTGAAACATAAATTCCTTCTTTGTGAAGATCCCAAAACCTATTCCTTACTATTGTATTATTCTAAGGAGGCTCAGGAGATGAAATTTCTCAATTGCATCCCCCTAGAGGCATTATAGCTGGGGAGAATGCCCCTTCGGATGTGGGAGTTTCTATGGAGGGATCACATGGAGCTATATATGATACGAAGGAAGTCATTGTGAACTCCATCAGATTATTTTTGCCTCATGTGTTTTCTATTTCTCTTAAAAGAGGGTCATCCCTCTAGCACATTACAAATCACTGACATACAAAACATTTTTCGATACATATTAGCTTGGTTATTATAGGTAACCACCATACCCCTTTATCGGGTTGTCAAGATAAAAGTTTCCATTTTTTGTCTTATCACATTACATATATTTTAAAGCAGGTATAATAAGAAACCCAAGGTCTACTGCCCATGAATCCATGGATCTTTCTCAATTTGATGTAGAGGAGGTACCACTAGAAACTATAGTTGAATAGGGTAGGGAGGTCAGGGCAGGCAAGGATGTTGGGGAAATTCTTATCCAATATAGAGTGCCAGTACAGGATCAAAAAACTCCTACCCCAATAGTGGGGGAGTGTTTAGAAGTCTATACCTCAATTGGTCATGAATATCCCACAGTTATGGATAAGGACATGGAAACATTGATACTGACAGCTAATTTTGGTGGGGATCCCTATTTTTTTAGATGATATCGAAGGGATACCCAGTCTTAATAGATTGACTGCACCAAAACAAATAAACCCCACTCTTATAGAGGGAGTGTATTTAGAAGTCAATTCCTTGATTGAGCACCCTAATACCTCTCATACAGGGGACATGAGCATCAGGGATGTTGTGATCCCTACTCTAGGAGGTTTCAAACTTTCCCTAGAACCCTTTTCCAAATTGGTTATCCCCATGGGAACAATTTATATAGGTTATCTTCTAGAGTCTTTCGATCCAGTTGATCATGGCCCCGAGACATAGCTTCATTTGAATGGCCCTAAAACACAATTTCATGTTTAATATGAAGTACTATATTTTCTGGGTGGTGACACCATAATGGAGGTCGAATGGGTTGATTCTTAGGCAGGGGGAGGTTAGTTTTCCATTTTTCCAACCATTATATATTTTTTTACCTTCAAAAATTTATTGTGTTCCTTGTCTCACTCTTGACTTTAAGATCACTTCCAAAAGAACTTGTGACTTCGGTTCATACCTCGACCATGACCCCTACCAATACTTTTATAGATGCACATGTTGAGGGGTTGAGTCATACTGAGTACTTTGGGACAAGAACTCCTCTAGAAGCTATCATTCTTGAATATGTTCTACCATTAGGGACCAACTCAGAAACCCAACAATAGGAACTAACTAACCTTCATACTGACCGCTAAAAATCATGGAAAACATTTAGAGGTTGATTTATCTAACACCTCTTACAGATATGCCGATGACGCATTCCAGAATACATTGCATGTTTTCAGTCCTAGGGTGTGGAGGGTTTGATTATCAGGGAATTTATAACATAGTAAAGTGGGTGGTCATGACTATAGGGAAAATTGGAATGCTCAAATCATGAAGTTCCAATTCAGATTACATGGTTATTCTTACCACTTTTAGATAGATCCTTGTGAATGATAATTCCAAGAATTTTGGGGCGGTCACAAGGCTATAAGGTCAACTCTTGAAGGAAAGGTCCTTCGAGGAATAGCCTGGTTAGGAAGTGGGGTAGCAGAGAAAATAAATAGAAATACTTAAACAGGGATGGGTGTATGCCACGATAGTGATTGATGAGGGGAAGTTATTTGTGGAGGAAAGGGAAATGGATGGACCTGATGCAGTGAAGGAGGAAGAGGCATTGAAGGAAGGTGTAGATGCTGAGACCGTAACCTTTTCAGAGATCTACCGAGCCATCAAAGAATTGAACTAGACATTGTTTCAATTTTGTGAATACGATGAACACATTCTGTAATAACCATGCCTTTATTATTTGGAGATGCTCTAGTTTATAGATTCTCTTCTTATCTTAATTTAATGGAATGAGAATGTTTTTATCTCTAGTGATTTTACTTTATATTTTCCAACAATTTCAATAAATTATAGTCAGCCATATTTTAAACAATAATCTCAACCAGACACCAATTTGAATCACAATATATGATAAGTGAACTAATCAAATCATGCTCTAGTTTTTTCCAGAGCCAAGGTATTAACACGAATAACATGACAATTTATATGGTTACATGAAAGACCCTACAATATTTATGTCGTTTTCTATTATAGCATTTATTTATTCCTAATCCAATTGGGAGGGAGTCTTAGCGGGTATAACATGACTTTTTTTAGGCCTCCCTTTGTAGGTTTTCGACATAATAAGATTTGTGTCTCTTTTAATATTACGAATGCTCAATATTTTTTCCGAAACAATACTATGTGTTGGTCTAGAGAACTGATACCTTGATTTTACTGAAGCTTCCCTTTATGGGTTTTAAACATGAAAAGTTTCATGTCTCTTTTCAGAAGCATTTTAAAGTCTTACAAGTTGGACTTTCAGTATTGATGTTTTAGGTTGAAAGAAATTAACCATCAATTTGTGAGGAGAATCCCCTGAAATGACATACTGACATAGAATAATCTGATAGTTTTCAAACCTGTGTGAGGTATTTTTCTTGACCCTAGTATTTATGGTTTTCTTGTGTGAAACCTAGTGTGGGGCATGGAATCCATTGATCATACAAGGGTATGAAAAAACTCTAAGGAAAAATTTTCCTTTGGTTGACAGACTATTTTTGTGGGCAACATATGCAATGCTTTTGTGGAATTTTGTTCATAGTAAAGTAGAGGTTTCCTATAGAAACTAACCATCCATTTTTGATATCCATTCCGATTTCATTCTATTTTGAATCTCTCAAGACCACAAGAGGTGGCTTGTTCATAGAGGGGTGTTTGAAAAGTATGAAGGAATTTTTTTCAACATTAGTCATGAATGGATGACAACTCCTATATGAATTTGGATTATGTAAATTAGTATTGAAGCATGATTCAGTTTATGGTCATGAAATCATGAATTTTTTTGGGGGTTTTACCACATTATTTTAGACCAACCAAATGAAAAAATCACCCAATTCATGGTAGCCAGACAACAAATGTTCTACCATGCTTAGGCATAAAAGAGGAAAAAAGATGTAAGCTGCAATCCAGTGGGTTTCTAAAACTAGGGAGTGAGGTGGGACCTAAACATCGTTGAGGCATACATAAGTACGAGAATCCTCTCTTAAGAATGAATTTTCCTTTGTCTAACAAGATGTGTTTATTAGAAACTTATACAGAGACACTGGGTAATTTTGTGTGTAGTTAAACCAAGGTGTCCTTAGGACACTAACCTTATATTTTTGATAACCATGGATGATTATGGGGATTTAGACCACTCTATAAATAGAATATGTTTGGTGAAAAATAAGGTTCTTAACACGAAAGAGGGCCTTTCCACTCAGAACATATACATGATGTTTTCCCCACACATTTTTAAGGAGGTTCCCAGTGTAGGTCTGATCAATGCATAAGAAAGAGGGGATGAATTTATTTCATAGTTAGACCAATGTTATGAGATTTAGGTGTTGCTGAAAATCCTCATGAAAACTGAAATCAAGAATGATGTAGTAATATTAAGGTCTGTCCATATGTAAATCAGATTCTCACATAGGAATGGAGAATTTTAATCTAATATATGATCCCACCAACAAGATGAGGATCATATTATAATTTCTTGTGTGGACTTATCTCACTCATAAGAACATTGGGGATATATTCATTAATCTGTATGGGTCCAAGGGTGAACATTGGGTTTCATTCATCATGAAGTTTTAATGTCATGTGATTAAGATTTTGGTATGAATGCCCCAATTGACTATAGGATAACTGGTTCAGGATGTTGTAACATAACCATGACTTGAGTAGAAATTAAAGTGTAAACCATGACTCTGAGGGCTCTCAGAAATAGAGGAATGATGTGGGGCATGGAAACTGTTGGCTGTATTGATGTAGGAATGTCCTCTTCCAAGGATGAATTTTCCATTAGTTGACATGCCTTTTTTGTGGTAAACTTATGCAGATTCACTAGATAATTTTATGCGTAGTAAAACAAAGGTGTCCACTAGACAATGACCCTCTATTTTTTATGTCTAGGTAGGTTTATAAAAAACAATAATTACATGAAGTATGATGATTGATGGATTGAATGGATATATCTCGACATGATAGAAATTTTCTGGCTACGGTCACCTGTGGAGTTAGAAAATTCACTATGTAGAACTGACACGTACATAGGGTGAGAATTTTGATTCAGTTATTGGTCATGGACCTATATTTGATGATTCATGAACCTTGAAATTAATCTCCTTACATAGTATTGGTCCATAGACAAGTAGGGTAGCATTTGAGAAATATTTTATTTCCTTCATGGTTGATTGGGCTTGATATCTATCATCAAAGCATCACTATATATCCTACACGTAAAATATAGTGCTTGGGGTACCTCGTACATTAGAATCATGTGGTTTGGAATTGATTGATTTGTAATAGAATTATGTGTAATTCCCATCCAAATGCATAATCTCACATGAGATGTGCTCAATTGTGAGAAACAAGGGGATACAAGGGTTTAGTCCACCACCTACGTATGGCTTAATCAAGGAAGATACCATTGGAAACTTGAGGCGATGTTGTATAGTCTAAAACCACACAAACATGACATTTTATCATGTATTTTATCATTGTATAGATAGTACAGTTTCCATATAGTTCAGCATTGTTTAGAAAGTATGTTAATTCCATGCATTTTATTATCTTGCAATGAGGAAGTAGATGACCTAACAAGAAGGGAGAAAATTGTGTGTCTCTTGAGGTGGCCCCATGAATGGATCCTATTTGGGAGTCCACTGTTTAGAATTATCTTGCATACAAAGGTGGGGACATTTCTACGTGTTTTGTAGTTGGGTCTGGGTTATAGGATTCGATAGTGGCTAAGTATCGTACTGAGATAGGAATCAGGCCACATGTAGTTCTAGATAGACCGTGTAGTTTAACATGATGCTGTAAATATATTGATGACTGTACGTGAATAAATATAGATGTTGCGGATCCATACATCTTTATATCTTGTGGTAAGGATGATTGGAAGCATAGTTTAACATCATGTTTTGGGGAAGACTATGGAAACATAGTTTAATGTCATGTTATTGGGACAAATTTTCATATAAACCATCAGTAAGCAGGGGCTAGTTAGGCTGAGTTATTCTCGGATACCCCATACATGAGTGAGGGAGAAAGTATAATCTATGACCCCAAGGGATCTTGGATTGGGAGAAATGATTTGGTGTTTGGGATTTGTTGGGTATAAAGAAGTAGGAAAGGCCTCTATGGAGGATAAATATGCCTTTGGTTAAGAGGGATCATTTTTTAGGAAACTTATGTAGAGTCACAAGGTAATTGCGAGGACAGTCAAACCAAGGTGTCCTCAAGATACCGACCATCTATTTCTGATGGCCACGGATGTTTGTGAAGATCTGAAATCACTCAAATCATGAATTTTTATGGATAGAAAGGATATTACCATATTTAGGAAATGTCAATACCATGATTAGCTATGAAATATGGACCCCCATATATATATGGATCTTTTGATAGAGGAATGGTCTTTAGATAAATCATTATTATAGGATTATATGGTTGGAATCTCCAGCACGGGTCTGCATTTGCATGCAAGAGATTGTAGGCCTCATTATTTCTTTCATTTGGCATAGATGGAACCGAGAAGAAGGTTTTTGTGTCACTACAAATATCGTTATAAGGATAACAAATCCAATTGTAGTTCTTGATGTACCATGTTCTTTAGAATCATATGCGGAGGAAGTTTTTGTCATAGACACGCCCATATTAGGATATTCTGGTGCCACTATGCCTCTCATTGGGATGAGAATCAGACATAGTCCTATGAACTTCCCAACACTCAGTCTGATATATATGTAGGAAATGGGAATTTGTTTTTAGTGGTAGATATAATAGGATGTATAATTCAGGTGTCACTACGTATCCCGAGAGGGAAAGAATCAAGCCACACATAGTTCTAGAAGAAACTCCCTACATAGGTATGGTCCGCAAGTAGTGAAAGGGGAATTTTTTTAATGATGGTGTCTAGGTTAGGATGTAGAATCTGGGAATCACTACGTATCATGTGAGGGCATGAATCAAGCCATACATAGTTATAGAAATTGGTCTCTATGCATAGGCATGGCCCATACATCAGGAGGGAACATCTTTTTTTAGATGTTGGCTAAGCAAGGATGTAGAATATGAGTGTCAATTCATATCCTATGATGAGAGAAATAAAACCACACATAGTTCTTAAAGGAACTCCATGCATGGGTCTAATCCATACATGGGGTGGGGGAAATCATTCTCCATTCATTAGAGGTAATAGTCCTATCATGTATTTCTATTCTTGGTTTGTGCGGGGGTAGCCCTTACCACCAATCCTAAGCTAACGTGATCTATGCTTGATGTCAAAAACAATGAATAGAAATTGTTTCTCTTATGATGCAGATATGGAAAAGGGTGTAATGAAGGAATTTTGTATCATGTGGTGTCCTGGCCAATATTTTGGATTAAGGCATCACTACATATGTTGCTGAAATAAGAATCAAGCCACACTAAGTTCTAAAAAGATCTCTTTATGTGGGTATGATCCATATGCAGGGAGGGGACATTTTTCTCCATTCTTTTGATGTAATATTCATATTATGTACCTCTATTCTCTATTCACGTGGGGGAAGCCCTTTCCAATATTCCGAAGCTCATGTGAGTTCTGATCGGTGTGAGAAACAAGGAATAACAATGGATTATCTTATAATATAGAGACCATAAAGGGTAAAAAAGATACATTTTGTAGCATGTGGTGGATGGACCAAGATTTGGGATTAAGGAGTCACTATGCATCTCTTTGAAATTACAATCAAGCCATATATTGTCCAACAAGGAACTCGTTGTGTGGGTATAATCTGTATTCATAGTGGAGGACATTTTCTTGGTTATTTGAGTAAATAGGCCTATCATGTATATATATTCTTTGATCGTGTGGAGGGAAGTGCTTTCCACCACTGTTAAGCTCATGTGAGCTATGATCAGTGTGAGAAACAAGGAATAGAAGAGGTTTATCTTATGATATAGAGACAATTAATGGTACAATGAAGGAATTTTTTATTATGTGGTGGTTGGAAAAAGATATAGGATCCAGGAATCTCTACATATCTGGTTAATAGATATGAATCAAGCTGTAAAATGTTCGATGAAGACAGAGTTCTCATGTTGATCTATATTTCACATAAGAACATGGTCATTTTTTCTTTATCCCGCATGACCAAACTCACGTGTGATGAATCATTGATTGGAATGAAATGATCTCTGTATAGTTTTACATCACATGGAGAGGTTGGAAGATTCTATGAAGTTTAAAATCATGTGGTAAGGACGTTTCGTCTTATAGTTTTATTCCATGTGATTACGATGAAAGGTACCTTACAATTTAGAATCTTGTAGTAAGGATAGTTTCCTTCAAATTTATCATTGTGTAGAAAGGACAAAAGTTTCAATTTTGTTTAATTTCATGAGTTAAGAATGTTTTATCTTGTAGTTTTATGTCATGTGATTACAATGACAGGTACCCTACAGTTTAGTGTCTTGTGGTAAGGACAATTTTTTTACAGTATAGTGTCTTTTTGAAAGGATGTAGGTTTCCATGTAGTTTAACATCGTATAAGATGGACTTTTTTTGGCTATTTAGTTTAACATCCTACAGTAATGAAGTTTTAATTGTTCAATTTTACATCTTGAAATTAGGATAATCAGGAAATGTAATTTATCATTGTACAACATGGACTTATAAGGTTATATGAAATTTAACGTATTGCATTTAAGGAGAACTCAGTATGATTACACAATGTATTTCATTAGGAACCTTTAATTGGTAGGAGTTGTGATGTGACGACCATCCATTAAAATCAGTGAATAGGATCTATTAGAGTAGAAATTATGTATTATATATGGTCCTTTCCATTTTGGTTATAGATTCAGAGGTTTCCTTCTAGGTAATATCAAATTCCTGAGAACCACCACCATTTATCCTTTGAGGAAATACTAAAGATGAAGATTTTTATTGAAGGCCCGTGAAATCCGATTTTTCTAAACATCCAAATGGTGCATGGTGTGCAATATTTTCTCATCCAGCCACTCCAACTCCTCGAGCAATTTTTATTATTCATCATCTATGGATAGTTGATCATTGAAGTAAACATACTATGATGTTAATTGAATTTCAATGGGTAGAACTACTTATTCCTCATATACTATTGAGTACAGTGTTGTTTGAGTGGTTGTGCGAGTCATGGTCTATTAAGCCCACAAAATGTAGAGGATCTTGTCTGGACATGATTTCATAATGTTATCCACCATTTCCCCCATTTTCCTATCATAATTCTAGATGTAACATTGAAATTCAAATCCCATGTTTGGGAGTCCTTCTCAATAGAGAAAACCTCTTCATCGGGTAGTTCAGCATCCAATGGAGTCATTTCTGTTGGGGGTGTTCTTCTATGAAAACCTCTAAGGCCTATCCATTGATGGATTCCTGGGAAATGAATAGTATATCAAACTACTACATGATGAACTCCCTCCTTGACATGCATTATTCAACATTTGATGGCTGAGAATATACTTGAGGGGGTTTCTATGAAATACCAAATGGATCTTGTGGTGCTGTAGATAATGCCACATCTTTTGGATAGTGAAGATTAGTGTCGAGAATCTTTTCTCAATATTCTAATAACGAGTCTCAACATCAATCATTTTCTGACTAAGACAATAATAGTTGTTCTCACTACTGACATAATTCTTCTATGTGAGGAAGGTTCCTAGTGGCCATTCTATGCCATTCACATATAGAACGAGTGTTGATCCTTTGACAAGCATCATTAAAACTGGTGGGATTAAGTGATATTTCTTGAGATTTTTGAATACCTCCTAACAGTCATCAATCCATTGATATGTGACCCTCTTCTTCATCATCGTGGTAAATGGAAAACATTTTGCTGTAAGGTTTTGTAGAAGGTGCCGAATGTAGCCTAAATGACCTTGATTTCCCCTCAACATTGTGATTTTTATAGGAGGTGAAATGACAAGGATAGCCTTCATCTTCTTGAGGATGACTTCGATTCCATGATGGTGTACGAAGAAGCCGAAAAATTTCCTTGAGGTAACATCAAATATTTATTTCAATGGGTTCATTTACATACTGTGTTGTTGCAATTTTTTGAAGATGACTTCAAGAATTGATAGGTGGTCTACACATTTCCATGATTTAATTACCATTTCATCAACATATAACTCATTGAACATCCTAGAAAGAGCCTAAATATATGATGTGTGATGCATTGATATGTGGCACCAATATTCTTTAATCCAAATTGTATTACACTATTGAAAAATACTCCCTGGGGTGCCATGACACCAGGGGCTTGTTTATCTTCTTTGTCCATTCATATTTAGTTATATCCTAAATAACATTCCATGAAGAAGAGATCTCGATATCTAGTTGTTTCATCAATCAGTAATTCTACAATTGGGACTAAGAAGTCATATTTTGGACAATGCTGGTTGAGATCTTGAAAATCGATGTAGTCTCTGATTTTTCCATTATTCATTTTGAAAGAGACTATATTGGTCATCTAGAAAAGTTATTGGAATTCCTAAATGAAGATTTATTTGATTATCTTGTTGACTTTAGCCTCTTTTTTAGCTGTATGTTTTAGGTGAGTTCTTTTGGAAGCCTTTTTGTAACCCCGATGGTCTTATGGAAGGCTTGTGTGGTGAGTGTCCACTTTGGGATAGATTCCTAGCATTTATGTGTAGTTCTAGGCAATTAAATCTCGATGCGTCCTTAGGAAGGAGGTTTATACATCTTTCTCTTCAGGAGACATGGTTGTAATAATTAGAGTGGGCCACCGCTCTTCTTCTTTACACTTGTTTATTTCCTTGAGTTCATCAATTTTTGTAGAGAACCCTATTATAATGTTAGAGGGTAATCCCTAAGGTCTTATTATTCATCCTCTTTTATGTCATCCACCTCATATTATCCTTCCCATGGGGAAACAATTCATGAGATGAGCTCTTCGGGTTTAAGAGAAGAGTCACACAATCGGAGTCCGGGAGGCAGAGTGGCCTCTTCTATCCTGGATGATGGAGGGGCCTCTCTAGATAAGATGTAGTAATGTTTGAAGGAGTTTACTTACAATCTTTAGGTGATGAGACACTCTCTTCTACCTTAGCAGGCGAGGAAAGGATTATCTGGATTTTTGGTGATCATTTGGGGGCATTTCCATCTGAGAAATCACCATTATCTTGGAAACCAATGGACTTTTCATCATTTTTGGGGTCAATTGACCTGAAATAATTCATGATGGATTTGGAATAAACATCCACATGTTGACTTATTCCTTCAATTTGATTGATGGGCCATACGTATTCCTCACCAATATTCTTTTAGGGGTCAGTAGGAACATGTTACAACCTATTTGGGGTGGTGAACCAATCAATTCCATCACATGAGGGTTACTTCCCTTTATGGTCATAGAATCCTTAATCAATATAGTGTTATTCCTAGGATTCTTATTGGTCCTTATCAGTGTGACATGTCCCACTCTTCCCATTGATGCAATATTTAATGCATTGATGGTCTGGTGGAAGTATCACTGCATGTGGATGTAGCAAGCGCCTTCCCAGTAGGACATTGATGTCTGTGTTTTTCCAAGCCACCAAAATTTTTGAGTCGGATAAAATATCATTGAATTATGTTTTGAGCTTAATTTGGCCTATTTCTTTCTACTCACTTTTTTCATAGCCAAACAGTGTTGTGGTGATGGGTGTCAGGTTATCCTCATTGCATCCTAACCGACGAAGATTCCAAAGTGAGATGTGATTAACTCTCGATCCATTTTCAGTGATGATTTTGTATATATCGACACAATTCTTTCCAATAGACACATATAGAGGTTTTATGTTCCCATGCATGATGATGTATTCATCTCAATTCATAAAGGATATAATCACGTGGAATTATATAGGATTGGTCACTTTCTGAAATACATCAGTGACAACCACATAGGCTTTAAACTCCTAGGGGATTATTAAATCTTCAAAAAGTGATCCTTGAGCACTATTGATATATTCACTACATCCAAGATTGATAGAATGGATGATACAAAAGACAAATATTTCATAATATCATACTTATGGTAAAACATTTCCACACATCCAGAAAAAGTTATGTTATTTCATAGGTGGATTAGGGTCTTGTTTATTGAATGTTGATAGACCGACTCATGGGAAAGAAGATGGTGGTACTTCTATAAATTTTTGATTTTTCCATGCAGGTCTTCCAGTGTGCTATGGGTGATTAAACATTTTTTCCAATTATGATAGATGTTCAGGGATGATTGGGCCAAATTGTATTTCAAATGGGGCAAGGGATATTTCCTATCCCCATTGGGTCTGGTGAGGGGCTCTTCCCTAGGTTTTTGCAATGATGACAGTTTTAGCTAAGGTGCAGCCAAATATTTTATTTCTTCCATGACTGTGTCTCCCTGGGTATCCTTGGATTCGATGGAATCTTCCATCATCTCCACAATTGGGTGTGGGGAATTCATGTTAATAACCATAATCTTTATCAGAGAATGTATCCATTAGATGAAAGGAATTAATAGAACATAAGATCATTTCTCCATCTGATGATGAGTTTTCCTGATCGATATCTTCTGATGGTTCTATTTGGTGGGTCAGTGCCTGTGCTTTTAGATCTTACAAAAATAAAATCTGAGAGGGTCAAATCTAATATTGGACTTGGGGCACATTCATTTTATTGCACTTTCTCTCTACCATTCTGGTCGAATAGATTTTTGGATGGTTGACCCTTGTAGAATTTTGGGGTTGAGAATTTCGGTTGTGTTGCCTTAGGAGCTATTGGGGAAATAATTGGCTGGTTCATCTATGCTTAGATTATTCCATGAGCTCATTTGACCATTTTTCGTGTCATCAAAAAATAGAAATTATTCTTCTTTTTTAGTAACTTTTTTACACCCTCCTCCTTCATTTGGGTTAGTGGTGGAAACATATGACACTTGTGCTAGTGGTGGTCTCAGCTTGACATTTCCATAATCAGTCATCCTTTTTAGGAGGTCATTTTAGATGAAACACTCTTGGATTGTGTGGACTAGTATCCAGTGAAAGAGACAATAGTCTATCTGTTCATTAAGGCATGCTTCATCACCCCTCTTTGGATCTGGTAGGCAGCCCAAGTTAGAATTCATTGTGTCTATAAAGTAGTCCCGAACATGGACATCTCTGAATGAGTTAACATTGTTCTTTCATTCCTTGAATTTATTTATCTTGGACCCCATTTTCTCATCTTGTCAAGGAAGGGTGTATGTTGACATCCAAGGGGACTTGAATAATTTGGCGTAGGCCTGGGAGCTGGAGCTATCACATGGGGTGGCTTAAGTAACAGAGGATGTTTCATCTCTTCTCACTCCTTTTATTAGTTCTGATGGGCTTCCCAAGGCTTGAGATCATTCCATCATAAAAAGTCTTATATTATTTGGGAAATGATAGTGAAATCTGGAAACCCACTCATATACTTCACTAGGATGAGTGGTGTCCATAGCTCATCATGAAGATTGATGATGTACATAGCAAGAATCTCGTCTTGGGGGAGTAGATGGTTCAAATAATAGGATAAACCTTTTTATATGGAAATGAAGTCTGAAAATATATCATTCTTTTGATGATTATAGTTGATGAGGTCACCAATTGTTATTTTTGTTATTCTAGAGTTGAACTGGAACAATAACTGGAATCGGAAATCCTCCCATCATATTATCGAATGATATGGAAAACTAGTGTACCATAAAAAGTATGAACCATGTAGATTTCACATGAAGCATATGAGCATAAATAATTCTTGTTTCTCTAGGGTTACCATCATGGGATCACAATAGGATGAGTAGTGAATCATATGTTGTTCCAGGTCACCTGAGACATTGAATACTTGGAATATTGGGTTCATAAAATTTGGTGGTAGAGGGACATTACATGCCTAGTTGGGGTAAGGTTTCTATTCTAGTGATAATTGAGAAATCCATCATTCCATGGATTTCAATTTATATTATAATGACTCAATGCTATTAATGATCCCATGATGCATGACTTGCTTGACCTGAACATGGGATGGTATAGCAGGGGGAAAATTTGGTAGTACTGGTACTATTGGTACTTGAAGTGGATACCTAATAGGGGAATGTTTTATTTCTTTTCTGGGGTCTTTTCTGGTTTCTTCCTTAATGGAGTGAAATCATCGTATCCTTTTAGAATTGGATTATGTTAGACTTAAGATCCCAGTGTTGTCATGGATGGGCATTCTGTCCCTGCTTCATTTTCTAAGTTGATCGGTTACGGAATAATAATTCCTATTGTATGTGTATGTTGAATCAATAGCTAGGAAAAATATCTGAATGGATGGATTTCACATAAAATATTAGCATTTATTCACATAAACTCTTTAATTTATTCTTCTAGATGAGTGAATCTCTACTCTAGTCTCAAAGAATAATTAACATTTAGAGGAGGAGGTGCGTCATATATGAACTCTTTTTTATTCTTCTAGCTATTAGGAATCTATGGAGGAGGTAATGAGGGGTTGGATGGGGAAGTACCCAAGTTTAGGGAAACCCACTAATTTTGGATATGCACAATGTCAGGTTCATTGCAGATCAGGTTCTGTGTGGAACCATCCTCCCCCAATTCATTTGAATTATCATCATTTTCGGTGTGGTATGTGGGACTGATATCCATGATGTTCACTGATGCATGTCTCATTTCAGGAGTCATGTCAATTTTCAAATGGTAGGGGAGAAACTTGCTTTATTTTTTTGAAATTCTCTACCCGTTCAGGAATTATATTCGCATTTCTTGGAGAAGACTAACATAAAGGGAACTGTGATGCGATCTTTACATACACCCCCTTGTGGATGAACTGAATCATGAGACTGGAAGGATTGGGTGACCAATTTACTTGTCCTCCTCCTTATGTTGTAAAATACTGACGTCCTTTGTGCGGGGGATTGAGGTAAAAGTACCCCCAACATTACAGGATGGGTTGCTCTCATTCCTTTATTATGATTCCTCAACACTAATTTTCTGGTCTTACAGAGGCATTTTGTGTTAAAAATGGCCCAACCCAACGAGTTTGGTCTACTATCATATTAAAAATGTTGCAGCAGTTATTTCCACTTTCTCGATCTTGCGTATTCCCATTTGAGTGTGATCTAGATATGGTGTTAGGCTTGTATGTAATTTTTTATCTTCTGAGGACTTGAGCAGGGATTGATGATTGGCTTATTTTAGATGATAATCCCACTGAATGTTCTTAGTTTCCTACTTTATATGTTATTCATTGGCTCACACTCATCAGTCTTGAAACTTTTGAGACTTACTCAAGGTCGGTTCTCGTTTTGGGTTTCACCTTTCCTGAACATGGATTTCATTTGATTTACATCTTGGGATAATGGCATTATAGGATGTAAATCTTGGTGGGTTTTGTTGGATGGGATGTTGGGTGAAGTAAAAAATCTGTATTCCTTCCCCATACCTAGATATGAAGACTAAAAGAGGTGTTTCAAATAAGGCAACACAATTTTTGTAGCACATGGAGGCATATCAATTCTAGATCCTTCTTCTACATCTATGATTGTAGCCTCTATGCAGACATAAGTACCTCTATTTCAATTTGAAGGAAATTATATCCCAATATATTGAAATGTTATACATAACCATCATAGGGAATGACTTTCTCTTTATGTTGGCAGAGAGTTTTCCCGATATTTAGGTGAATGTTATGCTTGCATTCTTTCGACAACTCTCTTGGTATATCAAACTGAGAAGTGGTTGTTGGCTAGAACATAACTAGTATGTCATCACAAGCTAAGTGTCTTCTCACAATTAGTATATCATTTTAGTCTTCTTCCAAACACTCCTCTTCATTTTCTTCCTAACTTGAACTCTTCCTAGGGATTTCATCACATGTATCAGGGCTAGTGGTAGTCTCATTGAAATTTGAATGATGCAGGGGTGGATTAGAGGATGAGCATAGCCCCGAGTTGTATTTTAGTTGATAGAGCATGTCTCTTATCATTGATAGAGTATCTATCACAACCAAATATATCCTTTTAATCCCCTCATTATATGATAGCTTTCTTTTATTTCATCTGGAGAGGGGAGGACCTTCTTGTTAGTGTGAATTTTGACTGTGGGGTGGACCTTTACAGTCGATTTCATGGTGGAGAGGACTACCATCATATATTGGAGTCTACCCACAGGGATAATTTCAACAGAATATTCCCCCGGGAGGAACTTTAGGGTGGACCAGAATAAGGGGAGAACCTCCTGCAACTTGTTGTCATTGCGGGTGGGCTCTCTCTGTGACTGCTATCATAGCGAGGACTACCATCATGACTAGATATCCAACTGCATAGATAATATACACAATGAACTTCCTGGGGAAAACCATCTGGATATACTATAATAAGGGTAGGACCATCTCGTTGCTTGATTTCACTGTGGGGACGGCCTTCATTTTGACTACTTTAGTGATGAGGTATACCATCCTGGATTGTTGTCTGACTGTAGGGAGAATATCAGTGGTCCATACCTTTTGTAGAACTATCAGGGAAGATGACAACAAGAAGATGAACTTCTTTCTATTCGGGCATCAGGTGAAGGGGAGGGCCACCATGACACTCGTCATGTGATAGGCTCTCATGATCAATCATTTCATACCCATGAAGTAAGCCTTCATCAGTGTTATGTGGATGACATTTATTGATGATGGTAACAATATTTTGGGGAGGAATTTCACAACTTCTACTAAACTTTCTATAATTTGGTAATGGATTGTTTGTATTATATTCCTTGATTGAAAATATTTAGGTCCTCAAGAACACTAATTTCAAGAAAAGAAGGATCATGAAAGTGATCTTCATTTTCCAATTTCCTTTGGCCCATTTAATTTTTGAGTGACCTCTTGCTACAAACTGGGGCTGCCTACTATTGGTAATAACCATTATATAAAACCACATATTTGATAGGTTCCTGTGATTTCATCAGGATATTCCGACGAGGTTCTTTAGTTTTTTCAGGGATATATGCCTTTTCGGAGTGGCCTCAATGTAGAACAGTGTCCCCATTTAGAATGGGTATTTTTTCACGATCTGGATGTTCTTGTGTTAAGGAATATGGAAAATAAAGATCCTAGACTAGATAAGGGAAGAAGGTCTCCTCTATTGCGAAAACCTTGTTTTGTGGATGGGTCACCGCACTTGGGGATATGGGGTTGTGGGCCCGACTCCATTGTTATTTCCATTGATACAATTACATCTTGACAGGTCTGGAAGATATGATCATTAATTGATGTCTGATCCTCCAACATGGCCCGGATGTGTTGAGATACATCTTTGTCTCTAAAAGGGATGTATTCCCATTCCTATGTTGTAGTAAGAATTTCTACCTACTACAGACCCCCATGTGTTTCTATTGGGTACTAGGGGTTCATCATTTTCAGGGTTTAGGAATGATTTTTACTATGATTTATAGCTTGGATATGCTAGATGTTTACTCCTATTGTCACTGTATTAGATAGGTGGGATTTATTTTATCAAACATGAATTTGAATCTAATAATTTTCCACTTTATTTGTCTCGCTATCATGGTATCCATCCACAAGAACTTTACTCTACTTATGTTTTCTTGCCACCATATTTGAATTTCCAGATTCACAGTGGTAGCCATGAATTTTAATCTTCCCACTAATTTACAGCGTATTTTACTGGTGGGAATCATATGCATTGGCAGTGTTGTATGACCACCCATAGATTTCTATCCCAATTCTATGGTGGGATTTATGTGCATCAGCAAGAATTTTTCCTACTTATATCTGGTTTACGACCTATTTTGATGATATTCTGTGTATGCATCGACATGAATTTTCATCTACTGAAAAATTTTCACGTTGTTTTCATGATGGGATAGGTGATTATTAATAGGAATTTGTGCTTGCTCGTAATGTGATTCTGTATTTCTATGGTGGTATTCATAACAATAATTGGTGATATACATCCACTCACATGTTTCCACTTTATTTTCATGATGTAATTCTTTAGCTGGAACTAGGGTAATGACATTTTTTGGGTGATTTGATTGTCTCACTTAGGGAGATGCTCAGGGGACCTGGGTATGTTGGACTTCAACAGGAGCCTATCGAGTGGTATCCTCTTCAGTATGAGGATTCTGGGACACACAACATTGGCGAAGACATCATCTCATAGGGTCTGTTGAGTGATACCCATGTGTAGTAGGAACAAATTCATCGATGGTGACTTCATGTATGTCTATAAGACATGGGATTTACCTTTTATCACGTTCTGGGGATAGGCTCTCAAAATTATTGGAGACAGCCAAAAGAGTCACACCATTCTGGGCCACTGGCCACTAATGAGGGGGTGGTTTGTGGGGCTTCATGTCCTAGAGGACCTACCATTATTCACCCAGGGAGAGGAGCGGGACATTTTTATTGTACTCCTTGATTAGCGCATTTGAAACCTAGTGCTGAAGACGCTGGGAGGGTGATTATAACACCCCAAGATTTTACGAAAAATATTCTTTTTAATTTCATTAATGTCTTGTTTTGTATGCTACACCAAAAGGATCTTTCACAACATGCATCCCTAACTTTTCTTGCAATACACACAAGTGCGACCATCCACGATAGCGTGTGTTGTACGCAATACCGAGTTTCGCTAAACAACGATATGCTATTAAAATATTATTAAAACTAGACGTTATGAATAGTAATACCCACATTTTGAAATTTTATAAATTTTATTTTTGAAAATGGACTTCATTTTTGGATTCGGAATATCGAAATTATCCTAGGGTGAAATTTTGGTATTTTTCTGAAAACATTCAATTTTTTATGAATAGTGAAAACACTGGGTTACTATTTAAAAACCGACTTTTTATTTAAATAATTATTTAATTTATTTAATTTTATTTTAGGTCAAAATTGATACATAATACCCATATAAGTTCAATGTAATTCATTGGAGTAATTTTATAATAATTTTAGATATATAAAAATTTTGTTGAACTTTTGACAGTCTTTTACCCACCTCCTAGGAGAATTTGAAAATTTACATAAAACTTAATTATACCACTTTTGTGAATGGAATTTCAAAAATATGAGAGAGATGGTCGATTTCAATAAGTAAAATTTGGTTCAATGAGATGAAAATAATTTTTGGTGAATAGTAACTTTTTACTTTTTTTACCACGGTTAAAAGTAAATAGGGCAATGAAGGGTAAAAATGATATTATTATAACACTAAAACATGTTATAATTCTATTGGATAAGTGTAATTCGACGAAAAACAACCTTAGGAATAAAATATGACCATTTAGGCCCACTTGGATTAGATTGGTACATTTAATATTAATTTATTTAAAGAAGGGTTAAAATAGTTAAAATCAATGTTTAATAATTAAATTATTTTTAATATAGGGATACACATAAGATAAATTAGACTATAAATATTCATTAGAAATCTAAAACGATTACCTACATAATTATATTTTATTTGTAATTTTAATACATTAAATAATTTAATTTATTTATGACACAATGATGATTTAGTAATTATCTTATTAAGGAAATATTTACACAATTGATGTTATAAATACAAAAATAAATGTAATTTGAGACTTTTTATGAATTACAATAATTATATATGTTAATATGACATGTTATTATGGATTTAGTTAACTATTTTAGAACTAATAATTCTGTTAAGATTTTTACAAAAATCAATTACCAAATAGTGTCAAAATTGACATAAAATAGTTTTTAAAACAAATATTATATTATTAATTGTTATTTTATTCCTAAAAATCAAAGGTTCATCAAAATGACTTATATACGGTTATATATATTAATAAAAAACAACTTGGGGTTCTTTTGGCTTGTTATAGTAAGTTTATTAACCTTATAGTGTAAGAAAATAAGAAGACACAGTAAAAGTAAAATTATTTAACTTAAAGTTAAATCTAAATGATAAGGTTAAAATAGAAACAGAAACTTGTATAAATTCTATTGGATGAGAGGATTTCGACCCATCCCTACCTTATATTCGAAATAAATTAATTTTGAGCTATTAAAAACCGAATATGACTTTATAATGAAATAATATTTTTAGTTATTCCAAAGGTGCCCCTCTCCTCCCTTATAAAAGGGCACCTCCTCCCTCTCTTCATCACACCACTTTGAGGCTTCAAGCTCGGCCAAACCCTGAACATATCTCTTCTACACTTTCCTAGAAACATCCTAGAGGTTTTGGTCTTCTTCAAAGACCAATCTTAGTTCCCTAAGAGGAGGTTTCAAGAAGGCGCTTCAAAGAAGAGGTAATGTCCATTACCTATTCTTTCAACATTATTTCTTCTTCCACTTCTTCTTCATTAGTTGTTTCATTATGAAGTAATAACTTCATTATCACTCATAAACTGATATGTTATTATAATTATGAAACAACCCTATTTCACCATCTATCCATCCTACGGAAAACGAAAATCACCACGCGTGCGTACGTACGGAATATCGTCTCCACGCCATGGTGTAATCAGTTTTTCCACCACCACCTTACATGGATGGGTATAATGGTGTAAATAAATAACAATATATGATTATTTTAAAGTGATATTGATTCTGAAATAGTATAAATACACTTCAATACAATTCCACGATCATGGGAATGATATCATTGCTCTTGGGTACGTACGGACTATCGTCTCCACGAACGCGATGAGATTCATTTTCCATGATTAACCATTCAAGAATGATTATAAAGTATATATAATTAATAATAATTAAATATATGAAATAATAATTCTACTGGATTTATGTATATATTTATGTATGTCATATACTCAATTCCATTCA
Source organism: Viscum album (assembly GCA_963277665.1). Classification (NCBI taxonomy): domain Eukaryota; kingdom Viridiplantae; phylum Streptophyta; class Magnoliopsida; order Santalales; family Viscaceae; genus Viscum; species Viscum album. Next base: position 1,691,441,790 of record OY728143.1, on the reverse strand, counting down.
ATTCAATAAGGAAATGAAAACAACGTTCATGCGTACGTACGGCCTACTGTCTCCATGAACGGTGTATTTCATTGCTTTTATCGATCTATAATATATATGTATATGATGAATATATATATATATATATCATGTTTTACATTATGGAATTATGTAAATCGTGATATAAGTAATAATATCAAGAATGACGAGTCGAAACACATACGATAAATGAAACGATTTTACCCAAAACGCTCTTTAACATGGAATTTACAAAAGAACGGGTAATATAAAGTTATAAGTGAACCATATATGATATCATAACAATGAATATGATTCTGTAATAATTCAATGAAATTATTTAAATCATTATATAGGAGGTTCATATACATACAAATCATATCGGACATAAGTTAAGGGATAATTTTGCAAATCTCATTTTTATCTGAGATTGCTTATTCGTAAGTATTTACTGGGGCTACTGTTATCATCCATTGCCATGTTTTCTAAAAATGTTTTCATAAAATGTTTACTATACTTCCATTATTGTTTAAAGTCATTTTTACCCATTATTGAATTTTTACCACATTGTATGGATGGAATCTTTCCTTTGGTTACCATATAAGGTACTTTTTCACTTTTCCAACAAAAGTACGAGGAGAAAGTTATTTGTAACTTATACGGCGTGAATGTATTTTAATGGTTTTATAAAGCCTTATTTTCATGAATCTCCTCCAAAAGATTTCATGACTATTTTCAACAAAATCCTTTTCTTTTAAAATTTCACGACCTTTTGTGAAAAGAAATTGATTTTGAAGATGAAAGGATATTTTCCTCAAGAATTCATTTCAAGTGTTTTATCAAAACCATTTTTCTTCTAAGATGACATTATTTCATATTTTTATGTTTCAAGTATAATGTCTCTATGATTTACATGGTTTAAATTTTCTTATTATGAAATTATATCCATTTCTTTTATATAGATTATGTGATGATGGGATGATGTTTATGAAACCCATTTTATTCGTTGGGTTATTATGAATGATGGATGTTTATTTTGTGGAACAAGTATGAATGATTTCATTATGAGATGGGTGGGACCTGTATCTCCCTCCAATTCATTGGGTAAAGATTTATATCTCATGAGATAGACATGGATGGAACGGTAAGTTAATCCGGTTCAGTGTTATAGGACTGAAACAATGAGTGAACTCGATTCAGAAAGGGACTTAGTCCACTAAGATGGTCTTGGAAGAAATGCCTTGGCTAAAAGGGAAATCATAACATGTGCTTAATGGTTTCCACAATTACATGATTTATTCCCATGCTATTTTATCATGATTTATGTTCCCTTATGTTATATACCTTACGTACATCCAAGTTTCATGTCTTTGCTTAATATTTTGATGTTTAGATTTTATGTTCAATTTTTTGCATTCAAATGTTTATGGATTTCTTTATGTTCTCTATGTTTACCCTTACTAGGCATTTGATCTCACCCCTTTTATGTTTTCTTTTCCCCAGGATATAAATAATGGTTTTACGTAAGAAAAAAGGGAAGATCTTTATGGGAGATGTTGAAGATCTTTCACCACGGTTAGAAGATTATATTCCGAGTTTCCAAAGACACTAAACTATTACGGTCCTTGTGTGTGTGTTTTTGTTATGTACTAAGTATTCCACAAAAGTAATGTAATGTCCATGTATGTCTAGCTTAGGGTCTCTATAGTTGGTATCAGAGGAAAGGTTTAGTCAACCTTTGGAAACTAGGATGCGAGTACTTTAGTGAGATCCCCAGAGATATTTCTAAGGTATGTCTAGGGATGTCCCTAAGGATAAGTATAAGTATAGGTTATAGTACTAGAATTACTGTTACCTAAGATGTTTGATATTGTAGGTACTCCCCCGTTATTATGTTGTTTTCCCTAGCGTGATTTTTGCCTCTCACACTATTCTCTTTGGGGTTTAGATGATGGCTGGAACCTGAAGGAACCATGTTGATCAATGTAATGGACAATGCAATGATTGTCCTCCTGAACAAACAACTGTTATGGGAGATGGAGTGAAAAATCTTATTGCTATACTTACACAAGCTATGAATCATTCTGGACTTCCAAATGAGTATAGAAGGGAACAATATTCTATTGAGTCCTTCATAAGGCAACGTCCATCTTCTTTCAGTGGGTCTTTTGATCCACTTGTTGCTGAACAATGGATCAGTACCATTGAAAAGATATTTTCAGTTCTTCAATGTTCTGAACATGATAAATTCATCTTAGCAGTATATCGTTTGTAAGGTGAAGTTGATCAATGGTGGAATCTTATCAGGAATATGAGGCCAAGAGATGAAATTGAGTCCATGGAATGGGACGAGTTCAAGAACTTATTTTTCAATAATTACTTCCCTCGTATTCTTAGAACAAAGATGGAGAAGGATTTTCTTGAACTAAAGCAAAAGGATGATGAATCTATTGGTATATACGAAGTGAATTTTACAAGGCATGCAAGGTATGCATCTGGCTTTATCATCAAACCTGAAAGTAAAGTTGATCGATTCTTCAGTGGCTTAAAACCAAATCTTCAAAGGGCATTAGCTATAAGAGACTTCAGTAGCTATGAAAAAATTGTGCGATGTGCTATTAAGGTATAAATGGAAGTTGGTGTTAGATATCCATCTCAAGGTTTTGACAAGAAATGAAAGATGGAGTTCAAGGAGAAATCTCAGAATAATGGTGAAAAGAAGATGAATGTTTCCTTATGCTCAAAGTGTGGAAAGAAGCATGGTGGATATTGTCTTAAAGGGACTAGAAAATGTTTTATGTGTGGAAAAGAAGGTCATCGAGCAACTGAGTGTCAATGTAATGAAAAAAGGGTTGCTAATGATGTGAATAAAGAAAAGACTGCAGAGAACGCACCAACAACACTTCAATGCTTTAAGTGTAATGAAATGGGGCATTATGCTAATCAATGCCCTAATCCATGGGTTAATGATGATCGACATGAGCAACCACTTAAGGAAAAGCAAAAAAGGGAAGTCACATGCGATCACTATTGGAGATGTTGAATATGACAACGATGTGGTGGAATGATTAAGTGTTTATGTAATGGGATTCCAAAATAATTATGTATATAGTATCGTGGAATATTAGAATATTTATGTATTGGTCAATTTTGGTTTTCAATAATTTTATGGTACTAGTATCCATGGAAAGTGATTGAGATATTTTTGGTAGGCTGATGATATGCACATAATGAAGGGATAAGAAGATAATGAGATGTTTTATTGTATTCATGAGCTCATGATTGATATAAGGACTAAGTGATATCATGGTTTGAGTATAAAGAATTTTGAGGATTTTGGTATGTGGAAAATGTTAACTTTTAACTGCATTCATGTTTTCACTAAGGTTCAATGAGTATTAATTCTTCAAGAGAATACTTGATTAAGGTATTCACATGTTTTTAATTTGACAAATAAGATATATCTTATGATATATGGGGGATAAATGATGGCATTCACGTGATTGTTATGTGACATTTCAAGTAATAATTTTCTTTATACTATGAGCTTGGACCGAAGTATTTTAGATAAGCCTAAAGATTGGAATGGATTATCTTGGACATAAGTTAGTATTGTTTAAGGATAGAACTTTTTTCGATATTATTGATGGGATATTATAGTAATGTAGTTTTATAAAAAGGACAACCTGTAGGACTCGTGACATCCCATCTCATCGGACATGGCTGTGGGAATCAAACCCACAACCGAAGTGCGACTGGCCTCTATCATCTACCACTAGCCTAAAGGAAGTCTATGGTTAGTAGAAACTAGTTTTATTTTATTACACGGTATGATATATGATGTATAAGTTCATTTTTTGAATCGTATACGATTAACCTCCCCATAGATGGACTTATTATATTTGATAACTTTTGTTAACATTTTGTTTGAAATAGATGGAATGACCCATCATTCTATCACATTATCTGTTAACACTTCACGAATAACAAATTCAACTTCATTTCTTTAAGAGATGAAGTGGAAATTGTTCAAAGCATGAACAACAGTGAGATTGTACCAAAATAAATTAAGTATTTAATCAAATTCAAATTCTTCAACATTACGGAAATGATCTTGAAAACCAAAAATGTTTTCCATGTTCCCTTATATCCGATGAATCAGATGGTACCCTAGATCATCACAAATTTATGGCTTTGTGATTGTTGGATTTTTCATAGCCATGTTCTATACCACTCTCCATCAGTTCATGATGGTTAGATTTCTCTTCCTTATCCATATTTTCAGCTATGTTCTCCTATTTAGAAACCCAGTGATTAGTTAATTTGGATAACCGTTACGTTTCATACTTTAGTTTTTAAAATCCAAGTTTTGGTATTCCTTTTTACGATGTCGGATTCTATTAAAGAAACTTTCTAGTAGTAAACCATTTATAACCCTGATGAATATTGAGGGAGAAATTAATTTTAAGGGGGTTAGAATGTAACACCCCATGATTTTATGAAAAATATTATTTTTAATTTCATTAATGTCTTGTGTTTTATGCTACACCAAAAGGAGCTTGCACAAAACGCATCCCTGACTTGTCTTGCATTACACGCAAGTGCGACATTCCACGATAGCGTGTGTTGTACGCAATACTGAGTTTCGCTAAACAACGATATGCTATTAAAATATTATTAAAACTAGCCGTTATGAATAGTAATACCCACTTTTTGAAATTTTATAAATTTTATTTTTGAAAATGGACTTCATTTTTGGATTCGGAATATCGAAATTACCCTAGGGTGAAATTTTGGTATTTTTCTGAAAACATTCAATTTTTGATAAATAGTGAAAACACTGGGTTACTATTTAAAAACAGACTTTTTATTTAAATAATTATTTATTTTATTTAAATTTATTTTAGGTCAAAATTGATACATAATACCTACATAAGTTCAATATAATTCATTGGAATCATTTTATAATAATTTTAGATATATAAAAATTTTATTGAACTTTTGACCGTCTTTTACCCAACTCCTAGGAGAAATTACAAATTTACATGAAACTTAATTTTACCACTTTTTTGAATGGAATTTCAAAAATACGAGTGACACGGTTGATTTCAGTAAGTAAAATGTGGTTCAATGAGATGAAAATAATTTTTAGTGAATAGTAACCTTTTACTTTTTTTTCCACGGTTAAAAGTAAATAGGGTAATTAAGGATACAAATGATATTTTATAACCCTAACACATGTCCTAATTCTATTGGATAAATTTAATTCGACCAAAAACAACCTTAGGAATAAAATATGACCATTTAGGCCCACTTGGATTATATTAGGACAATTAATATTAATTTATTTAATGAAGGGTTAAAAGAGTTAAAATCAAAGTTTAATAACTAAATAATTTTTAATATATGGATACACATAAGATAAATTAGACTATAAATATTAATTAGAAATATAAAATGATTTCCTACATAACGATATTTTATTTGTAATTTTTAGACATTAAATAATTTAATTTATTTATAACACAATGATGATGCAGTAATTATCTTATTAATGAAATATTGACATAATTAATGTTATAAATACCACAATAAATGTAATTTGAGACTTTTTATGAATTACAATAATTTTATACGTTAATATGACATGATATTATTGATTTAGGTAATTTTGTTTGAACTAATAATTCTTTTAGGATTTTCACAAAAATCAATTACCAAATAGTGTCAAAATTGACATAAAATAGTTTTTAAAACAAATATTATATTATTAATTGTTATTTTATTCTAAAAAATATAAGGTTCATCAAAATGACTTATATAAGGTTATATATATTAATAATGAACAACTTGGGGATTGTTTGGCTCTTTATAGTAAGTTTATTAACCTTATAGTGTAAGAAAAAAAGAAGACACGGTAACAGTAAACTTATTTACCTTAAAGTTAAATCTAAATGATAAGGTTAAAATAGAAACATAAACTTGTCTAAATTCTATTGGATGAGAGTATTTCGACCCATACCCACCTTAGATTCGAAATAAATCAATTTGGAGCTATTAAAAACCGAATATGAATTTATAATAAAATAATATTTTTAGTTATTCCAAAGGTGCCCCTCTCCTCCCTTATAAAAGGGAACCTCTTCCCTCTCTTCCTCACACAACTTTGAGCCTTCAAGCTCGGAAAAACCCAACCAATTTATCTTCTCCACTTCCCTAGAAACATCCTAGATGTTTTGGTATTCTTCAAAGACCAATATTAGTGCCATAAGAGGAGGTTTCAAAAAGGCGCTTCAAAGAAGAGGTAATGTCCATTACTGATTCTTTCAACTTTATTTCTTCTTCCACTTATTCTTATTTTGTTGTTTCATTATGAAGTAATAACATCAGTATCACTAATATACGGATATGTAATTATAATTATGAAACAACCCTATTTCACCATCTATCCATCCTACGAAAAATGAAAATCACCACGCGTGCGTACGTACGGAATACCGTCTCCACGCCATGGTGTAATCAGTTTTTCCACCATCACCTTACATGGATGGGTATAATGGTGTAAATAAATAACTATATATTATTATTGTAAATTGATATTGATTCTGAAATAGTATAAATACACTCCAATACAATTCCACGATCATGGGAATGATATCTTCACTCGTGTGTACGTACGGACTACGGTCTCCACGAACGCGATGAGATCCATTTTCCATGATTAACCATTCAAGAATGATTATAAAGTATATATAATGAATAATAATGAAATATATGACATAATAATGCAACTGTATTTATGTATATATATATATTTATTTCATATACTCAATTCCATTCAATTCAATAAAGAAACGAAAACAGCGTTCATGCGTATGTACAACCTACTATCTCCATGAACGGTGTATTTCATTGCTTTTATCGATCTATAATATATATGTATATGATGAATATATATATAAATCATGTTTTACATTATGGAATTATGAAAATAATGATATAAGTAATAATATCAAGAACGACGAGTCGAAACACATACGATAAATGAAACAATTTTTCCCAAAACACTGTTTAACATGGAATTTACAAAAGAACAGGTAATATAAAGTCATAAGTGAACCATATATGATCTCATAACAATGAATATGATTCTTTAATAAGTCAATGACATTATTTAAATCATTATACTCGAGTTTCGGATACATGCGAAGCATATCAGACATAAGGTAAGGGATAATTTGGCAAATCTCATTTTTATCCGAAATTGCTTATTCGTAAGTATTTACTGGGGTTGTTGTTATCATCCATGGCCATGTTTTCGAAAAAAATGTTTTCATAAAATTTTTACTATTCTTTCATGAAGGTTTAAAGTCATTTTACCCATTATTGACATTTTACCACATTTTATGGATGGAATCTTTCCTTTGGTTACCATATAAGGTATTTTTTGACTTTTTTGAAAAAAGTACAAGGAGAAATTTATTTTTAACTTCTACGGTGTGAATGGATTTTTATGGTTTTATAAATCCTTATTTTCATGAATCTCATCCAAAATATTTCATGACTATTTTCAACAAAATCCTTTTCTTTTAAAATTTAAGGACATTTTGTGAAAAGAAAATGATTTTGAAGATGAAAGGATATTTTCCTCAAGAATTCATTTCAAGTGTTTTATCAAAACCATTTTTCATCTAAGATGACATTATTTCATATGTGTATGTTTCAAGTATAATGTCTCTATGATTTACATGGTTTCAATTTTCATATTATGAAATGATATCCATTTCATTTATATGGATTATGTGATGATGTGATGATGTTTATGAAACCCATTTTATTCGTTGGGTTATTATGAATGATGTATGTTTATTTTGTGGAACAAGTAAGAATGATTTAATTATGAGATGGGTGGGACCTATATCTCTCTAAAATTCCTTAGGTAAAGATTTATAACTCATGAGATAGACATGGCTAGAACGGTAAGTTAATCCAGTTCAGTGTTACAGGACTGAAACGAGGAGTGAACTCGATTCAGAAAGGGACTTTTTCTACTAAGATAGTCTTGGAAGCAATGCCTTGGATACAAGGGAAATAATAACATGTGCTTAATGGTTGCCACAATTACATGTTTTATTCCCATGCTATTTTATCATGATTGATGTTCCCTTATGATATATGCCTTACGTACTTCCATGTTTCATGTCTTTTCTTAAGATTTTGATGTTTAGATTTTATGTTCAGTTTTTTGCATTAAAATGTTTATGGATTGTTTTATGTTCTCTATGTTTACCCTTATTGGGCATTTGAGCTCACCCCTTTTATGTTTTCTTTTCCCCAGGATATAGATAAAGGTTTTAGGTAAGGAAAAAAGGGAAGATCTTTATGGTAGATGTTGAAGATCTTTCGCCACGATTAGAAGATTATATTCTGAGTTTCCAAAGACACTAAACTATTACAGTCCTTGTGTGTGTGTTTTATTATGTACTAATTATTCCGAAATATTAATGTAATGTTCATGTACGTCAAGCTTAGGTTCTATACAATGATTGGGTCCTTTTCTTCTTCAAGGACTCTACCCCCTATGGAGTTGCTGACACACATGTATTAGAAAACTGTTGAGATTCCATTTGTTTGAAAGAGCTATGTGAATCACCTGCAATATAAGTAACAAGTACATACAAAAACCCCTATCACATTTGTATATCATGATCACATGCATAATTGATGATTTTTCTTGGCCCCTTTCTTTTTTTATTGTTTGGATGTGAAAGGGGATTGAGTGGAGTAATACTGCCACCTTTATTAATAATTCACATCGGGTTCACCATTTTCATTTTGGCTGAGGATGTTATGTTTTTTTACGGGGGATATGGTCCATAGATGAAAATCTAGGGGTTAATTATTTTTCAATCACATGCATCAGTTATAACATCCTCAGTGGTCTTTAATAAGGTTATTTTGGAGGTAGAAACACCGAAAAACTCTCATACCAATGATTCATGGAACTTCTTTCCAAAGTAAGGCGTTCGGTGGATGATTTAGCCAATAATGCTTTGAGTACTCAAATTGGTCGAGGGGGTTGGAACTCAGGCTCATATCACCTTTTAGGGGAGGTACTATTCCCTAATTCATGTCTCTATTAAATATTTAACCTACGTTCATATGTTTTAAAATCCTTGGTTAGTTCCCAATCATGGGTCTACAATATATACATAGGGTAGAAATTCATCAGGATTAGACATGGGTTTGGCATTGTATATATGTATATGAGGTTCTCCATTAATTGATGAATCTATATGTATTTGAGGTTATCCATCAATGTTACCATTTTCTGGAAAGATCAGATATTATTTAGTCATTATCTAAGACAATACTAACTTGGATCAATGAGGGATGGCGCTCTGGGGTTTCTCATCACCCAGGGGGGACGAGAGTTGTTTGTTGTCAAGATCGAAAACAAAATATGGGCTTACTATGTAGCCTCTTTAGAGGAATAAAATACCCCATAGTTTGGTGTTGCTTTACTAAACACATCACCTTTTAAGTTCATGTAATAATGAATCGTCCATGCAATTTAACATCATGCGGTAAGGAAAGACATGTGAAAGTTTTCCTAATCATGGACGGTGTGGGACATAGGTTGAGGAGTCATGTGATGCCTAGAATAGATATGGTCTCATTGTAGGATATGAACCTACCAGTGATGTGTCTTGGAGAATATTAGGGTGATTTGGGTTTCAATTTTGGACCTTGGGGAGGCTTCCTACGTATCCCAGTTAGCTATGAATCAAATCCCCCATAGTTGGGATAGAGTTGAGATATAAAATTTTTGAGGAGGCCCATAAAGGGAACATAATTGTGGCATACACCTTCTAAGAGGCTCATCATTTGAGAATGGAATTGGGACATACCTCTATGAGGAATTCCCATTTAAGGGGAACTTGATTTGATTGCGGCTTACACCTTCTATGGGTCCAATTTGAGCTTGGACCTTGAAAAGAGTCCTATATATCCTAGTTGTTGTATGAATCGGATTTCACAATGTTTATTGGTGGATGAATCGTGAATATTACATGATCACCACATATCTCTAAGCCCATGTGAGTCATGAACAGTCTGAGAAACAAGAGGAAGTGGTATATCCAACAAATCACACACTTTCCTTTCTCCATTGGTGGAAATGGAGGAGGATAAAAACCAAATAGGTTAGTAATAGAGCTAAACTTCCTACATGCACTGGGGCTTACTCCATGGGAGATTTTTTAAAATTGGTTCTAGTAAAGGGGAGGAGAGTCATTCCCCATAAAAGGGAAATTCATGCATTATTTTCCTCATTTATCACTGGCCCTCTTTAAAGGGAAAGTCCATAGATCACCCTTAATCATGGGAACTGGGAGATTAATGTGTATATCTTAATGTCTGGTCCTTGGTTACCATGGGAATGTAAACATCAAAACATTCTAGGTTTACACCTTATTTTAGAGATTACCCATGTGACTCCACTTACCATTGGCATGAAAACTGAAAAAGGGGCACTGGTGCACCCTATGGTTTTATCATACGGGTCTGGAAGCTTTAGAAAAGTCCTTGGATTAGTGCTGTTGGAATGGTTATTGTACCATGGTGGTACATAATCATTAGTGGAGTCTGCATTGCATTTGTCTACATGGGACAAGGTTCCATATGCATAGTGTGGGGCTACATGAGATTAACTTCCACCAACACAGTGATTTGGTACGTGGGGTAGAATTACCCCTACGTAGTGAATCGCTATACGGTGCAGTGTTCCATATTTGTAGCATATCGCTACATGGGGTGAAAGGCCATGAAGGGATCATTGGTTTGGAAACCCTCGGGGAGTATGCCGATAAGGTACTTTTGGTTTGCAGATTAAAAATTTTAATTTAGTCTTCATATTAATGCTATGTGTCCAGGTTTTACATATGGGGAATTTTCCACTATGTCCTATCTTTACAGAGCTATATCTCTCCTTAAAACAACTATCCTTAAATCCTAAAAAATACGGACCTCTTATCGTCTACTATGCGGGATTATTTATAGGAAAGAGAGAAGCTGGGTCAACGAGACTGAAATCCCCTTTTTGCGAAAGATCATGGACATTACCTAGCCCTGAAACAACTTAGTACGCAGAGGCCCATGGGATTGCAGTTTGAAAAGTCACAATTAATTTCCTTGGACCAGAAAACTACTTTGTTTCATTCACAGGGTGGTACATTCTTTGCCTTTCCCATAGACTTTTTGAGTAGATGACAAATGTTGTACGTGGGGGTGAATTTCTCCTCCCTTATCTTGTGAATGACAGTGTTTGTAGAGATAGTGTTGTCATCTACCTCTCATGAACCATTTAGTTCATAGGTTCTCTCATTAAGTGGGTCGCTATTTGGAGTAGTGATTTACGAAGGATATTCTCCTTCGTTGTCCGACATTTTCCTTTACTAGTTTTTATCCATTAAATATTTATCCTTCAATGATTCCTCTAGTTTAATTTCCTTCCTTTTCCTAATTTATTGGATAATTCCACATCCATTTTCAATTTTTTCAAGACCCAAAAATGATGTTAGTATTTACAGTAAATAAGATTATAAGAGAAATTATATTTTCATTAAATGTATATTTTCTTGACTATACTCTTAATAATAGTAGTGTTATTTATTATAAATTTCTTTTATTATTTTTATCTATTCCTTCTAGTATAAAATTTTCATTTAATTAAATATAAAATATTTTACTTTAACCCCCCCATGCATATTATATTATTAAAATTCTATTTTTCTTATTTGATAGTAAGTATATAACATAGATAAAAGAAAAATTAGAGTTAATTAGAAAGACTCATGGAGATTGATCATATATAACATTCCACTATAGTGAATGCTTAGGAAAAATATAAATTTAATTGATTAGAGACTCATGATATAATCTAATGTTATCAATACAATTGGTACCCGATAGACCAAATCACCCTATTTAAATAGGAGAATAATGGTAAATGTTTTAGTAGACCTCTACAATTTTAAATACATATAGGGCCTCATGGGCAGTCTTTGATTTGAGGTATGTTTCTTCCCTATATCACCATCCTTTATTCTTCATATCACCTTCCATTTATTGGATGGTGTTTGATTTTTTAGAATTTTCTGATTGTATTGAGTCATGGTGAAATCCATCTAATTTGGGAGGGTTACTTAGTGTGATTTCAATATGATATCGATGGAGGAAAAAAGTAAAATATTTCACACTATTTAATTAGAGATAAATTTCATAGCAATTTTCAACAATGTTTTAAAAAAGATTATTTTAAATGGGAGATAGATTGGTTATCGATTGTTAGTGATTTTTTCTAACAGTGATTTAATAGGCATGATTGGAACCTTCCACATGTATTTGGTCATTGTTTTAGTTTTATGATGATAAAAGGTATGTTTTCATAGTATAGAAATATTTTTAATAAATATAAAATTTTATTTTATTTGATAATATATTGCAGTTGAAGAAATTTGGCATAATGTAAGATTTCAGGTGTTCGGTAAGGCTTAATGTGGGATGGGGATGTGGTTGTCATGCACAGATTAAGAAGCGGTACCTCCAATATTAAGGTAGGTTTTCCCATTAACACGTAGCTATAAGTTCTATTTTTATGTTCTTTCATGAAAATTATTAGGGGATGGGTTTTGAGATGTTTGTGATAGGCCTGGGCGACATCTAATTGTGTAAGGGGATAGGGTGGGTCCTTTTAGGACAATACTATTATTTCACATATGGTTTTGAAATTTTTAAAAGGAACCAAGGTTATACTATATATGAAAATTAATTTTCGTTACAATCTTTGGATAAGTTTGTTATATCATTTAATTGAAGATATTATTAATGTATTGGGGTGATCCTATATAGAAAGGGTAAGGGACTTCCATGTGGGTAAGTCCTCAAGTGTTGGTGGCAGTTAGTGTGTTTTAATAATATTTTTATTTGGAGTGTCTTGGGAGGGTGTAAACATTCATTATTTGACTCCCTCATGGAACTAATATGATAGTGTAGAAATATTGTTTCCTTGGGAATTACACACTCTCTTAGAGGGGGTTAGGGAGATGTTGATGACGGGTCTCTAGAAAGAAATATTATATAGATTATCTAGTTTAGAGTGGACATGCTACATCATTATAGGTTGAGTGGTGGGTTATGTGTGGATTACCCCCATCTTCATAGTGTGGTGTTGAGTATAAATAACTAACAAAATATAAAAATTACTATGAGATAGTTTTTTAGTGTTACAAATGGAGGAATCATGGGAAGTTCTATTGAGACTGATGTAATGTTTATTGGTATGTTGTTAATTTATTTAACCACGTGTGAATGATGATTCAGGTTTTGTAAATTGACCATTACCTAAGGACTTTAGAATCATCAAGCATAATGGTTATAACTACATATTTTAAATAGAAGTTGAGTCATATAAGATGAGTTAGGATTCAAATTATTAGTATTAACCTATGTAAAAGAAATATAGAGGTTTTGGTTCATTTCTAAAAGATATGGTATAGTCTATTTTTTTCTTAAATTGTTGTAAATATTAATTATATTTATGTAATAAATCAATAAAAAAATTACTAATGATGTAGTGACCCCGAGATAAGTGATTTGATGTGTAAAATAATAAAATTTAGGATCCCATTTCTCATGAAATTATTAGAAGATCCTAAATGAATGAGAGGATTACCAGTTTCCAACCTACATGTCTCTCACTATGCTGTATGACTTTCCGAGATGTGTTTTCTATATACCATATAACATTCATCTGATTATTTTCAAGGTCCATAATAACTGTGAGTTTGTGACACCATATGGAATATTCTATGAATCGTCATGGTGAGACCGTCTATGAGTCTAGGATGTCTCTTGAGTATTCTAAGTATTTCCCAAGGTCAACCAGAAATGAGACCAAGACACCATATGAAATATTCTGACCATGTGGCTACAATTTCATTTGTCAAGTATTTCATCACTAATGAATAAAAAATAAGATAACTGGGATTATACAAATCATGTGAGTTCATGTGTTTTAGTTCCCTAGTTAGCACACAATAACATAATATGATTTATTATGTGAATTATGTTATGATTTATTTATTTATTTTCATGTACATACATACACTATATATTAAGGAATAAAAAATGGATCATATTGGTGATTCCATACTTTTTATTATTGTCAAACCATATATGCCCACTTTAGTGGATGTAGAAACTTTCTATCTTTCATGTTAGACCATTCATACGGTGTATATGAGTTCATGCTAGAGTAGCTTGACGGAGTTAGGAAGACATGTCAAAAAAGTGATTCTGGAGTTTAAATTATCTCCTTTTTTATATTTTGTTTATTAGTTTAATTTAAATATAATCATCTTACAAGGTTATATTTGTGATATAAATATGTAAGATTAGTATGGGTCCCTTATATTATAACATGTTTATGTTTATTTATTGTGGGTGGCTAACACTTAGTTGTAATTACTTATGCTTACATGATTCTTATAAGATAGTTCTATTAGTTATCTACAATTGTATATTATGATACAAAGAGTTTAGAATCCCTAACATTAATATCAGACTTTTTCCAATAGTAGATAACCTCAGACATATAAGGAGGTGTGCCTGAGGTCTTTTGGAACCTTTTTCTCAGGAACTATTTGGGTGATCTAGTATGGGGAATTGTAACTTGTGTCAAATTATTATTTTGTTTATCATACATCTTGGGATATCGTATAGAGTGGTAGGAATGGCTAAAACATGGGATGTATGTCTGTCTTGTAAATTTATAACACTTATATGATGGAAGCCCATTTTACTAGTGAGAGGTAATTTTATTTGATATTTTCATTATTGTAGCAACTTTGATTTAAGTATTAATTTTTCCACATGTTATTTGTTTTATTATTTTTAATAAGTATAAATTTTATTTGAAAATAAATTATATAATATATGAATCAAATTAACACATTATTCATTCATCATAGAACATTACAACAAAATGACATGAAACCAAGTATTACCCACCATAAATTACATGCCATTATAGTTTATAATATAGAATTTAGAATAAATACTTAAGAATAATTTTATTGTAACTATATAATACCCTAGATGAAGTTCTCCCTTGAGAATAAATATTTCTATAATTAAACCTATAATAGAAATACATTAGGAATTTAAATTTTTTATTAAATACAAAAACCATTTATAGAATGACAGGTATGATTGTAAAATGATTGAATTTATAATTTTATTTGGGGAAATATAGATACTATTTAACTGTTATAAAAGGGGTTATGATTATTGAGTACAATCATAGTAAACATATCCCCAATTCAGAATTACCTATCTATAATCGATATAAATAAATATCATTTTAGATGTTAAAAATAAATATATTTATTATAAATTTTTATCTTGATATAAAATAATTGATTTTGAATATAGTAAAAAGATACTAACTCAATAGGGAGCATACCATTGATTCTAAAAAGAAATTATTTTTATGAATTAAGTTTTTTTTCTTAAATTAATTACATTAAAATAGTGATATAAATATAATATATTTCTAAAATTAAAGAAATGATTAGTTAAATAAATTAATAAAATCTATTATATAATTGAAAAATTATATGGAACAAATATCTAATTATTAATCATAAAAAATATGTTTATATAAAAACATTATATATTATATGTCTTTATTTGAAAGTTAAATTTCTCATATTTTTATTATGAAATTTAATGTAATATATTCATTATATATATACATAAAAATTTTCAAACATTCATATGTTTATAATTAATTTTTTATAAATAAAGATAAAATTATTTAGAGTTTAAAAGGAATATTTTTTAAAATTTATTTTTTATGTGTTATTATTTTTATGTAACAAACTAAATATATCATGGAAAAAAGATAATTTTTATGAAACATAATGTTTATACACATATAGAAACAAATTATCATTTTTCTATGGACTAATACTGGATAAGGAATAAGAATACATCTTTTTTAAAAAATACAAATATATTTTTTCAAAATATTATTCTTATGGGGTAAAATATTTTATATTAAAATTAATTTTATCCCTTTTAAAAAATTAATTATAAAAAACGATTTCATATCTTAAATTATAATTTTAAAATTTAAAAATATGTTTAATATCTTTTTTTGACCAAAAAATCTTTTTTTTGAGGTAAAAATGAGTTACCAAGATAAGGTGAAAAATAATGTATAACGTTTTGAATGAGAATATAGGTCATATAGTATCCACATTTTTTTTATAAATTTGAGTATGATGTAAGTCATGTATTATCTTTATCCCTTGTCCATTATTCAGAGACATTGTATGAAAAATTACATTCCCGATTCATTAGAAAATGAGCATTTTCAAAAATAAAACTCAAAATAACCAATTAAATAATATACAATCTACCAAAATAAAAACACAAATTTTATTTAGTTTTATATTTAATTGATGATCAAATTATCTCTCTAATAATATTCAACCTTTTTGGTAAGCGTCTAGTCATAATATGACCTAAATCTTTGATTTCCCATCTTTATGATATGATTTGACTCCTAAATATAAGTGTTAGCTTCTCCTTAAGAAAAATGCTTTTTCTTACTCATCCAATTATTCTTAAATAAAATTTAAAATTGCTATAAAATTTTATTTACATTAATTATTTTTTTATAAAACATGTATTAGAAAAAATACAATAATATATTATTACTCGTTTATTTGTAATAAAACATTCTTATTTATGTTATTTTCACCACCTATTTGAATTTTTCTATAAATTTATTATCTTGACTGATTAGAAAAAATAAAATACTAGAAATATTCGGTAATGAATATTAATTTCATCAGTTTTTATAGTTACAAAATGAAAATATATTTAAATATATTCACTAATAAAACCAATTCTTAATATTGATTCTATATTGAAAAACTAGGTATTTATGTATAGTATTTTAAAAAATATTACTAAAACATCCATGAAATAATCATGGAACTCCAAAACTATATAAAAAATATATATATCACCATTACCATTAGAGTGGGGATTAACACATGAGCAAGGATCAAGGACAGAAACTGCGATGCCAAAGAAAGTGTCTAAAAAATGGAATAAATAACACATGATTTTTAGTTATAACAATCAATGATTAATAAATGTGTATTAATTTAAAACAAATTAATTCTATTAAATAAAATAAATACAAATAAGGTTATGATAAATATAAATAATAAACATAATTGTTTTATATAGGAGGTTTGAGCCTTTCTGAACAAATGAGAATCCAAGTTGATAGTTTTTCTTGTAAAATTACGTCATTTTAGATATATTTCATATTATGAAACTATATTAATTTATATAGTGTATATATTACCCCATATAGATCTTTTATCATAATTTTTATTTGATTCAATGTTTTTGAAATTCTATTATCTCTTTCTTTGATTTTTGATTCATACATTACCAAAGGCAAAAATGTTTTTCTATTGACTCAATATAATTATCAGTGAGTCATACGCATTCTTCTTAGGCTATGTTATTATATGTTTTATATATCTAGAAACATCCTTATATTATATTTTATTTTGTCTTTCATGCTAGGTAAACTAATTTTTCATGTAAAAATCTTCTCCCTCTATTGATTTCTTATATCATAAAAATGCGACATTTTTATAAATAATTATCATCCTCTATATTGGAAAATTCAATTCCATATTTAAATAATTTATTATCCCAAATATTTTGATTTATTATTTTGAAAATTTAATATTTAATCTATTATATACCACTAAAATTTTAATTTTAGTTATATTTTTAAGGAAATTTTGAATCCCTTTCATTGATATGAGATTATTTTAAATTTATTAAAATTTATTAAAAAATAATTCTTTCTATATACATCAATTTGTTTATCTTTCACTACATATATATTATAATTTATTAATGTTACCTTTAAATTTCACTATATCAAAATATTTTTAATAAAAAAACATCTTAAAATTAATTATTCTCCTCTTTGAAAATGATTTTGGAAGAAACTTTTAAATTTATTTATGAAAAATACATTTTCATATATAGCACTAAAAACATTATTTTTTAATTTTTTTTTCAAGTATCACCCTCTAAATTCTTCCAATCTATTTTTCATTTGAATTGTTGTATTTTTAGATACCATCTAATATTATTATAGATCTCTCCTTATAAAATACCTTATGAAGATTATTTATAACCCATTATCTTTTTAGGGGTTAATCAATCTATGGTGTATATTTGATTTCATGTAGAACAATTATTTATGGTTTTTCACTATGTGATTTATCATCATGGGATTATGGATCTCTCTAATGTATTGGATAAATATTTATATCCTATGAGAATATTATGTGATACAGGTTGTGATGCTCAATAAAATATGTTTCAAGATGTAAAAAGTGATGCCTGATCGACTATGTTATTTTGTTCATGTAGATAAATTTATAATATGTTTTTATTTCCTATTCTTATTCTTGTACCACATTCTTAATTTATATAACCATGTATCTAGATTAATGTATTTCATTTTCACAATCCTTTTCAATCTTAAATGTTATGATTTTATAATGAACATTTTTTAGTTATATGTTTCTCTTCGTTGATCTATGACCATGACATCAAATTTTTTGATAAATTCTTTTCATTCCATGATTTCATTCCGGTAGTCATTCCAAATTGATATTACTACCATGTTTATGATCAACTGATATGTTATCCACGAGTCATTGATATGTTCTATCTTGCTATTCATTTTAGATAATCCTTTCTATCGTGTTTTCCTCTTCCCAAGATAATGAAGGAGAGTATTATGTATGATTGTCTGGAAGGATATCTTGTGTGGGGAGTTTTTTTGCATATTTTGAAGCATCATTGTGTAATAATCAATTATACTGTGAATCTACAAATACACTAATCATTAGGATTTTCAGAGTAAATATTAATTATGATATGCAATGTATAATTATTTGAAATGTTCTAAAATATATGTATCTCATTTTTTGGGTCATATTAGTTGGTATCGAAATTGGATTTAGTGGTCTTGGGGGGATTAGGTTTAGAGAAATGAGAAGTTAAATCTAATAGTAACCTTGATTGTATGGAAAGTGGTATTGACTAAAACAACATTGTCATGGGTTAAACATATAGGGTAAAAAGTTTGAATTGAAATTATCATAGGGTGAATATATGGAGTCAAATAATATTAAATCATAAAATTTATTTTTCATATTTACACTATTATCATTTTTTCCATAAACATTTTGTAACATATATTTTTTGGTGGAATTAATATATTTCCTAGGAATAAATTAAATAAAACGTAAAATTTGATCATTATAGATAATTTTTGTTTATATATATATTATTGATTCCCAAATTTTTTTTACAAAGTAAAGTGTGTTCCTTGAAATGGAAGGGAAGAAACCACACTCAACCCTCTTATCTTTCATATTGGATGTGATTTTAAGAATCATTTTAAAAACTCATTCATGTTATTTTAAAACCATATCCAATATCAATATAACTTCAAAATAACTTTAGAACGTTTGTAATTCTTCCATTTTCATTAAAATTTTCATTGATCATAAGAATATTGGGATCATATATTAAGTGTTCAGCCTTTTCAATACATTATGAAATGGAAATATCACTAAATACATCATTTATTTTTTGAATGACATATTTAAATGATGACCCTGAAGAAAATTATATAGTTTTAGAGGATGGTGATCATTGAGTATATTATACATAATTTTCTAATTCCTTATTATATGATCTATCATATATCTTTTGACCCAAACCGTAATTTAAGGAACTCAAATTTTATGTAACTAGAACATTTTATAAAAATCATGTTCACTGTGATATTTCTAATAATTTTATTGAAATATCAAAATTTTCACTTTAATATATTTTTTACAACAACACATTCACTCAAACTTATCCAACTGGGTAAATTGTATTTATGTAATTGAATTATGGGAATTATATAACACGATGTAATATTGTTACACATAATTTGACTAATCATCTACAGGATGTAATAACTAATTTAAATGATAGTATTTAATATTGAGGTGAATTTTAATTTTTTTTCATTGTACTATTAATAATGGTTTGGAGGATATAATTTCAATGGGGGATTATAACATCCCATTTTATAGTATGAATTTTATGTCCACAAGTTATTTATTTTATTCAATATGATAAATAAAAAACATTACTAAAAAATAATTCATACACAATAGGAATCAAATTAAAAATATTTTATTCATTCATAATGGACTACTACTACAAAAGTACATGAAACCTATTATTACATAATAAGGATAATTTCATCCCTTCAAAG
The DNA here is from genome assembly GCA_963277665.1 of Viscum album. NCBI lineage: Eukaryota > Viridiplantae > Streptophyta > Magnoliopsida > Santalales > Viscaceae > Viscum > Viscum album. The sequence goes on along the minus strand of OY728143.1, from coordinate 1,691,421,338 downwards.
TATATATAATAAATTGGATGATAAAATTATATAAAAATCTAAAGTAAAATGGAAGGAATGAGAAGTGTTAATTAGGAATTTAGAATTGAATAAATATATAAAATGTAATGGGGCTATTATATCTATTATTCAACCATTCTAAAATTGTATATAGTCATTGGATATAATATGTAACATCTCAGAATTTTTATATTGTTTTTAATTATATAGAATTATTTCAAGACCACCAAAATTGACAAAATGTGATTCTGTGGTCTAGAGAGCCAGGAACAGAATTTTGAACTTTTTTAAGGTACGTTTAGCAAACATGCAAGTGGGATTTTTTCTCTTTTGAACCGATGCTTGGATAAAAAATATGAGGACAATATTGAATTCAGAATGCCAGGATTCACCTTGAAATGACTTAACTTCATCCGACATTTTCTGAGCTGAAAAGTTATTTTTTAGAATTTTTTGGAAAAAAAATAATATAATTTAAAGGAATTATTTTATTTCATTCTCACCGTTGGGTGATGTATGTCGACACTATGGTGAAGCAACGAGGTAGTGACAATGTGCATTAATGGAGGACCAATAATGGCTCTTTTGAAACCATGGAACTATTTTTAGAATGATTCATTAAATGTGTCCCATATAATGAACATCATTAATGAGAGAAACATCACTGTAATTTTTGTTTTCTTTTAATAATCCAATGTGGGTAGTTTGGGAATTAAACATGGAGGATTCTCTGACGATACTTTGGTGAATCTATTCCACAACGAAGAAATACGAATTTCATTGGATCTTCATCATCTTCGACACACCTCGAAGAACAAAGATAAGAATGACAATATCGACACCTTGAAACCTTAAGGACGAATGCGTCGACATCGAATGTCAACGAGGTAGGGATTTGAGATTTATTTCAAAGTTCTTCCCTATTATTAATTTTCTACAAAAGATGAACATATATCAACCAATAAATATGTTGATCTATGGTTCATGAATTTATGTCGGAGGGTGACTTTTATAGGATATTTCCTATACAGGATTATGTTTATCACTTAATGTGATAAAACAAACATCCTTGAGCCTTCCCCCTATTTAAAACCACTAATGCAGATGGTGCAGGCCGACAATGAACTAAGGTCTAGACCCCTCTGCATGTGTTCTCTTGTGAACAGATCGTCCAAATCCATGGAAAGGAGGAAATGAGATCTTCATGGTGAAGAAGGTGACTCAAGTGGACTATCGGTACAGACAACGTGAAGAACGGACCACCAGAGTGCATCCGGTGGTCCGTTGATCATCTTGTCAGTGGTAGTAGAGGCCCGTGGAGGTTGTCGCGGGATGTAGAGGTGGTACACACATCAGCACAACATGGTGGAAGGAATCTGTGGCTGGATAGTTGTAATGGTTGGGTGATGCGGCACCATGCATTGTATGGTAGGGGTGGACTACATCCGGGACACCAAGCTGGTGACATGTCATGGTCTTTAAACCACAACAAGAAGGGCCCCACATCAGTGGGGCCAATTGAAGCTGGAAGTAGCTCGACAGATGCATCTCGACCGGACAGTGCACCACGGGTCCACCCCTTGGTGGAATGGGTTTAGTTAGGTGGGTCACGCCCCCAGCCCAGCGGGCTGGACCCGCTACCCAGCAGTTTGGGCCAGACTGGACCGAGTCGACAGGCGACCCAGTGAGGTGGGCCCTCGGCCAAACCGAGTCTGACCCAACGACGCCCATTGGGACTGGCCCGTTGGCCAGACCTGACTGGACTGACCCAGACCCGAACTAGGTCAGGTCAAGTTGGAAGATTCTAAACTGGGGAATGTGGGACCCCTGGGCCGAGTTGGTCGGGTTGGTATGACTGGGTCGGACCGAGATTCGTTACAACCGTCTCCATGGATTCCAAAACACCTATATCTTGGAAACCACATGCCCGATTGATGATCCGTTTGCAGAGTAGGGACCTTCTTGATGTGGAAGATCTTTTGGATAACTATATGGTGAATTTCAATGAATTTTAGATGCGATGAAGAGCATAGGGAGTGGTTCACCTAGACACACTATGTACAGAACCCTACGGTTTCCTGAGACCTGAGGACTTCTAAATTTTGACTTCTGTGTGACCTTTTACGGCCACAGTGTGAAGAAATTCTATGTGACGTTTCTAGCCCATGGAACGTGATGAGGAGGTGTATCTTAGTTGTCCAATATTAGTGGGAATCACTTCTGTGTGACTTTGTTGGCCGATGGTACACGATGAGAAGGTGTACCTAAGCAGTCCAAGGATAGTGGAATGAACTTTTTCATGACTTGGAAGGCCCACTGTAATCGTTAGAGGAGGAGTTATCACGTAGCTGAGGTTTTTGGCGATGTGACTGATGATTCTACTTTTACTACCCTAAAATATACCTAGTGTGAGCTGTCTTGTGCTTCGTGCTTATGATTTGGGTTTTTTTTAGGATTGATGTGTGGCCTTAAGTTTTGTTTTGGGGTCCCTACTGTGTATTGTATTACTCACCCCTACATAGGCTCCGCCTGTAAATGTCATGTATATGTAGATGAATGAAGTTTCAATAGAGGTGCTCAGTGGTACGATACAGATGGATGTTATAACGATGGACTTCATGGCCTAGGACCAGGTGGGGACCAGTCAGACCAGTCAGACATGACATAATACTTCCTCTTTCAGTAAATTCACTAAACTCACGACCATGTGGGGTTTTCTGCGGATATCCATCAGAGTTCGCTTTTTTTAATTGTTGTTTTCAGTTCATTGAGGGGTTTGTATTCTGGACCACTTACATTTAGTTGTATATTCATTAAGTCTTGTTTTAGTGGTACTGGTTTCCCCTTTAGTGTGATGGGATGTGGATGGGCGTGTGTGTGCATACAGGTACTCAAGAAAATGCGTCCCACTTTCTAGTTGACACCTTCGGTGCTAGTTTCCAGCCATTGGCCTTTGAGAGGTAGGATTGGGGTAGTCATGACACTTGCCCTGGGGGACGGGTCGTGACAATATGGTATCAGAAGGTGGTTGGTCCTACCACAACAACTGAGATTGTATGTTTTGTTTTGGGGTAATCACGTTAAGTGTTGCGAGTCCAACATTCAGATTCGGGGAGTCCAGTGTTGGTGCGGTGACCATGGTATCCATACACCAAGACCATGAATTCTATTTTCGACTTTATACAAAAAAACAGGTTGCATAATGCATCCTTATGTTCTTTTGAATTAATGTCATCTCACCAGGTATAACATTATGATCATGGTATATAATGTTCTTTCGTAGGATGCCTCCACACCGATGAGCATGAAGGAACCTAATATTAGGTAGTGAGGATAGGCCTCCTAGTGATAAGGCATCCATTCAAGGAACAATTCTAAAGATGGCCCCACCGGGTGGTGCACCAGTGCTACCACCACCCGATTGTCAGCATCTACTACTGGCAGTTCTGACAGAGGATGTTCGTAGGTTCAGTGACCTACATGTGTTTCAGAGACAGAGACCTCCCATGTTCATGGGAGAGATAGATCCTCAGGTCATTGAGGACTAGCTGGATGTTATGACATGGGTCTTACTCTTAGTGAGGACACCACCTGACAAGATGGTGATCTTAGAAGTGATCCTTCTACATGGCTCGATAGAAATATGGTGGAACTTGACCACGTAGACACGCGACGAGGAAACTCTCACCTAGGAAGACATTGAGTTGCTATTCAATGAAGAGTTTTTTCCCGCCACTTTTCACTCTGTGTGAATTAAGGAGCTGCTTCACCTATAGCAGGGAAACATGACGGTGGCTGAGCACTCAGTGATGTTCCTCGAGCTATCTTTCTACTCCAGATATATGGTACGAGACCCATTTTTTAAGTCTTGATTTTTTTAGAAGGGACTCTAGCAGAAGGTCAGGGTGTCAGTGTTTTCTCTCAACATCCCTATTTAGGCCAGGGTGCTGCAGCGATCCCTTATGGTAGAGAGCCTCTTGGCAGAATAGGTGTCCACAGCTAGAACTTCCAGCTAACCGCACGCAGAAGAGTCTTAGGTAGGCAGAAGAAAACAAACATGGGGGGCCAAAGCAGGCTAGGTATTTTAATGGATGACCCCAAGACTCAGGGTCGATAGTGTGAGGCTCCCAAACTAGAGGGAGTCAGCAGGGAACCAAGTAATGCTTCACGTGAAGTGGGCAGGGGAACATGGAACGTGACTGGCTGACCCGCTGTATAGATAAATAGCAGACAGTCGAGGGGTTGTCAAGACAGAAGCTGCGGGTTGAGAGATGAGGTCCACAGGGTGGAGGACGTGGAAGGGGATCCGACCAAGCAACCGGCGGTGGGCGGCGGTTTGATTTGTTTCCGCCACCACCCACAGGTGGTCCACACTGAGCTAAGGAGTAGGTGGACATGGGCAACCCCAACATCTGGAAGCAGAGGTTTATGACCATAGCACTCCCAAGATTATATGAGGTATGTTCTATTCCTTCTACACCCTAGCTGTAGTACTTATTGACATAGGTACTAGTCCCTATTTCCTTTACGTGATGCTCATTCATAGATTTAATATTTCGGTGAGGTCGTTCTCTTGATCCTTATAGATAGAGACTCCTACGGGAGGGGATTCAATGATTACAATGTGGTGCTGACAGTGTGAGATTACTCTTAGAGGTGAGAGCTTCCACTAAGATCTCCTAGTAGATTCCTCGAGGCCTTATGACTCTATCTTGGGTATGGAATGGTTATCCATAGTTCACAATTTGATCGACTGTTTTAGGAATACATTATGGTGTGTTCATGGTGATGGAACTAGGTTTTCCTTCACCGATGTGAAGGAAACCCCTGCCACATAATAAAGACTTCCTTGGAGGAGGGTGCAACCAATCACTCATCAGCTGGCTAGACTCAACCACGATGGTGTGTAAGAGAAGAATACAAGCTTTCCTATAGTGGTGGATGAGTATGATGATGTATTTCATGAGGATGTTCTTGGACTACCTCCTCGCAGGTAGGTAGAATTATGCATCGATCTATACCCCAGGGCGACACTGATATCCGCACTGGCATATTAGATGGCTCCCACAGAGCTCCTCAAGCTGAGGGTATAGCTAGAGGACTTGCAATATAAGGGGATTGTAAGGCCCAAAATTTCACCATGGGCAGCCCCAATGATTTTTGACAAGAAATAAGATAGGTTCTTGAGGGTGTTTGTGGACTTCTGTGCCTGAACCAAGTGGTCATGAAGAATATGTATCCCCTACTGAGAATTGATAATAACTTCGACTAGCTAAAGGGAGTGAAGTGATTCTCAAAGGTAGACCTCAGATCAAGTTATCACCAGCTTCTGGAACAGTACACGGATGTTTTGAATACAACCTTTAAGTGCCGGTATGACCTCTATGATTTCTTGGTGATGCCTTTCAACATGACCAATTCCCCAAAAATGGTTATGGGCCTCATGAACATTATATTCAAGCCTTACCTTGACCCGTATGTTGTGGTCTTCATTGATGGCATCTTGGTGTACTCGAAATCAGAGGATGAGAACACTACACACATGCGGATGGTCATAAATACACTCCTTGTGAACCAAAATTATGGAAGGATCTCAAAGTGTCAGTTTTGGATTCAGGAAGCCCACTTTTTGGGACACGCCATCTTAGAGGCTGGAGTTGTAGTAGATCCTACCATGATATAGGCGGTGCTTTCTTGGGAGCTGACTTGAAGCCTGACTAAGGTGCATAGCTTCTTGGGGTTGGCTGGTTACTATTGGAGTTTCATACACAACTTTTCCAGGGTAGTATCACACTTATCAGAATTGAAACAAAAGTTAAAACACTTCACATGGATTGGGAAATTTTTTCTGAGTTTCTATGAACTGAGGAAGATACTGACTAGTACCCCTGTCTTGAAACTACCATATGAGGGAGTTGGGTATGTAGTTTACTTTGACACATCGGGGACAAGACTAGGTTGTGTCTTGATGCTGGAGTGGGTGATGATTGCCTACAAATCATGATATTTGAGACTAAATGAGGAAAAATACATGACCCAAGAGTAGTAGCTAGCAGTTGTGGTCATTTCCCAAAAGGTGTGGCATCACTATTTGATGGGTGAATGGTTTACATTTCACTATTACCACAAGATTATTAGGTATATATTCTCCAAGATGGGCATCAACTCAATATAACGACGATGGCTAGAGTTCCTCTAGGACTAAGACATTGATATATTCTATACTCTTGGGATGGGAAACGTAGTGGTAGAAAAGCTTAGGAGGAGGACCGATTTTCTGTTGCTGAGTGAGGCGACATAGCAATTAGCCACGATTCAGATATCCTTTGTGTATGATGATGGAAGAGATTACCATTATTCTATGACTATTACTCCCCCACTCTTATAGTGATCCAGGGAGGCAGAACTGGTGGATGTGGACTGTGAGGCCAGATGTGCTCAGTTATCCTCAGGATGGGCTCCTGATGGATTTTCTATAGGTGGGGAGCACACTATCCTTTTCAAAGGATGCATCGTAGTGCCAGTGACATCGAGGGAGGAGGTGTTGTGGGATTTCCATATGTCCCGTTTGGCGGAACATCCCAAAGTGGTGAAATATATTCCGGGACCTCCGACGTTAGTACTAATGGCCAGTGATGATGAACGTGATGGCTGTTTTGGTTTCACGATGCCTCACTTATCAGCTAGTGAAGGCTTGGAATTAGGTTCCAATAGTCTTTTCCCAACAACTTGAGGTACCATAGTGGAAATGGGATGGTATCTCGATGGACTTTGGGATGAGGTTCCCATGTACATCTAGAGGCCATGACTCTATCTGGGTGATCATTGACCGAATGACCAAGTCATATAACTTCGTACCCATCCAGGATCAGGGACCATTAGAGGGTTTGGGACGCCTCTATGTCCAAAAGATAGTGAAGTTACATAGGCTTCCTTCGACGAGTGTCTATGATTGGGATGCTCGCTTTACATCTCGGCTGTGGGGGGGATTACAGGAGGTGTTTGGGACTCAGCTATGCTTGAGCACTTCTTTTCATCCCTGTAATGATGGTCAGACAGAGTGGACTATACAAACCATGGAGGACATGCTACATGCTTTCAACCTAGACTTTGGACAGTTTTGGGGGGACCACCTTCCACTAGTGGAGTTTACATACAACAACAACAATCACTCTGTCATTATCATGGCACCTTTTGAGGCCTTGTACGGTCAGCCTAGCAGATCAACCATATGCTAGAGAGACCCAGGGGAGTCGACACTCAGGGATTTGAAGATGGTACAGGATACAACCGAGATGGTGGAGATCATCCAGGAGCGTATTAGGATTGTACATAGTAGGTAGAAGTCTTATGTCGACATGATATGGAGACCCTGAGAGTTTGAGGTGGGAAATAATGTGTTCTTTCGTGTCTCACCCTAATGAGGATTACAGAGATTTGGTCGGTGTGGAAAGATATCTATGAGATTCATCGGACCTTTTTAGATCCTGAGCAGGGTTGGTGAGTTAGCTTACTGCCAATATATTTCATAACACATGCATCGGGTGCATGATGTTTTCCACGTGTTGCAGATGAAGAGGTATGTGAATGATCAATCACACGTCATTGACTGGGGCGAGCTGGACATTGATGACGGGTTGAAATTTGCATATTTCCCAATGGAGATATATGATCGAAAGGAGCGAGTCCAACATGGGTATTTGATTCCTCTAGAACAAGTTGGGTGAAAACAAAGGAATCATTAAGGTCCCACATGGGATAGGGAAGCTCAAATTCATGGTCAGTACCCCCATATGATTGTTTAGTTCTTGTTATAGATTTCAGGGATGTAAACTCCTAAGGTGGGGAGAATGTAATGTATAATAATTTCTATGTATTTTTTTTAATTATATGGAATTATTTCAAGGAAAAAAATTTCAACAACAAGTTATTTCGAGGTTAGGAGACCCTGGAATAAGATTTTGAACTTTTTTTAAGGTAGGTTCAGTAAACATGCGAGCGGTATTTTCTATCTTTTGAAAAGTTACTCAGATCAAAAATTTGAGGACACTGTTGAATTCAGAATGCCATGATTCACCTAAAAACTTTTTAAATTCGGCTGGAATGGGTCGATTAGAGAAGTTATTTTTTTGACTTTTCAAGAAAATTAATAACATAATTTAAATGAATTACTAATTTTTTTTATCAATGTTGGGTGACGGGCGTCGATGCTATGGTGCAGCGATGAGGCAGAGAAAATGAGAATTAATGGAGGACCAATAATGGATCTTTTAAAACAATGAAGTTGTTTTTATAAAAACTCATTAAATGAGGCTCATTAATGGTGGAAAATTTAATGAACATCATTATTGGGCACAATGTCAATGTGTTTTTTGTTTTCTTTTAATAATCCATTGTGCGGAGTTTAGGAATTAAACTTGGAGGATTATCTGAAAAAAATCTGGAAAAACTCCTCCCCAATGAAGAATGACAAACATCATCGGAACTTTATCATCTTGGACACACCTCAAAGAACAGAGCTGGGAGTGATGAAATTGATGCCTTGAAAACTCGAGGACAAATTCATCAACATCGAACGTCAACGAGGTAGGGGTTTAATATTTATTTCAAAGTTCATCCCCATTATTATTTTTCTATAAATGATGAAAACAGGTCAACAAATGATCAATTTGATCCGTGGTTCATGATTTTATGAGGGAGGGTGACTTTTCTTGGGGATTTATTATCTGGGATTACACTTATCACTTAATATGATCAAAAAAACGTCCCCAAGAATTTCCCTGTTTAAAACATATAAGGTAAAGATTGAGGGCCGACACGAACTATGGTTCGGACCCCTCCACATGTGTGATCTTGTGAATGAATCATTCAAATCAAAGGCAAGGCAGAAATAAGACCATGGTGGTGAAGAAGGAGACCTGAGAGGACCATCGACGTAGAAAACATGAAGAATGGACCACCAGACCGAATTTGGTTGTCTTCTGATCATCCTTCCAGCGCACTGGCCCATGGTGACAGCCGCGAGCGGTGGAGGCAGCACACGGTAGAGGCGGCATGCCCGTCAGCACGCTGTGGAGGCAAGAAGCCACTTCCAGTTGGCCACGACGGCTAGGTGAAGGGGCACCGGGTGCCACGTGGTGGGGGTGGCCTCCATCTGAGCAACCCGGCTGAAGACATGCTCTTGTCCGTTGACAGCGGTTGGAGGGACCCCATATCTGTGGGGCCAGTTGGAGCCAGGCGTGGCTTGGTAGCCATCTCCCGGCCAGGAGGCGCACCACTAGTCCACCCCCTTGGCAGGCTGGGCTTAAGCGGGTGAGTCACGCCCCCAGCCCAGCGGGCCAGACTAGCGACCCAGCGGGCCGGAACCATGCCGGCAGGCGAGATCCACACCCTTCAGTCCGGGCCACATTAGACTGGGTCACCGGGTGACCCGGCGGGCTGGACCCTTTTCCAAACCGGGCCAGGCCCAGTGAGCCCCATTGGTCTTGGCCCATTGGACAGACCATACTGAACCGTCCCTGACCCAAACTAGGTCATGTTGAGTTGGTCTATTTTCATTTGGGGTATGTGGGACCCTCGGGCCGGGTAGGTCAGGTCAGTCTGACCAGGTCAGACGGGCTCCATCACAACCATACCCCTGGTTAGAAAAACAGATGTATCCTATAAACCATACAACAAATTGGTGATTTGTTTGTAGATTTCGAACCCCCTCGATGAGGCATATATTTTGGAGTGCTCTACAGTGACATTAATAGAAGTTGAGATGTGGCGAAGAGCATGAGGTGTGGTTCTCCCAAGAGTACTACATATAGAACCCTGTTGTTGGCAGAGACATGAGGACTGCCAACTTTTAACTTATGAGTGACTTTGCAGGCCAACGGTGGGAAGCACTTCTGTGTGACTTTGTAGTCCCATGGTACGCGACGTTTTGTAGTTCCTTATTAGGACAAGATTAGTGGGATGAACTTCTTTGTGACTTTTTATGTCCACAGTACATGATGAGGAGGTGTACCTAAGCAGTCCAAGGATAGTAGGAAGCACTTATTCATGACTTGGAAGGGCCATTGTACTCATTACTAGAGTTTTTCCCCATCAGATGAGGTGTTCAACGATGTGAATGATGATGCAACTTTTACTACCTTATAATATACCTGGTGTGAGCAGTCTTGTGCTTTGTTTTTATGCTTTGCGATATAGTTTGAGGATTGGTGTGTTGTCTTTTATTTCATTTTGTGGACCCTAGTGAGATTTTTTATACTCACACTTGCACGGGCTCTACCTGCACGTGTCGTGTCTAGTGAAGACAATCAACGTTTCAATAGAGGTGCTCAGGGGGATGGGACTGATGAACATTACAATGATGGACTTTGTGGTCTAGGACCTAGTGGGGCCTAGTAGAACCAGGCAGAAAGGACATACAATGTCAGCTTCTAGTAGCCTCACTACTCTTATGATCAAGTGGGGTTTTCTACAGATGGCCATCATAGTTTCCTTTTTTACATTCTATTTTCAGTTCATTGTTGGGTTTGCATTCTGACCCACTTACTTTCAGTTTTACTTGCACTCAGCCTTATTTTTGTGTTACTTGTTTCTCCTTTCAGTGTGTTGGGATGCTGTTGGGCATGTGTGTGTACAGTTACTCAGACAAATGCCTCTCACTTTCAGGTTGATGACTTTGGCACTAATCGCCATCCCCTGGCCTTCAGAAGGTGGGCTTGGGGTAGTCACGACATTCCCCGGGGGATGAGTCATGACATAATACTAGTAAACATATCACCAGTTCAAAATTACAAATATTTAATTTATAATAATGAAGTTTATTTAGTTGTTAAAAATATATATTTTCATTAAAATAAATTTCTTGAAAGAAATAATAATAAATTAGATTTTTAATTGGATAAAAAGATACTAATTCACTTGGGAAAGTACCTTAGATTCTAATGAAATTATTTTTAATAAAAAATTCTTTTAAACAAATTTATTACTATAATGTAATGATATTAATAAAATGGATTAGTTAAATTTTAATAATTACTAGTAAAATATATAAATAACATCCAATAAATAATTAAGGAATTATATTGAATAAAAACCAAATAATTCACAATGAAAAAAATTCTTCATAATTAAACATGGTTTTTATATATTATATGTCATTATTTTAAAGTTAAATTTCTAATATTTGTAATATAAAATTAATATAATTTTAATTTGTATTTATAAATAAATAAATAAGATTTATAATTTTGTAATTAATTTGTAATAATAAAATAAAATATTATTTTATTTTAAAAAATTCATTTTCTATAATTTTTTGCATTATTCATTTTTTAACAAAATAATTATATCATGGATAAGGGATTGGTTTAATAAAATTAAATTTATATTCATAAAAAATAAATTAACATTCATCTAATGATTAATACTTTGTTAGGAATAAGAATAAAAAATTTTATGCTTAACAATATTTTTTTCTAAAAATTGTATTCATAGGATATGGTTTTTTTATTTAATATTAATGTTCATAAACATTAAAAAATGAATTTAACAAAACAGATTTCATATTTGGAATAACCATTTCATAATTAGATAATAAGATCAATTTCACTTATTTACAAAAAAAACATTACCATGATAAAACCGAGTTACAGTTATAAAGGGTAAGATTATGTAAAATTGTTAAAATGAAATGTAAAGTTATAAAATGTCCCCAAAAAGTATATTTAAATTCATGGATGGGGGAATTATTGATGTATACTTATCAATTTTTTATTATTGTGTCACTTTAGAAGTGAAATTACATTATTTATACATTTAGTTCTGAGAATTTAGGGAACTTTCACTCAAAATCACCTATAAAAGGTCCCCTGTTATACCCATCTAACACCACATATCTCCTATGTATTCCTATTGAATTTAATCTCAAATTAATTCCACAATAATCCTTTATTATTATTTTCAGCTTATAGGCATAATATAGAGTCGCTACTCTTTTATTTCCAAGAAGGCCTTTAAGATAAGATTCGACTCCTAAACATAATTGTTATCATATCCTTAGTCATTTTTAATTATCTTATTCATGTACCTATTATTAAATTAGATTTATAAAAATAATAACACATAAATTAACTCATTATTTTTATTTAAAAGTAATATTATAGAATGCTATAATAGATTCTCACTAATTCATTTATTATTAAATGTTCTTTTGTAATAGTTTATACTACTAGTATGAATGTTGCCATAAATTTATCAACATGAATGATTAAGAAAACATAAAAATTAGTAATATATAATATTAATGATGAATTCAATATTGTTTCTTTATTTTTTTAATGGTAATATATATATATATATATATTTATTAGTAAAATAAATTTTTTATATAGATTCAATATTCATAAAAAGAAGTATATCAAACCATTCATTATAAACCATACACAAAACATCCAAGGAATATTATTACAACTATAAAACTCTAAAAATAGTTATATCATTTCCATGACCATTTTAGAGGTGATGAACACTTGAATATGGAGTAATAAAAAAAATTCAATTCCAAAGCAAGCATAGAATAAATGGGACTATTTTCACCTAATGGTTAATTATAACTATGAATGATTAATAAATGGAGAATGGGTAGATTTAAATGAATGGTATTAAGTAAATAAATTAAATTATTTGATGATATAGATTAATTATAAATCAATACATATTATATATATGGTTAGAGAATGTTTTATTAAGTGGAAATTCAAGGTTTGGGGTTTTCATCTCAATTTTATTTTTTGGGACATGTTTCATATCACGAACCTACTCCACTTTGTATAGTGTATATAATTAGAAATATATTTCTTTTAAAAAAATTTAAATTTTATTATTTGGGTTTGAACTTATATCGTCTCTTTATTTTGATTTCATTTTATACATTACCAAAGTCATAATATTGTTTTTCTAAACTCAATATACTTATCAATAACTCGCAGTCTTTCTTCACTAACTAAATTATTGAATGTTTGATATATCACCCCTTAATTATATCTTATTTTATTTTCTCTTTCAGTTAGTTGAAATTATATTTTCATATCAAAATTTTATTGATTTCGTGCTTCATAAAAACACTATGTTGTTGAGAATAAATCTCATTTTATATTAACTATTTTTCTTCAATGTCTATATTATATCATATCAAAAATGTTTTATTTTATTACCTATAAGTTATATATGTAATCCAATTAGTACATCTCAAATTTTAATTTAATTCAGTTCAAAATTAAATTTTATATCCCATCTATCAATGTGGGATTATTTTAAATTCATTAAAAATGATTTGAATATACTTCTTTCCACTTTTATTCCCATTTTTATATTTCCCTACACATTTATTATAATATAAAGTTTTTTTTATTTTCTAAGATCCAAAATTTGAATGTTTTACACAAATTAATATCATAAATTTCTTTTATCATCTATTTTAAAATGATTTTTAAAGTATATTTTATCTTTATTTTTATCACAATGTTACCAAAACACAAAGAGGAATATTTTCTTTTTTTTATTAAATTTTACATTCTATATCTATAAGAACCAAAATCTATGAAATCATGTTTCATGTATCACCCTCTAAATTCTCACATTCTATGATTCATTGGGTGATTGAATTTTGAGTTACAATCTGATCCAATTATTGATTTCTCTTCATATGATACCGTATGAAAATGTTTTATAACCCATTTTACTTTCATAGGTTAATCATTATATATTGAATGATTTAATTATTTTTGAACACATATGTATGGTTTAAAATCATGTTATGGGTGGGACTATAATAATACAACCCTTGAATGAATTTTACTAGAATTATCTCTCATGAGATTACTAACTAACATGGGAAATTTTTCCCAATCCACTAGGTCTTGGGAAGCAGATAGTGATTATCGATCCACGATTTTATGGTATTTGGGAAGTGATTGCCAATGTGAGATTTTATAATGATCCCTGTAGTTAATTTGTACATATATATTGAATTTCCATGCTTTTCCTATTGCCAATTATTATATTATTTCACCACAGGTCGTGATTAATTTCTTATGATTTGACATTCTTATACCATGGTAAATGTTATACTTTAATGAATATCCATTTATTATTTTACAATACTATGTTATTATTTATGATAATTACATAATTAATTCTTGTCACTCCTTGTTATTCTATGATCTTTTATCTTTAATAATTCCATGTTCATATTCCTCCCATGTTTAAGATCTCATGATACTTTCTCCCTAAATTATTGATTTGTTTTTCCTTACTGAGCATTTGGGAACACCCTTTTTTGTTGTTTCCATTTTCCATTGAGAATGAAGGATACTATTATGTAGGATATTTCTAGAAGCATAAAATTCTGGATAATGTTTTGGGAGATGTTAATAAAATTTTATTTAATAAGATAATTATATATCTAATCTGTAAATTGAATAATACATTAAGTCTCAGGAGTGTGATTTAATTTTGATATGTACTATATAACTAATCATAAATTTGTAATATATATATATAGTGTTTTGGATTGTCTAATATTATAATATTGATTTTAATCAAACTAAATCCTCTAGGTTTATGTTTTTATTTATTATTTTACTCATGGAAAGAGGTGGTAATTGTGTGAATGTTCATCCATCATAATAGAAACATAGTTGTACCAAATATGTGTATGGATTATTAAGAGAGTTAAATGGTTCTCAAAAAATTAAATAATTTCTAAAAAAGTATTCTAGAAATTAAATGCTTATAAAAAATATATTGTAAATATTTTTGAAAAATAGGTATCAGTTAATTAAACAATCAATAATAAGTTATTCAATGTTTTACAAAATAAATTATTAATGGATCAATAATTAATTGAATATTTTATGGATGTTTTCTCAGATTAATGATTAAATATTATGTTATCATATTCATTAGCATGATAGAGTATGTCCCTATGATTGTTATGTTCTAGTTGTATATCTCATTGGTATTATTTATATACAAAATGTATTCCTATGTTTTGGTTGTATTGGAATGGGATGTTCTAGTGGATTATAGATCCTCTAGTGGGATACGATATTAGTGATGTCACATTAGGTTGTGAAAATATGACTCTTAATAGTATGAGATTAGATGAAGGTTGAGTTATTATTAGTTCCTTCCCCTGTTAGATGGTCAGACAAGGTCATAAGTATGTGGGATAGTTGAAGGTCACAATAATTACAGGCAGGCGACTCCTTTTTTTACACTCTCCTTGATTTTTAGTGTGTTTTCATCATATGTGTTGCAACTTGAATTGAGTGTATATTCACAAGTCTCGTCAAATGTTAGACTGATGCTTGAGAAGTGTGGGATTGAGCATCCGATTCTTTTCAGAGGTATTTCCTAGAATTAATTAGAAACAAAATCATCATTGGTTCTCCCGGATGGAAGTGATGATGGTTAAAATATATATTGTGTACAATTTTATTTTGGTTTTATCATAGAATCAACAAATGGTTTTTACAATGAAATGAAGTCTATTTTCATGGCACAACATTATGATTGTGTGTGAGATAAGTTAGTTTAAAATAGGGGGATAATGTGAAAAGCTTGGAAGGAATGTTTTGATTTCCATTAGGAGTTTTGAAAAAACAATTTGATTATCATGCGAATTTTGGAAAGTTGATGTTGATGGGGGGGGGGAATGTATGTGTCATTAGAAAATTACAAGACATTGGGTACTTTGGCATAAAGGAAAATATCTGATAGGAAATCCCCCATGGAATGCCCTTAATGGGTAGTACCCTAGTGAAACTACCAATGGGCTAGGCTAGTTATTGATCAAAAAATCTATGGGTAATAAGATTGTAATGATATAAATGAGGGTTATAATTGGGCATGTTCACATAGATAAATCTAAAATCCCTTGGGGTCATAGGATGCTCATGATGGATTGGAATATTTAATCCAGAGATGATTGGATTGGTTTGTTATTGGAAATGACTACCACATAGGATGTTTAGAAAATGAAAGAATAAATTCTATTTGGTAAGGGACACTAATATAGAAGTATTGAATAAAAAAGAATCTCAATAGTATGAGTAGTGATATATTTTATTCTTCTCAGGATATTGGAGGGGAGATGTGGATTCAACAGTGGGTGTTGAATAGGATGTTTGAGATAACAACATGGGGTTACTAAGATAAAACATTTTTTGATAAATGGGAAAAGGGTGATTTTATTCAGTGACTTGAGAATGTTGTTGGAGTGAAATGGTGGATAGGGTTTGTAGGTGAGGTGAAGTTCATAAAAAAAATAAAAAATTGACATTATAGAACTTGAAAATAAAACTCATGTGTGGAGATTTTTAGGTTTTTATGACCAGGACTTGTTTGTGGTAATACTTATGGGATAATGGTTTTTAAGAAACTGTGTATCAGTGAGATGAATGTTTGGGTAATAAAATGGTGCGGAGTTATCTACTTTTAATGTAATAACTGATTTATTATTTATAAATTGATTTTATTGAGTAACTAAGGTATCACTCAAGTTAACCTAGTATAAGAAGGTTAATTCCATTTAGAACCTCTATATTTCCAAAGAATGAAATATGTATGAATATTTTGGGAAAATACAGGGATCTTGACGATTTAAACGTGATTTTATTTGATGAATATAGTGAGTATAGAAAGATGTTGTCATTGTTTGGTACATGGAAACTAGATTTTTCAGATAGAGTTATGAAATTAAAGGGGTTTGTTTGAGTATTAAACCATGATACAAGGTTAACCTATGGGAAGTTGTGTAGGTGTTCAGTGATGCAACATGGGTAGAGTAGATATGGATCAAATGAGAAATATGTTATCATTATGATTACACTACATATATTCCAAAGGTAGTGGGATAAATAAGGGACTAAATGATGATTTTCATGGGTAATCAGATAGGATAATACTATAGTTTTAGTTGATACTTAAATCAAGGAATTGTGTATGAGTATAATGGATCAAAGTAGATTATTTATAATTAAAAATATAGTATGATATATTGTGTGAAGGTTAAGTAGAAAAATATTTAATATGGAATCATAACTGAGTAATGGAATTATTTCTTGATAATAAAATCAACAATCATGAGATCTTCTCTGATACTTCTTTATGATGAGAATACCAACAGTGGATAGAATTTAATGAATTCATCATTACATTATAGTGATTTTCGAGGAAATTATAATTTTTATTGATAAAGTGTATGGGAACATTGGAATTAGTGTTTTTGTTAGAGAATCATTAGATTTAGTATTAAATAAGGGATTATTATGCATATTCATGAGAGTTTATAGGTGTTGTTGGATAAATGAAAAAGGACCGGGGTGGCCCCACTACTAAAATTTTATAAAAGGAGTTATTTTGTGAATAATGAAAAATACATAGGGTAGTACCCACTAAATTCTCATCAATGATCTAGTGGGATTATACTGGGTGTTTGGTGTTGCACTGGGTTCCCGATACAGAGACATTGAGTACCTGTTAGGCCAATCCTCCTGTTTTAAAATAGTGGGCACAACCATAATTTTATAACCATCACATTTTGATTTAACAAGGATGGGGACATCAACAGATGGATATTTGGAAATATATCCCTTATCGTATTCACCTTGAACAATCATGAAAAATTATGGTTTATGGGATAATTTATGATGATTTGAGGTATATTTATTCCTCTTATCACCCTCTATTATTCTTCCACTCAGTCTCCCCTAATTTCATGGTGACGAATTTAAGTATTTATAACCGATTTCACTAATACATAGTGAAATTATCCATATATGATAAATATTATAATGGATATCGATGGAGGATGTCTATTTGGGATGAAAATAACCTGTCCCTCACAATATTTGAGGAGGTAAATCAGTTAGTATTTTTTTCTTAGTATTTTTCAAAATTGGTTTTAAATTGGTGATTTATTTGTTAAGGATTCTTACATAAATTTCTATAAAGGGGGTTTTGAGGAATAACCTATAAATTTTACACACTTTTGGTAATCATTTTAGTGTTAGGATAGTAATAATTGTGTTTTTAGAGCATATACA
Organism: Viscum album; assembly: GCA_963277665.1. Classification (NCBI taxonomy): domain Eukaryota; kingdom Viridiplantae; phylum Streptophyta; class Magnoliopsida; order Santalales; family Viscaceae; genus Viscum; species Viscum album. The sequence continues at coordinate 1,691,403,231 of OY728143.1, read as the reverse complement.
TCCTTTAATTAAATGGTAAATTTTATTGAATTTGTTTATAAATAATAGATTGTGGATTATGGAGCAAGGAAGGATATCAAGAGTTTAATAAGACTTGATGTGTGATTTAGATGAGGTTGGAAGAAAAATATCAAGGAGTCGTGACTTTGATATCATGGTGGGAGGTCCCTTTACTACTTAACCATATGTTGTGAATTCATTTTCCACTATGAAGATGATTATGGTTTTGGTTCAATATGTTCTTATAAGGATCAAGTTATCTCTAATTGCATAAGAAAATATGGTATATGCATCTAAGAGAAGATAGGGTACACATGGTTAGGAAATTCTAGAAAGGCCCCCAGTTATGTCATATTAGGTAATTGTTGTCAGTTACAGTCAACAGATCCTTAAAGGGTCGTATTTTAGGGAAGTGATTAAGAATGGATTGGAGTAAGCCTCTATGTATTGAGTAAGGGGAATCTAAGTAATCCCTTTTGAATTGGTTCTGGTTAGTTTATCACTGGGGAATTATGTAAAGTGGGATGGATAATTCCATTAAATATTGAAAACCCCTACAAAGGCAATGGATTGGTGGGACATGGTGAAGTATACCTTGATTAACATATCATCCAAGGACTAAGAAGGGGCGACTTCAAACCCAAAACCTGACCTGATTCATGGTAAGACTCAAAGGGAATTCTCAATTCCCATGGGATGGAAAATAGTGCTCATGTATCAACAATACTCTCTGGGAATTATTTCTCCCTTGAATATAATAATAACCAATGAACAAAATATAACAACACAACATAACCAAGTGAGAAAAAAAATATTTTAGATTCATTTTTTTACAACATTAACCAATCCATAATTACTTCAATGGAATGGTAGAAAAAACCAACCAAAAAACCTCTATGAAATAAGGGGTACATCACCCCCAATACACCACCCTCAGCACTGGCATGATGTGGAACACTAGAAACTAGATTCACCATCACCACCATGATACATCTTTTATTTAACTAGGTTATACATAAAAAAGTCTACATACACCCATATAAGTTTCTAGGGTGTTAACTAGAGCCCAGTAGGATTCCTCCAAAATAAATATTCCATGCTACTACATTATAACAAAAGTCAACATGCCAATTTTTATAAAAAAATTTGAAACATATATATGAAATTATTTTAAGGAAAACATTCTCAAGAAACTCTTTTTATGGAAATCCATTTTTCACAAATATTCTTGCTTGATATGAAAATGTACTCAAGGACTACCATATACCGATGTATAACACCAAATCACAAAGAATCATTTCATAATAGGAAAACATTGGAAATCATAGTAGATAACTAGCACATGTGGGAAACTATTAAGATTATACCTTGGTTACAAAAATCTTCCAACTAAACTACCAAGAAAGTTTCCACGCGTGATCCATTAGTTGGGATCCCATACCAAGGTGTAATGGTCATCAAATAAAATTCCAAAACAAATAGAGATCCCAAGAAAGATCCACTAGAGGTGAAATAATCTCGATATCTAGTTTTCTATGATCATATCATGTGCTTAGTTTGTGTTGTAGCATCAATCCTGCTGGATGAATCTGGGCCTCAGCCTATTCTGAATCAACAAGCATTATAGTTCTAGTTCACCCACCTAGATACTCGTGATTACCTTTGTGCTCAAATTCCATTTAATATATAACATAAATAATCACTTTCCTAAACTCATTCCAAGCATCATAATAAGACAATACAATCACCTATTTCATAATTCCCATTGATCTAATGATAAAAATCACATGGAAACCACCATTTTCCATAAAAAAATATAATTTCAACAAACACCAAAACCTTTTAGAAATACATTTTCCACCACTTTCATTATTTAGGAAACCCATTTGGAGACACAACCACAAGAAAAAATATGGAATCCAATAATTTCTATGAGAAAATGCCCTTTCAAATTCATACTCACATAAAAAACCATTTTATAATAGGCTTAAAATCCCTTTTACAATTTATTAAAACCTTTAAGGTAACAAATGAATAAGGTACATGCAAAAAACCCATTTGTCTTGGAAAATCCACTTTTAACAATTTAAAACCATTAAATCTATTTGAAAATAAATTTCACTCCTTTCACACAATGCATAAAACATATTTATGAAATAAAACATGGAAAAACACCTAATAAATAATAAATTTACTTTAGAAAACTCATTTTCATCACATTTACAACTCATAACCTTTCCAAAAAATATTTCTCATCACTATAATAATCCATAGAACACATTAAAAAATCGAGAATGAAATTCAAACTCGTTTAATATTGTAAAATCATGGAACCACCAACCTCACACTTGGAAACTTGCTAATGTAGTATAAAAACATAACCTGAGAACCACAAGACCCTATATAGGAATGATCGAACAACAACCATCATGATTTCATCCAATAAACCAATATCATCCCCTCATTAGGTAAAATAACTTGTTGAAAATTGTAAACCCCAAAATGCAGGAATAAGAAACCTAGAAAGATAGAGAAATCAAATAAAGTGATATTTACATGATTATTCCATGAAGTTATAACACCAAATCACCTTATGATTGATTATAAAAGGATTTATAAAGTTATAGAGGAAGATCCCAAGGAATGAAATCTCATATGAGGTGGATGGGAGGTGATTTAGAGATAAAATTGAAGTGTTCATAAAAAATATTTCCAGTTTTTATTGACTTGGATAGGTCACCAGGTTAGCCTGAATGTTTTCCATACCATGCACCAACTCTACCATTTCCAATATATAAAATAGACATTTCCTCCTTGGTTTACTGGGTGAAGTTTCACGGTTTCCCCAAAACAAGCAATAACAACGTTACACCTTATTTCAAGCCCAAAATAACCATTTTCACCAAAACCTAAATGTGATCCCCACGAATAAATGAAAGAAAAAAATAAAAAAATTATCCTCAAAGAAAAATCACTAATGAGACAATTCTCCCCACCTTGAAAACTTCCCACCCACGGAATGTCTTTCTAATGTTTGACCAGAGAATAAAAATTGATGCTTCTCCTCAACCCATGACTTCCTCTCCCATATTTGATGATCATTCCTACCATGTTCCCAAAGAACTCGTACCAATGGAAGATACTTTCCATGAATCACTTTCCCCTAAGAATCCACAATCCGTACTGGCTGCCCAAACACAGGGAAACTAGGCACTAACTCCGACTACCCCCATTTAAACAATATATCTAGATTATAATTTTTAAGCTGAAAAACATGGAATTCATCATGAATTGATTTAAAATAAGAGTTAAAATCTAACATTTATTCCACCTTACCAATCAGTTTAGTATTCTCAAAAGGTCTAACATACCTTGGTTTCAGAGCCCCTTGTTTTCCAAAACGACGATGAATGAAATGATGATCCACTTTCAAAAATGCATGATCATCCATGGAAAACTCTAAATCATGGCACCTATAGTAAGCATAAGACTTTTGATGACTCTTTTCTGTCAACAAGGTTTGTCTGATCAACTTGAATTTATCAGATGTTTCTTTCACATGGCTCGGTCCCAACAATGAGTTCTGACCCACCTCAAACCAACACAAAGGGGACCAACATAGTTGACTATAAACTTTCTCAATGAGAGACATTTTAATAAAGGATTGTTAACTACTATTATATGAAAAATCAAGAAACCCCAAATGAATATCCAACGAACCTCAAAAATCAAACTCACATGCCCAGAGTGTGTCTTAAAAAATTTGAATCGCCTGCTCTGCATGACCATCAACATGCAGATTTAATGATTCACTCAACATGACCTGAAACCCCCATCACCTCATTATGATCTCCCCAAAACTATGAGGTAAAGAGAGGGTCTCTATTTTAAAAAATAGCTGATGGAACTCTATAAAACATCACTATCTTTTGATCATTGAACCAACCCAACTCACCCACTTTGGATGAATAACTAATTAGAATGAAATAGACTGATTTGGATAGTAATTTTATCACCACAAAAACATAATTCCATCCTCAGAGTGTATGAGGTAAACCAACAATAAAATCTATGGATATATCTTCCCACATACATGTAGGAATAGGTAGCAGCTGAAGTAAAATGGAGGGCCTTTGGTTCTATGCTTTAACCTACTGACATATTAAACCCCATGATACACAGTCGGCCACATACTACCTCATATTTGGCCACTAGAACTACCTAAAGACATCCTAGAATATCATGGTGTAACTAGGATGAATGGACCATTGAGACAAGTGGCTATCACACATCAACACATTTTGAAATTACAATGGAACCTAGAAGAAACCTCTAAAACACAAAGTTCCTTGAGGAGATAATGAAAATTCATTAGGCACATATCCAATAGGAAGAAACTTCATAGAATGTTAGAGTAATTAATCACTCACTTGATCTTATAGAATTTACTATAGAAGGGAAGTTTTCAACTAAATATGATCCAACAGTGCACCTCCACTATGATCCTTGGTCTCCAAATACTTTTTGGTAAAATACCCAACAATGTCCACACATTACTAAACTCTTTAAATTATTACAACGATTCTTTCGTGCTTTGGGAATATTCTTCCACATTAACTTTTCCTGGAGTTTAGACTATATTGAAATAGAAGCCTAGAAGGTACTCAACACAATGTAATTTCATAGAATTCAAATCTTTCTAGGAGAACATATAGGCTATGATCTTATGATTTTAATAATAAACAAACTTCTCCCCAAAATATAATGACACCATGTTTTCTAGTCATAAATCAGTTAAAAAATGACTAGTAACCGGTGGAAGTCAGCCATAATAAAATTAAATTGAAAGAGGTAGAGAGTCAAGAATAAAAGGGGTTGTTACATAAATGAGTTTTCACTAAACCACATTTATCTGCCTCCACCATAGGGGCATAGTAGTCAGGGTCCATGAAATACCACATCACATCAATTAATTCATATATCACTACTACTAACTCTAGGTCATGGGTTTGGATATCTGTTTCATGTGGTTAGAGTTTGTGAGAACTATACACCACCACATGCTCATCCTACATCAACACAAACCAAAGACCCATACTAGAAACATCACAATTGACCATATATCCCTTTCTAAATTCCATATAAATAAAAATAGGGGATGTGTTAAACTATCACTAAATATTCTCAAGTGATGCTTTAAATTCTTGGATCATCTCATAATTCACCTATTTATGGGTATGCACAGTCATAGATTAAGAAAGAAGAGAGAAATATCAATCAATTCGCCTATTATACCCTACTAGGCCCAAAAATCATATGATATCAAAATCATTTTTCATCAATTCCCAAGACATCATTGCACTGATCTTCTCAGGGCCCCCCTAAAACCCTAATTTCGAGATCACATGGCCAAAAAACAACCTCTCCATGATCCAAAAGATAAACTTATAAAGCATAACATATAGATGATGATACCAAAGGGTTCCTTGCACAAACCAAAAATGAAACCCATGCTACTGATCAGTCCCGAAATAGACTAGGATGTCATCTATGAATACCATGAAAAATGAATCGATATACTAGTGGAAGACCCTGTTGATGAGAGCCATAAAGACCGCTAAAGAATTTTTCAACCCGAAAGGCATTACCAAAGAATCAAATTGGTCAGACCTAATTCTAAAGGCTATTTTGTAAACATATACCTATTTACCTATAACATGTTGATACCTATAATTAAAATAAATCTTGGAGAACCATCTTTCCCCATTAAGCTGATAAAAAATGTCATCAATATGGAAAAAATGTACCTGTTCTTGATTGATACCTTATTTATCTTCTAGTAATTAATACATACCCAGATTGATATGTCTTCCTTTTTGCAAATTTAATTGGGGTGGCCCAAGGTTTGATGCTTGGGTAAATTAATCCTTTGGATTCCAAATAATTGAGTTGTAAATTTGATTCCTAAAACGTGGTGGGGGACATACACTATGGGTGAAGAGATATTGGTTATGTTTCAGGAACCAAGTATATGGTGAACTATATATCCCACTTTAGGGTAAAACAAGAGAAATCACCTTGAAATAACTATGGGATCCCATCAACCATAGAAGTTAATGCACCCTCAAGGACACCACAATATTCCTCCAACATGAGCAATGAGATCAGATAAACAGCATTTCCCCATTCCAAAAGTGGAGGTCCAACAGGTCCTGACCATGGATCCCATTCACCATGATGAACCTGGGTAGTTCCATCAGGTGAAAAAAAACTCACTCACGGACAATAATAATTTATGTGAACCTCAAATCATACCATCCAATCCATTACAATGATCACATCAAAATGGTCCATCTCTAAAACTAATAAATCCCATTCCATATCGACCCCTGACCTGAAAGGTGGAGAGCACAGACACCTAATACCCTAGTCCTGCTTCATACCAAGAGATGTTAAAAACTCCACCACACAAGACATCAACTTGGTTGGAAGCATTAACACATCCACAAGATGGACTGAAATAAAAGAAATAGAGGAACCATTATCAAACAGAAAAATACCCAAAGATGATGCAATAAAATGGTTCCTTGAACTTTCTCGGGACCTGAATCTAGTTCCTTAGTGATCGATCCATAGCACGAATCTGTCCCATCTCATCCCGATCCTAAGAATGACCAGTAGCCTATGGATTTTCCTTAAACTCACTCTTCCCATAAGATTATATAACTCTTCAACCATGACCACTGAACCACGAACCAACTTTCTAAGATGGTTTTGATCGGAATGAGATCCCTTTAAAAGATAAATATCATATGACACCCTGATATGGATGCACCACTTTGAAAAAAACATTGTAAGTTTCCCATATCTCTGGAATGATGGAAACATCAAGGTAGATATGGAAACATTATTCACATGTTCCCTACCTTCCCACAATAGTGGAAGATGACTAACTCAACATCAAAATCCATTAGAAAATACAGCTGGGAGGGATGGCCAGAACTACCTCCTCCCTTCTTCCCTTACTCATAACAATTTATCTTCTTCTTAGATGAAGATCCACTTTCCACTAATGACATATATCCATATAAACCATACATTCTTAAATGATCAATTTCTTCAATCATACAATGATCAACCACCTAATCATAAGTCTTAAACATGAACAAGATGAATTGGGAATAGATATCTAGATTCCAACCCATCTCAAACTTCTAATCCATTAGCTACTCAATGGAAATGACCTCCAGTGCATATCAATACAACTCTACAATGTGGTTATCATTATCTATCCTAGTCTGATAACTGTGGATAAGATTTACAAACTCCCATGATCTGTAGAAGTCCAAATTCTTCATGAAATACTACTTGTTTACAAATACCTTTAAATGCTTTCAATCCATATTCTCATGTTTTCCGGTTATCACTACTTAGTCACACCACTTCTAAATATGACATTAGAACATGAAAAAATAAAAATTCACTATAACCACCTCATTAGAATAAAAACCATTTACATCATTTCTATCTTCTCAAGACACTCATCTCCTTCTTATGGTTCTCTGATACCATGGAACAAATGAGGCTTGTTATTAAGTAACTCCTTATATTTTTCTTTTCAAGGACCAAGTCCATATAATCTATCCATAGTTGGACCAGATCCCTCTCCTTGACCCAATTATTCGACAACTTGAACCACTTATTCCATTAACCTCTGATCAATTGATGAGGTATAACTATCTCTAACCTCTTCCTTTGGTTGAACATGATGTTTCTGGGGAGTAATCTTGATAAAAAAGTAAGAAACATATGGAAATCTATCAATAAAACCATTCTAAATGTTTACAACAACAATTAAAAATACCAACACTTTCATAAATCAGAACATAACAAAATACAACTAAATAAAAACCCAATCCAATCCAATCCACCCCCACCTAGTGTCTATATAAAGTCTAAAACCATTTCATCTCACGAGGAGGGGAAGTCAAACCAAAGTTTCCAAAATCCTATGGAAACTCATGATATGTCAATTGGTGTGTTCGCCAAACACCCCATTCACATCCATAACCTCAATCCCTTACAATCCTAGCTTTGGTATATCCAGACTCATCCCAAATAAATTGACCCCAAAAGTGGGTGACCTCCTCTAATACATTTTTTTTCACAAAACAATATAGGTTTCAATCCAATGCAACAACCAAACCAATTCATGTCATGGGCCAAAGAGCATTATGATCCCCATGAGCTAGAAACTAGTTCATGGGTATTAATAATACACTTTAGGAATGATATCACCCATGAATATAATATTACATAGATTTGTGGGATTGTGTCAGTGGAAGTGTTAATTTGTTATAGCTTTAGTTTATAAATATTTGGATGATATTGGTGGTGTTTATATCATTTAGGTTAAGTTATAATGTATTTTTATGTGGATTTAATCACCATTTATTTGTATAGAATTATTTTACTCTAAGAAATTATCATTCGTTATTCCACATACATTTCTTTTGAAGACATTATTTATCATTTTTTTGGATTTTTTAACATAGGGTAATTATTCCCATATTTTTTATTATTGATACACCCATTGACATTCAAACCCAATTTTTCTATTGGAGGAGGGTAGAGGAATCACATAATGTCCTATTACTAGAATGGGAGGAGTCTCAGAGGGGTTGGATCTTGATAATGACGAGGCAAGTTCTTGATATGCACCTCAATATGATATCCACTAAAATTATTGATAAAATTAATATAAACATTTTTTCTGTTGGTGATAGAAAAATGTAATCTTATCAGAGTTAATTTTAAATTAGATAATGGAAAGAATTAAACATCTCTCTACCTCACCAATTCAAAACCACGTGGTAAATCAGTGCATTTATAAAGGAAGTTTCAATAGAACTGTGGAAAATAAGTCTTGAAAACATGGGTGTGAAATGAATCAAAATGATTTATGTTAAATATGTATTTTATAACTAAAAGGTAAATATTTTTATTCTTATAATTATTTCATCATTATAAAATAACAAAAGTATTATTTAATAGATATTTCCCAATAATAAATGAAAACATTTTAGATTTGTAAAAAATATATATTTTCATGATGTGAACCAATTAATTAGGAAGATCAATTTCATTCCTTTTATCTTCTATTAATGATACCTCAAGAATGTGTGGTCATTTTATTTGAAAACTAGAATATTTCAAGAAAATTATTTTCATATTTTAGCACTAAATAAGAAGATAATTGAAGTTATTTTTTGTGTTGACAATTGATGAGGGTATCATTGTAAATTTGATGAATATTGTATGAGTTTTGATATCGTAATTGAAAAATCAATTTAATGGGTTCATATGTGTGATTAAAATATCCATTTATCAGAAATTTAGGTGTATTATATCGAAACAAAAGCTTCTAAAATAAATTTAGGTAGAGTAAATGAGTACAAAATTTGATCTAATCAACTTTTATGTATTCGTTCAATTGAACTACGATATACCATAATCGGTTCAGATAGGAAACAATATTTTAATAAAATTCTTGAAAGTTTCTAGATATATGGAATTTATGCATATCATGAAATATGATAGGATTAATCTATTTATAAATAGAATACAATGTATCTTTACTGGATACACCAATGAATATTTAAAATATATACAGTGATATCATATAACTAAGAGGTTGTTCAGATGTAAAGAACTTTGATGAGTAGATGATAAAATATTTAGAGAATACATAAAAGTAGATTAATAAAAGTTGATGAAATTATCATAAATCTACAATAAATATTTTCAAAAAATATTCTATATATTGGGGTAATTATTTATAAAAAATAGTAAATGATTCCACTGGGTAATATGTCTCCATCATTTGATATTTCGAAAAAAATACATACTACAAGAATAGTTAAAGATATACACAAGAGAATAAGAGAGTCATAGATACATATTACATGATTAGGTGATTATTAGTCATAGGGTATAACCTGGTAGTTATGATTATACAATAATAAGTAATTAAAAAAATTGAATGGATAAAATACATGAATGTAGACATGATACCCTTATTTTAAACCAACCTATTTAACCTAGTAGAACATCCTCATGAAATGAAGTTACACAAGAAGATGTAGTTGTAAAAAATCAAAGGTGAATATAGAATTTCATAACCAATATATAAATCAATAATTGTTGTGTAGGGATTCAATAAAATTAAAGTTATTGAATTGATGAAATGTAATCCACATTATTAAATTTTTCTTATATATAATTTTTCTTTATATTTATGTATAGTCTCAACTTGTAGATACAATAACATGATTTAAAGACATGTTTTTTACATGGGGATATTAAAAATGATATTTACATTTCATTCCAAGATGGTTTCCAATATAATTAAAAATAAAAATTAATATTTAAACATAATGAATGATTATGTCAAGACCCGTCCCCCAAGGCCCGTTCCGTGACTACCCCATGCCCACCTTACATAGTCTAGGGGTCGGCGACTAGCACCAAAGGTGTAAATACCTAAAACTGGGAAGGCATTGCCTTTATAACCTGAAAACGCACACAACAGAGTACAATATAGAAGCAAAAAACTATGTAAAACTGTATAGCAAAAGGGTGCTGAAACGTAAAAGGGGATAGAAATACAAGCCCAACTGTAAAGTATAAGAAACATAAAGTACATGTACTATAAAATGGAAAATCAACACTTGGATAATCCACTAGGAAATCCTACCTGAAGGGTAGGTATAGATAGCCTCCACAACACTCCAAGTCCGTCTGTATCCTCCGTGTACCATCATGCCGTGTGGTCCACCTCTGGGTACAGTCCAGTCCTTGTACACTCATCCTAGGTCAGCATTGACTATCATCTGCGTCCAACACAACGAGGTGCATGCATAATCCATGCAGGGGTGAGTATAATGTTACTCAGTAGGGACGCTGAGACCCTCAAGGTATCACAAAATCCAAAAAGGATAAATCACAAGGTATGAAATCAACAGTGAACCCCACATAGGTATATTCCCATACATATACCCATGTTATCATGTAATCCATCTCAATCATGAGGTAAACACAAAAGTTACTGACTTAGCTCACATAGGTGTACAACATTTTTTGAGAGTTAGAGATGATTATATGTAGCCACTACATCATTTATTCTGTCGAATCCATGTAGGATCCTGGTATAAAAATCAGTTCTGTCAAACCCACATAGGATCCAAGAATAGTATTCAGAGTTGTCGAATCGAGACAGGATCCAGGAACAGTAGTCAGAACTATCGAACCCACACAGGATCCAAGAATAGTAGTCAGAGTTGTCGAACCCACACAAGATCTAGTAAAGTTAGTAAGAGCTATCGAACCCACACAGGATCCAGGAATAGTAGTCAGAGCTGTCGAACCCACATAGGATTTAGGAGTAATAGCCAGAAAGCCGCCAGCCACAGGGTTTTAGTACAAAGCATAGTTGATTCCAGGAGGGTCCACTCTTTAAGGCATGTTTAGATACATCAACTTCCACATAGTCCCAAAATGCAATATCCTGATTGTCTTCCATGTCATATGGGTCTCAACATAATATAGGGCAGGTCAATTGGACGCCCGATCTGTGAGTTATTAGCCTTTTAGTCTTGGGGGCCCAGTTGGATTCGTGCACGATCAAACATGATTGTATCTCAATTATACCCCAAAATCCAATGGGTTATACTCTAAGGGACCGTCAATCTCTATGATTTTCAGAACCACTGATGGTTGGTCAAACTGACATTTGGTGCCAAAGATATGGCCCAAGGAGCATAAATGGGTGGAAGTGGGCCCGGGTATGGTCTGACCCGGTTGGCCCGACCCGGTCGACCGACCTGGCCCGACCCCGTCTGGGATGACCTCGTCTAGGTCAACCCGGCCTAACCCTTTGGGTTGGGCCCTACCCACTTGGCCTGACCTAGCAGGCCTCGAATTCTGCAAGTAGTGCGAGGGCGCGGACCGGTCATGAGGGCACAGACTGGCCGCGAGTTAGTGTAAGGGCTGTTTGTCCTGGAGACGTCGTGAGTGGAGCGGATGGACGGTTCGGTGAGGCGCGCATGGGGTACCACTCTGCGTCTCAGCCCGTATGGCCAAAGCCGGTTCAACCAACTCCGCGAGGGGCGTGGCTCAGCCTGGGAGGTTGGTGGGCGGCTGGGAGGCGGGAGGCTGGGAGGTAGGAGGCCTACGGGTGGCCAGGAGGCGGGAGGCTGGTGGGTGGCCGGTGGGAGCACGAGAGGCCGTTGGCGGCTGGAAGATGGGAGGTCGGCGGGCGACCGGGAGACGGGAGGTCGGCGCACGCACTAGAGATCAGTGACCAACGGAAGCTGGGAGACCGGCGGCCGAAGCGCCGCGAGGGTGGCGCGGGTTGCGAAGTCTGCGGGTAGCACGGGCGTTGCATATCGCCTCTTCGTTTCATCGACATGCCGAAGAACATCACAAAGATATCAGCGGAGGGAGTCGGGCCATTTTAGTTTGCCCCGCACCCTCCATGTTTAGAATGATAACAATTGGTCCATAAAGAAAAGAAAACGATGAAATTCCAAATCTATAGCCTCTGTAATGATTCTTTTATAATCTGCAAAAGAAAAACATGGAAAAAATTAACATGGAAATAAACCCCATACCTTTGTTTGATATTTTTCGATGTTGGTTTGAGGAAGAAGACAGATCATTGGGAAAAGATGGACATCAGTGTCATTAGCTTTTTCCTCGATTATAGATTTGTGCACCAGCTCGTTTTAGTCGAAGACGTCCTGCGTCAGAGTATTTTCTGAGGAAGGAAGTCAAAGTCTCTCCTCGCTGACATTCTTCATTTAAATAACTCATTCTTTGTGGAGGAAGCGTAATCCTCCAAGTGTTGGTCATCATGTCACTTTACCAATGCTTCGACGCTTGGTGAAGTAGTCCCAAAACCTCCTCCCAAGCTTCCTATACAAAAGAGTGGGAGGGAGGTAGGTAATGATCGTTGGAATTTATGATGGTTAATTTATTAAGAACCTTCCTAAATTCCAATGATGCCACTATTTATATTTAAAAATAGTAAGATAATTAAATTATGCTGGCGCAAATTAAGAGGCATGTTGGCTATAATTATTGGGAGTATACCAAGAGGCTCCCCCAACATTTAATAGGGACTTGAGAGGTTTCTCCCAATTAATGGGAGGTTTCAAGGGGGTTTAAAAATGCGGGTGGTCCCCACCACAATAACCTCTCATGGGAGGTTATGGTTCGGGTGGCCCCATCACCATAACCTCTTATGGGAGGTTAAGGTGTGGTGGTTCCCACTTCCAACTTCCACATAGTGGTTTAGCTCCTATGGACCCCACCTGAAATATCCACGTGGAAGCACAAAATAAAATAAAGTGGAGATAAATTTATTTTATTATTTTCTACAAAAAAACAAACTAACATTTATTATCGATCCACTTATATCGAGGTGAAATTATCTTTAAGCAAATACTGGTGATGTGAGTTCAATGGTGCCCTCAGATTTCAATTCTGAGCACCGTTTAAGAAGTTATAAAAACATGCTCGTAGATTTACTGAATGTACACGAAAAAAACTTTTGAAATTCATTTCAGGCACTCTAGACATTTGAATCGTGCGCCATAAATTTTTCTTTACTTGTAAAATTTCCATTTAATTAAAAAAATACATGGAAAATCCAGGTCTATAAATTTTCCCCACCTTAGGGATCTACTTCCCCTTAAGCCACAACTCATAACTAAAGGAACAAGTGGGGGTATTGAGAACGCTTTTGAGCCTCCCGCTCCCATGTTCTCTCTTGGAGGTTCCCATGCTTCCAGAAAACACGCATAAGAGGTATCGACCATCCACATAGGGCTCAGTACTATCGATCATCAATATCCAGAGGAATCTCTATAAAAGTAACCCCATCGTCGATGTACAACTCTCCATGGTCTATGATTTGAGAAGGGTCATGGGCGTATCTCCTCAGCTGGGATAAATTGAAGACGTCGTGCACCCGGTGCAATAGAGGTGGAAGAGCTAAGTGGTATGCCACCTCGCCAACTCTGCTGAGGACCTAAAAACGTCTGATGAATCTTAGAGATAACTTGCTGCCTCATCCAAATCTCCATAATCCTCATCGAGTTGATACCCGTAGAAAGATGTGGTCTCTATCCTCGAATTCCAGGGGTATCTGTCTCCTGTCGGCATATGACTTCTTCTTTCTCTGTGTTGTCTTTATCTGCTCCTGGATGATCTGTACCTTCTCCGTGGTAGCTCATAAAATCTCTAGTCCCACCAGTGCTGACCCCCTTGGGTTAGTCCAGCACAAGGGTGATATGCAAGGTTTCCCATACAATGCCTCAAAAGGTGTCATCCCTATGGTGGAGTGGTAGCTCTTCTTGTATGAAATTTCCAGCAAAGATAAGTGATCCTCCCAGCTGTGACCGAAGTCGAGTACACAAGCATGGATCATGTCGTTGAGGGTCTAAATGGTCTGCTCAGTCTGGCCATCCATATGAGGATGGAAGGCGGTGCTCAGACGAAGCTGCGTCTCGAAATCCTCCTGCATCCACTTACATAGCTGGGAAGTAAACCGTGCATCGTGATCGGAGACAATAGAAGAAGGTACTCCATGTATCCTCATAATCTCTTACATGTAGAGGCATCCCAATCTATCTACTAAACCCTTCTCTCTGATCGGTAGGAAGTGGGCCGACTTTGTGATTCGACCAATGATCACCAAAATCGAGTTGTGACCCCTAGATGTCAGTGGAAGTATTATAACTAAGTCCATGGAAATCCCATACCACATCCACTCTGGGGCCTCTAAAGGCTGAACCAATCCTACTGGTACCTGGTGCTCCGACTTAACTTGCTGACAAGTGAGGCATCGAGAGACAAACTTCGCTACTGCCTTCTTCATACCTAACCACCAGTGCTATCTTCAATGGTCCTGGAACATCTTCTCCACTCCTGGACGTACCTATTGAGGGGATGTGTGGAACTCCCTGAACACTTACTCCTGAAGTGACACTGGTACCATGGTACGTCCTTCGAAGAGGATGACGTGCTCCCCACATTTAGAAAATCCATCATGTGCCTACCCTGTGGATATCTGATCATGTTGTGTCTCGCAGTCAGTGTCCCCATGCTATTGTCTCTTAACTCACTGAAGATGTGGGGGTGTGACTGTAAGAGACTAAAGTAAGGCTGATTCATCTCTATTCACAAAGAATATATGTAAAGCAGTCAGCTGCTCTGTCACCTTACCTAGAAGCTGTATACCAGATCTTCTACAGAGTAAATCTACAAAAGCATTCCCCTTCCCAGGAGTATAGACTATCTCAAAGTCATAGTCTTGGAGTAACTCAATAAAACATCGTTGTCTTAGGTTTAGGTCCTTCTGAGATATGATATATCTAAAACTCTTGTGATCAGAGTACAGAGTAAAACTCTCACACATCAGATAGTGCCGCCACATCTTCAAAGAGAAGACCACTGCTGTTAAATCCAGGTCATCGGTAGTGATGTTCTGCTCTGGCTATCTCAGTTGTCATGAACAATAAGCGATCACTTCTTGCTCCTGCATCAAGACACATCCGAGTCTGGTCCCGGATGCTTCACAGTAGACTATGTACCCAGTGACTTCCTCTGGAAGTCTTAAGGTGGGGGCCCTATTCAGCCTCTGCCTCATCTTCTAAAAGATCTGTTGGAATATCTATAACCACATCAAGGGTTTCCCCTTCTTCGTCAAGGATGATAGTGGTTCTGCAACTCTGGAGAAGTTTAGCACAAACCTCTGGTAGTATCTAGCCAAACCTAGGAAACTCTATACCTCCGTCACACTCCTGGGTGGCTCCCAAGAAAGTACCACCTCAATCTTTGCTAGATCCACTGCAGCTCCAGCCTCCGAGATGACATGTCCCAGAAATTGAACCTCTCATATATAGAACTATCACTTCAAGAGCTTAACATAAAGCTGGTGCTCTCGGAGTGTGTCCAATACTACCCGCAAATGTTAGGCATGCTCCTCCTCAGTAGTCAAGTAGATCATAATGTTGTCGATGAAGAGTACGACAAAGAGATCAAGGTATGTCTGTAAAATCATGTTCATGAGTCCCATGAACACTTCAAGAGCATTGGTTACACCGAAAGGCATAACCAAGAACTCGTAGTGGTCGTACCGATATCTGAAGGTTGTCTTCTATGAATCCTCATCTTGAACTCTGAGCTGGTGATATCCTGATCTGAGGTCTATCTTCGAGATCCACCATGCACCCTTCAACTGATAAAAGAGGTCGTCAATCCTCATGAGTTGGTACATATTCATCACTTTCACCTGGTTCAGGCACCGATAGTAAACACAAAGCCTCATGCTCCCATCCGCCTTCTTGGCGAATAGAATCGGGGCTACCTAGGGAGAAACACTGGGTTGGATGAATCCCTTCCCCTATAAGTCCTCTAAATATACTTGCAGCTTGCGAAGATATTTGGGATCCATACGATACACTGGTGTAGATATCGGTGTCGTCCCAGGGTACATGTCAATGTAGAAGTCCACCTCTTTGAAAAGCGGTTGACCTGGGACATCATCAGGGAAAACATCCATGTACCGGACCACCACTACAGGATAGCTTGGACTCTCAACATCAAATGCTCCGATGGTAAGGCAGGCCAACTGATGAGTGATCGGCTACACCCTCCACCAAGTTAGTCTATCCTATTCTAAAAAGGCTCCATTCTCACCAGTGAAGTAAACCTGGTCCCATATGTGTGGGCACACCACACTTTGCACTTAATACAGTCAATATGAGAATGGACTGTACATAACCTATCCATACCCAAGATGACATCGTAAGGCCTCGATGGCGCTATAAGGAGATCCTAGCCGAAGATCTTGCCTCCTGGTGTTAGCTCACACTGTTGGCATCCGTGCGTAATCATCGAATCTGCTCTCGTAGGAGTCTCTAGCCGTAAAGATCGATCCAACAGCTTTGTCGGAATCTCGGAGCTCCGAATGAGGGTAGGGGAATGAAAGAGTGACTGACACCTATGTCCATGAGAACTGAATCTAAGGTGGAGTATACACATATTGTACCTCAAATCATCTCCGGAGCACCATGATCATAAGCCTCAGCTACCTAGAGCTGAGCTCGCCCATGTCCACCTGCTACCTACAGTCGGGGTGGACCTCCTTGTGGTGGTGGCGGTAACACCTCGAAACGTCTCCCACCGCCATCTGTAGGACCAACTCCTCTGCCACGTCTGCCTGATCCCTATAGACCGCCTCGATCGAATCTCTATCTCTACTCAGGTGGTATTTTGACCGTCTGCGGATCATCTAAATGGCGGGTCGGAGAGTCATTATCCATTTGACCCTGCCCTCCGCATGAGTAACACTGCCTGCTCCTGGCATGTTTGGATCTGTCTCCAGTGCCCTGCACAACTAATCCGGAGTCATGTGCTCATCCACCTGTAGGTCTGGTTCTCTTGGATCTTCATGACATAATTCTGCTTCCAACTGTCGAAGACTCTGCTAAATGTCGACTGG
Source organism: Viscum album (assembly GCA_963277665.1). Taxonomy (NCBI): domain Eukaryota; kingdom Viridiplantae; phylum Streptophyta; class Magnoliopsida; order Santalales; family Viscaceae; genus Viscum; species Viscum album. The sequence continues at coordinate 1,691,385,662 of OY728143.1, read as the reverse complement.
TGGTGGATCTCACTGCTCGAGACTACTTAGCAAGGAAACTCTCCACCATAAGGGATCTCCCTAGCACCTCTGCATGCGTTGGGATGCTGAGTGAGATAATAGGAGCTCTGATCTCTGATCTGAGTCCATTCTCAAAGGTCCGGGCCCTGAAGAATGGGTCCCGCTCCATATCGGTGGAGTAGCGAAATAGGTCGGTGAACCTCACTGAGTACTGTGCCACCATCATGCTACCCTACTGCAGATTAATTATCTCATGTATCTGCACATCATGTAGGGTGGTTGGGTAAAACTCTGCTTGAAATTGGCTCTCGAAGTCTTCCCAGAGAAGTCTCCCAACCTCATGCACCTGGAGAATCAGGATCAACCATCTATCTGCGGCTTCATGTAGGGGACTCGTGGTAAGGATCACCATAAGGTTGGCCGATGTCCCTAAAAGACTAAACACTCTCACCACAGCCTCCATCCAATCCTCAGTTGCATGAGGGTCCGTCTCGCCCCTGAACCCAGGTGGCCTCTGGCCCTGGAACTCGTGAAACGCACTCAGGCAGCATGTAGTCTCTACTACTAGGTCTGGTGGCATTAGTGGAACAACAGGAAGTGGTACCACTCGTGCCTCCACTGGAAGAGGGCCATACACCGAGGCCTCATCGCTCGGTGGGATATTCGTGTGTTCTACTCTCGGAACCTTACCTAGCAGTCTACGCAGAGGCATCATGAAAAGAAACAGGTGTGCTACGGTCAATAAGTTATACCTGGTGAGATGAATCAAGATATCACAAAGAATACTCTTGAAAACACGCACATAATCAGTGTTTTCGTGCAATTGTCGGAAATCAGAAGTCAGGTTCAGGGTGTTTGGATACGTTGGCCACCGCACCAACACTTGACTACCTGAACTAAAAATTACACATAGTACCCTTAAAAATATTGCATCACAGAAAATATCAGAGTCCTAAGTTCTACTGTAGAACCAACTCCTTTGATACCAATTTGTCATGGCCCATCCCCCAGGGCCCGTACCGTGACTAACCCAAGCCCACCTTCCATAGGCCAGGGGATGACGACTAGAACCAAAGGAGTAAATCACTAAAACTGAGAAGGCATTGCCTTTAAAACTAGAAAATGCACACAATAGAGTACAAGCTGGAAGAAAAAACAAAGTAAAACTGTATAAGAAAAGAGTGAAGAAAAGTAAAAGGAGCCGAAAATACAAGCCCAACTATAAAGTAAAAGAAACTGAAAGTTCAAGTACTGGAAACAAGGAAAAAATTTCATGGATCGTCCACTGGGAAATCCTACCTAAATTGTAAGTATAAATAACCTCCACAACCCTCCGCATCCGTCTGTCTTCTCTATGTACCGTCACGCTGTGCGGTCCACCTCTAGGTACCGTCCAGTCCTGGTACACTCAACCTCCATCACCATTGTCCGTTGTCTGCATCCAAGACAACGAGGTGCGGTCATAGCCCGTATAGAGGTGAGTATAACGATACTTAGTAGGGACCCCGAGACCCTCAAGGTACCACAAAATCCAACAAGGATAATCCACAAGGTATGAAATCTACAGTTAACCCCACTTAGGTATATGCCCATACATATACCTATGTTATCAAGTATTCCATCTTAATCATGAGGTAAACACAAAAGTTACTGACTCATCTCACACAGGTATACAAATTTTGTTGAGAGTTATAGACGATTATCTGTAGCCACTAAATCAACTATTTTATTAAACCCACATAGGATCTTGGTATAGAAATCAGTACTATTGAATCCACACAGGATCCAGGAATAGTATTCAGAGCTATCGAACCCACACAGGATCTAGGAACAGTAGTTAGAACTGTCGAAACCACATAGGATCCAGGAACAGTAGTTAGAGATGTCAAACCCACATAGGATCAAGGAAAAGTAGTTAGAGATGTGGAACCCACAAAGGATTCAGGATTAGTAGTCAGAGCTATCGAACCCACAAAGGATCCAGGAACAGTAGTCAGAAAATAGCTTGCCACAGGGTTTCCACACAAATCACGCTTCATTCCAAGAGGGTCTGCTCCTCAAGCGAAGTGTTGAAACATCAAATTACACATGGTCCCATGAAGAAATATCCCAATATTCCACCACATCGTAGGGGTATCAACGCAATAGAGGGAATGTCAATCGGATGCCAGGTCTATGACTTATTAGCCTTTTAGTACTGAGGGCCTAATTAGATTCGTGCACGATCCAACCTGAACATATCTCAACTATACCCAAAACACCAATGGGGTATACTCTAATTGACCGCCACACTCCAAGATTTCCAGCGCTACTAACGGTTCATGAAACAGACATCTGATGCCAAATATATGGATGAAAGAGCATAAATGGGTCAAAGTGGGCCCGGGTCTGGTCGGACCGGGTAGGATCGACCTGGTCTAGGTCGACCCAGTATGACCCAACCCAGAAAACTGTGGAGGCCACAAGTAGCATGATGGAGCGATCCAGGCACGAGGGCATGGACTGGCCGTGTGTCGGTGTAAGGGAGGTTCAGCCCGGAGGAGCCACGAGGGGCACGAAAGGCCAGCTCGGCCAGGCACGCGTGGGGCGTGGCTCGGCGCCTCAGCCTAGATGGACATGGATGGGTTGTGATAATCTGTGAGGGGCGTGACTCGGGCGGCTCAGCCCGGGAGCCCGGCGGGCAGCAGGGAGGTTGGAGGCCGGCGGGTGGCCAGGTGGCCGGAGGTCGCAAGGGAGGCAAGTGGCTGCCGGAATCCGGGAGGCTGGTGGGCGGTCGAGGGGCTGGCAGGCAGACGGGATGCCGGTGGGGGGCTGGTAGTCTTGTGGGCGATTGGGAGATAGAAGGTCGGCGGGCAGCCGAGTGGCTGGTGGGCGCACGGGAGGCCAGTGATGGCTGGATGTAGGGAGGTTGGCGGGTAGTAGGGAGGCCGGCGGGTGGCCGAGGGGCCGTTGGCTGAATTGCTGTGAGGGCAGCATGGGTTTCAGAGTCCGTGGGTAGAATGGTCTTTTCATGTCGGCTCTGTCGCCTCTTCGTTTCGTCGGTATTCCGAAGAAAATCACAGAGTGATCGGTGGAGGGAGTCAGTCCCTGTTAGTTTGGCCCGCACCCTCCGTGTTTAGGACGATAGAAATTAGTCCATCAATAAAAGAGATTAATGAACTTAAAAATCTATGGCCTTCGCAATGATTCTCTTCCAATTCGCAAAAAAAAACAAGGAAAGCATTAACATGAAAATAAACTCCCTACATTTGTTCAATGTTTTTCAACATTGGTGTGGGGAAGAAGACAGATGTCGGTGTCGTTGGGGTTTTCCTCGATCGACAGTTTGTGAATCAACTCATCATAGTCAAAGATGTCCTACATCAGAGTAGTTTTCGAGGATGGAAGTCAAAGTCACCCTCACTGGTATTCTTCGTTGGAAGAATGTGTTCTTCATGGAGGAAGCATAATCCTCCTAGTGTGGGGCGTTGCGTCACTTTTCCAGCACTACGTCGCTTGGTGAAGCCTTCCCAAAACCTTCTCCCAAGATTTCTATATATAGGAGAGGGAGGGAGGTATTTAATGATTGTTGGAATTTATGACAATTCATTTATTAGGAACCTTCCTAAATTCCTTAAATGCTGTTATTTAAATTTAAAAGGAGCATGCTAATTAAATTATGTTGGCCAAAATTAAAAGGCTCATTGGCTATAATTATTGGGAGGATACCAAGATGCTCCCACCACATTTAATAGGTACTTGAGAGGTTTCTCCCAATTAATGGGAGGTTTCAAGGGGTTTAAAAAACTCGGTTGGTCCCCACAACCATAACCTCTCATTGGATGTTATGGTTCGGGTGGTCCCCACCACCATAACCTCTCATGGGAGGTTATGGTGTGGTGGTCCCCACTTCCAACTTCCCTATGGAGGTTTAGCTCCGATGGAACCCACCTGAAATATCCACATGGAATCTCAAAATAAAATAAATTGGAGATCACTTTATTTTATTATTTTCCATGAAAAAACCCAAAAACTAACATTCATTCTCGACCCACTACAGTCGAGGTGAAATTCTCTTTAAGAGAATACCGGCACTGTGAGTTCAATGGTGCCCTCGAATTTCAATTCCCAGCACCAGTTCAGAAGTTATTAAAACCCACTCATACGTTTACTAAACGTACCTGAACAAAACTTTTGAAATTCATTCCGGGCACTCCGGACCTCGGAATCACGTGATGTCAATTATCACAGACTCATAAAATTCCCATTTAATTAAAAACATTTACATAGAAATTCTGATAATTTACAGATTATATATTTTGAAACATGAAACAATGTTATAGTATAAGAATTTTGACTCATTGATGGGGGGAAATGAGTATAAAAGAGTGTATATTGATCATTACATATTAATAAAAATGTAATAAAATGGCGATTTTATAAAATTTCTTCCATATATGGATGTGATATTTATTATTAGTAGAGATATCATTAATATTTGAAAAAAAAGGAGTTCAACTAGTGTTTTCAAATTTTGTACTTAGGGGAAGTTACATTAATCTTTAGAATAAAAATTACCCATGATCGAAAGAATCTAAATAATTTTTAATGATAATAATGGTATATATTTAACACAAGAAAATATATACAAGTTTTCTCTAAGACTCCATGCTCATGAAAAGTTAGATCCTTAGAATTATGGAAGGGAAAGTGGAGATGGAGAAAATTACTAATCATTTAGTTGTTTATTGTTTCATTCATTCCATGTTGTGTAAAAGAACAGAATATCTCACACATTTTATATTTTGATGTTATTAATGAAAAATATTAAAAAGAAAAGCTAATTAGCGGTTAAATTGTTACTATGGTTTTTCTAGGGAACCATAAGTCATTATTTATGTTTTTAAAATGATATACTAGGTTTTGTAAGGACATATGGATATTAAAATGGTATGATATATAAATATATGAAAATATAAATAATTATATATGATAAAATTTATATCAAAAAAATATTATTAAAATAATGACTATAAATGCGCCATTATTTATTATCCATTGAAGGAAAATTATATTACAATAAATGAATGTTATATAAAGATCATAATGAAAAATAATTTTCTTTAAGAGATAATGATAACCCAATAGATTTGTATTCTCTATTATTATAATCAAAGATCAATTCATCTCTACAAGAAAAATACATTTCACTAAATTTATAATCACTAATATGTTTGATATAACTAGATTCAAAATGTAATGAGAGAGTAGATGTAAAATTTAAGGGAATACACACCAATAAAAATGGTTAGATATGATAGAAAATGTTTTATCAAGTGAGAACATGATATTTGAAAGGGAATTATAGGTTGAGCTTTCATAAAAAACTGCTCATGTGAGGGTGATTTTTTGAACACAAAAAAATTATTAGAATGTTGTGATTATATGATAATCATGATTATGACCATGTTGATTAATCAGATAAAATTTATTTTTATCATATTCATTAGGTTAATTGAATAACATCATATAATTTTTTTTATCCTCTTTAAAATCTAATATATTTTAATATAATGGTCATTTCGTGCATATCATCTAAGTATCTATTAAATGTGAATTAAATTTACCCCATATATTTATTTAACATTTAAAATGATAAAAAATATTGTATTTATTTTAATTTATATACATATATTTTTTAATGTTGCCCAATATATTTTAACATTGTAATATTTATCAACCAAAAGGATACACACTATAATCCCAAGAAACCCCTTTATAAAAATCATCAAGATTTAAATACTAAATACAAAGACCCATATTTTTCTTTTTTGATAGTTGGTAATTTTTAAGGGACATTTTGATCATCTTAAAAATCAATCAACATTGTTTATTTTTTCCTTCCAAAAGATAAAAATAAGAAAATTAAACAAATCATTGAATAAAAATGGGATGTTTTTACAAGGGGGTGATAACACAGTGTACCATGATAATGGTCCTTCAATCTAAGAGTTTTAATCATTTATAATTAATATATTAATTTATTATATATTGGAGAATCGTATATTTTTGTACTTTAATCTTATTCAAAAACCATGCATTTTTATTTTTTTAACATATCTTCGTTTTAATAGTATTGATCCATCCATGGGAATCACATCAATGTTGTTTTCATTCATTTTATTTTAATGTTATCTATTTTTTTTCTTTTTTTCATTCTCTCTTATGGTGAATTATCATCTAAATTTGAATTGTACATAATATAAATATTAATATCTAACATGATATATATATATATATATATTATCATTTTATAGTACAAATATGATGTTTGGATTCCTTCATTATACTTTTTTTGGATCAAATTCTCATATACACACAAATAATGATTTTATATCTAAATTTAATATTTTATCAGATCTCTCAGCCATTAATGGATGAAAAAATTAAGGAATTTCTTATTTATAAAAATATATATGATTTAACTAATACTGTATAATATTTTTAACTAAATTGTAATGATTAATTATAAAAAAATAAAAAATTCATTCATTCATCATTAAATATGTCGATTTTTGTCATATTTATTCAATTTAAAATTTTATTATTTATTCATATAGATGAAATAATGATGTAATGATATATTAGTGATTATTTATCTTTTAATAATTATTATTCAAAATTTCAAAGGATTTATAAAATAATTTAAACTGGATTTATTCAAAAAACTATCACCGTCTTTATTATTTTGTTTACTGGGGATTTTCAAAGCTTTGTAATTATTGGATTTTCCACTATATTTCAATGGTAAAAACTGTAGAAAAAATATATTTTATGCCCAAAAAGTTTCCTATATCGTGATATTAAATTTTTATAATTTTTATATGATAAAATATTTTTTTTATTATATAAGTTTATTAATAAATTCCAAAATCTTAAAATTTTATTTCCTCACTCTAATATTTTTCGTGGATTTATAATACTTTCAATTTTTTTATTCATAGAAATATACATTTTTAATATTATGATGTTTAGTTTAACCCATTAATATTTTTAAGGATTTAGTTTCATTTATTATATGTAGTTTTTATTCATAAAATGATACATATAATATTTCTCTAGAAAAACTAATTTTGTTTAAAACATTGTGTGATTTATATCTATATTTTTATTCAGGTCTAATTTTCAAATGATATAGGTAACTTCATTAATGATTTCTATTATTCAATCATTTAATTTTGAAATTAATAAAATAATATTTGGTCCAAATTTTTCATTTCTACTCACGAACATTATTTATCAATCTATATTAAAATTTTCAAGTTTTAATTTCATTCTAATGATATGGGGATATTTTTTTGTATTATTGTTTTTATTTATTGTATAAATACACAATTAATGTTTTTAAATACTTTTTTGAGGTTGTGATAAATGTTTTTTTATTATGGGTAATTTTAGTGATGTTTGGGTTACATTCAAAAAAAATTCACAGAGGTGGTGCTTCCTAGGGACCAAATCTACTATAGAAACCACAAGAATATCATTGATTCATCACATGCCTGTTTATGGGTTCTAAATTTGTCATATATCTATTATTATCCTATGTTTTATGATTTCATTATCATCTCTTTATCACATTGTATTAATGGATAAATATATATTAGATATTAGATATTATTATGACGTTTCATAGAGAATATTCCTTGAAGTACATATCTAATGATAATATCAAACATGTTAAGAAAATTACGAAAAATATATATAAATTAGAAACAAATGGTCCATCAAAATAATTTACGTGGTCAGTGAAATATCATTATGTTTATGGATGAGAGATATGAATTTTATTATTTTCAGGTTAATTTATTTGTATATTGCCGAGAATAGTGGTATATTTTTTTCATCCCAACCAACTATAAATAATTAGTTAGAAAATCCAATCGAGTGAAACAATAAACCATGTGAAATAAATTTTCTATCATATACACATCAAGTGAATTTTGACCTCCAAATATTATAAATCACCCATCATTTATGTTCCATGTAAATTTTTGCCTCATAAATTTTACAATGCCTTCGAGTGAAATAAATATCTTCCACTCAATTATATAGTTGAGAAAACATAAAATTAGACACTATATATCTCAAAAATATTTAACACTGAGACTAATTATAGAGATTACCTTGTCCTGTACACTTTTCCTCTATTTTGTTCCTCTCTCGAATCATTCATCATCATTGAAGCCCAACTGAGAAGTGCCTAAATTTTTCAGTTACCACCACCTTGATCATTATGTTTTATATATTTAGGCTTCCATTAATATTACTTAAGTTAAAAGGTCATTCCTGTCATAAAACTCATATAAAATTATATTTTAAATTAATATTTTTTTTCTTATAATGATAAAATATTATTTATAAGATATTTTGTACTCTAACAATCGAATGATAATACACTCTCTCATCAATCCATGCCAAAATTCTTCATGAAATTCTATAACTATGTAATCTATTCTACTTCTTATATAACTATAACATATTATACTTTTGTTTTAGTTATTACACTATTTTCTATAATTGTAACACCCAACTCACAATTGTATCACCATAGTTTTAAACATAACTAGTTTCACTTTTTATACTATCTATATCATTGATTATGTTTTTTATCAACATGCCTCTATAAATTTATACATAATTTTAAGTAATAAAACTGTTCTTTTATTCCCATATAATATTTTAGCACCCACTTTACATCCTCCTAGTGATTCTTCCATAGATTTTACATTTACCTGTGGAGAACTCCCAGTACCTGATATATGACAAGTCTAGTTCATACCACGACATACATCAAACTCCCTATAGATAATTCCTAAATAATTTTCTATATGTATCCATATTAATTATAAATTTTTTTTGAATAGATTTATAACTTGAATCCACTATAAATTTGAATAAAAACTATGTTTTCCTCCAACATGTTGATACTATCAAAAATATTCACTACAAAGGGTTTCTATTACAGATTCTAGGTTCCAAAAATGTTATATCATATGATCCCCATACAATGAATATTTCCCCCTTGTAATATCTATTATTTAAAATTATATAGATTTCTATGTCTTAAACTCAAATATATTTTCATCATTAAAACCAAAAATTGAAATATCAGTTTTATAGAATAAAAAATTGATATAAAAGATACCAAAATATTTGAAATAGAAACACTATCACATGTTTTATCTCTTGTAATAATTTATTCCCATAAATTATTATACTTTTTAATTGCAGTACCTTAATTATAATGATGTAGGAGTTAAGTAAATAGACATTACATCATTTTTGTGTAACACTTCATACATTACACAAACACATTCCCAAATACCGTATTATTTTAGTGCCTCTTGAAACATTGAACACATTCAACTAATTTAGTAAAATACCTAAAACATATCCCATAATAATATTCCACTTTAGTATTCCTATCTAAAACCATTATATAAAATAAGGGGAAAAGAAAAATATGAAAAAAGTGTGATCAGATGCTCTGTATGGGTAAAAAAGTGATATATGAGACATAAACAAAATGTCTTAAGAATTTGAACATAACATTTGAAAATTATACCCTCCATATCAAAGATCATAATCTTGAGTCAAAGAATAAATCATATAAATTCATAAAAGGTAAATTCTATAATAAAATCATTTGAATTGAACATGGAATTTTTGAAAAGAACAAAAGCATAATAAATCATTTTGATATTTGTCAATCCTCATTACAAAGACCATCATAGCGAAAAATGTAATTTATTGAGATGAGTTCTATCCCCCATTAATACCATGTATTACTGAACCGGGATACCTCTAGTTCTAGTTTGGTATTACTAAACCACGATTACTACCATTCTAGTCATGTATTACTAAACATAGATTACTCTCATTCCAGTTCAGTATTACTAAACCAAGACTACATTCGTTCTAGTCTGTTCTATCTCATGAGATATAAATACCTACCCAACAAATTTTGGGAGATATAAGTCCAACCCATCACATAGTGAGATCCATTCATATGTGTTCCACAAGAATATAAAACATTCATCATATCATAACCTATGTAATGCAATAGTTTTCAAAAAAATCATTCAATCGTAACATAACACCTAGAAAAGAAGTGAGTTACATAAATATCATTCCTTCACTAAAAATTCATTATTATAAAGATTAAAAATGGTATAATTGAACCATATCCCTATTAAAACATAAGTAACATAATATAATGTTGTTATATATGAAAAAATTATTTTGAAAGATCATTAGAAATAAGTCATGAGGAAAGTATCCTTTCCACATTGAAAATTTATTTTTAAATGATAAAACATTTATAAGTAATATTTAATTGAAAATAAAATTGAAAACATATAAGGAATATTTGAAAACCATTTTAATTATTTTTCATTAAAAATGTATAAATCTTCATTTAATTTTTTTTTTAAATTTATTCAGAAAACATTGTTTTAAATGAACACAGATTTTTGTCTCAAGAGAGAATAATATTACATGAAGCATATAATATCACGTAAATAAGGATATTCATGATAAACCTTGTAAAAGGAAATTATATACAACTAATAATAAGAATATTAGTGTGTAACATAACTTGTGTCTCAATGAAGGAAAATTGAGATGAAATTACCTTACAGATGTGGTAAATTTTGAACTATAAACCAGGTGAAAGAGAGAACATAAAATAGATTTTTAAATACCCATAATTCTAAGGATAATAATGATAGAATAAATTCATATGCCTTATATACACTATATATAATAAATATGTGCTGAACGTGGCTTTTATCATTTAGAAAATAAATCTGTGATGGAAATCCCTTACTACATGAGTATCATTAAAACCATGAACCCCAGAATAGAATAACAGAAATTAAAGATGACAATATCATTAAATATTGGAAATTAATTATATAAAATGTAATATGTGAGTATATACACAAAACCAAAGAATATTAGTGGTTAATATGGAATGTGTCTCATGAAAATAAAAAGTAAAATGAAATTCCATTAACTTATTTCTTGACATCCTTCGTACACGATAAAACCTCATATTCTTCAGAACAAATCCCATAGATATCCTCTAAAGGACAATAGAGTTGGTCATTTAGAAAGGCCAGACCCACTAGAATGATTCTATGGAAGTTTATAATGGAAAATGGAAGGGGTTAGTTGAGCTACAAGGCACAATGTGGTGTGAATAAGTGAGGGAGGAGGTTCCCTTTTATCTTTGAAGTGAGTGCCACTTTTGGAATTTCAAAAAATATTAATTTATAATAATTAATATATCAATAAAATACCTCCAAAAGGACATGGATTGAAGATAATATGATATAATGTCGTCATATCATCAACTCACATATTTTTGAAAGGTTTTGTTATTTTTTTAAACACTGTCATTTTGAATAACCCTTAGTTACCATATTTTAATTTTCACAGAGGTAACCACATTTTCAATAATAAATATTGCATATTCTACTTATTTCATGTCAAATATGATATAAATGAACAATTTAAAACATTTTAGAATATATTTTAATTACTTGTTATCTTTTGAGGTGTTTTATTATTTTTAAATAATTTTAGAAAACAATATTTTGATAAAATTTCAATAGTGTCAATTTTGGAACTATTCACTTGTTGGATTTTTAAAAAGTTCATGATAACTGGTTAACATCAAAAAAACATTTTATTATATCCTTAAAAAATTTATTTCATATATAAAATTCTATTATTACATTAATTATATAAAACTATATTTATTTTAACATATTTAATAACATTTATTTGATATTTGTATTAACAAAACAATTACCACATCAGCTTTGAGTAATTATTTAGTTTACTTATTTAGGTAAAAAAATTAAAAATATAAAACATTGATGAATATAAATACTCAATATTTTTGAATAATATTTATAGTATAATTTATTTAGTATAATACCCTATAATAAAATGATATAGTTATTGAAAATAATAATATGAAATCTTTATCTTCTTATTAAATAAAATATTATAAATTTCACAATTGCACACAAGGGGACCAAAATTTCAAAAATAAATTTATATAAAGAATATGTGTTTATTAATTTAATAATTTATGTCTATATTCATTCATAACATACTTTTACCCCTATGTGGAAACATAAAATACATTAAAGACAATTAAAATGACATTTTTTCTTTCATTAATTTAAATATTTTATAAGTAATTTTCATTTAAATATTTCCATTAAATAAATTAATTTAGATCCATATGTTTTAATGGTCAAATATCATTTATACAATATTTTTTTTATTTTTTGGGTCATTTTATTTTCTTTATAATATTATTTTAACCTAAATTACGAAATTTTCCCATTATCTTGGTAACAAAATTTACCAAGGTTACTATTAACAATGACAAAAAATATATAGGAAATATTCACTAAAGTTTGAACTTATGAATATAAATTTTGAATACACTTTTCAAAATTCAAAACAAACAATTATTAGATTTTTATTTAAAATAAAACCGGTAAAATTCCATAAAAAAATATTTTCCAAAAAAAGTCATTTTTAAAATATATAATGTTTTTATAATGAATTATTGTATGAAATTATTCTAAAACAATAATTGGATTATTTTAAATAAAATTTTACAAATTAAAAATTAAAAATAATCCAAAAAATAATTTTTAACATTTAAATAATTGGATGTAAAAAAAATTCATTTAAAATTTGTACTCTAAATATTCATTAAAACATAAAACTTATCATAAAAATACAAAACATTCAAAAAATGTGAATTTTTATATTCCACTTTCAAAGATAAATGTTATTTTGTGAAATATAATTTACAAAATTCTCAAATACTAGATTTAAAATTGGTGCACCCACAAACGGTGGCAGAACTATTATTTTGAAAAACAAATTTTTTATGCGTAAAATTGAGTATATTCTTATAAAATTATAGAAAACACAAAAGATTAATGCTAAAAAATACATTCAATATCTCATTAATATAGTCCAACAACAATTATTTTTTTTATGTATTGGTAATACACACTTATTCAAATTTTATTAGGGTTTCAGAAAAACATATCCTTTCATTAAAAAAATTACATTCATTTATAATTAATTGGTCAAAAACTTATGTGTAAAACATGTAATAATTAAATTTATATGGTTCATAATGTCAATTATAATGAATAGTTTATAATTGTTTTGTTTCAATAATAATAACAATAAATAAATGATGTTTTGTAGAAACTCACTATTATGTGTAACATTAGTTAAGTTGATGTTGCATGTTGAGGAAGCTTAACATAGTGTAGCATGCAATGAAAGATATCATATTATTTAAAAATATATTTCACAAAAATACTCGGGCGATACATTCTACCCCCTTAAATTGAATTTATCCCTCAAAATTTATTGGGGTTCTCCATAGTTTAATACATGATGGTTTCTTTCATAGAAATAGACATTATATAAAAAATTACTAAAACATTCTTTTTAAAAGGGAAAGTTAAAGCCTTGATGGTTACCTAAAGTAACTCGTAACTAGGTTTTCCTAGAGGTGAACATAGGTGGAAATTTAAACCCTTGATATAGAAGAGAAATATAACTATCATTTTCTGATGGATAGTGATAGGGAACACGAATATTAGAAATTTAACAATAACGAAGCCATAAATAAGTGCTTATTTCAGGGATCATCTGATTCCTCAGAAATGAAGGTAGTAGGATAATTTTTTTCAAGATTCATTCCCATGACCAGAATAACTTTTATGAGAATTTATACTTACCTGATTTTAGGACGACCTCACCCTTTGTTTTTCTTTGATTAGATTTTTACTTCATCTTTTATTCCAAGAAATAATGGTGAATTTTTCATTCTTAACCAATTAGTATATCATGAAATTCATAAATTTAATTACCGATCATTCCTTAGGTCTTTATCACAAAAAAGTTTATCAAAATTTATTAAATATTCATAAATCCACCTATGGTGAGATAATATTTTAATCTCAAAAAACGTTTTCAGATGTTTAACATAATATTTTCATAAATGGATAATCCTACAGTCATTCTGAAAGCTGAAAATCCTAAACTTTTGAAGAAGTGAACTAAATCGGGTTAACATTTATCTTCCATATATCATAGGGAAGCTCATTATTTTTTATATTCTAATCATGTGAATACCATCATCATATATTCCCTAAAAACATGGTAATAACCTAAATTACCCTAAATCGTTATTGAAAACAATCATGTTTCCAAATTATAAATTTTATTCGATATATTCCATAACTTGAAAATGTTTTAAACATAATCCATCATAGCATAATCCACTTTAAAAAATTGTCAATAAGATCCAAGGAAATCAGTACTGTCTAATTTTTTTAATTCATATCCAATATCACTTTATCTAAACATCATTATCTTAACATCTGGATAATATTAAGGGTTATCCTTCCATAGTAAAAATTTCATCGTGCCATTATATAAAATTTCTATGTCATTCGAACCATTAAATATATTCTTGTACATCCTCAATGAAAAAATCATAAACCTAATAATCCTTATATATCTAATAATTGTTGAATCCAAATACATAAACACTTTAATCTATCCTCTTCATTGATTGGAATTGAATATATCCTTCCTTGGTTGATAAGTAAGTTCTTAGGTTAGGGAATTGAGTTGGGTAATTCCCATGTTTTCTATAGATAAGACATTGAACTCCATGATCGTTTCGTCACCCTCTGACCCTTTTTTCCTCATAGATAAAATCTTACCCTCCATTTGAGGTATTTCTCTTGGTTTTTCTTCCCTTCATTTTTACATGATGGATGTTGAATCTTATTTTCTCTATAATTAGTGCAAAAAAATGTTTTTACATCACTTTTTTAGGGTTTCACATTGTTTTTCTGGAGGCGTTGTTGCAGGCGATGTCAAAAAGCCTGTTTTGTATATCAGTTATAATAACTGATGTTAAAAATATTATTTTGAAGGTTTTTCACATCAATTATTTAATAACCGACGTGAAATATTCTTAAAAAAATGTTCTTCACGTCAGTTACATTAATAATGGGTGTAAACAACATCCTACCACATTTTTTATATAAAAAACGACATGGAAAATCCTGATCCCAAAACATTTTTCATATTAGTTAATAAATAACCGACGCTAAAAATTTGTTTTTCTCATCGATTATTAAATAACCGATGTACAAATATATATACCATGTCGGTTATAGAAAAACTGAAGTGGAAAAACTATTTTTTAACATTTTAACATCTATAATAATTAACTAACATAATAAAATTGAATAATTTATGAAATCCTTCCTCTCCACTTTAGAACCAGGTATGAATCATCAAAAACTAGACTAGAATCCTGACCAGAAACGATCACAAGAAAACCCAAAACTAGAAAAACATGAAGACAAATTACACATTCACATTTATAACATTCATAAATTATAGTATTAACTAAAAACAAATGTAAATCCATCCAAAAAATACTACCAAATACACATTTATAAATACAATATTCAAAATTAAAATATTCCCTAAAAAACTAAAATCCAATCAAAACCGTAAAATAATTTGACCATTACACTTTTATGTGTTTGACCTCTTGGGTACTATAAAGTCAAGGGTCATCAAATAGCTAAAAATTAAAAAAAGTAGTTAACATGTATAATGAATAAAACAAATGAAATATTAATGAATAATTTCTATGTAAATATAACCTGGTCGAACTTCGTAAACGTTGAAGTTATAATTATTTCATACATAAATTTTAACATATAATATAGGAATTCGATAATTCCATTTAGTTTATGAAGATTCTGTTTAAAATAGTTTTTTAATTAAAAATATTTTTTTTATGTAATCCAAAATGTACTAATTATAAATAGAATTTCACCTTTACATTTATATATATTATCTTGGTACTCTTT
This sequence comes from Viscum album, assembly GCA_963277665.1. Lineage (NCBI taxonomy): Eukaryota > Viridiplantae > Streptophyta > Magnoliopsida > Santalales > Viscaceae > Viscum > Viscum album. Next base: position 1,691,369,667 of record OY728143.1, on the reverse strand, counting down.
TACATTATGGATATTCCAAATAAAGTATATCTCTAATTAAAAAATAATATGAATGAAATAAATTTAAATTTCATTACTATATAAACTTCTATAAGGAAATTAAAACATACTTTTCCAACATGCTCTTAAAATTTCCTCACACATTGCCATGGAAAGAGCATATCCAATAAATATTTTTCCCCCTTGAAAAAAAACATAGAACATCCAATGGTCATTGATATAAAAAAAATTAATGTTAGTAGTTATTATATTAAAAGATAAATAAAAATTTGAGAGACATATGTTTCATACATTTCAACAAAATAAAAAATCCAACATTGCATAATTATATTCTATTGAAATCATTCTTCAATATAAACTATTTTTTTCCTCATGCAATTTATACCCTTCAGGTGAAATTAAATACAGGTCCATTAAATCATATGCATCTATCTCTTCATTCATTGAACACATTTTATAAATATACCTAATACAAAACAGATAAGTATAAATTTTTAATAAATTTAACTCATGAAAGATTTGTGTTAAGACGTACATGGAAATATCTTGCACCACATTTTTTCCTAACATATCTCCAATAACAAGAAGAATGATATCATTTTTAAATTCCCCAGATCTATTGCATGTCCACAAACATAACCTTCCATTGGAAATGCATAATGTCTCTCCAACAAATTTAAATATCTTTACAATCTCTCATGACTTCTAGAATCTGAATATGATGTCATATAACTTTTTATTTATTTTTTTCTATAAAATATTTCATTACCTTTAAATTATTCCATAAAATAAATAGATAAATATTTTTACATTCAAATTGTAAAAAATTTTAATAGAGAAATAAAATAAAATATATTACATACACATAACTCTTTGGTAATGGGTCACAGAAGTCTAGATGGACAAACTAAAAAGTGGCTGATTCATTGTCCAATTTGGGTGACCTCATCTGCTCAGGTGCTTAGGTTTGCGGTTGGATCTCTGATGGCTGGTGGTGGCTTGGCGCGTCCCCCTCTTCCCTCCTTCAAGGATGTTCTCATTCACCCCCCTCTGGGGCTTGGTGTGGATCCGGCGTGTTCGGCGCCGGCCTCCCCTGGGGCTTCTTCTTTCTCAGAGAATGGCGGTCCATTGCTTTAGGTCTCAACGTTGTCTTTTTCAGAGGAGGATTTGGATCTTCAATGGACTTTGGTTGCACATTTTGGATCTGATAATCCCCCTCATGTGGCTTCCCAGGATTGTGTTCGGTGTTGGGGATTAGACTTGCAGGGTTCTATTTCGATCTTGGATCCGAAAGAGTTTTGCATCATTCTGGCATCTGGGGATGACTTTATGAAATCATGGTGTAGGAGACTACGGTGTGTGGGGTGCTGGACGTTCTCCCTTTCCTTCTTGTCGATGGATGCTCACTCGGTCTTCTAAAGCTTCCATACGGCGGGTTGGGTCTCGATACCAGGTCTTCCCATTCCGTTGATGAATGAGGCTTTCCTGGTGGTTTTGGGGTTTAATTGGGGACATTTTTTGAATGGATGATAGGACAACAAGCCTCACGGAGGCATCTGTGGTGAGGATTTTCGTGTTGGCTATACAATCTGGTAAGAAAAGAGGAATAAAAATGGAACAATAAACACAACATGGCTTTCAAGATTTTTGTATTGCACACACTCTACCAACGGATTTCATATGCACCCAGATTTATAGGGTATGAAAAATACACTAAATTGGACAGCCCATGCATTTAATAAAAGGAACAAAAAACAGGGCAATAATTAATTCTTGCTTGGAATTAAACAAAGTCATGGATAAATGAAGAGGCACATAGTAAATAGGCGCTGCATGGGGAAGATCCGGAACCCAATGGACACCTTTTATTTTAGTTTGCAATTTCCGACACTCCCCTTCAAACCAAAACCGACTTCATTCCGATCATCATTCTAAGTCGTTTGAATACATCTGTTGGTAGTGCCTTTGTGAAAATATCTGCCACCTATTCCGTAGTATGGCAATATTCCAATTTAATCATTTTCTGTTTCACATGATCCCTGAGAAAATGAAAAGGAGTATCAATGTGTTTTCTTCTCCCATGCTGCACTGGATTTTTGGCTAGTTCAATAGCTGACTTGTTATCCACATATATCACCGTGGATCCATCCTGTGGATGCTTCATCTCCTTCAGAAAATTTCTCAACCAAATTCCCTCACAAACAGTAGAGGAAGATGCCACATACTCTGCTTCACATGTGGATAAAGCAACCACACTTTGCTTTCTTGAATTCCAGGTGAAAGCAGTAGATCCAAGAAAAAATACATACCCAATGGTTCTCTTCCTTTCATCTTGGTCACCTCCCCAATCACTGTTTGATAATCCATATAGCTTTGCTTCTTCGTTGTATCGATAAAAGAGACCGAAATCCACCGTTCCTTTAACATACCTGAGGATACGTTTTGCTGCAAGCCATTGTGACTCTTTCGGTGCCTCCATATACCTTCTTAGAAGTCCAATACTATAGAAAATATATGGCCTTTTGATTGTGAGGTACCTCAGGCTTCCAATCAGACTCTTGAACAAAGTCGAATCAACGAATCTTCCTTCTCCATCTTTTGTCAGTTTCATGGTTGTTGCAACCGGTGTGTTTACAGCATTGCAATTGTCCATCTTGAATTTTTCAAGCAACTCCATAGCATACCTCTTTTGAGATATATAGATGCCTCCATGTTGTTGTTTCACTTCACTGCCCAGAAAAAAGGACATGAGACGCCCATCGGTCATCTCGAGCTCCTTGAACATGGCCTCCTTGAAATCATCAAACATTGGTCGACAATTCCCTGTAAACAATAAATCATCAACATACAAGCATGCAATACGAATATCACCACGATCATTCTTCTTAATGTAGACCACATGATCATATGTACATTGGGTGAAGCTGTTGTTTTGAAGATAGCTGTCGATGTGTGCATTCCAAGAATGAGGAGCTTACTTCAACCCATAAAGTGCACCCTTCAATCGATACACTTTGTCTTCCTCCCCTTGTATAACAAAGCCTTCAGGCTAGTCAACATATACCTCTTCTTCTAAGATTCCATTCAGGAACGCAGACTTCACATCCAGTTGGTAGATCATCCAACTATGATGGGCAGCAAGTGAGATAATCATCCTCATAGTATTAAGGCGAGCAACTGGAGCGAAGGATTCATCATAGTCCACCCCATACTTCTGCTTATACCCCTTTGCTATGAGCCTTTCCTTGTAGCGGTCGATCTCACCCTTAGCATTTCTCTTGATCTTGTACACCCATTTCACGCCAATGGTTTTATGGATTTTTGGGAGTGTTGTCAACTCCCATGTGTCATTTCTCTATGTGACATGAATTTCATCTTCCATAGTCACTCTCCATATTTCTTCCCATATGGCTTCCTGAAAGGTCAAAGGCTCATGATCTACATACAAGTAAAAAAGATTTACCTCTTCGGTCTGCTCATAAATATCACTCATATTTTTCATCTTCATAGGAGCCATAGGTGAGGATGAGCTGGCCAAATTTTGATTTGCTGGAGTGCTTTGAGGAGTTTGGAAATGAACTCCTGGACTTCTTCGAACAGATGATGCACCCCAGGAAGGTGTTGCAGGTGTTTTCTCCTGATAATCATGTCTCTCTTTAGGATCCTCTGTCTCGACTGGAACATTCTTGTTTTATTCTTCATCACCCCATTTCCATGATTCTTCCTCACTAAAAACCACATCTCTACTCACAACTAATTTATTCTTTAGTGGATTGTAAAGCTTGTAGGATTTAGAGGCTCTACAGTAGCCGATGAAGATGCACTTCTCACCATGATCATCAAGTTTACTTCTTCTCGCTTCTGGGACTTGAACATAGGCGACACACCCAAAGATTCTTAGGTGTGCCACGCTCGGTTTGTAGCCGCTCCACGCCTCTTGTGGTGTCAAGTACCTGACGCTCTTTGTTGGACACCGATTGAGAAAGTAGGAAGTACATGCCACTACCTCGGCCCAAAAACTCTTTGACAACCCTTTCTTTTTCAGCATTGTCCTCTTCATGTTGAGGATTGTGCGATTCATCCTTTCAGTGATGCCATTATATTGTGGCGTGTAGGCTGCAGTGTATTGTTTTTTATTCCATATTCCATGAAGAAGTCTTGGAATGCATTTTAGGTGTATTCCCCACCTCTATCAGATCTGAGTACTTTGATTATGTGTCCACTTTTAGTTTCAACATGAGCTTGGAATGTTTTAAAGATAGTGAAAGAAGATGATTTTTCTTTGATGCAAAACGCCCAAAACATTCTGTTGAAATCATCAATAAAGGTAATAAAATACCTATTACCTCCAAGTGATGGTGTTTCAAGTGGTCCACAGATATCAGTGTGAACCAACTGAAGTGGTTCTGTTGCTCTTCTAGACACTCTGCTTGGGAAGGAGTTCTTTTGTTGCTTGCTGAGGGTACAATCCTCAGACACATGATTTGGAGATTCAATCGTCGGCAAGCCACACACCATTCTTTATGAGGATATAAGTTTAAGCCTGCTAAAATGAAGATGCCCAAAATGCAGATGCCATCTCCACGAATCATTCTTCATGAACTCAAAGAGACACTCCTCATCCATTGTGTTGATTTGCTGTGGAAACAAGCGATTCTTCACTATTTGGACTTGAGCGATAAGTCTCCTATGAGCATCTCTTATAAACAAAGAACAATTTTCCAAGTGTATGACATACCCCTTCTCTTGGAGTTGTCCGAGACTGATGATATTATTTTTCATACTTGGTAGGTAATACACATTGGAAATATAATTCGACTCACCATTCTCCAGATATATTTTGATTTTACCTTTTCCAAGAACGGGTACCTTCGATGAGTCGCCAAAACTCACATCGCCACGAACTTCTTCGGGGAGTTCCTCGAACAGCTCTTTATTACCACTCATGTGGTTACTTGCTCCCATGTTCGATACCATACGTCGGGGCGTTCACATGCTTTTTCTTGTCCTAGGAGGAGTGTGGTACCTTCTTCTTCATGATGAGATTCTTCAGTGTAGTTGGATCGTTCATCATGATCCACCTTGCTCCAACAATCAGATGCAAAATGGAAAAATTTCTTATAGTTGTAGAATTGGACGTTCCTTGCATTTCCACAACCATGTGTGAATCGACCTCCACTGTGTCCTCTTCCATGAAAGATGGTAATGTTCTGTTGCTTTTGTTGATGGCTTGGAGGATGTCCACACCTTCTTCCTCTTGCACGATAACCGCCTCATTGTTCTTGGCCATTCTTGGGTTCTTGCAGAGTCAACTTGGACTCTAGGTCATGCTCTATTGTTGAAACTGCATTTTTCTGCATTCATTGCTCATGTACTTGCAACGACCCCATCAATTAATTAATAGATAATTTTTCCAAATCTTTCTATTCTTCGATTGCCACAACCACATGCGCGAACTTGGTTGTGAGCGATCGAAGTGCTTTCTCAATAACACGAATATCCTCCATTTTTTCACCATTCCTTTTTAAATTGTTAACAATGAGAATTAGGTGTGAGAAGTAATCCGAAATACTCTCACCTTCCTTCATGTGTGCCACTTAGAACTCCGCTCTTAGAGTTTGAAGACGAACCCGCATCACCCGATCAACACCTTTGATGATTGTAGAATGCGTATCCCAAACATGATTTCTTGATGTTGCTTCGGCAATATTTTCGAACGTCGATTCATCTAACCCTTGATAGAGGAGGAACAACGCCTTGTTGTCTTTCTTCCATTGATTTTTGAGGGCCGTCTTTTATTTATTCATTAAGGCCGCTTCTTCCTCCATAGTGGGTACGATATACCCATGGGTGATGATCTCCCATAATTCTTGAGACCCGAACAACATCTTCATTTGAATGAACCACCTTTCATAGTTGTCTGTAGGCAGTTACGGAACTTGTGGCTAGATTGCGGTCGCCATCATCAGAAATTGGAGGATGCTTTGCTACTACCCTCTGATACCAGTTTTTTGGCTATAGAAGCCGGGAAAAAAGAGGAATAAAAATGGAACAATAAACACAACAAGGCTTTCATGCTTTTTGTATTGCACACACTCTACCAACGGATTACATATGCACCCATATTTATAGGTTATGAAAAATAAACTAAAATGGACAGCCCATGCATTTATAAAAAGGAACAAAAAACAATGCCATAATTAATGCTTTCTTGGAATTAAACAAATGCATCGATAAATGAAGAGGCGCATAGTAAATATGTGCTGCATGGGGAAGATCTGGAACCCAACAGACACCTTTTATTTTGGTTTTCAATTTCTGACATTGCGTAGAAATGGAAATCTTCCAACTGCTATAGGATCACTTGTTTATTCGGATTAAAAGGATGCCACAACGTCATCAACCTCTGGTGTATCCTGTCATTCCCTAGTTCTACACTTTTTTCTATCTCTCGGGTCACTCTTTGTAGGTTTTTTGCAAGCCCCGGATGGGTTAATCCATGTCCTAAGAATTTTTAAAATCCTCAACAAGGCCTTATGGCTCCTTCACTTCAAGGTCGAAAGGAAAATCCAAGGGAAAGGGTGTGGTTTCTCCAGTTTTGGCTTTTGAGGCCTCTTCGTCCAAACAAACATTCTATATAGAAGGGTCAGTTTATCTTAGTTATGGATTGGTGTTATTCAAAGAATGTATGGGAGGAGAAGAATCTCTTCAGCAGTGGGAGGGATTACTGGAAGCGTTGTTTCCTAACTATGTGATCCAGCATGGTTCGCTCACTCTTGTTCCCTGGGATTTCCCCTGCATCTGCATCTCGGAGGTTCGAATGATAGAACATGGTGTGGAAGGAATTGAAACAGCCATGATTCCATCAACTGGGGAGCTATCCATGTCACTAGTGATGTCCTCTCCCCCATCATCACCTGGTTTGATTGTTTTTTCCCCTACCCCACTATCTCCACCACCATTAAAAGGGATTTTTCATAGTACAGTGGGCTATTAGTGTTGTAGCTCTCCAGATATTCTTTTTTCAGAAACATCCGCAGGTTTGTGATCTCTAGTAGTTTTTCACTTGAGGGTGAAGAGTAATATTCGCACCAGGTCTCAATAAAATATTAGGGAGGCCTTTTCTTCACTATCGTCTCATCTGGTTAAGGGACAAGAGTCTGGGTTCAAATCCAAGCATGGATGTGTCAATGTTTACGGTCCTTATTTAGAATGCTCAGGGACTCGGGGCTCGAGAAAAATCTGATTTCATTTCAAATGAACTCGAAACAATTCAGTCTTAATGGTCGTGATTCTCGAACCCAAGTTGATGTATTTCAAGATCAAGGATTATGCTCAGAGGATAAGATTTCACGCTTTCTTGCATGGGTATCCTCCCAACTATCACATTTGGTTGTTTAGGAAAGACCATATCTCAGTCGACTTTAATAGTGTGTCTGACCAATTTCTCGGCACAAATATTGACGTTGGATCTCAATAAATTCTCTTCTCCTTCGTCTTTGTAAATTTTAATGTATAGGTATGAGAGGTATTATGGAGGTATTTAGATGGACTTAACCCATCCCATGATCCTTGGATCATCGAAGGTGATTTTAATGTTGTTGCACGTCCTGAGGAGAAGGAGGGGGCGACGTGTTTCCAGGAATTGCCAGTCCAGCCTTTGTCCAATTCATGGCCAGGAACGACCTGTTGACTGACTAACTGAAAATTGAATTTTTATCAATTTAAAAGTATAAAAAGGGGACAATATACCTCTCCAAAGCATTTAGAAAGGCCTAATGTGATGTATCCCAAAGGCATCCCCCTGGACAAAGTTCTTACATAGTCGGGGTAAGGAACCCGTATTCAGAAACACCCCTCGAGGATCCTTCAGACCTCTCTCTCTAGACAAGGAATCCACCGCAAAATTAGCTTCTCTTGGAATATGGAGAGTAGTACAATCTTGAGGATTCATAGTAGCACATATATGTATAGTGTAAGTATAGGCCCACGGGACCTTCACTTTCTCATGCAGGACCCAAATCAGGATCTCTGAATCTGATTCTTCTTCTGAGCAAACCAGGAAAAGGCTGGTAAAAATTTCCACACCTCTGAGCAGTGCATGAATTTCATCCCCTAAGGAATCACCTGGGCTGTGGAAGTTGCTGAATTCCATGATAACAGAACCGCTGTCATCGCGCACCAAACCGCCACCTCGCATTAGCCCATCCACGAAGGAGCCGTCAACATTAATCTTGAGCCCCACTGGAGGCGGCGTCCACCTTACCCAGCAGCCTCATGACCTGGATAATTCCTTTAGCCTGTTCAGGAAATATCATAGCAATTGATAATTCTTACCTCCTTTCAGTAGATTACATAACTCTTACACCATCCCTTTCATCTTCACCATCATTATGGAGAGGGACCACCGACTCTCAACACATGCCTTATTCCGCGCCTCCCAAATAGTCCAGAAGATTGCAATCAGCACCACTCCACAGATTTTAGACTCCATCTCATCCTATCACATACCTGAAGACCAGCTTGAATGAAACTCTTACATGGAGGAGAACATCAGGTTGAACCTGTCCCTAACATCCGAACAGGTCCATAAATAAACATCCCAGTCACTCTTAATGAAAAGGTGCAGAACAGACTCCGAATGGGGGTGAGAGAAGTAGAGACATCTTGACGCTAGATTTATTCCTTTCTTCTGGATGATGTCATCCATCACCAGAGATTTTTTACTTTCCCTCCATACCATAAAGGATATCTTGGATGGATGTTATTTGCACCAGAGACATGTTCCCCACTCATCACGAGCGTTCCCTGGGCTGAGCATACGCCGATAATCCTTCCCGTTGAAAACCCCGGAACTACATTCTATAAAACAGAGTCTGTCGACATCCTCATAAAACATAATCTTATTACAGACATCCATCTTTCCCGGACTAATAATTGCTTCCAAGAATTTGGGGTGGCAGCAAGCTACTTTGATAGTGAGGTTTGGTACTGGACAGTGAGGGAAGAAGAGTCTCTCCCTAGTCCAATTATCCTTCCACATGTTAATGTCCCAATAACCCACTACCCAATGAGCATATTTTTGATGAATTTCCAAATGGAGTCTAACCATTTCCCCAATATGGAAAGCTTCCTAACCTCCCACTCCCCCCAATACAGGCTGTATTTAGTCCTTAGAATTTTGGCCCATAATGAATGGCCCTCCAGGAAATACCATGCTAACTGCACTTTCAAGGAGTGCATTGAGGCAGAAATATCCCTGAGTCCAACCCCCCCCCCCTTCCTCCACCGATAATGATAAATGGGACCATGAAGCCCAGTGGGATCTACCTAAGAAGTTTCCATCCCAGAGATACTTGTTCAACGACCTGTTGGATATGGGGTATAAGGGTGATGCCGTTACTTGGTGCAACAATCAGCATGGTGGGAGGAGAACGTGGTGTCTTTTGGACCGGTTCTTGATGAACGAGGCTGATTTAACCCTATTTCAGGATTACAAAGTCTCTCATCTAGTGAGGTTCCTCTCAGATCACTCTCCACTTTGACACTCCCTAAATGCAGGGTTTTGAGGGGGGAATAAGCTTCTTTTTTCTGCAACCTGGGTAGAGGAACATGGATTCTCTGATGTGGTTAGGGAGTCTTGGAGTCTTCATCACTCGGGTATCCTGTGGATCACTTTTCACAACAAACTCACGAGGATTAATCATCTTCTTTGTCATTGGAGAAAGAACATCCCAGCTCAGGAAAATTATTTGGTGGAGATCATCAAGGAGGTTGCTCGACTGGAAGTTGGTCTCTAATATGTGTGGGATGAAAAAATCTTCAATGTGTTAAAAATTATGAATAACTTACTCATGGATACCCTCCTAAGACAAGAGTTGGTGGAGAGGGAAGGGGCGAGGGTCTGATGGTTACATGAGGAGGACCGCAATACCATTTTTTTCATGAATGTATCAAGGAGCAGTGATGTGTTCACAAGCCAAACATCCTCAGGGATGATGGTTCTTTCTCCAGTGATCATGATGAGGTGGGTTCTATAGAAAATGAAAGTATTAAATCTTTGTTGGTAGAGACCAATCCTATCTTGGCCAGATCTTTTCAAAGGGGTCATTTAGACTTATTTGAGGATATCTCCAACGGTGTTTTAGATGAAGTTAATAATAGATTAAGGAGGGTTCTAGAGGAGGAAGAAGTATGCGAGGCTATTTTGACTTTAAATCTTGAATGTGATCTAGGACCTGATTGAATTCCAGGGTCCTTTTATAGAGTGGCATGGGACATTGTATAGGGGGACCTAGTGAGAGCAGTTAAGGACATTTTCCTTAGTGGAAACTTACCACGTATTGGTTGTGCAACCAAGATGGGTTTGATTCCAAAGGTAAGCAATCCATAGTCCATCGATCAGTACCGGCCTATAAGCATCTGCAATATACCTTACATGATTTTGGCCAACATTCTCAATAAAAGAATGGCCCCTCATTTGGACTCATGGGTGGCTCCTAAGAAGAATGGGTTTATTAAAGGGAGGTCCATTTAGGGGTCAATTGGTGTGGTTCAAGAATTGATCAGTGAAATCAACAACAAGTATTTTTGGGTTAATTTGGTGGTCAAGCTGAATATGAGTATGTTATATGACAGGATGGAGCGAGGCTTCATACATAGGGTTGTGGCCTATATGGGGTTCTCCAAATGGACTCGTGATCTCCTTTTCCATTGTTTCAACTCGGCAAGGATCTCAACCTCGTTTATGGGAAAACAGTTTGGGATCTTTAAGGCATGTTTTGGTCTCAGGAAGAGGAATCCCCTCTCCTCTACTCTCTTCATTTTCTCCCAAAATACTCTTATCCATCATATCAATCAAATTCTTCATACTGGTAAGGTTCTCCCTTTCCTGACACAACATGATACAAGAGGTACCACACATCTAATGTTCACAGATGACAAAAGTTTGATTATTAATAGCTGTTGGAGGTGGGTGAAAGGGGTGATTGGGCTCCTATAGGGTTATTTCAAGTGGAGTGGGTAGGTGGTGAATAGGTACAAAAGCCTTTATTATACTACCAGGAATGTTTCAATAGAAGGGAAAGGGCCATGGATGCTAGCTTGAATATGAGGATGGGTTTATTTCCAATAGAGTACCTCGGGGCCCCGTTGAGTCCTTTTTCTCTTATAATCCACCACTTTGACGAACTTATTAGCAAGATCACAGGGCTAATATTCAAGTGGATAAAATGTCTCATTTCTTTTATAGGCTACATTACTCTTGTGAATAACATTCTTGTGTCCATTCCCATGCATATTTTGTCCACCTTGAAGGTTCCCAAAATTGCGGTTACCACACCGGAGCGAGTTATGGTATCTTTTATTTGGGACGGTCAAATGGAGGGCCGAAATCATTGGGCATTGGGGAAGCACCTCGCAAAACCTCTTCTGGAGGGGGTAAAACATGTGGAGTGTCACTCTAACCAAGAAAGGGTTTCATGCTAAACTAGCTTGGGAGGATATGGATGGAGGAACAGTATGGGGCAGAATTATATAGGGCAGATATGGGCTGAATTTAAATGATGAGAGGGTGAAGCTTTCTATGATTTGGAAGCTCATCCACCCATACTTAGAGCTCCTCCGACAACATTAAAAATTGATGGTGGGTAGGTGGGACCTTAACTTATGGATTCAAAACTAGGGGCTTGAAAGATGTGGTTTCCAAGATTCCCTTCTCTAGATCTCTCTCTAAAAGAGGCAAGTGATCATCCAGAGTATCTTTCATCCATTCGTTAGGAGAATCATCATGTGGATTTCAATAACATTGTGTTAAATAATGATATGGATAGACTTATCTTTACGAGAAGAACTTCAGTTAAGTTTTCCATTAAGTATTTTAACTATTTGAAGAGGGGTACATCCACTGAAGACCCGTGGGGAGTGATGCTATAGTGCAAGGAGGTCCCTTCCAAATTCAATTTTCTTGGTGTGAAGAGTGAGGAATCAAGCTCTACCCACTAAGGAAAATATTAAGCGCATAGGAGTGTGTATCGCATCAAAGTGTTGGTGTTGTTTCAATCCCAAGCAAGAATTCATGGGGCATCTCTTTTAAGATAGTGAATGGGATACTTGGGTGTGGCAGGACTTCGGGGCCTGTGCGGGATGGAGCAGGCAGGGAGGGTCGCAGGAGGTTTTTCTTAGGGGTTGGTATAATGGAACAGAGGACAATGGAGCTGAGAGGAAAGTTCATGCCATTATAATTCTGGTGGGGTGTTGGAACCTGTGGATGGTCAAGAATGAGTCAAGGCATAAGGACATGCACATTTCTCACTCCTACATCAAATTCAAAATGCGGAATTTACTACAGGACCTGGTTCAGATGTGCACAACTTGTCATGGTGCACCGTCGGTAAGGGCCAGGGCTTCGAACTTCTCCTTTCTCAATTAGATCAATGGATCAAGGTAGGAAAACTGGGTTTGATGTCATCCTCTACACAGTTAACTGAAACCTAACACGGATGGGTCCTTTGGGGGGGGGGGAGATGCGGGGAGTAGGTGTAATCAGGAACCATGAGGGGGTTGTTATTGCAGACTTTTCGGCCTTCTATGGTAGGGGTGATTCCCTTCAGGTAGAGTCGCAGGTGATGGCTACCGGCATATAGATGTGTAATCAGACGCAAATACTGCTCAACGCGATGGAAAAAAATTCATTCATCATATATAAATCACTCTCTAACTCAGGACCATCTCCATGGAAAAATTGAGTACATCATCAGGAAGTGCAAACAATTCTTGGGAAATCACACCGAGGTCACTCAAACATGGATGGAGGGGAATAGGGTCGTAGAGTTCTTGGCGTCCATGGCTTCACTGAATCAATGTATGTCCTTTTTCACTAGTTCAGGGACATTACCTCAAGATGGAATCAAACATGTGGTTCACGATGCTCCTGGACTGCATTTTTTTCCGACCCCTATGATACTTTTGTTCTTTTCTTCTCCAAAATTAATAATAATGGTAACTTTCAGTCAGGATCATCAACATAGATCTCACAACAACAAGGAAGCTATAGAAGAGGGGGTGTGGGATTAGGATAAAAAATAGGGTTTATATGAAGAGGTGGAGGATAAATAATGGGGTATATAGGTAGAGGTGGAGGATAAATAATGCGATTTGTAGGTGGAGGTGGGGGAGTGGTAGCTACAAGTGGTGGTGGAGTAGGAGCTGTAGTCTGAAATTGCCAATGCATGTCTGCAAACATATACTTTATTGACACTCTGATCTTTTCCTCCATCATCACGTATATATTTTGAGCTTCATCCACTGAAGATGATATTTGTTTGATGTATACACTCAATGGAAGAAGATGAGGAATGTGGTAACACTTTTCTTATCGATACACCTTCCAGGTATCCTCATACACGACCCGGGTGTTCGGGATTTTCCAATACAGTAGATAAAATATCATGCCTCCCATTAGCTTTAATTACCCCCTGTGTGCTCTGCTCCTCAAAAGAATCATGTATGAATTATTTGAAAAATTATTTAATGATTCAAAGTATATACATAATTTAATTTACTTAAACAACATAAAATCCTCTTTGCTATGACCCTTGATTCTTCTGTAAGATGTTGTCCGTTTTTTCTTATATGAGCCCTCTTCCATTTTTCTTGGCTGGACAAAGGGATGGAGGGGAAACCTCTCTAGATCCATAAGTAATAGCTCTATGCTTTTGTAAATTTTTAGCTTTTATTTTTTCTTTCAATGAAGATTACCCACCATATGATAAACTATGAGGGTATACATTTGTAGATTAGATATCATGATAATCTATCCTTGATTAATGTAAATTAAGAATAATAAATCATTAAGAATTAATTAATAAGATCATTGATATAAGAAAATTATTAAAAGTCTACATTTAACTGACCAAAAATGATTCTTTTCATCTACTTTAGACAAATAATTTCCATGGGTCTCCATCTATAAAATGATATATATTACATGGACTGTCATGTTGTATGTCCCCAAAAATGAAATTAGATGTGAGGGTAGATTTTAAATCCCTACGCCTCCTAACATCCTTCGATAAACATTTCCCCTTGACTCCTAAAGTTTCAGGTATATCAAATTTTATCTGAATAAGAATATGGAAAGCATATTATATGAAAAAAATTTCAAGATCTGTCAAAAAATAGAAAAATAGTTTACCAAAATGGTCTCCCAAAACCGATCTGGTGTTTTTTTGTCAACACCTCTCCAATTATTAAACAAAATGATGAATTTTCATTTAGCCCGAGTTGATACAAAACTCTTGAATTAATTTGAATTATGACCTCTTCAAACATCATTCTCATAATAATCTATAACTATCCTCTAGTTTTGGCTACAAGCAAGTGATAATTTTGGTAAACATGTGCTACCATGTTTACCAACCCTAGACTCTTATTAGTTATTGTGGGAGAACATGAAGAAGATTGGGGAATTGAAAGATAAGAATGCATATGTTATGCCCTAGAGGTATGATCATCGTTCTCATCTCCATACTTTTGTGGTTGATTATTCTATTGATATTTTATTTTCATTCAAATTAACAAAACAATCATTTAGTACACAAAATATAAAAATTCACATATTTTAATACAAATGTAATCAAACAAAGAAAAATTATGAAACACAAAAGTAAACTAAAACTTAACACATTATTATTTGTATTTTTTGTAGTTAAATAATATCCTAACAACAATTATGATATATGAAATTTCATGTAAATTAATGAAAAAAAATCCAAAATTGGTGTAGGGATAATAAAAATGGTCCAACATAATAAATCATTTTTTACACAAAAAATAATATTTTTAAAAATATATATTTTAAGTAATTATTATTCATAAAATCAATAAATATATATGTTACGTAATGGTAAACATGGTAAACTAAATAAAAATAAACTGCAATAAACAAACATTTCTACTGATTCATTTTAATACATGTTTTAATAAAGAAACAAATTACAATATCTTTCATTTTATGAAATTAAGAAAAGAAAACGAGAAATAAACATATATTACCTATAATATTGTGAATGTAATAATGTATTTTTTTTTCAAAATTCCTTTTTCATGATCATTCCTTATGTCACAAACCAGTCTACAACATGCTCATCATTATTATATATTAATCATTACATGGAACTAGGGATCTCAAATAAATCAACATCTTCATCAAGTTCATCATTAGAAATATATTATATTTTTTCTTGGAAAACAATAGACCAATGCATATAATATTGATTAGGAATAATGAATTTTTTTATGTGTTTCCATTATAAAAGTATCACCAATGTCTTCCAATCTATTCATATTAATATGTTTAATTTTAAAATCATCATGTCTGACACTATTGATAATGATAATTCATTTGAATAAAACATTGGATCATTAATTTAAATGTAATTAACCTCCCATTTTTTTTCAACAAATCCATATTATGCACTTAATGAAGAAATTGGGGTTTTGTATTTAGAACTCGAAAAATGCATTGCTCCTACGAACACCAATACACCACTATTCGAAACTGCACTTTTATTGTCCTAATATTTCATATAAAATGTATATCCATTTATGTCACACCCAGAACATGTTATCACAATTAAACTTGGACCACCCACTAATCATCTTAATGTCTCTCATGAATTTGATCTACTAAGCATGATCTTTTTAAAACAGGGAATTTTTTTGTTATACTCATTCAAAATCCATATTTATTTCTTCTCTGGATGACATTGTTTCAATTCATTAATATGCATTGTTATATATGGTTGAGCATTAGCCATGTTATTCAAGATGCATCAATATACCTTATTCATCTGTTCAACTGACAAGGATTTGACTTTGAATCCTTGAATCCTCTTTCCCTCATTATTAAGTCGTTCATGGCGAGATGGAGGTAAAACAATGTGATCTTACATAGACAAGAAGCATGTTCAAAGCTATATAACCTTCTTAGATAAATACTTTTCAATAATAGAGGCTTCATGTCGATATGGATTCTTAACATACCCTTCAATATCTACATATACCTTTCAAAAGGATACATCCAACGTAGATATACAGGTCCAAACATATTTATTTTGCAAACCAAATAAACCATTATATGAACCATTATATCTAAAAAAGATGGAAGAAAATACAGTT
Organism: Viscum album; assembly: GCA_963277665.1. Classification (NCBI taxonomy): domain Eukaryota; kingdom Viridiplantae; phylum Streptophyta; class Magnoliopsida; order Santalales; family Viscaceae; genus Viscum; species Viscum album. The sequence continues at coordinate 1,691,353,488 of OY728143.1, read as the reverse complement.
ACAATTGAAAAAGATAGAAATTTCCTAGTTTTCCAAAATTTTCATGGCACCCAGATCAATCACCTTATTACAAATTGAATTGTAAAAATAACACACCTTCATGATAGTCTTTCAGAAAAATATGGGATGTACTATACACAATGCAACTCGTAGAAGTTGTTGCATCATGACGTGAAAATCATGATATTTCGTACCTATCAACTAAAAATCCTTCAAAGTGGATTTTTTATATTTGAAGAATAACCCTTCGACACATAATATCATGAAGACACTAACAAAATCCAATTATCTCTCTCTTGATTAATGTATGACATGCTGGGGGAATTTTTTTTCTTTCATTTGGATTTGTAGCTAACTACAAACATATTCCCATTGATATTAAGTCTAATCATGCATTAAAACGATCTTTAGTCTTTCATTTAATATGTAAGAAATGTTCCCTTCAAACCGTCATACATATCCTTCTACTCTTAGATGACATCAATGTTATGTTTCAATTTATGATATATCTAATATGGTATCTCAAAAAATATTGACTCTTTCTCCTAAATATGTCTATCATTGCCAGTTTTATATGCCTTTCCCATTGTCATAACATGGTTTTGAACCCTGTCAAAATACTCATAAGTGGATAATGGTTTTGGAGCAGTATCAAATTCTTGTGAACTATTGAATGCCTTTTTTTAATTATCTATAAGATTCATCCATAGGAAATAAATTTCATTTACCCATGTATAATATTTTCATCCAATGATGCAATTTACAAAATGAAGTATGTTGTTCGCAAATTGGACATACTTTACGCCCCAAAACACTATATCCAGACAAATTATCATACATCGGGAAGTCATTTATAGTGGACCTAATCACTACAGGCAGTTGAAATTATTAAATTTTATAAGAATCATATACCCTAATACCATCCTCCCATATGAGTTGAAAATTCTCAATTAATGGTGACATGAAAACATCAATATCATTTTTGGGTTTCTTTGGTGTAGAGATCATTAAACTCTATATGACACATTTACGCTATATAAAATATTTATGAGATTGGATGAAAATTACCAATAAAAAATTCCATGAAATATGCATGCAACTAAGGATTTGATAAGGATTCATTCTATCCATACAAAACCCAAGACTGAGATTACTAACTTCATTTCCGAATAGAGGATACATCTCATCAATTTTCTTCCACTATAGAAAAACTACTAGATGATGTATTTTTCCATCACATATCATCTCATCAGCATGACATCATAACCTTTTTTCATCATGTATATTTGAAAAAAGTCATTTCAAATATGGAATTATAGGAAGATACCAAAATAAATTGGCATGGATCTCTATAATATCTACATAATCCTATGATTTTTCTTCCAACTTATACCATGATGTCCCACATTTAGGTTACTCTGACAGAAATCCATTTTCTTTCATAAATATCTCACATCCATTTAAGAAGGAATTATAACCAAATCCCATTGGGCATAATATTTTATTGGCCTTATAATGTGAATCTATCAGATCATTGTCTTTAAGATGAATATTTTTCAATAATTATAGCATCTTTGTAAAACTTTTGTCACTCCATCCACGCTTCACCTACAGGTTAATCAATATTAACACCGAAGATAAAACCATGAAATCTATATAACCATGATAAAAATGTTTTTTAGCATCACCATGTTGATGCTCAATTCTTAGTTCTTTCTCAATTTGTTCTACATATATTTGATGAGTCATTTCTTCAATTTCATGAATGTCACCATCTTGAAAACCATTATCATCAGTATATCTAAAATTTTACCCAATTTCACAATTCCAAATCCAAGGGAAATAACACAGATTAAAACTATGAAAAATTAAATGATATTTAATCTCTATACTTTTCAACTTATTTTTATTTAATAATTGTAGGCATGGATATAAAAACATGTCATTGTTTGGAACATTTCATTTAGAAAATTCCCAAAAAGTAACAACAGATTCCCCATATTCACCACTCATTTGATCTGTTGTAATCCAACATCAACTCATTATTACCTATAACAAATATCCAAATTATACATCTTGTAAATATATTCCAATTTTAAATTTTTTAAAAAATTTCATAATTTTAAAGTAACACAATTTTAAAAAATATAATAAATATATGCATATTTAGAAAATATAATTAAAAATTTAACCTAATAATGGAAGATACATTTAATTATAAATGATAAATCATAAAAATATAGTCATGAAAATATTTTCAAAATGAAAATATTGTTATATTTTATATTTATACGTAATATTCCTTAATTTGAAAGTAACACAATTTTTAAATATAAAACAGATATATTCTTATTTGAAAATTATAATGACATAGTTTTTGACAAATAAGATATAAAACCACTAAATTAAAGAAAACACCATCCAATATGGTTATATATTATTAATCCATAACAACATGAGATTTTTTACTTAATTTTTATCCTAATTTTATGAAACATCAATGTAAGATGTTTAAGATTTTATTGAACTAAAATATTTTCTTTGTTTAATGTAATTTTGATTGTCACATTTATGTGTTTTAACATTCTTGTTGAGTTTTTTGTGTGGAAAATAGTATTTTTGAAAAAGGTCTTGTTGAAAAAGATCTTGTGGAAAATAGTATTGTGGAAAATGGTCTTTTGTAAAGGCCATGATAGGAACCTAGAATTTCGTGGGAAGGTGCATAAAATATCCTTTAAGCATATAAAGTTATAATGAATTCATTATCTATATGTATAATTGTCTTTTATTATATCGATGATTGTCTCGTCCATTTATAACACTTGAGGGCACATAAAAAATATAGATGCGGTAAAATGGTATGGATATCTAAATGAAAATATGTATATAATTTTATATCCCTAAAATACTCATTCGAAATAATGTAAGTAGCTAAATGTAAAACATCATTGAAAAAAATTCTAGGATACTTATGATAAAACAATATCCATATATTAAACCACCTTTAACAATTAATTCTGAAAGAAATGATGAATGAATTCCCAAAACATAGATTTAGGGCATCTGTGAAAGACCAATGATTTATAATATGACGGATGGGTTGGATCTGGGACATTTGACTGACATGGGGTTAATAAATACATCATACCATAAACCATTTTTATGATCTTTACACTAATAAACACACACTTTGAATACATTTTAGAGAGTGTTTGATTATTTTAAAAAAATAAAAAACCTTCCTAAAACCCACCCATTCCAGAAAACCCAAATATAGAAAAAAAACCATTCATTTCCTTTTTGAAAACACACTTCTTCAAAATTCATCAATATATTTAATTAAGAAAAATTATATAATAATAAAGTAATAAAAACAAAACACATCAAGGCACCATAGAATCAATAAGATAACGGAATGAAAAATTTATCATGGTTTCACAAAAGGAAATAAAACTAGAGAATTTGATAAAATAAATGATGGTGATCCCCTATAATTCAATCGACCATCACTAAGTTTTAAGGAAAATTAAATAGAACCTATGGTATGATTGTTCAAGAAAGAAAAAATTAAATAGAATAATTTTTGGATATTTTAGGTCAAATCCAAAACACAAACTATCTATCTAGTCTACAGTTGCATAATCATCCCCCCAGCCCTGGTATCACATAACTAGGGGCTCTAGAACTCATCTACACTGAACTACTAGAGAATAAATCTTGACCTCTATCTGAGTTACTTGGGTTCCAATGAAAGTAAACCTACTGGATATGTGCAAATAATGAATCATTAGATTAGAATATCAACTAAAAAAATTCATATACATAATTATCATATCCCCACAAATTCCCTTGCTAACCCATTTCCAATTAAACCACATTAAAATTTCAAATAAACTACACCCCCCTTAGGGTCCAAAATTCATAACAATAATAAAAACATTAGGAGGGCCAGAAAAGGGTCCCATATTCAATATGAAAACACTCTTATAAAGTTATAAATGAGCCTTTGAAAAAATGAACTCAGAATTTCAATTCATTCCCACCATTTAGGATCCCAATTTTAAATTTTCCACCAAAATGAATCCATGGTAAACCTCATATAAAACCATTTAAACTATAAACCATATTAGTTGGAAATAATTTTTAAAATCCATCCATTTTCTTCTTTTCAAAAAAATACATAAAAAATGCACCATTTATATTCCAATGACCAAAATGAGTTAAAAATATTCAATAAAAAATATCATTTTGAAAAAAAATATAAATTCTTTTTCAAACACTTAACATTTGAAACATCTTTCTAGAATCTAGAAAATCAATAAATTTGGATTATACCAAGTGATTAAAATAGTAAAAATATGATGAAATGCAGTTAGACTATCACATGTAGATTTAATTTTCAAACATGTAATTATAGAACATATATAATTAAATTAAATGTATATTAATGTCTCCTATAATGATGAAGCTCAATAAATTAAATAAGATCCCTTTATAATATTAAAACACCCAAAAACACCCAAATTAGAACCATTCATAAACCCTATTCTCATCCATATTTATAATATGGTTTATAGGGATAGACATACAAAGAATAAATGGGTGTATGGAAGATTATAGATGATGAAAAATAATAAAAGGGATATTGAACAAAAGAATCTTCTTGAGAGTTTCAAGTCATGTAGACAGAGGTTCCATAGAAAACATGATTAATGAAGTTTTCAAAATGATTTTGTAGGACATGGGATTAAAGATTTGAATGTAGGGTTTCTGCATAAGAGAGAATGAGTCACTGTCGCTTGAATGAAAAATTTCAGAATAACACGAAATGGGCTTTCATAAACTTTTTAATACATTTATCATGTCAATTATAAAATAACTGATGTGATAAAATGATTTATACTGTCGCTTATTATTTAAACAATGTGATAAAATTCTTTATCACATTAGTTATTATATAACCGATGAAATAAATAGGATTTATCATGTCAGTTATGTTATAACCAACATGATAAATCAATAAAATTCATTTTTTACATCATTTTTAGTAGAACAGACAAGACAGAAAAATTCAACTTTTCACATTCATTATTTAAAATATATGTAAAAAAATTTAACATGGTAAATACTTTGTGTATTAGTGTATGTTCCACACCATGTGAACATACAAAAAAGTATGTCTTCCTCTTAGTTGATTTATTAGGAATACCACAGAAATTCACATTTTTAATCATATATCATGATAGCTAATTCTATATAAGCACAAAATCATTCTCTTTAGTCATTATCTAATTGTGTAGCTCATAGCCTCCAAATTTTCCATCAGATTCAATGTTAACACTATTCCATATGGTTCCCTCCATTGAATAAAATAATAATTAAAAGTATGAGAAACACTTATTTTAGAGGAAAACTATATAATAATGTGAGATCGCTTATAATATTTATAAATTATGGAACCTTCCTATAACTCCTTAGGCTTATCCTTCGAGATGTCCCTAAACATATCCTTAGAAATTTCCATGGGGATTTCACAAAGGGTTTATCATTATAGTTTCCATAGAATTACTAAATATTCACTATGATACCAACTATAATGAAACAAGAATGATGTACATAGACATTACATCATTTCTATGGAATCGTTCATACATTACCCAAACACACACCCAAAGACCGTATTACTTTAGTGCCTTTGGAAACATGGAATAAAATTTCATCTTATTTACTAAATGATCTTTATAATATCCCATAAATATATTCCCATTTATTATTCTAATCTAAAACCATTCATTATAATCTAGTAAAAAGAAACATTTGAAAAGGGAGAGCTTAGATGCTCCATAAGGGTAAACAACGGAGATATGAAACATAAATTTAAAGGTATAAAAATATCAAACTAACATTTGAAAACTATACCATGATTATACCATATAATAATATTAAGTCCTAGAATAAATCTTTGAAATTCATAAGACATAAATAACAAAATAAAAACATTTCTGTAGAACATAAAATTGTCGAAAACACATAAGAATATGAAATAATTTCCATATTATTCAAGACTCATTTCCTAGACAATCATAGTGACAAATTTCCTTTACTAAACCAAGTTTAATCCCCATTCTAGCCCTGATTTACTGAACCAAGGTTAATCATATTCCATTCTTATATTACTAAACTAATAAAACTCATGTTCTAATCTTGTATTACTGAACCATGATTACTTTTATTTCAGTATGGTATTACTGAACCAAATTACTCTCGTTCATGTCTTGCCTATCTAATAAGATATAAATATTTAACCAATTTATTAGAGGAAGATATTGGTCCCACCTACCACACTATTATAACCATACATATATGTTCCATAGGAACGTAAATCATTTATAATATTAGAACCCATTGAATGAAATGTGTTTCACTAGAATCAATTAATCATAACAGAAACCATGTAAAAGAAATGTTTTTTATAAATATCATTCCATCATAAAAACAAGTCATTGTTATAAATAACTATAATTTTATAATTAAAACATACCCCCGATAAAATATAAGTAAAATAAAATAATCTTATTATATATGAAAAAATGGTTCTCAAATATCATTTGAAATAATTCTTAAGGAAAATATCATTGCCACATTGAAAAATTCATTTTAAATCATAAAATATTTAGCAATAATTATTCTTTTAAAATAAAATTTAAAAAATAGATTTAATATTTCAAAACCATTTGAATTGTTTTTCATGAAAATGGATAAAATTTCATATTAAATACCTTTAATGTTTTTGAAAATATTTTTTAAAGGAACACAGATTTCCAACTAAATAGATGATAACAATACATGAATCATATAATATCCATAAAATTAGGATATTCATGATACAATAAGTAAAAGATTATTATATTATCCTCCAAAAATAATATATTTTCATAATATATCATGTTTCTCAATGAAGGGAAAATGAGACAATATTAGCTTACCGATTTGGTAAATTTTGAATCATAAATCCCCTGAGAGATAGATCATCAAATGGATATGTAAATACCCTTAAAAATAAGGATAATACTAATAAAATAAATTCAGGAGAATTATATACACCACATATAATAAATAGGCAGTGAAAATATATTATATCTCCCTAAAAAAATAAGTGAGACAGAAATCCCTTACTATTTCAGTAACATTAAAATCATGAACCCCACAAAAGAATAAAATAAATTAACGCTTTGAATATAAATAAATATAGGGAATTATTGATATAAAATTTCATTTGTAAGTATATACACCAAAAAAAGGAAGATATTGGTTAATATGGCATGTATCTTAGGGAAATAAAAAGTGATATTAAATTCACTAACATAAATTCTTAACATCCTTCACACACGTTAAAATTTTCTCTTCTTCAGAACTACTCCTTCAGATATCTTCTAAAGGAATATAGAGTTAGTCTTTTGGGGATAAAAACTCCTCTATAATGTGGATAGTTATGTTTATAAGGGAATTCAGAAGGGATTAGTCGAGTTAGAAGGCTCAATGTGGTTTGACTAAGTGAGTGAGTAGGTGCCCTTTAATAATTGAAGTGAGAGGCACTTTTGGAACTTCAGAAAATATTAATTTATAATAACTTCAATATCCATCCAAATACCTCCAACATGGAATGGATTAGAATATAATATGATATAATGTTGTAATATAATCAAACAATATATTTTTTTACATGTATTTTATTAATTACAACCTTATCATTTTGAATAACCCTTAACTAACCTATTTTATGTTTAACTTAGTAAACAAATTTTGAACATTAAAACAACGTAAATTTTATATTTTTGATGTCCATTATACCATAAATAAATAATTTAGAACATTTAAGACAATATTTTAAAAAAAATTATTTTTCAAGAAGTTTTATTATTTTTATATAATTTAATAAAACATTATTTTGATAAAATATCAATAGTGTCAATTTACACATTATTCCTTGCATGGATTTTTAAACATATCATGATAACCGATAAAACTAAAATAAAACATTTTATTATATCACTAGGATGTTAATGGAATCTGAAAAACTATTTTATTACTTTAATTATCTCCAATTAAATATATTTTTATATATTTTAGTTACATTTATTTGATATTTCCCTTAAAAAATAATTATTACATCGGCGTTGTGTAATTATTTAATTTTTTTTCTTTACTAAATAATGAAAATAAAATATAATGATAATGATAAATATTCTATATTTTATAAGAATATTTATAATATAATTTTAGCTACAATATAACCCTATAACAAAAATTATATATTTATTAAAAACATAAGTGATACATATTTATGTTCTTATTAAATAAAATATTATAACTTTCATAATTTCACCTAGGTGGCCCAAAATGTACAAAATAAATCTATATCATGAATAAATATTTATTAAGGTAATAATTTACTTTTAGATTCATTCATAACATTCTTCGGTCCCAATGTGGAAACATAAGAGATATTAAAGATAAAGAAAATGACATTTTGTCTTTCCTTTATTTAAATATTATATAAGTCATTTTTGTTGAAACTTTTCCATTAAATTACCTGATTTTGATACTAATGTGTTTAGGGTCAAATTTAATTCATGAAATATTTTTTTTCATTTTAGGGTCATTTTATGATCATTATAATTTTACTTTCAACCAACATTACTAAATTTACCCTTTATCTTGGAAATAATATTTACCAAGGTTATTATTTATATTGAACAAAAATAAAAGGGAACTATTTAATAAATATGTAATTTTTTAATCAAAATTTGAAATACATTTTCAAAAATTCATCGAACGATGTTGCAGAATTTAATTTAAAAAAAATTGGAATAATTCTATGAAAACCCGATTTTTAAAAAACACCCTTTTTAAAATGTATAATGTTTTTATAATAAATTATAAAATAAAATTATTTCCAAAAACCATAATTGTATTATATAAAATTATAATTTAACTAATTTATATTTTAAAATTATTGAAAACATAATTTCTACCTTTCAAAAACTTCAAAAGAAAATATATTTTTCAATAAAATCTCTATATTCACTATTCATTATTACGTGAATCATATCAAAAATATTCAAAAAAATAAACCAAATTAAATTGTTATATTACTAATTCAAATAAGAATTTATTTCTTCAAATATAATTTGTAAAAGTGTAAAAAATATATTTAAAATATGTGTGCTATCAAAACACGTCAAAATTGTCTTTTTTGAAAAATATTTATTGTGTGCATAAAATTGATTTAGTTATTATATCAAGTCTATAAAACTAAAAATATTCAAGTTAAATATTAAATTTGATGTTTCATTAATTTAATCCAACAAAAGTTACTTGTTTATTCATTTTTAAAACACATTTGTGCACATCTAAATTGTTTTTAAGAAAAACATGTCTATTCATTTTAAAAAAAGATTTACATTCATTTATAATTAATTGTTCAAATAATTATGTGTAAGACATTTCATAATTTATTTAATCTTTTTCATATCCACATTTATAATATCTATTTTATAATGGTTTTGATTAAATAATTATTTTAATAAATAAATGATGTTTTGTAGAAACTCAGTTTTGCGTGTAAATGCAATGTTAAGCTGGTGTTGTGTGTAGCACAAGCTTAACATGGTGTAACCTGAAATGAAAGATATTAGATAATTTAAAAATATATTTCATAAAAATATCATGTTGTTAAATTAATACCTTCATCAATCCATACAAACTCTTTTTCTATTTTCAAATAATATCTTTTCCTTTAATCTAGGAAAACCACTTGTGTTGAACTATGGAGACATCTTCCACTAGGTCTCCATGAATAAAGGTATTATTATAACAAATTATTTAAACTCTAATACTTATATCTATACAATAATAAAAACATAATGAAAAAATTTAACTTAGACATTGATTAAAAAATTTCTGTATAATCAACACCCTTATTCTATTGATATCCCCTCACAACAAGTCGTTCCTTTTACCTTCTACTATGACCATCCACTTATTGAATTAGTAAACCAATTTTATGCAATGATTTAAGTCCTATTAGTAAAAATATGAAATCATAAATTTTATTTTATATAATAATAATATTTCATCATTTATTTATGTCATCACTTTCTTACATCTTTCACCCAAAATTCTTCCTCATGACACTTTGGTTCTCCACTATTAGTGAATGAAAAAAATTTATAAACCCATAGAGTTGTTTTAATCATCATTATATGGTTTATCTTTTTAGAGGGATAGTATTATCTATATTATATTATGAAAATTTAAATCACCCTTAGAAATACATTCATACATGAAATATTTGAAAACAATATCATCCCATGTGACCCCTTCATGTTTATCCTGTTTAGGAGAAAATTTATAATTTTTTCCACTCCAAGATTCAACAACATGAATATCCATATAAAAACATATTCATTAGAGATAAGTTTTTTCTTATATTTATTTTCTTATTTTCATCATCCAATAAGTGATAACTAATCTGTGAATTACCTTAACTAATAGATAATGTTTTTTAGAATTTAGCGTACAACTTATTCCAAAAACCCAAGTCAGTATAAATATAATATAAGAAACCAATGATTTTTATGTGTCATAAATCTACCTCTATTAATTTCTATATAAATATTTTAATTTTATCCCTAAGAGATACAAAAAAATTAAAATTCTCATGTATTCTTCCATATATATTACATTTAGAATAAATTTCACAGGTATTAGAAAATGAAACCTCATATATCTAGAACACTCAATTTGTGTCATGTTCATGAATTTTATAACATCGTTATATTATGGTATCGTGAAAATATTCATTTCAATTTTAATTTAATTGGACATATTTATTTCTATAAACATCCAAGAAACATACTCACCATAACTCACAATTCTCAAAAATTCACCTTTATCCCTATTTTAGACTCATCAAAACACATTCATTTCAAAAATATAAAAAAACAAGACTTATTTTTACAAAAATAAATATTTCTATTTATATTTTATTATAAAATTGAAATAAAATAATAACCTAATCCTATAAGATAATATATTTATTCATTGTGCTAAAATTTGGAATTTATAAACTCTAGTTTTCTGGCCTATGGTGTTTTGCCTCCTTTTGAAAAAGAATATTTCTTTTATCTTTGAAGAAAAAAATACTCAAAAAATATAAGGTTGACATATTTTATATTTGGTATAATTCAATTAAAATATAGGATCCTCATTCAATTTTCAATCATAGGACCCAATCTATAATTCTATTTTTTATAATTTACTTATATTCAAGGTTGTCACCATTTTCTTGGAATCACTTGTCATATAAAGTGTTCCAATCTCCTCTCCTCAGGATATAACCATTAAACCATTTGTGGATCTCCGTGATTCCATAAAAATTATGACCCAATATACTGTATCATCTATTTATCTGATCTTAATTATGTTTCATTAATTTCCTTATATATATAACATTAGTTAACAACCGTAGATTTTTATTTTGAATTTTATTTTTTATATCATTTTTTTAAAGAATATCAATATGTTTTTCATCATAAATTTTGACCTTCTAAAAATTACATGGTATAAAATTTATAGTAATTAAATTATAATTATTGAATAAAATGAATGAATAGAGTATAATATCAATGACTCTATAGGACATTCGACATTGAGAACCAATGTATCATAGTAGCTTTCTGAGGTAGTGTTAATATATTCTCTACTAGAAAATTTTTAACATTCCTTCCTATCATTATTTTTATCTCCCTTGTTTCCATAACCCTAATAATTTGGACCTTTCCCTATTGATTTCACATAGATATATCAAATATATTAATAATTTATTCTAAATTATCTGAGATTCGGTGGTCTTCCCATATCATTATTGCTTATCATGGGTCCTAAAAAATTTCATAAATAACTATTTTGAACATATATGTTTAATATTAGATATTTAATCTCATTTATATTTAATTTTGAAGTTCCTAAAGAACTTATTAATGATCAGACTATCGTATTATAGCTATCTATAATATATAATTCTATAAGAAATACTAGTATTTTGATAGTGAACAAAATTTCAAAGAACATCAATTCATATTAAAAAATATTGAATTTGTTATTGTGATATGTGATAGATTTACATTCATACAACTATAGGTAGAGTTATATATTCATCAACAACACTTTATTAAACATGAAAGGGTTATTGTATATGTTTAATAATATATTTATTAAAACCACAATAGTTACTCCACCGTAATGTTGTACACACCATTTCATTCCAATTTATTATTTATGATTTCCAGGAATTCCTCATATAGAAAGGCCCAATCCAAATTTTTCATCTTTTATAGTTTTCCCATGTTATTAGTTAGTGTATCTCCATCTTGTACATATAATATTTAACTTTCATCTTCCAGAACCAAAATTTGTTTTAAGAAATGTGATTAAAGTTCACCATTCATTCATATAATTCAATTTTGGGAGACAAAATTTCAACAATTGTTAGGAGAATTTAAAACTTCATTTTATGGAATAGATGTATATTCTTTTCATTCACTGCAATTTTAAATAAATAGATTAAAACTAAAAAATATTGAAATAAAAATCCATATAAAATAAATTAAACAACATAAACAGATTAAGTGAATATTGTCCTCGACATGAAATAAACCCTACTCCATTTAGACACTTTTAGAATATTGAAATAATAATGTACCTATTACCATATCATGAAATAACATTCAATCAATATACTATATAATATTAAAATTTATAATTACGATATAAAATTATCAATTAATATAATTTAATTTTCTCCCAATTTTCTCTTATAAATCGTTATAAATGATGTATTCTCAAGACGTTGTTTTGGTTGATGTATCTATATGTATTTTGTTCTTGATTTTTATCATTTATCATTTTTGATGGTTTGGTACTGTTTATCCATTTTTACTATTGGTGCGGTTCCTTTTTCTTTGGATCAAACAATAATTTTTTTATATACTCTCTTTTTATATTTACAATGCTAATTTAGTATTATTTTATAGGAGGGTAATTGTGGTTTTTTGTAATTTATGGGGTTTTGTTTTATCATCAATATCTAGTATTGGTTTTACATTGGTGTTCTATGTTCTTAAATCACATTTCATAAAGCAATCAAGTTATCTTATGAAACTTTTAGATTTCATGACTTATGTATGGTATAGATCATTAAATATGACATGTTCCCCATTTAGATTATGAATGTAACATTGTCATTTATGATTCATTTAAACCTTTTTATGGTCCCATATAATGGTATGGAAAAGAAAATAGTGGTTAATTTTCAACCAGAAAACAACTACACTAGTTAAATGGGTAATTCGGAATTTAGGGGATTTAAGATATAAACTACACAAACACAATTGGATTGATGAATTAGATATATGATGTGAATGTAGTAAATTTAATAAATAAAGAGAAGAGATATAATAAAGTGGTTCAGATATACTTGATCCTATGACTACACTACTAACCCTCCATATGAGAGTATGGATATCTGCTAGAACTCACATTTCCTTTGAATGAAAATCCAATATAACACTGCATTTTAAAATGGGTGTGAAATGGGCCACATATAAATAGTGAGAGTTCGTGGGGGGGGTGAATATGGGAATTCAGTTCCTTTTATGTTTCTTCAATTAAAAACATTTTATACCTATTACGATGTAGTAAAATTTAGTTATAAACATATAAAAAAAATAATGTAGAAACAAAACAATCACAATAGTTTTTTACAAGGTTCACTACTCAAAATGAGCAACTATATCATTTCAATAATCAATTAAACCCATGATAACACATTCCAATAGAATAAAAAAATGGATTAAAAATGTCAATAGATCATCCATAAACCCATGACATCCAATCTATCTCTTTATCCATGTAATGTGATACTATAAAAATAGAGATATATAATCCAAAAACATAAAAATAAGAGAATATTTTAATAGAATTGAACTATATAAAGTTTATTATGATCTTATTCCTCTACTTATTCTCCTTATTTTTCCTATTGTTGTAATTCCTAACCCTAGAATCCTTAAGACAATATATTATATTATTACATTCTCAGGATTAAAATGAATCAAATACAGAAGGACCAATCAATTTATCATTTTTGGAAAAAATATATTACATACTCAATCCTTACATTACAATTCAAAATATAAAATTCAATAAAGTCAATCCTTTAATAACTCTATTATTCTTCTATCTTAACCCTATATATCATTCAATATACACATATTGGCAACCTTGTAAAAATAAAACATTAGAATTTTGTAAGCTTAGATGCTCAGTAAAGAAAGCATACATCAGAATCTATTAATAATAATAAACATAAACATTAATTCGAAGGGTATTACTAAAACACAAAAAATTTTTGCAGAGTCTTCATCATAATATGACAAGAATAAATAATACCATATAAAATAATCACATGATGTAGACATCATAACCATGGATATTCTTCTAGTCTAATAATCACTTAGAATATTAATAAATAATCTCATAATGAGTGAATTAATAATAAAGAACATCATAAACATACCATCAAGTCTTTGGCCAAGACACCATATATAAATGTGAAAGACATCATCCAATACCCAAATTAGTTTTTCTTATGAGACCTACCAATGCATCAAGGGGCTATAACAAGCCCCCCTTGTTTCTTAATAAGTACAATTAATTCTATATATGAAAAAATAAACAACAAAAATGTTCTTATTAAAAAAAATATCATACAAAATGTGAATACTTTAACCATAAACCATGAATGGTAACAAAATATAACATTCACATTCAAAATGATGATAAAAAATTCAATAAAATATAGTGGATGTTATCATATGAGATATACCTCAATCAAAAATAATATTAAAAAATGGATGTTGAAATAAATTAAAATAATCTATTAAAATCATAAAAACATTCTTGAGAGATATTCATATTTTTTACAACGAAATGATATATTTAAAAGGCTTCACAATTTAAAAAAATAGATTTTCATATAAAATGATCTAGAAAACATGTAAAGGATGATACAAAACATCAAGGAATCATGATAGTGGAAAAATACTCTCATACTATATAAGTTAAAAATAAACATTGTTTGCACATTTTTGTTGAAAATTTTATAAAGTACCTCATTTTAAAAACTCAAAAAATGATTCCGTTCAAACAATTATATAATAAGTTAAACAGGGGTAAAAGACTAAACTAATTAGTAGGATAGTAGTAAAAATATTTTTGAAAATAGTTTTTATAAAGCATGGATGTGGATGATAAATATTCCCAAGAATTTACACATATATAAACAAACCCAAATAATAATGAGACAGTGAAATTAAGTCTTACCTTGTACTTTACTTAAGTTGAATGTGTGTTATACTATTTTATAATGGTTTAAAACATGTTATTAATTTATACTAGAACCATATCCATATTTAGGATATCATATATGATATTCTTATATTGTTTATTATTAATATTATGTTATTACCATTGTTTCATGTGTTAAATGCATCATTTTGTTAGGCTTGTTTTGTCGGGTAATTCATGTTTCGTATGTATATGATATATATCCTTTATATAGAAAATGATATTAAATTCAAAGATAATATATTTAAAAATTATATACATTATTATAATAATTTTCAAATGATTAACTTGTAAAATGAATCTCATCACTTTACGAAATGGCTGGCCATATATACAAATGAGTGACGATATCATTCTCTTAATAGTGAAAGGGTAGGGTATTATATGGTATATTAATTATAAAGAATAAATATCATATAATATTTATTATTTATATCCATTATATCAATCATTAAACCCAAAAAACAAATATTATCTATAATTTTAATTTTAATTTCAATATTTGTATCCATCAAAATTGTTATTTTATGTAAAATTCACTCATTTTTTGATTTTAGTGGTATTTTGAGCACCAAATAAAAAATGGCCTATTTTTAATTTTAGCTATTTCAAATTATTTCAATATTTAAGGAGTAAAGTATTATATACTTATCCAAATCATGAATTTATTTCCCTTTAAGATTATATACATCCTGGTATTAATTTCCTTCTTCTAGACCCAAATCTAAATCCACCATTTGGATGCCCGAAACCATCTCACAAATTGGGCCTTCAAAACTATTCCTAGATCAAATACATTTTGATGGTGGGACCATATATCTTAATTATACTACCCCATCATGCTAAAATTTAGAGTGTATATGAACACAACATTTCTTAACAATTTTCATGAATGAAGACACACATGAATTGACGGTTTGTAGGGTCATTAATGCATGGGAAACCAAATAAATAGATTATTGAGAGTCTGTCGGGGTAGAATAACTTCCCAGAGTGAAATAGTCATAATTATATCTGCACATTAAAATAAATGATGAACATTTTAGGAGATATGAACAAGGTATTTATGAATAACTTTCATGAAGGTTTCCATAAGTAAATCGGCCATTTAATGGGTTTAACATGTGGAATCTTTTAAAGAAAAATTATGTCCTATAAAAGGAGGTGAGATACTCCTTCTCAAATAATGCCATACCATCATATCACTACCAAGGTTGAAATATCCATTGAGGGAGAGAGTCTATTTAATTATTTTATCCCTCTTTTTTTTTATATTTTTCTGTTTTATTTTTGTTTTGTTTTATTTCAAATTGTAATTTAAATTATAATCTAGTTCAAAATAAACAATTCATGCATTTTGTTTCCTCTAAAATCCATCAATCTTCCCTTTATTTTAATTTTCTCATTTAAATGTATTAGTAATATAATAATAAATTATTATTATTATCTAATTAATTTATTATTATTATAGTCTTTTGTTAAATTTATTTTCTCATTTTCAATCTTCTTTCCTTTTTGAAAAACTATTATCCAAAATATAATAATAATTATAATTATAATTATTATAATTATTTTTTACATCCTCTGTATTCTATATAAATTTAATTTAATTTATTTTAATCTCTTCTATTTTATTTTACACTCTCTCTCATCCACATTCTATTTTTTACTTTATTCTTTTATTCTATCACCCCAATTACTTTTAATATATTCTTTATTTTATTCTATTTATCTTATTATCACTTATACCATTGTGATTTATTATTCTTAGAAATGAGATGCTGACACCAAGACATGGCTTGAGGGGAGATCAAGGTGTTCATGAATATTATTTAATGTTTAATTTTGAATTTGTAGATATAATTTAGTAGAATGAATGGGTGTGGTGAATTTCACCAATGTGGTGACCGCCCATAATGAAATGTACCTCAATCTATCTCTATTGTTTTATTTAATCACTTTACCCCTATCCATTGGTAATTTATTCACACATTAGGGTTGAACTAATCAATGGATGGAAGAACATCAATAGAGCTAGGTCCTAGAAGAAGGAATCTTCTAGACCAAGGAGTGTCTGGTACATTGATTAAAAGTTTATGTGGAATTAAGGGTGCTTAGGCATTCAATGATATTCCACAGTTTCCAAATAAATAATTTTAATTCAAAAATTTGATTTAATGTTTGGATTATGAAATTGAAATCAATCACATAAAATAGAATGATGATTGAATCCAATACTAAACAAAAGACAAAGTGATTTCTTTCCTTAACTCATTCTGTCTGGTTTTCATGTTACAATTTGAATTATTTAATATCATTATTCAAAACCCAAAAATGTTTTACTTTTTAAATTAAATAAAAAACAAAAAATGAGATAGGTTTGGTGATTTAGAAGAACTAAGTGAACAAACTAAAAGGTTTCTCAAGTGAGACAAATTTAGTCAGCCACTGTACTGCACTAGAAAAAAAGTAATTGTTGTTGACCACACCTCATGATAGGAATGTGTCAAAACTAGTGACATTACTATGGATCTAATTTGTTGTTTATTAATTTACTATTTTCACATTGTACATATTTTTTTTTTGTTTTTCTATAAAATTAAAAAAAAACCTAATTATATGATGTATTCAAATTCATATTATTATGCATGGGTAGATTACTTATAGATGTAGTGGAAACCAACACAATAAAAAAATATAAAGATTATAATACAACTCCGGTGAAAGAACATAGATAAAAATTAGAAAAAACAAACAAGAAAACTGATGGAGCATTTGAATATATTCGTGTATTAATGGATCAACCTGGCCCTAAGGCAGAGCAAGAACATGAGGTAGTGGTGGAAGATATTTCACCCCTCATCTTTGAAATAGAAGAAAATATGGAGGTAAAGGTAGAGGTACCCGAAGAATCATTCCACCTCTCTTAACTATTTCTGTAGGAAATATATAAAAGATCATTTTATATTGATTTAAAAGAGGTATATCATGTGAATTTGGATAAATTTTGAAAAATAGGAAGAAATAAAAATTCAATATGATCTACTAATTCATTAGAATATTGAATATAAAAACCCATTTAATTTATCTCAAGCCTTATAAGAGGAATAATCCACCAATGTGGTGGAATTCGAGAAATGTATGGAGGAGATTGAATTCTTCACATCATCAATTGAAGATTGACTCCAAGTTGAAATTCCAATTGGAGGCGATATTAAAGATGATCCAATTCAAGGATTTTACCATTTCATGAACTATTTATCATCTATTTCATGGAAACTAAATTGAGTATCAATCCCTATTATTTTTAATTTTCAAGTCTTGTTGACTCACATTTTTTCATGGGGGAAGATGATGAAAAAATTCACTTGTTGAGGAACACATGGAACTCCTGAAACATATTGGACATCTAACGCAATAATCCCTTGAAGAGATACGAGTGGATATTCCTTGAGAACTTGAAAAAAATATACTTTCTTAAAATGGGGAGAGTCTCATTTTGAATTTTCAAATTATAATTTTTTCAAACTAAAATTACATTATAACTCTTCCTTTGACTATTATTTTACTGCAGTGCATCTGGAGAAACCAATAGATGGAGGATAAGTTGATTAAAAAGTAGCAACGAAGAAGGACGAGGTTTCACACATCATCCAACCCCCACCGTCTATGTTTTACTAATTTGAGAAGAGAGAGAATCTATTATACTATATAAATGGAATTATCCTTAATAAGAACTAATAAGTAGATACTAGGAAAATTCACATGTAGTTTTTCATGGGAATAAAACCCTAATCACCGTAAAACATTGGATAATAGCTGTTAATGCCCTCTAAAGATTGTAAAAATTCAAGTCCCACTAGGGGGATCATTCCATTATTTGTATTTACAATATTTCGCGAAATTTATAATTCAATTTGTTTCTTAGAATTAGTTCAGCATGTAACCGACTCCCTTCTATATTTTTGAGCTTTAATGACATGATACTTGTGTTTAATTGGGTATTTCTCTTTTATAAGTTCATAACGATATAATAAATTCTCAGGAAATGAAGGGGAAGGACCAATATTCATGGGAATGGGTGGTCACGTTTTATTTGCTTATAAAATCTACACATTTTTGTCCAAAAAATGTTTTGAGTTTTAAAGATGAAATTACATGACCATACTTTGATTATTATTTACATAGATGAGTTTCTTAGGAATATTGTAATTCAATGTTAATGATATTGAATGAGTAAAGTTGAAAATTTAATGATTAATGTGAAGTATGGATATTAGAATGATGACTCATGATTTGATGGAATTAATTAATTCATGTAAATGATGTTTCCAAACAATTTTTCATGCATTTAATTTCTGAAATTCACATGAATTGACTTATTATTATTAATCATGTCTTGAGTGATTTTCCAAAATATTATGTCCCATTCCGAAAAGTATTTATAGACCGAGTACATCAGATTTCATTTTTCATCATATTTTATAAGTGATAATGGGACATTCCACCAACTGGAATGTGGATTTGAATTTATCATAACTATGACTGTATAAAAACACATTTGAATTTATTGAGACATATTTTGATAAAACTCTTATCCCTAAAACACCACCATTACATAAATCCTTTATTAACCTATAGAGACCATGGCTATTATAGGTATGGCCCACGTTTTAATCCATTTTTATCCATTCATACATTATTCTTGGAATTTTTCTTAAATTTTAATGTTGAATTGTGGAGATGAAGAGAATCATGGTAAATTGTATGATTTATTTTAGATAGAACAAATGTGGGGGTGATTATTATTGTAATTGTAAAAGTTTGTGAAACCATTCATTGTAATATGTTACTTTTCCCTTGTGGAATATAAAAAAAATCAAAAAAAAGAACAAAAAAATGAGAATATGGGTTGTGATTTGGGTATAATCAAATCACCATTACTAGATTAGTGATTTTTATCATATAGGGTTATTTGGTAGATTTGAGGATTATTTCAATCATTAAATATTTTAAAAAATGAAAAAATCGAAGGGTTCATTGAAAAAGAAAAAAATAATAAAAATGTAAAATATATATTCAAGAGAGGACACAAATAATTTATTATGCATAAACTAATCACAATATATACTTTGGACATTTAGGTATGACATGGTTGATATAAATTAAAGGGGATAATGTCATTAAACTTCTTTTAATTTTAATATCATGATTAATGATTTAATAGTTAAACCTCCTCCATGATCATTAATTTTTAATTTCAATTCTTTCTGACCATAAGCCTCAGAGACATTTAAACCTTTATTAAAATCCCTCTTAATTTTTTTTGTCATACAATTTAAATAAATTCATTATTTTACATGATTTTGGATAGGGACCACGTTCTCATTAGATGATAATTAGTCTACATGAATTGTATAATGTGTGAGGGGGGAAAATAATAAAATGCAATGTTGATCATGATTTGGGATGTTTAATAATAATGAATTGAGGAGCTTGAATGAATGAAAGTAGAAGATCCATAAATTTTCAAAGGGGAAAAGTAAAATACATATATTTAATATTTCTTTGAAAAATGGGAAGTTGAATTGATATTTTATGTGAAATTTTAAATTTTGATTCGATATTGATAATTGTTTTCTTATATTGACAATAAATTTGAATACAGACAACATTGGTGCCCTCAGAATTTCAGTGTTGAAATTTTATTATTGAGGAAAACATGGTTTAATTGTGGGGGAATTGACATAGTAAATATTTTCTATAATTTTAAATACAATTTTAATATTTTTAAACCCAAAATGTATTATTTCAAAGAAAATTATCATATTTTATGATATAAGTGGTATTTTGATGTCAGTTAGAAAAATGGAATATTTTGAATATTAACTTTTTAAATTATTTATGTATTTATTAAATTAATTATTCAATACATATCCAAAGCATGAATTTATTCCATTTAAATATTATATACAACATGGGATTAATTTCATTTTTCTGGACCCAAAGCTAAATCAATGATTTTGATGCCTAAAACAATCTCACAATTTGGTCATTCAAAATTGTTCACAAATTAGATGATTTTCTTATGGTGGGATGATATATCTTTATTAGACATCCTAAATGTGAAATAGTTTGTAGTGGAGACTTGAAATACATTTATTAAAAACTTTCACGATGGAAGCCATGTATTAATTGGCTATTTTCAAGGTCATTAATTCATGGGAAACATGAGGTACGAAATATGGAGAGTCTATCTGGGATGTTTTAATTCTCATAGTGGAAAATTGAATAATGTTCTATAAACATGGCCATATATGCTAAAATATTGAGTATATACACAAAAGAAAATATGAAGTAATCCAAATAAGAATCATACATTTAATTGGTCTTACACATGGAATATTTCAAAGGGAAATTGTAGCTCATTAAAGGAGGAGAACTCATCCTTCCCAAACCATTCCATACCATCATATCACCACCAAGGATGTCACGCCCAGACTTCGTTGAGGTGAAAATTTAATTTTAATTTTTTATTTCATAAATTAATTGCATGTTTATTTAAATTTTTTGGTTGTAGCATGGGCTGAACCCGGTGCGGGTTGCCCGTTTTTGAAACGGTGTGCGTGCGTGGGCCTTGTGATGCTTGGCGCACGAGCCGGGCATGGGCAAAGCCATGCGGCTTTTCTATTTCAACGCGTAGTGCCCGTTGCACGGATGTTTCAAATAACAGATGGTTAAATTCAGTTTTATTATTATTATTTACATTATTATTATTGTTACTATCATTATTGTTATTAGTATTATTATTATTATTATTGTTGTTATTATTATTAGTAGTAGACCCCCTTCATTTTACTTTATTTTATGTTATGTTATTTTCTTTTATATTATTTTATTTTCTTATTACTTGTTTTCTTTATTATTTTTTTTATTTTCATTGTTATTTTTCTTTTCCCCCTCTCCCTACTAAACCTTACCCTAGCCTCCACCCTATTCTTTTTTTAATTTATTACATATTTTTCTTTTTTTTCCTCCTCTTTCTTCCTCCCCACGCACCTCCTCTCTCCCGATTTTTTTTCTTTCTTCTTCTTCCCTCCCTTCCTCCTTTCTCCTCTCTCCCGCTGCCTTTCTTCTTCCTTCCTCTCCCTTTTTTTCTCCTTATTCCTCTTCCATCCTTCCTTTCTTCTTCCCTCCTTCTCCACTCCCCTTCCCATCATTTCCCTCACCCTCTGTGCTCCCCAACCCCTGCTCACCCTCACCCGTGTGCTCCCTCCATCCCCCTTCCCTCACCCACCGCGTCTCCCCATTCTCTCTCCCCGTCAGACCATTTCTTCCTCCCATCTGTACCGCGCCTGCTGCCACCTGCATACCCCGGCCACACCTCCTCTCCTCCTTTCCCAGACCGACAAGCTGGCACCATGCTTATGATCACCGGACAGCAGCCGCCGCAACCCTCCGCTTGCCGGACAGCAGTCGCCGCCACCCCCCGCTCGCCGAACAACCATCGTGCCGCCCCTCAGTTGTATTTCCAACGTTTTATTTGGTCGGAGGTTTGATTTTAATTTATTTAACTTGATTTTGTTTAATTTTTAATTTTTTAACTAGTAATTATTGAATTTGTTAATTTTCCAATTAATTAATTAAATTTGTTTTAGTTGTTAATCGACTTATTTAGTTTTTGTTTAAGTGTTAAGTAATTAATTTCTTGTTATTAAATTTGTTAAATATTTTATTTATTTGAATTGGTCAGATTGATAAATAATTTATTTAATTTGGTAAGTTGTTAATTTACTTAATTGATTATTATTAAATTCGTTAATCATCTAATTTAATTGAAATTGTTAAATTGTTAATTAATTTATTTAGTTAGTTTTGGAATTTTATACTTATTAATCAACTTAAATAACTATTTTGGTTTAATTGTTGATTAATTTATTTAATTATTACTGAAACTGTTAAAAGATTATTTGAATTATTTCATTGCTGATGTTTATTTTTTATTTTTATTTATGGACTGCTGATGTTTCACTGGGTTGGCATTGAGGGTATTTTGTCCACTGTTGTAGGACCCTTTTGATGGCTTCTTACGGTGCGACCGTTGCACATTGAGAGTATTGCGCCGTGTCACTTCACGCACCTGTTTGAGGTAGGTGGTTTCACATGCTTCTTTGTTTGATTAATTTAATATGTCTTTTATTTAAATACTGCTGTGAGTTGTCGGTTTTACTGGTAGAGCGTGGTGGTTTACTTTTATTAGTGGCTTGTTTAGATTGCTAGGTTTATACTGTGTTGTGCCTTGGTTTTTGAACAAATGCAGAATTTCAAATCGATCCTTGATACAGTCTTAGTGTGCATCAGAGTGTGTTCTACACTGTTGGTTGTGTTGGTTTATTTTCTTATAACTTATAAACCAGTTTTCCAAATGTTTGACAAACATTAATTTGACCCTCGAAATTCCATAGTTCTAGCATGTTGTGTGGTTCT
Organism: Viscum album; assembly: GCA_963277665.1. Classification (NCBI taxonomy): domain Eukaryota; kingdom Viridiplantae; phylum Streptophyta; class Magnoliopsida; order Santalales; family Viscaceae; genus Viscum; species Viscum album. The sequence continues at coordinate 1,691,329,530 of OY728143.1, read as the reverse complement.
ATATTGTGTTTTGTGTCTTGACATTGATGAGTAGGGTGAACTTGGAATAATGTGCACAAAAGAGGAAGCCTGGGTATTAGGTGGGCGGACTAGACTAGCATGCTAGTGATACGGGAGTGGCCTCGGCCCAGTTTCACTTAGCGGGATTGACGCTTACAACACTATCTAAACATTTGACGATGACTGGAGATCACTACGGTAGAAGGTGTTTCCCTGCTGGTGGCTCGTGCATGGGAAATTTATGGTATGGTTCACCGAGACGTGAGGTTATAGGGTCCCACACGGCTTTAGTAATTAGGGCCTCTCCCACTTTTGTTACTCCTATGCGATTATGTACTCATCACTGGTTGGTTTTGGTGACTCATGTGGTTTCAAAAGGTAAGAATGCTTCTTTTTTTTTCAATTTCAAAAACCCCTTTTTCCTATTTTGAAACTGGCTTCCTTTCTTTAAAAACTATTTACATCAAGATGTTTGTGCATTTATTTACTTTCCCTAAAATTTGAACCTGCGTACCACTTTGGTCATCTAACCCCTTTTCATGTGAAATATTTTCTTTGCTGCCAACCTATTGAGCATTGCTCACATCCTACTTACACCATGGGTGTAAGTAGATCTAATTATGTCTGATGCAGGAAAATGCCAAGGTTTTGAGCACCGTGGCCCGAGTTGTTAGTTGACTCATCTGATTTGGCATTGGTGGTAGAGGCCTGACAGGGATATTCCTCCACCAGGTGACTATTGCTGGTTTGGTTTTTGGTCGCCTTTTTGGGAGTTGGTTGTGTTTGGGTTGTAGTTTCCCTTTTGTTGAGACTTGTTAGGGCTATTTTGTTAAACTTGTGGTTGTAATGTTGCTTTCAGATTTCAGTTTACTTATGGGTTGTTATGGTTGTTGTACGGGTAAATCGTTCCCAGAAACTATAAATTTACACCCGGGCACTTGTGCTAGCCTGCGGGGATCGGGAATTCCCTTCGGGCCGGGTCAGGCATCGAGTTGATAGTGACCCGAATCGGTTCGTGACAAAATGGTATCAGAGGCAGGTTAACTCTTGGTCTATGTTATTTGGGGTGAGTTTGGTTATAAAGAAGTTGAGACTGTCAGGGGGCTCAGAAAGTATGTTGCGAGTAGGGTGCCTGGATAGCATGCCTCGGGACAGATACTGAGTCACCATGGGATTTCAGGGTAATTGTTTGACTTCTTTCCTAGGTGGGATGTACAAGCTGTAGACTATACGTGGACACCAGCTAAGAAAGTAGAGTTTTGACATGACGTCGTTTTTTCATGTTTGGTTTATTGATGATTATTTATCCTGTTGAAAAATTTGGTTCCTCTTGAGATATGTAATATTGATAGTATTCCATTATGACTGTTGCCCTGTGCAGCAAGATGCCTCCCCGGAGAGTTCCCGTGCACCAACGGGAGGAAGCCAGAGAGAGTTCTCCCCCTCTGCTTGATCAGAGATTGGTATAGGCTATGGTCCGAGCCGTTCAGGCTTTGGGACAATGGGTGACTCCTACCCCCGCCCCTATTCCAGCTAGAGGGGAAGAATCTGGCTCCAGGAAGGATAGAGCTTGGGAGTTTCTTAAGAACAAACCTCCTTCTTTCCGAGGCATTTTAGAACATCAGGAGGTAGATGAGTGGCTTGAAAAGATAGAATGCATTTTTGATTTCCTTGACACGCCCGAGGAAGTCAGGGTGAAGTGTGCCTCGTTCCAACTAGAGGGTTCCAGTCACATATGGTGGGAATCTGTGGCTCAGGCTGGGAAACATGAGCACATGAGCTGGAAAGATTTCATGGGTATCTTCAAAGAGTAGTATTGTCCAGAGTTCGTAGATTATGGTAGATCTCAAAAGTTCATGGAGATTTCGCAGGGGAATCAGACAGTGATGGAATATGTGAACCTCTTTGCTGAGCTGGTGCGGTACACACCCAAGATAGTTTCGAGTGAATTCTTGAAATCTCAGAAGTTTGAGAAGGGACTTCGACCAGAAATCCACTCTTAGGTTTTCTTATTCAGGCTGATGACTTATGATGAGGTGTTCGATCATGCTTTCATGGACGAGATTGACCAGAGAGGAAAGTTGGGGTTTTCTAGATCAGTATCAGGCATTGGTAGCAACAGTTCCTCAGAGAAGAAGAGGAAGTGTGTTGAGTAGTGGAAAAAGAGTGGTGGTGCCTCAGGCCATCCCTCCAGGAAGACACCATATGAGGCTTCTTATGCAAGGCCCATTGTGTGCCATCAGTGCGAAATGGCAGGGTACATCCGACCTGCGTGTCCACATCCTCCCAGACCTTGATATGGGTGTAGATTCATGGGGCACCTACAACGTTTCTGCGGGACTATACGCCCTTACCAGAGTGGGAGTGGATCTGTAGCTTCCAGGGGTGTATCAGTGCAGTCAGAGCCGACCAGGACACTGGGATCTCGGTTCGGTGGTCATGGCGGTAGGACTGGATCTTTTTCTGGGCAGAGCTAGATTAGGGCAGAGCTGCAGGCACGCGTTCATTCTCAGGCAGGGACCAGGCAACTGCATGTTGTGGATCAGGCACTAGCGGGATCTGATGCAGGGCCTTCGACGGTTCAAGGTACTATTCTGGTTGCATCTTCTATAGCTGTAGTTTTATTTGATACTGGTGCTTCAGTTTCTTTCATATCTGCTCTCCTTGTGAATCTGCTGAACCTACCAACCGAGTTGTTATCATTTGCAATGGATTTGGCAACACCGTTGGGGAAAAAGATGGAGCAAGTCCTTAGGTGCCCGTCCTGCGCACTCTCGGTGTCGGGAGTCGAGATGGAATGGGATTTCTTGGTCCTTGACATGGACCTATTTTATGTGATCCTCGGTATGGATTGGATAGTGCGCTTCCAAGCGCACATTGATTGCTATCGGGGCCGAGTCAGTTTTACGGCACCAGATGGAACTCCCCAATTATTTCACGGAGAATAGGATCCTTGGTTGGGACGCGCGGGACCTCCACTCCCAGAGTTGGGAAACCCTGCTTATCAGTTGTCGTCGCTCGCACTGGAGGACGATGGTGGTGTTTTACCAGGCGGGTTACCTCGTGTAGTGGACGAGTTCCCAGAGGGCTTCCCAGATGATTTTTCTAGCTTACCCCTGGAGCGGGGTGTGGAGTTCTCGATTGAGTTGGCTCTGGGAACAAAGCCAATATCTCTTCCCTCATACTGGATGGCCCCCACCGAATTTAGGGAATTAAATATACAACTAGATGATTTAAAATCCAAAGGATTCATTCGCCCGAGCATCTCTCCTTGGGTCGCACCGGTTTTATTCGCAAAAAAGCTGATGGGACCCTTCAGTTGTGCATTGATTACCAGAAATTGAACAAGGTATCCATCAAAAATAGATACCCTTTGCCCCGGATTGACGATTTGTTCAATCATATGAAGGGGAAAAAGTGGTTTTCCAAGATTTATTTGCATTCGGGATACCACCTGCTCAGGGTGAGAGAAGCAGATATCCCGAAGACGGCTTTCCGAAGCAGGTACAGTCACTTAGAGTACTTGGTCATGCCTTTTGGACTAATGAATGCTCTTTCAGTTTTCATGGCCCTCATGAATAGGGTGTTCCACCAATATCTTGACTCATTTGTCGTGGTATTCGTGGATGACATCCTGGTTTATTCTAGATCTGATGAGGAGCATGATCATCACCTGTGCGTTGTTTTGGACACTTTGCGGGATCACCGCCTGTATGACAAACTCTCGAAATGCTCATTCTGGATTAGGGAAGTGATGGTTCTGGGGCATTTCATCTAAGAACAAGGGGTTTCAGTGGATCCTGAGAAGATCAGGGCAGTTATGTCATGGGAGTAGCTGAGAAATGGGTTTGAGATCAGGATTTTTCTAGGCTTGGATGGTTATTAAAGGCACTTTGTCTGGGACTACTCACGACTTTCCTCCCCCATGACCGCACTCACCCGGAACGGGGTGAAGTTTGAGTGTAGCCCTCAGTGTCAGGCATCCTTTGGGGAGTTGAAGCGGCGGTTGACCACCGCCCCTGTGCTGACCTTACCAGAGTCGGTAAAGGGCTATGTGGTTTACTGTGACGCTTTAGGTACAGGCCTTGGGTGTGTTCCCATGCAGGATGACCATGTTGTGGCCTATGGTTCACACCAGCTCCGGCCGCTTGAGAAGAATTATCCAACTCATGACTTAGAGTTGGCAGCGGTGATGCATGCTTTGAAGACATGGCATCACTATCTCTTTGGGGAGAAGTTTGTGGTCTATTCTGACCATAAGAGCATGTCCTACATTTTCTTTCAGAAGGATCTCAATTTGAGGCAGCGCCGCTGGGTCGAGTACCTGCAGGGTTTTGATTTTGATATTGTCTATACACCTGGAAAGGGTAATGTGGTAGCTGATGCATTGAGCAGAAAAGTACCAGTGCAGGCATTGAGGAAGTCCAGCGATGAGTGGACTTTGATGGGGCTCTTCGCCCAGATGCACTTGGAGAGTAGGGAGAACAGTGGAGGTACATTCTTGGCTAGAATTCAGTTGACTCCTGCTCTTCTGGGGTTGATTCAACGGGAGCAGCCTGGTGATGAGTTGTATCAGCGATCTATGCAGTTTCTTCATGGTGGGGATACCCCTTCTGATTGGTATTTGTCTTCCTAGAGGGTCTTGTGCTTCAAGGGCCGTGTTGTGGTGCCGCTGTCTGTACGAAAGGTGGTGATGCCGGATAGCCACCAATCTCAATGGGCCATCCATCCTGGTACCACCAAGATGTATTATGATGTTCGCTGTCAGTTTTGGTGTCCAGGTATGAGACGGGATATAACTGACTTTGTATCCAGATGCTACACTTGCCATTAACTGAAAGCAGAGCATCAGAGACCATCTGGCCTACTCCAGCCATTACCCATTCCTACCTGGAAGTGAGATGAGGTCTCCATGGACTTCATTATTGGATTTCCTTGTACACCTCGGGGGAATAATGCTATCTGAGTAGTGATTGACTGCTTAACCAAGTCAGCTCACTTCATTTCGATGAGGGATATAGTGAATGTAGAGGAGCTGGGCCGCTTGTATGTTCAGAAGGTGGTCAGACATCATGGTGTGTCGTCGGTAGTTGTCTCTGACAGGGACCCCCGCTTTACATCTCGGTTTTGGGGATGCCTCCAGAAGGCGTTGGGGTTGAAAATTTAGATGAGAACGGCATACCATCCTCAAACTGATGGCTAGATGGAGCGGGCGAATCAAATTCTGGAAGACAAGCTCTGAGCCTGTGTCTTAGATTTTGGAGGCTCATGGGATATCCATTTGGGAATGGTTGAGTTTTCTTATAATAATAGTTACTAGTCTTCCATCAGAATGGAACCCTTTGAGGCGTTCTATGGCCGGCCTTGTCGGTTTCCTCTGTGTTGGGCTGAGGTAGGCGAGACCTCGCTCATGGGACCGATCCTTGTTTAGGAGACGTTTGAGAAGGTCAAACTGATTAGGTAGCGGTTGTTTACAGATCAGAGTCACCACAAGTCCTATGCAGATCAGAGGTAGTGGGATCTTGAGTTTTCAGTGGGCAGACAAAGTGTTCCTGACAGTGGACCCTTTCTTGGGTCACCGTCGTTTGGGGAAGCAGGGGAAGCTGACACCGAGGTATGTCGGACCATTCGAGATTCTTGAGAGGATTGGCAAGGTGGCATACAGGTTGGATTTGACCTCGCAGTTGACGTCGATTCATGACGTATTTCATGTCTCCCATCTAAATAAGTACAGCCCCGATCCGCCACATGTGCTAAAATAGGAAGAGCAGGAGATAGAGTCCGACTTATCTGTGTTTGAGCGACCAGTGCAGATAGTGGATTCTCATGAGAAGGTTTTGTGTGGAAAGTCCATTCCTCTGGTCCGTATTCTCTGGATGCATGGGAATGATGAGCACGAGACTTAGGAGCGAAAGTCGTGGGTTGTGCAAGAGTACCCATTTCTATTCTATGATCAGACATCGAGCTGACTTTCCGAGGGCGGAAAGTTTTCATGGTTGGGAGAATTGTCACACCCGGACTTCGTTGAGGTACAAATTTAATTTTAAATTTTTATTTTTTGAATTAATTTCCTATTTATTTAAATTATTTGGTTGTAGCATGGGCTGAACCCAGTGCAGGTTGCCCATTGTGGAAACGGTGTGCGCGCGCGGGCCTTGAGCCGCTCAGTGCACAAGTAGGACACGGGAAAAGCCATGTGTCTTTGCCATTTCAACACGCGGTGCCTGTTGTGCAGACGTTTCAAATAACTGATGGTTAAATTATGTTTTATTATTAATATTTACATTATTATTATTGTTACTATCATTATTATTATTAGTATTGTTATTATTATTATTATTATTATTGTTGTTATTATTATTAGTAGTAGACCCCCTTCATTTTATTTTATTTTATTTTATTTGATTTGATTTTATTTTGTTTTATTTTCTTATCACTTCTTTTCTTTATTCTTTTTTTTATCTTCTTTGTTTTTTTTCTTTTCCCCCTCTCCCTCCTAAACCTTACCCTAGCTGCCACCCTTTTCTTTTTTTTATTTTTCTTTATTTATCTTTTTTTTCTCCTCTTTCTTTCTCCCCACGCATCTCCTCTATCCTGATTTTTTTCTTTCTTCTTCTTCCCTCCCTTCCTCCTGTTTCCTATCTCCCACAGCCTTTCTTTATCCTTCCTCTCCATTTCCTTCTCCTTATTCCTCTTCTCTCCTTCCTTTCTTCTTCCCTCCTTCTCCTCTCCCCTTCCCCTCATTTCCCTCACCTGCCGCACTCCCCTACCCCTACTCAGCCTCACCCGCGTGCTCCCCCCATCCCCCTTCCCTCACCCGCCGTGTCTCCCCATTCTTCTTCCTCGTCAGACCCTTTCCTCCTCCCATCTCCACCGCGCCTGCTGCCACCTGCATACACCTGTCACAGCTCCTCTCCTCCTTTACCAGACCGACCTGCCGACACCCTTCCTCTGCTCGCCGGACAGTAGCCGCCGCAACCCCCAGCTCGCCGAACAACCGTTGTGCCGCCCCTCGGTTGTCTTTCCGACATTTTATTTGGTCGTAGGTTTGATTTTTGTTTATTTAACTTGATTTTGTTTAATTAATAATTTGGTTTAATTAGTTATTAACGAATTTTTTAATTTTCTAATTAATTAATTAAATTTGTTTTAGTTGTTAATCAACTTATTTAGTTTTTGTTTAAGAGTTAAGTAATTAATTTATTGTTATTAAATTTGTTAACTATTTTATTTATTTGAATTTTTTAGATTGATAAATAATTTATTTAATTTAATAAGTTGTTAATTTACTTAATTGATTGTTATTAAATTCGTTAATCATCCAATTTGATTGAAATTGTTAAATTATTAATTAATTAATTTAGTTAGTTTTGGAATTTTATACTTATTAATCAACTTAATTAACTATTTTGGTTTAATTGTTGATTAATTTATTTAATTATTACTGAACCTGTTAAACGATTAAGTGAATTATTTAATTGCTGTTGTTTATTTTTTATTTTTATTTATGGACCGTTGATGTTTCATTGGGTTGGCATTGAAGGTATTTGGTCCACTGTTTTAGGACCCTTGTGATGGCTTCTTACGGTGCGATCGTTGCACAATGGGAGTTTTGCGCCGTGTCGCTTCACGCACCTGTTTGAGGTAGGTGGTTTCGCATGCTTCAGGCATTTGATCTTTTAGTCGGTTGGTTTGATTAATTTAATATGTCTTTTATTTAAATACTGCTGTGAGTTGTCGGTTTGACTAGTAGAGCATGGTGGTTTACTTTTATTAATGGCTAGTTTAGATTGTTGGGTTTATACTGTGTTGTGCCTTGGTTTTTGAATGAATACAGCAATTGAAATTGATCCTGGTTACAGTCTTAGTGTGCGTCAGAGTGGGTTCTGCACTATTGGTTGTGTTGTTTTATTTTCATAAAACTTATAAACCAGTTTTCCAAATGTTTGATAAACTTTAATTTGACCCTCGAAATTCCATAGTTCTTGCATGTTGTTTGGTTCTATGTTGTGTTTTATGTCTTGACCTTGATGAGTAGGGTGAACATGGAATAATGAGCACAAAAGGGGAAGCCTGGGTATCAGGTGGGCGGACTAGACTAGTGTGCTAGTGATACGGGAGTGTCCTCAGCCCAGTTTCACTAAGCGGGATTGACGCTTACAACACTAACTAAACATTTGATGATGACTGGAGACCACTATGGTATGAGGGGTATCCCTGCTGGTGTCTCGTGCACGGGAAATGTATGGTATGGTTCACTGAGACGTGAGGTTCTAGGGTCCCACATGGCTTTAGTACTTAGGGTCTCTCCCACTTTTGTTCCTCCTGTGCTATTATGTACTCATCACAGGTTGGTTTTGGTGACTCATGTGGTTTCAAAAGGTAAGAATTTTTCTTTTTCTTCAATTTTAAAAACCCATTTTTCCTATTTTGAAACTATCTTACTTTCTTTAAAAACTGTTTACATCAAGATGTTAGTGCATTTATTTACATTCCCTAAAATTTTAACCTGCGAACCACTTTGGTCATCTAACCCTTTTTCATGCGAAATCTTTTCTTTGGTGCCAACTTATTGAGCGATGCTCACACCCTACTTACACCTTTGGGTGTAAGTAGATCTGATTATGTCTTATGCAGTAAAATGTCAAGGTTTTGAGCATGGGGTCCTGAGTTGTTAGTTGACTCATCTGATTTTGAATTGGTGGTGGAGGCCTAACAGGGATATTCCTCCACCAGGTGACTATTGCAGGTTTGGTTTTTGGTCGCCTTTTTAGGAGTTGGTTGTGCTTGGGTTGTAGTTTCCCTTTTGTTGAGACTCGTTCGGGCTATTTTTTTAAACTTGTGGTGGTAATTTTGCTTTCAGATTTCAGTTTACTTATGGGTTTTTTCTGGTTTTTGTATGGGTAAATCATTCCCAAAAACTATAAATTTACACCCGGGCACTTGTGCCAGCCCGTGGGGATCGGGAACACCCTTCAGGCCTTGCCGTGGGCCGGGTCGGGCGTTGAGTTGATAGCGACCCGATTCGATTCGTGACAATGGATAAGATCTTCATTGAGGGAGGCTGACCACTGTATTCTTTTATCCACGCCTTTCTTCTTTATTTTATTATTTTATTTTAGTTTATTTTTGGTTTATTTTAAATTGTAATATTAATTTAAATTTAGCTTAATTTAAACAATCCATTCATTTTGTTTCCTCCCAAATCCATCCATCTTATCATTCTTTAAATTTATTCTTTTAAAGTATTAGTATTATAAAAATTTATTATTATTATTATTATTATTATTATTAATTTTATTTCAATTGTAATTACAACATTCTTATTTTAAAATTATTTTCTCATTCTATTTTTTCTCTTCTTTTTGAAAAAAATAATCTCTTAAATATAATAATAATTATTATCATTATCATTATCATTATTATTATTTTAACAATATATATATTCTATTAAAATTTAATTTAAATTATTTTATTTTCTTCTATTTTATTTTACTTTCTCTCTCTCATCAATATTCCATTTTTAGTTTATTATTTAATTATCTTAGCATAATTATTTTTAAATTATTCTTTCTTCTATTCATTTTTATATTCAACTTATGTTCTTCTCACTTCCAAAATTTTATCTTTTACTAATAGAGATGAGATTCTGACATAAGGGATTGTCTTGGGGGGATTTTAAAGTTATCATTAATATTTATTAATTTTTAATTTTAATTTTTTAGATAGAATTCAGTATGATGCATGGGTGAGATTGATATAACTAATGTGGTGACTTCCCACAATGATTGGAAAGTCAATCTATGTCTATTTTTTATTTAATCACTTTTCATATCTCCATTTCTTAGGGGATTAGATAACGTCACTCTTGTGTATGGCGAACTATGCCTCATCAAGTGACGTGGCTCATTTTTCATTAACAATTTTTATAATTCTAGATAATAAGGTTAAAGGTAATAAATATATGTGGAATACAAAAAATAATAATTATATTCAGAAATTTTTTATCCTTAATAAATTCTAATATATCACATTCCTTATTACCTTATAACTCATAGAAATATGATAGTGTCGTCCATTTATCTGCGGGCTACCGCTTTCAAGAAGCAATATGACTCTCTATTTTAATCACCACGCCACATGGATTATTTATAAAGTTATTTAAAATTGAAATATTTTTTTTGTAATATAATAATATTTATGGAAATATAAAATATTACATTCCTTAATTCCTTAATTATCATTGAACAAATGGATATATTACTCGTGCATATATATGACTGGCCATTTCCATGATCGTAACATACATCATTTCTCAAAAGCACCATTCATGAATTGTATTACATATATATATTTTTTATAAATATTATAATTATTTCATTATTATTATTTTAATGATGAGATAACTATGATCAATGTATGATGGATGAAAAAACAAATAAAAAATGTATGAAAAACAAAGCTGTAATTAGCCAAAACATGATTTTAACATGGAATTTGTAATAAACAGGTAATGAGGATTCAAAACTAAATCATTTATAGTAATATATATCTATATATATAAATATTTGGGTATTTAATAAATTTATTATAAAATAATATTTATTTTATAGGAGGTCTGAATGTGGATAGAGGAAGTAGATACATACGGTAAGGGATTTCTAGTCTCTCTTTTATTTCCAGAAGTCAAATGCAAACTCACCACTCATTTTATTTGTGATTATAATACCACTTTTACATGATATATATTTAATTTAGTTATTTTAATTATATTTAAAATTTTATTTTACGGTATTCTTTGTTGGGGTGCATTCTATAATAACTTGTCTCATCATGCCCTGAGGATTTGTGCCATAGAAGACTGAATACCTTACCCAGTGATTGTCGGACATATGGGGCTTTACCTCCTTGAAGTGAATCTCCTTAGGGACGGGTTTCTTCCATTTTATATTCCCCTTGTAAGAACTCAAGATGAATTAATGTTTCTATGGTTCAATTTCAACCAATCTCGGAGCATTGCTCATTCCTGTATGGGATCGTAAGTTTAGTCATCTAGAAATCGGTAACAATTTAGTTCAAACTTGGGATAAATTATTTAGATTAAACTGGATTCATTTTCATCCTATGATATTTTATGGAATTTCTTTTTCAATAGAGGTTCTGATAAAAATTGATAAGGAAATCGATATTCTAGATAGATACATTATGAAATATTACTAGTGGAAGTTGATCTATGTTGCATTTTGACAGATAGTGTTTACCTTTTTACTGATGTGGAAGAACATTAACTGAAAATTAAATTGAAGAAAATCCCCCAGTTCTACCCAGAATGTAAGGTCAGTGGAAATGACACATGAAACTATATGTGTTCTATTTTTTTTGGTTTTTTTCATTAAGTGGACATGATAACAGTTCATGCTTTAAAAGTAATAAGGCCCGGAAATCTGGTTCCTCTAGTTATGATAATCCCTCGAATTCCTAGTCTCATGAGAAATATGTTGATCCTAGTAAATACATGATCCTAGAAAATAATTATATATATGTTATTACTCCCCTTAAACCTAGATTTATAGAGAATATCAATGTGTATGCAATCTTGGACTCATGGGTTGATATTTTTGAGCAGGGACTGACAGATCTCCCACAACTCTCTGATATGCTAAAACCATTGATGTAGAGATCCATTGATGTTATTAATACCCAAGTAGAAAATGAAAGAACTTCTTTTAAGGTGGCTTACTCCTATTTGTGTCCTTTTGGTTCTTCTGTGAATTATGATGTTTTGGAGGCTGGTTAGGATGATGTTGTATCCTCTTTTATTGTGAAGAAAAATGGTGGAAAGTATGAAATCTACCATAGTAAATAACCTCCTGCTATCCATGTGGGAAAAAAATCTCTATTTCTCTTAATAGAAATGGATAGTACAGTTGAAGGAGAGCCTTTTCCTCCCAAACCCATTATTATATACAACACACCTACTCTTTAGAAGGGAACCAATCATGTTCCGGTTGATCATGCTCTCTCAGGCCCTCTCATTAGTCATGTAGGTCAATTAGGTGATGGTTTAATGGCATCCAATGGAGAAAAAACCAAACTGGTCTCTACTCCAATGAAGCAGTCTAAAGATCCATATGTGAAAAAATAGTTCACTCCAATGGAGAAAAACCACCACCCTACTATAGAAGACGATGAGTTGGATGATTCTTGAAAGCAATATAACACTCAAAAGCATGCACATCATGGTAAAATTCACATGAGGGGATGTGTAAGGGTTTAACCAGTGTCAATGAAAGATGGGTCACTATTTAAGGTCACATACTTGAATGACACAGACATTGAATGTCTCTTTCATACATCGTGATATTTGGGAAATCTTCACTTTAGGGGTTGTGGAAGTGGTCGTGATTGGGGAATGGATTGTTGAGCTTTCTAGGATAAATAAAAAAGGATCACCGAGAAGATTAGGAAGCAACTTTGGTCCTCATGAGAGAAGATTTGATGAACTATTTTAACTACCCACTACTATCTTTGTCTCTCTTTGTTTTTTGATTTAGTAAAATTGTGTGTCAACCCCCCACCTTTAAAAAAGTTATTTCTATATAACATTAATTTTTCTTTTAGACACATGGTATATTAACCATGTTTTTATTTTATGTGGTGTATATACTTCTGATGAATTTATTTTATGATGATTATCTTTATTTTTTTGGATTTACTGTTCTATTGAGGATCTCTATTTCATAGGATTTACAGTTGAAAATTTGATATAGTGGGTTGGGATTTTCTCTCTCTCAAATTGCCTTATTTGGGATAGAAGTTGTGTCATACACCTGTGTTATTATATGATTTTATATACTAACCAATTGAAAAGATATACTATCAATATCATTATTTTAATGATATTATTAGTTTTATTTAGTTTTATTTTTCAAAGGACTTGCGATTCAACGTTACCAAAGTTGTAATGATTATCTGTTACACTCTCATCATTTATCAGTAGTGTTTATGATATCGTTTTCTATGATTATATCATGTGATCCATCTCTAAAAAAGCTCATGAATTCTCCTCCCATATATTTATGTCATTAGAATACTTTTTTGTTCATTCATTATCCATCCTTTATGAATCAAGAGGTTAAAAAGGATTTTTTAAAAATCATTATTTCTCTATTCAGTCAAAAAACATTTTTTCTTTAAAAACCACTTTTTCAAAAAAAAAATTATTAAAATTATTAAAATTATTTATTAAATATATATTTACTAATTATTTAAATTTTACTAATTTTTTAAAAATAAATCTTCACATTGTTTTCAAAAATGCGTGATTATATTTAACTAAAAATGTGAATAGAATATTTTTTTAACATGCATGGCATGAAAATAATTTCATGTTGTCCTAACCACTAATTTATTTTAAGATTCCATTACATGTTTTCAAAGTTTACATCTAAGCAAATTATTTCCTTAATATTATTTAAATTTTAAGAACATAAATTAATTATTTCAACTTTTGAAATATTTTGAAAGTGTTTTAAGTTTTAAAATGTTTTATAAAATACTAAATTATATTTTACTCAAGATATGTTGTATATGATTTTTAAATCATGATTTATAAGTTTTCAAGGTTATTTTCAAGAAAACATTTTTTAATTTTTTGTTTATTTTCAAAATTGATTTTAAATAAAAAGTTATTTTCATTAGGAAATTTTTTAAATGATCATTCAAAATCATTTTCCCTATTAGATGAAATCCTATGATATAAATTTTTCTTTATGGGTGGTATGAATCAAGGATACCTTTCTTATTCATTCACTTAATAGTTTTTGATAAATATGTGTTTATCAAACCTTTTTTTACATGTGTTATAATATGATAAAATTATTATGAAATCCACTTATTTTCCATGGGTTATAATATGATGAAATTATAAATTGAATATGAATCCTTACACTTTTCCAAAGGTTATTATATGATGAAATGTCTATCAAACCCATTATATTTCATGCGTTATGATATAATGAATGTTTTATAATGTTGTGGTACACATAAATATGGTTTTAATTATGATATTGGTGGGAACTATCTCTCACTCCAATGCATTGTGTAATGATATATATCTCATGAGATAGATAGGATTGGAATAGGGAGTGAACCTTGTTCAGTAAGGGACATTGTCCACAATGGTGATCCTGAGAGTGAAAATTGACTTCTATGATGGTTTGGAGAATGAACCCATTCCACTACGATGTCCTTGTTGGTGATCCATGAATACTATGGAAATGATTATCTATGATTTTGTGTATTCCATAATTTCATTTCTTATTACAATTTTATGATCACATGGCTCATGTTCATTGATTTTATTATGATTCATGTCTTATGAACTACCAATCAATATTCCATGATGCATGATTATGATCTCTGTTATGAAAATTATAGATTTTATATGGTACTATTATGATCTAATACCCTTATGTTTAAATTATTCTAATGTATCTCCATTATTTACCCTTACTAAGCATATGTGCTCACCCTTTCTTGTGTTTCCTTTCCCCAGGTTATGTAGAAAGGATTTAGCTAGTGTATGTTTGTTAATAATACTAAAATATAATATTTTTGTGGGATATGTTAAAGATAATTCACCAAATTAGAATAATGTGTAACAAGTCACTAAATACAATAAAATATTGTGGCCCTCATGCATGTGTTTTTGTAATCAGATAAATGTTCATATAAAATATTTAATATCCTTACATGAAAGGTGTGAGTTTCTATAGTTGGTATCAAAAGATAGATTTAGTTAAACATTGTAAACTTGGATGATAAAATAATATCAAGATCCATAATGATATTTATTTGGATACGACCGTGAATATATGTAAGGATAAGTCTTATAATGAGTCAATGCATAGTAAAACGTCCTGGAATTTTGGTAAAAGAGAGAGTGAGTGTGTATGTGTGGTTTACATGAAATTGCCTCCCTGTCTGGATTCTAAAATTGGATTACACTTTCCTAAAATGGTACCTAAGGATAATAAAACTGAAAAAGGGGCATTGACCTAGACTTTATTGTGACCAAGTGCACGAGAAATAATTGTACTACACACCCAGTTTGACACTCTCGGGGGATATACATTAGAAATTTATAAACTTTTTATGAACCACTATAATAGATTTAAATAGATGAAGAATTTGGGTGACCTAGGGTAAAAAAAGCTTATATATATTAAAAAACATTCATGATTTAGACATCCTATATGTGTTTTTTATGATTTTTTGGTTTCCCATTATGATTATCATTGCACACAGTGGGCTATTTAGTTTTAGTGAATGATGGGAACCTGAAGTAAAATGGTTAACATAGATGTGATAGAAAATATTTTAATAAGAATCCAAATATAGTGATTACTATTGTAACGGATGTTATGTTTATTCCTAATCAGTTATCATGGAACATTATTAACAACATGCTCCTAAACCAAAACTCAAACTCCCTAAAGAAGAAATGGATAGTGTTTTATGAGAGTTTGGGTATTAGAGATCATAGAATAATAAATATTAATTTTTGTGTAGGTTGATAATGTGGAAAGAATCACATAATGTAATGCTCAGAGGGACATGAAGATGCTTTTGGTTTGGAAAGGAAGGACACAATATAAGTAACTAAAAAGAAAAAAAATGATAACTCTGGTTAAGGAAATGGATTAGAATAATGGTATCCCTTAGGTATTATAAACTATTGAATTTTTTAAATATTGAGTCTTTGGGGATTATGAGAATTAATTTCCAAAGGGGAATACTAATGCAGACAACCATCATAGCTGTACGAGTCAATTTTTTCCTGTTGATGAAAACGAGACTACGAATGACATATAAATGGAAAGAGGTATTAAATAATTTGATGTTGAATAATATTTAATAGTTTGAGAAAGAACTGGATGATTGACGTATTAATGTATTGGAATTAAATGATTATAATAAATGAATCAGGAAATATATAAAGAATTTTCAATATAATTTTTCATTTTAGGATTTAAAAATATATGTTGAATGAAATTAATGGGATATTAAGGTGATTTAATGGAAACATGCTGTTTTGATTATGGTTTGATAACCCTTAATCTGTTTTTCATGTTGAGATAATGATGTTATGATAAAAATAAGTTTGACATGAATATGTAAATTGGATAGCACTAATTACCTTTGAACTGATCAATGATTTGTTTAAAAAGTGGATTATGCTATTATTGATGGATTTTATATAATTTTTTTATTTAAGGAATATATCCAATAATCTATTTTTAGATACGGAATCAAGAAGAATGTATGTTTTCTATAATGTTTTATATAAATTCTGATTATTACCATGTGTCAAGTGAATACTTAATGAATCTATTAAAATATATAATATGTTACCAGAAAGATCCACTTCATGTTATATGGGTTATTAATGTTACATTTATTTTGAGAAATTTAGTGAACTTATTTAAAAATTTTGAATTTTAAAAAGGTTAAAAGGTCAACCAATTATTCAATAGTATATGTTCAATTTCTGATGAATTTTTAGAAATTATTGTATTAATTTTCCATATGTATATGCATCCAAATTGGATAACCACTATTAACCCTTTCTTAACAAGAAATAGAAAGAACAACATAATATTTTTATGGATTTTATTTAGTGCTTCATACATGAAACACATTCATCTCTTATAGTAAGAGATGAAGTGGAAATTTATCATGAAATAACTATAGGACTAAATGGTTCTTCTGACATAAATTTTTTTCAACTAAGTACATTTTAATATGTTCGTAGTCTAGTTGGATAATTAATTCCACAATAGTGTGAAAAAGATGTTGAAAAACATTTGTCATGTTATCCTAATTTTTATGATATTGATGACCATCTTCATGCCTCTTTGGTTTAGGGATTTGTAGTCACTAACATTCTCTAGACCATCTTCTCTATAACTCTCAATCAGTATTTGGGTGTTAGTTTTCACTTCTATGTTCAAGTTTTCACTTCTTAAACTTTTTCTATTATTTTTAAATCTAGTATGTGTTATATTAGGTAACTTTCACACATCCATTTATATTTTTTCAAGAGGATGTTTTATTAACCATTTTTATGACATGGGTTTCTACCATGGAATTTCATATGTCAACCATTTGATGACTGAGAAATATTTTAAGGGTTGAATTTTTTTAAACACACAAAGACTCCATGGAATATGTTTTTAAAATGAATTTAATATTTTTGAAATTTTTTTACATGTAACATTGATATTATATTATGTTACATGAAACCACTATTTTAAATGAAATGTTTCATATTATTAAAATGTTATTATTTAATTGTAATTACCTAGAAAATGGAATATATTATATGAATAATATTAACATAATTATGAAAATATATGGTTCAATGTTTTACATACTTCGAATTACTTGGTGATTAATTAATAAATAATTTAAATAACATACTATTTAAAAATAGGAAATATTTCCCTGAAATTTTTTTTTATTAAAAAACACATTTTATATCAATAAATTTTAAAAAAATTGGTCATTAATTTTTAATTCAATTTATTTTTATAATTTCAATCAACTTTTGAACATTTTTCACAAGTCTTTTCTAGTCAATAGATAGAAATAAATCCAATTTTAAGCATAAGGAATGAAATTTAAATTAAAATTTCCACTTATATGAACATAAGTTGATAAATAATGATTCCATATTTGAAATTAGGATAATTTATATTATCTAAAAAAGTAAGCATAATTTTTTACCAAAAATAATATTGAATCCAAAAAATATTAATTACCATAGTTAAGGTAGAAATGGGTTTACATAGAGGTTAAACTAAATATATA
Organism: Viscum album; assembly: GCA_963277665.1. Lineage (NCBI taxonomy): Eukaryota > Viridiplantae > Streptophyta > Magnoliopsida > Santalales > Viscaceae > Viscum > Viscum album. Next base: position 1,691,311,656 of record OY728143.1, on the reverse strand, counting down.
AGTGTTAAAATAACAGAAAAAAATTCCTAAAATATATTTAATGTCCATATTTAGAACCAATAATGTCTAACACTGGATAATAATCTATTTTTAACCATTTTTAAGGAGAGAAACATTGGAACACCATTTTCTTTTCCAAAATTATATGTGTGCCACTCACCAAAAGGCCACCCCCTATCCTCTCTCATTTACACTTTAAAACCATTTTGATTTAGCCAATCCCTAAATAAATGCCTTATCAAATTCCCTCTTATAATACTAAAAGAGTTAGTTTTTATTTAATCCAAACTAGGTAATATTTTTCTTGAATCCTAAGAAGGATGCTCGAAAAGTAGGTAACGTTCTTCAATGACTATCTTTTTCATTTTTTTTCCTCCACCTCCATTAATTCTTATTAAAACAATATGATATAAAAAATTAAGTATCATACATATATTTATATTATTTTGTGTTAATTTAAAGGCCCAAATAAATATCCAATTACAACTAATGGGTTATGAAATTATCCTTTATGTGTATGGAGGAGTACTGCCTTGTGAACCGATATCATTTGTTTTTACTTTACCTACTCTCACGATTGGGTATCATGATGGATATAAAGTATATATATGATAATGATAATATATTTATACCTTTATTTTAATTATATAATATATGAATTTTTTAATTTCCATTTCATAGAGGATACAATAATGTTGCTCGTGTGTACTGTAGACAACCACCCCTCAAAGAGATGTGATTTATTTTTCACTAACACATTATATAGAAGATAATAAGGATGTATTTAACTAATATATTTTATATAAATGAAATAATTATTATATTAATTAAATATTTATAAATATTAAATGTTATTATATCGTTTTAATTATTATGTTTTCATCATTAAAAGATGATATTTTCGTATGGGTACATGGGGACTGTCAGATTCACGAAGCGATGTGACGCTCTATTTTAATCAACACAACACATATATGATATTTGAAGTATTTTAATGGATTAATATGTTATTTATTATATTATTATGATTACTTAATGATAAATTATCATTTACTTCCATTTAATAATGGTCATGGAAAATTAGAAATGTTACTCTTGAATTCATAAAATTGTATCCATGATTGTAACATACATAATTTCTTAAAACCATATTTCATTATTGGCCTTAAAAGTATATTTTATATATAAATTTTTTAATTTATTAATTATTATTATTATTATTATTCTACTAATTTTTGAACCATGAAAAATTTAAGATTACTGAAAATAAGAAATTAAAACATATATGAAAAACAAAGAACTTATTGCTCGAAACATGATTTTTACAAGGAATTGGGAATAATCATGAAATGAAGAGTCATAAGTAAATAATATATTCTATAATATATATAATTTTGTTTCTCTAACATATTTTTAATAAAATAATAGTTATTATTCAAGAGTTTTGGATTTTCACGACAGATGTTGAGACTTACAGTGACAGATTTATACTTTATTTTTTATTTTTCAGATACATATGAAAATTCATAAATGGTTTCTTTCAAGTGCTGTATATATTATACCTTTTACATGTTATATCATTAATATAATTCTATTAATGATAATTAATGTTTTATTTTAGTTTATTATTTATTGGGGATTACAATTAAAAATATTTCTAAAGCGGTAAGGGATTTCCATATCACTTTAAATTCCAAATGAGAAACATTCACAATTAAGAACATGTTTATTTTATGTGGTGTATATAATATCCATTATGGTATTTTATGATTATTATCCTTATGTTTTTTCTTATTTAAATATCTATTTTTGGATATCCTTTTCATGGGGTCTATGGTTTAACAGTTACCAGAGGGGTAAGAGATTTTTCTTCTTCTCAAATTGCCTTCTTTGAGATTGAAGTAAAATTATATTACTCATGCCTATTATAATGAATGAAAGAAAATAAATTTCCATTCTTAATGTAGTGCATTGGATGACCAGGGTCGTCTCACTTGAGGAGCATTGTATTCAGTTCAAACACTAATTAAAATTCACCTAATCTAATTATTTTTGGGTTTTTTAATTATTATTGAAAACAATGTTTTTATGGATTTGGAAAACATGAAATTAAAATAATTAAATGATGAATTAAAATATAAATGAATATGAATATGATGACAGAATGAAATTAGGGAAGAAAGCACTTGGTCCTAGGGTTGGAAAATGCGAGTTCATTCATTCATTATTTATTTATTAAATTCAATTTGATAATTCATTTTACGAAACCTCATTAATGAATTACATTAATTTGATTTAAAGAGTATGTGATTTTTTCATGCCTCTGGCATACCAAACCACACCTCCTCCAATAGTCAACTAGGATAACACCTCAACTGAGAATACTATCCCAAAAGACCCAGCTCCATATTATGTCATTTCATCCCTTATAGAAACCCCAAATCCACTGTATAAAGGGTTTGACTATTATAAGAGAGGTTGAAAGAATGAATCAACATAAAGGAATGTATTTTGGAAATAGTTATATGGTGGAAGACCACCACACCCATGCAATACTCATCTAACCACCACAAATAAATTTAAAACATTTTAAATTAAAGCTCAATAATGAAGAACATTGTGAAAACCTCCCTTATGTCCAAGCCTCGAGTTAGTCACTTTCCATTTTGATGTGCATAAATATCATGATGTAATGATGGAAGAGAGATATAAATTAGATTAATATTGGAATAGAAATTTGGGGTAGAAGAAAATGGGAAACCCTTTAATTTAAAAAACAAGCATGTGTTACAATGGAAATGAAAACTAAAATATAAAAATAAATAATGGAAAAAAATCCTACAAGGACCCTTGGCCTCCTCTTCTTGGTTCCCCAAATGTTTTTTGGATGGGAAGTAATGATTTTATAGGTAGGAGCTCAAATATATTTATAGGAAGATTTGATTCCTCTAAATACTGACAAGTAGTTGACCCATTAATTGGTTGATTCACACATGGAACCCTTCATGAATGTTGTCCACGAATTTTTTGGACGAGCACCCTCCAAATTTCAGCTAATTTGGCCACCAGTTGTGAGTTATGAATTTTTCATTGGTAGTTTCTTTTTCTAGATATAAGTTTATAGAATCTTCCTTTAAATGTATAACTTCCACTGAAAACCTTCATGACGTCCAAAATCCCTAAAATTAATTTTAGAGGAACTAATATGCGTCCTTGTGCAATCCCAGGTAGAATCGCTTCATGTGGAGCCTTGTAGGCCGAGATGGACATTTGTTACAGTGGTGGGGTCTACACTGTCTACCAGAAAAATCCTTCACCTTAATTGATTTTTTAAGTCCTATAGATTCTCGAATATTCCCATGTTCGGAGGAAAAATTTGGCAGAAATAAAATATAGATTCTAAAAAAAATATTCACTCATTTTGTATTTATATTTTTAAGGAAATAACTAAAACAACCTTGATGTAAAAATTAGTAAAAACTCCAAAATTAAGAATTTTTTGCAATTTATCTCATTTTTATTCTATAAACCAAATTTCCCATTGTTTTAATAAAACATTTCAATACATGGGTTTTATCATTTAAAAACATCAACAATTCCTTATTATTGTATTAAAAAAATGAACATAAATTTTCTATATCATTATACACCTATCTTATTCTGTGAGGTGTAAATACTACCCATTTGACATGACATATAAGGAATATCCTTATTTTAGTGATATTATTTTTTTAGAGTTATTATTTCGTGGGACCTATAATTCAAATATACAAAAGTTGTAATGATTTTATGTTACAATCTCATCATTAATAGAGATTGTTTACTATCATTCTTTCGATGATGAAATATTATGAAACGTATCTCAAGAGAAATAGGAAGCTTATTTAATTTAAAAAATTTCATTATAATACATTTTTTACCTTCACATTCTTCTCATTATGTACTCAAGAGTACAAAAAAATTGTAATAAAAAAGATATTATTTCTCTCTTCGGTTGAAACCCTTTTTCTTCAAAAACCATGTGTTATAAAAATGTTTTTAATTTTTTAACATTATTAGAACTATTTATTAAATAAAATTTTACAATGAATTTATTTGTTACAAATTTTCTTGGAAGTTATCTTCCCATCATATCTAAATAATGCTTGTTTGGATTTAACTGAAAATTTGACAAGAATGTTTATCTTTAACATGAATGAAAAAACAATATTCCTCACTATCATGACTGCTCAATGATTTGAAGCTTCAATTAAAGGTATTTAGTGTTTTCTGAAAGAAAATTAATTCATTAATTTTTCAGAAATATTTATAAATTAATTACTAATTTCAATGTGAAAAATATTTGGTAAGTGTTTTATTTTGTAAAAATTATTTTTCAAAGCAGAATGTAAATTTTTTAGAAGAAATGTTTTAAATGATTTTTAAATATTAATTTATCGGTTTTCATGGTTATTTTCAATGAACTTTATTTTTATAATGTTTTATTTTTTAAAAAATTTAGTTTCAAAGGAATGTTTTTTTCCTCAAGAAATTTTTTAATTGTTATTTCATAAACAAATTACATATAAGATGACACCCTTTGATGTAAATTATGATTCACTGGTGATATGAACCATTAATATCATTCTTATTATTTCTCTTAATGGTGTATGATGAAATACTTTTTATGAAACCTTTTTATCTTCATTGTCTTATTCAACAATAAAATTCATATGAAATATGATTCTTTTCAGTGAGTTATGCTATGAAGAAATGGATAAATTATTATAGAACCTATAACTTACCATAGGTTATGATATGATATAATTTGTATGAAACCCATTACATTTCTTGGATAATTATATGATAAATTTTTATAATCTTTTAGAACACATAAATATTTTCTCATTATGATATTGGTGGAACCTATATCACCCTCTAATCATTTGGGTTGAGTTTTATCTCTCATGATATGTACAAGATTGTAATTTAGAGTGGACCTAGTTAAGTAAGGGACTTTGTCCACTATGATGGTTTTGAGAGTGAACCTTGACTACTATGATGGGTTGAGAAGTTATCCCATTCCACAATTATAGCCTTGTAAGTGATCCTTGGTTTCTATATAATATATTTTTTATGATTATGCGTATTCCACAATTCTATGTCATCTTTATATATTTTTATCTCATTGAACAAGTTCTTTGATTTAATTATGATTAACGTCTTATAAACTACTAATCATTAGGAAATGACTCAATAATTTTATTTTAGATATATAGGGTATGGTTTTTATATGTTATTCTCAACTTCTAATAACCTTATGTTCTTTTTATTCATATATATATATATATACCTTGATTACTGTTACTGATCATTTCAGATCGTCGTTTCTTATGTTTTCATTCCCCACTTTAGGAATAATGGTTTTATGTATGTTATGTATTTTAAGAGTAATAAAAGGGAAGATCCTTAGGGGTAATGTTGAGGATCTTTCACCTATTTATTATATTATGTACAAAGTCTCCCAATACACAAAATTATAACGGTTATCAGTCATTTTTTTATGTTATGTATTGAATATTCATCGAAAAATATTTTATATAAATGTATGAAAAGCCTAGGTTTCTATAGGGTGAATAAGTGTTTGGGAATTTTAATCTAAATATAACTTATGATCCATGTACCTATTAGACCTTTTAGCATCCTAGTTCTCTTAGTCTCTATTTTTTATGTATGAAGATGAAAGAATGTAAATAATGTTACATGATATTTTTACATGATTAATAACTCAATAATAGTACCTAGTCCTTGATATGAATGATGGTGACCAATAAATAGATTCCCAAATATAATAAGATACCAATTGCTATAGTTTGGTATGGAAAATATCTGGAACCCAACTATGGTTACTAACATGTTTGTAGGTGGAAAATCATCATTCCATGGATAGGGGATAATATAGTACTCTTTCAGCTGTTATTGGATAAATATAATAACTATATAAGTAGTATTCCCTTCATCGAGTTATTTTTAACATCAAGAATGTCCCCCATAAGATGTGACTTTTGTGAATTATGAAATGCTAATTTATTCTTATCTTCCTCTATATTATATTATTTCCAGTACAAAAACATAAAATACACCACTCTTATTATTCTTTTGTATACACAACAATGCACACACCCTTCTTTGTATTCAGAGTAGAAAACTAGAATGCATCTTTTCTTGAATATGTGAATGATTTATTATTCCCATTTACTTATTATTTTTTCCCTCTTATTCCATTAATTCACATGAATTATAATTGATTTATTCCTCCTATTATTTCTCTCTCTTCTTCTCTAGTGAAAAAAATCGGCAATGGTTTTAATTGATACGGTACCTATATATCATAAACTTATTTTAATGGATTAAAAATATCATTTGGTACCTTAATTTTATGAACCATGTCTATCTGATACTACTTCATCTGAAAACATATCTATTCTGTAAAACTTATTCAGGTACCCTATATCTGATACCACATCATTTGGTACTCCTTCATATGATACTTACCTATCTTATACATTGAACTGAATGAGAAATTCTATAAATAATTATGGTTGACACCTCTCTTCTTAATTTAATACATAATTTGTCTGATACGTCAACCTAAATGGAAACTATAAGGAATCATAGTTGTAAACTCACACTAATTGTATAACAATACATCCTCATTAAGATTGATCATTAATAATTTATAAGTAACATGTCCCCTTTTATTGTATTTGATTCATTAATAGTGTAGGGAATGAATTTGATATACACATTCCAATTTCTCAATAAAATTTCCCTTTATTTAAAAGACTTTAATACTCTATTGAAACTAGACACAGCAATCTTCACAAAAGCTTCCAAAAATCACAGTGTCAACAATTATAAATTTTTCCTAAAATACTAGATATAATCATGATCTTTCCTTCATAATTATTTAGGAATTCATTGGATATATCAAAACTATCATAGTGAATGAATTTATGAATCTTTTGAAAGTCTATTAAAACTCCATCCGATTATTCTTCATAACAACTAATTCATCTATTTATTATTTATAAAAAATAATCTATCTAGAAATGATTCATCTAGTGTTTTTTTCTATGGATACTATTTATCTATTAATAATTTTTATGAGTCCCCTCTATCAAATAAGATTTATAGGATTCCTTCATCTGATGGATTAATAGATGATTTTTCTGTTTGATCCTTTCAATGATCCCTCGGAAGTCTATCAGACGAATCCTTGATATTTTTCTGAATTTCATTGCTTGGTAATAAATAGATTTCTCCATCTCATAATTTCAATTTTATCTCAATATATTTACATGAACAAAAATTTATTTTGAAATCTCTAACCTTCTCTCTCTATTACACTACATGTGACTCCAGTAGATATACATCATAAGATGTACTTTTATTGGATCATTTAGGTTTTATCTCTCTATTATTTCTGGAGGTTTCTCTATATGTTGAATTCATAGAACTCCATTAAATTAAAATATACCTAATGTACTCAATATTATTTCCATTTTTCTTATTCAGTAATTTTATTCTTCGAAAATATTAACTTTTAATCCTCTAATTTACATTGGCGTGTTCTTCTTATAATCATGTATCTTTATATGGAAGTATCTTTAGTTTTCTATAAATCCTGAAAACTATATTTGAAATACACATGTTCCATTGATTTCTTCCTTGGAAGAAAATCAACTTGAATCCTGAATTATACAGAATATTTATGATATTAGGTACATTGAATAAAAAAAGCATTATATGACTTGATTTTTATAAAACTTTCTCTATTATGTTCCCATGAATACTATTAAGAATTATTTTTTAACATTTTCGTCAAACTTATCATCTCTTTATGATCATATCCATCAAACATACTTGAGAAAAATTTCATGAAAAAATATATTCCCCATTCATTTTCTAGGTCAACAAAGTTTGGACATACTTGTCTCATGTTCATAAAAATAATATTAAAACACTATTTTATATGACTTACTCTATTGAAAAATATCTATCTAAACAGTTCATATATTAGATTCAACTTCATTTTGTATCCAAAAAATGTACTTCTCTAATAATAAAATTATATGTTTGATAAAATAATATCATTCCACCAATATTTATAAGTAATTTTTTATTTAAATTATATTTTTTCTTCCAAGTAATTATTATATAGAATCACTAATAAACATGGATTCTTAATAATTTGTAATCACTATTTATCTTCCAAGATACATCTTCTTCATTAATCAGATGAATACTTCAACCAAAATTCCAATTGGAATATTATTTACAGAATCAATAATATTTTTTAATAAATAATAGGATTGGATAAATTAACTACAACTCTGAGAAAATTATTCATTACCTCTTCTATGACAAATTGAATTCATTGAAAACAAGTGAAAAAATTAACTCCCTCTGTGGGATCAACAAATAACTTCAACCATAACCCACCCATCACCCAAATAATATTGGCCTCTTTCTATTAGGGATAATATTTACTTGTATGAAGTTGAGTTAGAGTAGTTTATGCAACTAAATGAATAATTATTCCATGTTTTTATACGTACTAATTGAAACTTCAAGTTTGAGGATAATTTATACCTTCTAGTGAATCCAATTAAACAGGAAAGAATTACATAAATTACATGATTAGAGTCTAATCATAAATCTAACTTAATTCCTATAAATTCAACCTATCTAACCCCTATGGACAGGGATTATCAAGAATTACCACTACTAGGGAAACTATTACAACAATTTTAAGTGAGTTATCCCTTGTAAACATAAACGTGTTATCAATATTAGACACATTAAATCTATCCTTATCAGTTTCTACCCACAACCTCCAATCAAGTGTTGGCATTGGATATAATTACACAAGAACACCTTGAATCCACTATGTACCATACTACTTAGATGGATTCCATATAAGATAAATATAAACCAATGTAGCTATAGAAGAAATTGTATCCTAAGTGGGTAGACTTGACTCCTCAACCTAACTTTAAGAATTACATTTTACTAATATTGAATGTTACAGGATATCCAAAGAAGCACCTTACAAATTTTTTTATCTTAATGAATCCCAATTTTGGGAATAATAAAGAATATACAGGTGGAAAACCATGGTGTTTCATACCAAACTGAAAAGGACTATTATTGTTATTGTAAAACAAAATACCATCCAAGTATATCGCTAGTTGGTAAGATCTCAAACTAGTGTTCAATTTCTGATTCAGCTGTATTTTTAGGAATATGAATCTGTTTGACATATGAAATTAAAAATAGTGTGAAAATTATAGGATTTTTTATTTCAATTCTATTGGTAAAGGGTTAACCTATTCTATGAATAGGTAGTTTTCCAAAAGGAAATTATTGTAAATTTTTATAGAGATCATATGAGTCGATTTGAAAAAACTACTCATTCTCTTAAAATAAATTGGTGGATTCATGGAGTTTCGAGTAGTAACATAACTTTTGAATAATTCTATTCAGAATTCGAAAGATATTTTTTGAAATATTCTGTTGATGTAGTGTATGTGATTTAGTAATCAAAAAATTGAAATCATTACCCACAAACCAGTGTTGATTATAGCTCCAACCCCTAGTAATAATCATTATTAAGTTGTACCATATCCAAAAAACCAACAACAACAGTTCCCTCACCAAGATGGAAATAATGGGAAAATATGTGAAATTTAAAAAATAAGATGGAATTTTTTTTTCCATTTTAAATGAGTTGGTTTTAGAATTTTGAATCTCCTCTATAGACAAGAAGTTGGTTAAATTATTTGAGATCAAGAGACATAATGAGGTTGTTATGAATGATGAATTCAATTACGACCCCTTTAATTGGATGTTGGAGTATAAAATAAATGATTTTTTCATCTTCAAGGATGTGATACAAAATATAATTGGCTTAAAATATAAAAATATGGATAAACTGACAAAATATAGTTTCCTGTAGCTCAGATACTCCATAAGAAAAAGAAAATTACATAGATTGGTATGAATTTGATAACTAATATATGTAAAAAAATTAAATTCGTCATTCCTATAAACTCATGTAACCACGAACCTATAATTATCAAAGAATAACTAAATTAGAAGAAAAAACCCCCAATTCCCTCTCTAATACCTGAGGTGACATCTTAGTCATCACAGTATTCCAAGATTCAGTGTAATCCTCACTAATAAAACAAGTCATATAAATAAGAGACCTTATAAGCACCCAATCCAGTACATACACATCTATATTTCATACCCCAATCACTAGGAGGATGGGGGCTTCCCCAAAAAATGGTATTTTCATCAAATTTGGAGTCATGATATCACTCAGTATATGCAATCGATTATACAAACCCCTTATCAAATTAAGATGATTTACATAAACATGATTTCTCTATCAATAATCATGGAGGAGGTCCTAGACACTATGGATGAAGAATTAATAGTGGACCTTTATTATCACGACCCGTCCTCGGGGCCCGCGCCAAGACTATCCCGATCCAGCCTTCCATAGGCCAGGGGCTAGAGAGTCACCCCAAAGGCATAATCTCGATAAAATTGAAGGCATTTACTTTTAACCAGAAACACACACATGGTCTGAACACAAGAAATAAAGGAAACACCTGAAAATAAACACTATGTAAAAACGAATACAAATGTATGTGCTGAAAGGAAAGGGGCTAAAAATACAAGCCCAACAGTAAAGTAAAAATGCAGAAATGTAAACAGAAACTACTGAGTCATCCTCCAGAAATCCCACCTGAAGGGTGGGTACATATGGAATCCTCAGCACCTTAGGTCTGTCCGTCCGGTCTGTGTACATCTCACCAAGTGGTCCACCTATGGGTACTGTCCAGATCCACAACTCTCTCCCTTGATCAGTGTTGTCTGTCATCTGCAACCAACACAACGAATTGGGGGTATTTCTAATGCAGGGGTGAGTATAACGATACTCAGTAAAGAAACCGAGACCCCCTAGGGTCTCCCAGAATCCACGAAGGATAAAACACAAAAATAACGATACAATCACGATGTATCAAACAACCCTACTTAGGTATATTCCCATACATATACCTAGGTTATCAATCTCAGTTTTGCTCCAACTCTCGAGCCCATGCACAACCCAGTCCACACAGGAAGTAAAGTCAATCACATCGATGTTAATGATTGAAATTCAAGACACAACTCACATAGGTATACATATCTTTTATAGCGATCTAGATGATCAGATTTATTCACTGATTCATCTAAGTTGTCAGGACCACACATGATACTAGAACAGTAGTCATTACTGTCGAACTGACGGAGGATCCTAGTACAGTAGTCGTCGCTGCCGAACCCATGCGGGATCCCAGTACAGTAGTCATTTTAGTCGAACCCACAGAGGATCCTAGTACAGTAGTCATCACTGCCAAACCCATAGTGGATCCCAGTACAGTAGTCGTCACTGCCAAACCCACAGAGGATCCCAGTACAATAGTCGTCGCAGTCACAGCCAGCTCTAGGGTTCCCGCAAACATCACGATCAATTCCAGGAGGGTCCGCTCCTCGAGAAAAGGGGTTGATACATCAACTATAATGAAGTCCAGAGTTACGCCTCCCCTCCTTGCTACTCGGTCGGCGGAAGATATCTAGTCTTTTCCCGCGCGACCGTCCCACAGTTTCGGGTCGTAGTTCATTTGCATGGATCACCAAGCGCCGCCATGGTTCCCCTCAGTCCGGTCGGTTCATTTATCGATCGGACCACGGTAGCAGGCTGCATCTCCTCTGCAGCGCAATGCCAAGATGGCATCGTGGTCTTTGGCCCGACCGGCAATAACCAGACGGCTCGTCCAGCAAGCGGCTCGTGGATGCGGGCTGCGCCTCCTCCTCATGGAACCTGCTAATGTCGCAGTTCCCTAGCCTGACTGGCAATAGCCTGCCGGTTCTTCAGCCCGAGCAGCCCGCGGTTTCGAGCCAGGGATTTCCCCCACGCTGCCGGTGCGCAACCGCTGCTTCTCTTTTCTGCCACCTCCGGTCGCCGCTACCTCCGATCGCTGTTGCTAAAAATAATCACGAACCAACGGAGGGTCATCAGTCCGTGTTTGTTCGGACCACGCCCTCCGCGTTAGGCGATATCGAATGGCCTAAGACAATCAAATGCATTTACCAAGAATGAGGTATAATTTTATTAATTTAAAACTATACAAAACCCCCTACCTTGATTCAAGTACATTGTCGTAGTCGTGGAAATCGGTGTTACGGATGACAATGTCATTCTGTCAACATCGTAGGAAGATTCAATGTCGTTGATGACGTTCTTCGCAAGCGGTCTCTTCTCCCTTGATGAAGAGGAAGAATAATGAAGAATAAGATGATTGAGGGCCTTGTTTTCTTCATTAGAGAGGGTAAATGTTCTTCGTGGGAAGAATGCCCTCTCAATTATCCAAGGCTCCACCAACACAACATGTGCCAACTCCAAAAATAATATCATATGCTATTATTTTATCCTTAACAAGAATATCAAATTAATTCAAAAATTTATGAAATTTAATTAATTAATTAAGTTGGCACATTTAAGGGGTGGGAGGTGGAGAGGCTCAACCATTATGTGCAAGTTCAAAAATTTAAAAGGGGGGTTCATGGGAGTTAAAGGGGGAGTTGAGGGGTTAGGTGTTCATCTTGGCCCCACCACACATTATCCTATCATGGGAGGTTATGTGGGGTGTGGGACCCACCTCCAACTTCCATTTTAAGGAAATAACTACCTCTAAAAACTTCATAAATTGATTCTAGGCACACCGGGCCTCAGAATCAGGAGCCATCAGAAACTGTGGGCTCGTAAAATTCAAAAAAAATTAGGAAAAAAATTTCCTTTGAAATTTTCAGGTCATTACATTACCCCCACCTCAGGGATTTAAATCACCATAAAGATACAACACACAAGGGAAACAAATGCGGGTACTGATCACGCATCTGTGCCTCCCGCTCCCATGTGCTCTCCAAGAGGTTCCCATGTTTCCCACATATGTGATCTAGAGGAATCGACCGTCCATGTAGGACCCGCTCCTGTCGATCCTCGATCTCCACTGAGACCTCTGTGAATGTCACCCCATCATCGATGTCCAGCTCCCCGTAGTCGATGATGTGGGATGGGTCGTGCACGTATCTCCTCAGCTGAGATACGTGGAAGACTTCATGCACCCGATGTAAATGGGGTGGGAGGGCCAGGCGGTAAGCCAACTCTCCTACTTTTCTGAGGACTTGGAAAGGTCTGATTAATCGCAGAGATGACTTGTCACCTCAACCAAATCTCCATAGACCCCGTCGAGGTGAGACCCATAGGAAGACGCGGTCACCATCCTCGAACTATAGTGGTCTCCATCTCCTATCAGCATAGGACTTATGTCTGCTCTTTGTAGTCTTCATCCTCTCCTGGATGATTTTCACCTTCTCTATCATAGCATACACCATCTCTGGTCTTACAAGTGCTGACTCCCCTGGGTCAGTATAGCACAGAGGTGATCTGCAAGGTCGGACGTATAGTTCCTTGTAAGGTGCCATCCCAATGGTGGAGTGGTAGCTGTTGTTGTATGAAAACTCCACCAAGGGTAAGTGATCCTCTCAACTACGACCAAAGTCAAGGACACATGCACAGAGCATGTCCTCGAGAGTCTGAATGGTCCTCTCAGTCTGACCATCCGTCTGAGGATGGAAGGCAGTTCTCAAGTGAAGCTGCATGCCAAAAGCCTCATATAACCCCTTCCATAACTGAGAAGTGAAATGAGCATCTTTATCGTAGATGATCGTCGATGGGACGCCATGATGCCATATGATCTCCTATATGTAGAGGCGTCCCAAGAACTCTATTGAGCCCTCCTCTATAATTGGTAGGAAGTGGGCCAACTTGGTGAGTCGGTCGACGATCGCCCAGATAATGTCGTGTCATCTGGATGTACGTGGAAGTCACATCATGAAATCCATGGATATCCCATCCCACTTCTAATCTGGAACCTCTAAGGGCTGAATAAAGCCTGCTAGAACCTGGTGCTCCTCCTTCACTTGCTGACAAGTGAGGCATCGATAGAATAACTCTACTACCGCTTTCTTCATACCCGGCCACCAATGCTGTCGTCTAAGATCCTGATACATCTTTTCCACTCCTGGATGTACCTCTAGAAGAGAAGTGCAAAACTCCCTCAACAACACCTCATGTAGTGCAACTGGAACCATGGTATGTCTTCTGAAGAGGATGACGTGATCCCCACCTTCAGAAACCCCATTAGTTGCCTGTCCTGAGGATATTTGAGCACATTGTATCTCATAGTCAACGTCCCCTCACTGTGCCTCTGAGACTTGCTGAAGAAGTGGAGGAGTGACTGTGAGAGACTAGAAAAGGCTGCTCCATTACTATCCACAAAGGATATCTACAACGCGTCTAGCTGCTCCATCGCCTCTCCTAGTAGCTGAATGCCCGAAATCCTACTGAGGGCATCTGATAAAATGTTTCCCTTCCCAGGAGTATCGACAATCTCGAAGTCATAGACCTGGAGGAACTCAAGCCATCGTCATTGTCTCAGGTTCAGGTCCTTCTGCGAGAAGATGTACCTGAGACTCTGGTGGTCAAATTAGACTACAAAGCGCTCGCCCAACAGATAGTGACGCTGCATCTTTAAGGCAAAGACCACCGCTGCTAACTCCAAGTCATGGGTAGAATAGTTCTGATCAAGTTGTCTCAACTGATAAGAACCATAGGAGATCACTGCTCGCTCCTATGTCAGGACACACCCTAGTCTGGTCCCTGATGTGTCACAGTAAACTACAAACCCAACACCCTCCTCTGGTAGCCTCAAGATGGGCGCACTATTCAATCTCTACCTTAGCTCTATAAAGCTCTGTTGCAATCTCTATGACCATAAGAAGGGTTTCCCCTCCTTCATCAACGCTGAAATCAGTTCTGCAACTCTGGAGAAGTCTGGAACAAATCTCTGATAGTACCCAGTCAAACCTAGAAAACTCCTAACCTCCATCACACTCATGGGTGGATCCCAATAAAATACTACCTTGATCATTGATGGGTCCACTGAAACTCTAGCCTCTGAGATGATGTGTCCGAAGAAGTGAACCTCTCGAATCGAGAACTGGCACTTCGAGAGATTACCATATATCTGGTGCTCTCAGAGTGTGTTCTGTACTACCTGTAAATAGTAGGTGTGCTCCTCCTCAGTAGCCAAGTAAATTAGTATGTAGTTGATGAAGACTATGAAAACTCGATCGCGGTAAGACTAGAATATTTTGTTCATGACACTCATGAACACTTATGGTGCATTGGTTAAGCCTAAGGGCATAACCAAGAAATTGTAGTGGTCATACCGACACCTAAAGGTATTCTTCTACACATCGTCGTCTCAAACTTTGAGCTAGTGATAGCCCGACCTGAGGTCTATCTTCGAGAACCATCATACTCCCTTGATCTGATCAAAGAGGTCTTCAATATTTGGGAGTGGGTACTTGTTCTTCAGGGTCACCTGGTTCATGAAACGGTAGTCGACACATAGTCTCAAGCTCCCATCCACCTTCATGGAGAAAAAAAATTAGAGATGCCCAGGGTGAAACACTAGGTCAGATAAATCCCTTTCCCTAAAAGTCCTCCAGCTATACCCACAGCTCACGATGCTTGGCGGGATCCATCCGATATGATGGAATAGATATCGGTGTTGTCCCGGGGTACATGTCAATGTAGAAGTATACCTCTCTACAATGAGGTAGTAATGGAACTTCATCAGAGAAAACATCCGCGTACTGATCCACCACAATAGGAAAACTGAGACTTCGCAAATCAACCGCTACAAGGATGAGACTAGCCAACTGATATGTGATCGGATTCCCCCTCCTCTACATGAGTCCATCCTGCACTGCAAAGGAACCCTTCTCGCCGGTGAAGGTGAACCTGGTCCCATCCGTGCAGACACACAACACTTTGTGCCTAATAAAGTCAATCTGAGCATGAAATATGGATAACCAGTCCATACCCAAGATCACGTCGTAAGGCCTCGATGCCGCTATAGGAAGATCCCAACTGAAAATCTATCCTTCTAGTGTAAGCTCACACTGCCATCACTAGTTTGTAATCATCGAGTCTACTCACATAGGAGTCTCTAGCCGTAAGGATTGATCCAATGGCTCCGTCGGAATCTATGAGCTCTGAACAAGTGTAGCAGAAATTAAAGAATGACTTGCACTTATGTCTATAAATACTACAGAAAGGGGGTAGTAGACACAGATAGTACCTAGAATCATCTCAGGTGCGCCATGATCATAGGCCTCGACTGCCAGGAGCTGAGCCTTCCTTTGTCCGCCAGCTCCCTATGGTCGGGGTGGACCTCCATGTGGTGGTGGTGGTAGAGCCTCGAAATTTTGTCCACCACCCGCTGCTCGGACAACTCCTCTGCCACGTCCACCTACTCTCGGCGGACAACCATGGTCAAACCTCTGCCTCTGCCTGGGATCTCCCTCTACTGTCTGATGCTCCTCCACATTGTGGGTCGGGAAGTCTCGAGCC
This sequence comes from Viscum album, assembly GCA_963277665.1. Classification (NCBI taxonomy): domain Eukaryota; kingdom Viridiplantae; phylum Streptophyta; class Magnoliopsida; order Santalales; family Viscaceae; genus Viscum; species Viscum album. The sequence goes on along the minus strand of OY728143.1, from coordinate 1,691,295,074 downwards.
ATGTGACCCTGCCCACCGCATGCTTAGCACTGCATGCCCCTCATATGGCTGGCTATGTTTTGTGTTCCCCACACAACCGAACTTGTATCCTAAGGTCACCCACCTGATGTCCTGGTCCGCTTGGACCTCTGCATCAACTGTCTACTGCCGGCTGTAGAAGACTCCACCACCTGTCGTCCTGTGGTGGGTCTCTCCAATGGTGACTACTCAGTGAGAAAAATCTCCACTAGAAGGGCTCACTCCAGCACCCTCGCCTGCATTGGGATGCTGAGGGGAATCGTCAAAGCCCTAATCTCATGCCTGAGTCCCTACTCGAAGGTCAGAGACCTAAAGAACATGTCTTGTACCATATATGTGGAGTAGAGTGAGAGGTTAGTGAACCTCGCTGAGTACTGAGCTACTGTCATGCTGCCCTGATGTAGATGAAGTAACTCCTGAATTCGTACCGCACGAAGGGTGTCTGGAACAAACTCTGAGCGGAAGAGTCTCTCGAAGTCCATCCAGAGCAAAGATTCCACATCTTGCACCTAGAGCATCATGCTCCGCCATCTACCTGCTGCTGCGTGCAAGAGACTCGCAGCAAGGATCAACATAAGGCCGGCTCATGTCCCTACCAAATTGAAAACTCTCACGATAGCCACCAACCAATCCTCAGCTGCCTGTGGGTCTGTCTATCCCTAGAACTTTGGCGGCCTCTGTCGCTAAAACTCATGCAATGCACTCAGGCAGCGTGCACTCTCTACTACTAGGTCTGGTGGTATCGGTGGCCTAGTGGGTTGTGGTGACGCTGGTACTCCACTGTGATAGGGCCCTACACTGAGGCCTCATCGCTCGGTGAGGTACCATCTCATACGTAACTCAGAACCCTAGTTGGCTGTCTTCGTGGGGCCATCCTTAAAAGAAACAGGTGAGCCACGGTTAAAACAGTGTACCTAGTGATCTGACACAATGTAACCACAAAGAAAACTTTTTCGAAGGAAACACACACGCAATCAGTTTTTTCGTACACTAAGTCAGAAATCAGAGGTCAGGGTCCTGGTGTATGGATACGTCGGCCGCCGCACCAACATTGGACTCCTTGGATTGAAAACCACGCTCAACACTCTTAACACTATTTCTTCACAGAAAATAATTATCTGAGTTTTGAGTTCTATGGTAGAACCGAATCCTCTGATAACAATTTGTCACAACCCATCCACGGGGCATGTGCCGTGACTACCCCAAGCCCACCTTCCATAGGCCAGGGGTTAGTGACTAGCATCGACGAAATAATCGAGATAAAAGGGAAGGCATTTCCTTTTAACCTGAAACACACACACAGTCTAAACACAAGCAATAGAGGAAACAACTGAAAATAAACACTAAGTAAAACTAAGTACAAATGTAAGTTCTAAATGGAATGGGGGATGGAAAAACAAGTCCATTAGTAAAGTACAACTTCAGAAAATTAAACAGTAACTACTGAGTCATCCTCCAGAAATCCCACCTGAAGGGTGGGTACATATGGCCTCCTCAGTACCTAAGGTCCATCCATCCGCTCCATGTATGTCTTGCCAAGTGGTCCACCTCTAGGTATCATCTTTCTCCACAACACTCTGCCTTAATTAGTACTATCCATCGTCTGCAACCAACACAACGTTGTGTGTGTATTTCCCATGAATGGGTGGGTATAACGATACAGATTAGGGAAACTGATACACCTGAAGGTATCCCAGAATCCACGAAGGATAAACCACAAAAGGAAACATACAATCACGATGTATCAAACAACCCTACATAGATATATGCCCAAACATATACCTATGTTATCAATCTCAGTTCAGCTCCATCAATCGAGCCCAAGCACAACCCAATCCACATAGGAAGTAAAGTCAATCACATCGATGATAATGATTGAAAGTCAAGACACATGTCACACAGGTATACATCTCTTGTATACCGATAGAGATGATCAGATGTATTCACTGATTCATCTAAGCCGTTAGACCCACACAAGATACTAGAATAGTAGTCATTGCTGTCGAACCCATGGAGGATCCCGGTACAGTAGTCGTCACTGCCGAACCCATGTAGGATCCCAGTACAGTAGTTGTTGTAGTCGAACCCTGGGATGATCCCAGTATAGTAGTCGTCACTTTTGAAACCACGGAGGATCCCAATACAGTATTCATCGGTACTGAACCCACGGAGGTTCCCAGTACAGTAGTTTTCACAGTCACAACTAGCTCTACGGTTCCCGCACACTGCACGCTCGATTCCGGGAGGGTCTTCTCCTCGAGAAAAGGGTTCGAGACATCAACATCCAAGAATTCCAGAGTTGATGTATCCCGAAGTTCCATCTCATAAAAAGGAACCCAACGCGATAGACGGCGCATCAATCAGACGCCCGGTCATAGAGTCATTAGAATTTCTGTTCTAGGGGCCTTGTTGGTATTACGCTCGTTCCAAACCTGGTCATTTTCCAAAGTTATCCAAAACTCACTTAGAGTTTTTCAAAAGGACCGCCTCATCGAGAGGATCACAGTGCTATAAATGTCATGTAAATCGGACTTTCGGTGTAGAAGATATTCACGTTTAAGCGAAACGGGCCCAGCCCGTCAAGCTCAGTGGGCTGGCGGGTCAGCCCGACTCGGTTTAGCAGGTCCGACCCAGCTGGGGGCAGCCCGGACCAGTGGAGCATGGCCCACCCAGGGACCCGGCCCGGCTGGTCTGACCCGGTTAGGGGATGGCCCCGCCCGGTGGGGCGTGGCCCACCCGCGGACCCAGCCCGCAGTTGCGGCCCGGTTCGGTTCACCCGGTGGACCCGAGCGGTGCCTCTCCTCCTTGCTGCATGGCCGACCGAAGGTGGCCGGTCTTCTCCTGCATGAGCAGCCCAATGTTGTGGGTCACGGTTCCTCCGCACGTGGTGCCATGCGGCCGGTCTTGTTCACCAAGCAGCCCCAGGATGCGAGCCATACCTTCTCCTTGGGGCACATGCGGGTGCCGCGGTTCGCCATCCTAGTCGGCCATAGCCGGCTGGTTCTTCATCCCGAACGACCCGCAGTTGTAGGCCACGGTTTTCCCCAATGCGACCGGTGTGCGGCCTCCGCTTCTGTTTGCCGCCACCTCAGGTCATCGTTTCCAAAAATAATCACAAACCAGTGGAGGGTCGTTGGGCCGTGTTTGTTTGGTCATCGCCCTCTACATTTGGTGATATCAAATGGCTGGAGACAATCCAATGCATTTATCAAGAACGAGGTATAATTTTATTCATTTCAAATTATAAAAAAACCCTTTAATGTGATTCAAGGGACGTTGTCGTAGTCGCAAAAATCGGCGTCGCGGATGACGGTGTCATTCCGTTAACATCGGAGGAAGAGTCGTTGTTGTTGGTGATGTTCCTCACGGGCGGTGTATTCTCCCATGATGCAGAGGAAGAAGAATGAAGAAGAAGACGATCGAGGGCCTTGTGTTCTTCGTTGGTGATGGTAAATGTTCTTCGTGGGAAGAAGGCCCTCTCTATTCTCTAGGGCTCCACCAACACAACATGTTCCAACCCCAAAAATAATAGCATAGGATATTATTTTATCCCTGACATTAATTTCAAATTAATTCTAAAAGTTGTGCCAGTTATTTAATTAATTAAGTTGTAACATTTAAGGGGTGGGAGGTGGAGAGGATTCACCATTATATGGAATTTCAAAAATTAAAAAGGGGGGTACATGGGAGTTAAAGGGGGAGTTGAGGTGTTAGGTTCTCATGTGGTCCCCAAACACATTATCCTCTCATGGGAGGTTATGTGGGGTGTGGTCCCCACCTCCAAAATCCCTTTTAAGGAAATAAAAACCACATAAAAATAAAATTGTGTGACACAACAATTCTATTTAATTATTTATGAATCCCAAAATTATAACTTGTACTCTCGACAAAACACAACTGCGATAAAGGTCTCCTTAATCGAATATCGGTGCTGTGATTTCATCGGTGTCCTCAGATTTCATTTCTGAGCACCAGTTCGAATGATAGAAAAAACCTTATGTACGTTTACTGAACGTACCGAACAAAAATTAAAAAACTGATTCCGGGAACACTGGGCCTTGGAATCAGGCGCCGTCAAAAACTGCGGACTCATAAAATTCCAAAGAATTTAAGAAAAAAATTTCCTTGAAATTTCCGGGTCTTTACCTCGATGTTATGGTGTTATTTTTAATCAATATATTCAACTATCCAAGAATGAAAGTTATGAAATTTATTGAGTTTAGCAGGAACAAAAATTCGATCAAGAATTATCTAGGGAACTTGCTAATATGATCCAATTGATTAACTGATTAGAAAAAAGAATTATTTAATCATCACCAAGATGTGGTGAGATCAATTCAATAGAAACTAACAAACCACCCCTAACTTCTTTTAACTGAAGGATTCATTGGAACAGTCAGCTTTGGCACCCATGCCTTATGAAATAGAGTAGCTAAAACATAGGAATCATAGAACCTTGGTACAAATGTATGACATTTGAATCATCTTTTTATTATCCTGACTAGACAAAAAAAATTTATTTCTTTCACCATTAAAATGAACTTAGGGAATCCATTATTTAGTCACATCCATATCCTCATGAATTGATGTCTAAAGATACTAAAAACCATGTCATACTATGTATAGAACACTTCTACTGAGTGTCATACTATATTTTGTTTCATAGGAAAAGACAATGAAATTTACATATATGGGAACATGAGTCCTTTTTTCCATATCTATAAAGCTATATTAGATTGATATTAATCAAGACATAGTTAATAATTTTTTTGGAATTAACATTATATTGATAGAGACCCTTTAATGTCTTTCCAAAAAATAAATTAACTTGTCTCCCACCATCATTAAAATTCTTAGGAAACCAATATAATCAAAAGAATGATATGATCCCAATAAAAATAATGATGACCCTATGTCATCTACTACATATCAAGTTTCTATTTTATCTTATACTCCCAACAATGATAAAGAGGAGGTGGAAGAAATAAATGATGCTTCTATGGAATTTGAGGAAGTAATATTGGAGATCGTTGATAAACACTGATAGGTGAATCTAGGTGTGGAAGAAGATCTATAGGATATATTGATTAGTACTACCACGAATCCTAATGAACATGATATATATATATCTTTATTCAAATAATATAATGATTTATTTTTATGGTATTTTGTAAAAATGGATGAGTGGTATCCCTAGGTTGTTATTCATCACTTGTGGTTTTGATATAATCACAATGGCTATAAATATTTTTTAAGAAGGATGTCTTTAACCCATGATAAAAAATGGATGGTTATATATATACAATTATAAAATTAATTTTTATTTTAGAGTGTTAACACCTAAAATAGAAGGTCAATATCTCCCTCAGGAAGAAAAATAATTTGAGAAGGAGATTCAACATCGATTTCAAGGATTTAAACCAAAAGTGTCTAAAATAGTTTTTCACAATTCTGATCATAAAATCGTTGATCAATGAAATTACTTGAATTCATTACCTAGCATTTATGTATGGGTATTCTTGTTATAACTAGATTTGAATGGAACATTAATATGTGGATCTCACTCCAATTAGGGCACCCCAAGGGGTATACCATTACCAATTAAAAACCCTTTTCTTAATCAATGTTTGTTCTACCAACCAACATAACTTGAACCGTGTTTTCATTTCCTTTTTGGGGAAGACAAAAAAATGATACCTGCCTAATCTGCTAGGAAAATATTTATAATTATTTGATCGCCTAACCGATCCAGTGGTTGTTTTTATCAAATTTAATCAACATAGCTTGAAGATAAACCTACTAAAATATTGTTTTAGTGTATCTTTTAGAAAGTTACATAGATTAATGATATTCCATCATGGAATTGAGATCAACCTTGAAATAAAAAAATGATAATTAATATTATATCCCCTCAAAACATTGGGGATTGAGAGGACTCCAGGACTGTCTCATGTATATCATATTTTTTAAATCCAACCTCACTGTAAGTGTATTAAAATTATAAATTTGATGAATAAAGGGTCCACTAATCACTAGAATGATTTTTAGAGGAAAATTGATTATCTCAAATAGTACCATCTACACTCACTAGTCTTGATGCCATATGTAGAAGGGAAGCCATTTACACTTTATATGGAATCTGGATAATGATCACTTGGTTACATAACATATCATAAGAATTATATGAGAAAATATAATTACTAATTTTTTCATATTAGGAATATTTTGAATATTTATACCTAACATAATGATATAGATAAGAACTACCATGAATTGGTTTTCATAGTATAAAAACATAGATACTATTTATAGTACTCTGATGTCCACCTTGTATCTCATGTCAATATAATAAAATACATCCTTAGTTTTCCCATGATTTCAAGATTCTATATATAATGGGTAGTCATTCTACAATGGTTTAGAATTCAATTCTTGTCTCAAAATGGAAAATAGGGTAACATGTTATTAGATTTTGTCACAGTTCATTGTATCATAGAGAAGTCATTATTGGATATGTATCACCCAAAATTGAACTATTATATGTTTTTAAATTTTTTAGACAACATAAATGTATTTTTATTGTTCATCTATAATTCCAATAGGAATAAAAATAGATGATAAAATTTTCAACATGGCCATATTTTGGATTTCATTTATTTATTTTATGAATGTATTCTTACCTTATTCTTTCATAATATATGAGGGATGTGTGATAAATGAGGTGGAATACTAACCCCTCATTGTAGTATTGTAATTGGACGAAAATATAACACATATTCAACTATATAGTAGGACTGATATAGAGTTATTGATAATGAATTTATCAATTGGATGGATGTATCACAGTGTAGAATACCTTTAAAATAAGATTATACCATATGATCAACCAAAAAAGTAATAAATCCATCACCAGGAAGAAAATTTCATTGAGAGAATTTCTTATTAAGGGAGATGTTTTTCACAACCACCTACATAAAATGATATTACATGAATATATATAAACCAAGGGTATAATATTGTTATTTCATCGAATGTCTTTGATCAAATATTAATCCCAATATATCCCCATAACAATAATGATAATAATTATGTTATTATTATTATTACCATGGAATGGGTAGACATGCACATTTTAAATATATTTTTATTACCGAAACCATTAAGATATCCCTTCATCCTCCTAATTTATCAAATATTAATAAATATAATCCATTAAATAAATAAATAAATATTATATTCAAGGTATTGTGAATAAATTTATTTTATATTCACATCACTAATTTAATAAAAATATTACTTTATTATCATGAGAATAATTAATAAGAGATACATAAATATAATATTCACCATCATCAAAATAAATATTCATTTTATATTCAATCTAATATTTATGACAACCAAATCCTGAATAAATAATATTTCTTTATCTTTAGAACATTATTTATTACAACCCTCAAATTCAAATATAATTTAAATGGAACTAGGATACACTTTGTGTGTGACCCCCTCGTCCAATTTCTTTGTGCCATTGTATGGGTGTTATTAAATCCTAAGAATGATATCTAGTATCACATTAAAGATACTATAGAAAAATAAGTTAATGTCATAAGGAAAAAAAACAACATACAAAGACATATTGTGTAATATGATACATTTTTCTCGATATCACTAATCAGGTAGGTTGGAGGCTTCATGTCATCACCGTATGTGCTTCTTTTCTCTTTCATTGACAATCTGAAATTTAATCATAAATTTCACTCAATGTCCAGGTATTTTAATCTAATAATTCCATTTCAATGAAATGGATTTCTCTGTCCACATCCTTAAATGGGTAGGGAAAAATCCTTTTGTGACGTATTCATTAATTCATGTCAGCCATGAAACACTTATTGTATCATACATATTCATAAGAATATGTCATTATATTTTTTTTTCAATAAATCATAATATAATATTATGATATGCACTAATAATAATGTTAATGTAGATAAATCATTAAACATGGTCAAATATATGAATATCCAATGACTTGTTGACATGTGGAATTCATATAGGTGGATTTTTGTCATAATTTAACTTCTCAAAGATTACGAGGTGAAAAAAATGGGAGATGAAGTATCATTAACATATAAGTATTAGTCTCCTAATAGTCAAAATACATTGTTCTACATCATCAAATATTTTCTTGACCATAACAAAAAATATTTTTGGAATCTATCTTAGCACATCAAGGATATCTCAAAGCGGGGAAATTCTAGTTCATTTCTATAAAACTAGTACCCCCATGGAAATTATCACATCAATGAAATATATATGATTACATAAACATGTGATAAAATATAATATGGTAATATAATATTCAATGTTTTAGGTTCAAGGGAACCAGCTTGATAGGCCAATATTTTACATGAATATTTTAATATGAAACACACTTTATTAACCCTTTAAATAGTAAATCATGCCAATGTTTCATTTTTTTGTTTTATTATTGGATTTAGGACATGAACAGAAACATGATTTAAATTTAAAAATTAATAAATATAAATATGTATGAAAATAACAGACAAGTCCTAGACCAATCCTAAAGTTAAAAACTGATTAACCATGTGTTAAAGGTGTTGAAACTACTTGAAATTGATCCTTTAAATCATAAATTATTCAATTATAATGTAAACATTCATGGTAAGTTGATTTGGATAAGAAACCATATGGAAAGAGTAATATGAAAAAAACCACATGTCTTACAGCATGAAACCAATGGTTACACTATGAAGTTTATTGATGTAAGTCAGAATGATTTTAGGGAAAACATATATGTCATAAAGATTTAGACCACACAATATTCATTCCATTAAAACATATTTTATGTTTTAAAACCTTTTGACATGCAAAGATTCATAGATATTTTATAGATTTAATTCCACATACTTCTTTAAATGCCCTAATATGACATGAGTTAACCAGGACTCAATTATGATTCATTTATGAAGCATAATGATTACTTTGTTCCCTATAAATATAGGAAAATGGTTGAATGAAATGGTTTCAACCAATTCCCAAGGATTATTAGTGCACTTCAGGATAGGGATGCTGCTACCTTTAAAATGTTTATTTTCTTTTGATTTTAATATCTTTTATGATTTAACACTAATTACTATTTTAATTATAGTCTTTTCACTCTTCTTTAAATCCCTTTATTCTTACAATACCAATTGATTTCTCTACTCCATATTCCACTATGATCTCTTTCACTTCTAAATGGTCAATGACTAACCTGAGGAATTTCCTTGGGGTAGGTTTTATGGTGTTCTTAATTATTTCACTTTAAATTCTTAAATATTTTAATTTATTTTATGGTGAATAAGTTGAAGTGTCATGGGTGAAGCACTCAGCCCCCAAAATATAAATCACAAATTCATTCCAATTTTCAACAAATATGGGGGGAAATTTAGTTTGTTGAAGTAGTTTATAAGGCATGCAAAAAATACAAAAAAAAACATAGGGAATATAAATCTATGTGGAGGGGGGAATTTTCAAATTGAATTTGACAATGAATGAAACTACCTAACCTAACCCTGGGACCAAGAAATTTATCCATATCCTGAATTTTATCTATATTTTCATTTTTATTTATGTTTTAAATTTTAATTACATTTTTTGAAAAAAACCAAAATCCTAAAATCTTATTTTTTTTTAAATTAATAAAAAACAAAACTAATTATTTTTGGTGAATTTTGAATTTGGGTTTTATCGACTATAAATCTCCTCATGTGAGACAATAATGGATGGAATCTATGCAGCGTTCGGAATATACCTAATATTTTGTTCCGTATTATGATAAGAACATCAAAATAGGCTCCATTAATGGGGGAAAGTATATCTTCCATTCAATTATTTATTTTTCAAATTTTTATTATTAATTAATTTTTCTTTTATAAAAAACATTAATAACTATAAAATATAAATCTGAATCATCCTATTCTAAAAAATATGGATTCTATCATTTTCTATGATAGATTAGGGGACCATGGAGAAAAATATTCATAAATTTGGAATTCTAGGATCATATCCAAGACCATAAAGAGACCCTCGAGTTCCCAATCATCTAAGGAATGTACAGAGACTTAATTGATATCTAGGATTACTTTGAATAATGTTTTTAAGAAATGTTCAAGACAAAAGAAGAATGTTCCTTGACTTCAGATGAATTTTATGAATAAATTCCATAGGTGTATCATCAAATGGTTAAAAATGAATTAAAAGACAAGTTGAAAAAGTATTAAAGAAATATTGTAAGTACTAGAGAGAAAAATGAATGTCTAATACAATATTTCCATAAAACCCATGAATAATAATTGGGGAAAGAGCCTGAGAAAGTGGTTGAAGAAATTTCCCCACCAATTTTTGAAGTTAATGAACCCAGCGACGTAATGGTGAAGGTACTTAAAAATCTATTTCAACTTGCATCATCAATGTTAAATAAGAGTGATAATGAATAAATTATTAATAATATTCATTCAAGAGATCAACAATATTTAGAAAATTTCTAGAATGATTATAAAGTGAAATATGATCTCCCTATCCCATACAATGGAGAAGAATCATTCACAATACACCTTACTCTAGAATTGGGTGAAAAAGAAACCACCCAAGTGGTGGAATTTGAAGAAAGACTAGATAACCATAAATACCTTCCTCCATTCAATTAAGATTTATATAGAGAGTAATTTTACATTGAATAAGTTCTCATAGGAAAACCAATGTAGGGAGATGATCATTTATTAAAATCTATCTAAACAAATGTCATTAAAGGTAATTAGAGTATCACTCCTAAAATTTTTTAACTTTTAGATTTGGCCAAGAAATAGAATGATTTTGAGGATGATGAAAAACATGGTGAAGATCCTATTGAGGAAAACAAGTATATGTTAGAATATATTGATCATTTAATAGTGGATTCGCATTAAGAGATCCAAGTTCATCTTCCTAAATAATTGGAGACAAAATAAACCCAAAGAAGGCTAAACATTTTATATAAATTCATCAAAAGTAACTTTTTTTAAAATTAAATTACCAAATAACATTACCATTTCTAATTATATTCATACATCATACATTGAAAGAACACATGAGAGTGAAGAATAGTTTAGATAAGTAGAAAATAATCATGTATATGTCCCATAATTCATCCTACCCTCATAATATTTGTTTCACCATATTGTGAAGTGGTTGGGTGTAATCTATCAGTGGATTACTCTACAAAAATAATGAATAAGTACAATATGGGAAAAGGATCAAGTTGTGGTTTAAATCTAAGAAGATCCAACAACCATCAATTTTTGTATAACAGTTGGTACTTCCCATATAGATTAATAAAAAACACTCCCACCACTTGGGGGGATTCAACTAAGATTTATGTATTTGTTCATTTATTTTCCTTCTCAGTATTTTGTTGTCAATATTAATTTCAATTATTAGTTTAGGAATATATTATGATGCAACCTGATTCCTCTATATTTTTTAACTTAATCAACATAGTAATCATAATACATGAGTTTTTCATTTGGTAGATACATAAAATTGATGGAACAAATTATCCAATGAAGCAAATGAAGAAGATGAATAGTACACAATATAAAAAAAAGCTTATGCATTGAACTGGAGATTAATATGTAACTATGTTGCAGAAAAAAAATAAAAAAAGAACCTATTCAACTAACAAAAATCTTAATTGAAAAGGGGAGTATGTGTTTCAATAATATATCTTACCATAGTAGACTTAAAATATATTTTTTCTGAGTTTTAAATGATAAATTACTCTCCCCACATGGACCCCTGAACTCTAGTGTTGATCGATGAGACATAATTTTCTAAGGAAAATCAGTATAGAATGTATTAATTTTTACTCTTGACATGATTAGAAGAGAAAATTGGTAAATTGTATGAGGAAGGTAACACATGAGGGATGATTTTTAAAAATAATGAATATTCAAGATGAGTAGATTCTTGAATGTGAAATTCTTCTTAGATTTGTTATCTTTCAAAATTCTGAAATTCATTTTAATTGGTTTATTTTTTTCATTTTCTTGTGTAATTTTCCACAACCATATCTTATCGTCCCTAAAATGATATCTGAAAAAATAATTTCCCATTAGTTTCTATGTTATATTTCCTGAGAGACCCTAGATTATTCATTTCTAGATCATTATTGGCATGTTATAAAATCTAGGACTATACAGAATGAATTTTAACATGATTGAGGAATTTTAATTCATTATCCCTTTATCCTTGTACCCCCATGATATAAATCATAATTTTTCCCATATAATACATGAATGAAATTAATAGGAATTGATCAGTGTTACAAGCCTAATGTATACATTCTTATACGACCCAAAAAATATTTCATGATATTTAGAAGACTAATTATGGGGGATATGATTTCCATATTTGATGGGGGTGGGCTGCATTTATGGGATTTTATTGGGATGTTTTCATGTTATTTTTAGGAGGGTACAAGTATTACTTACTATACCATATTATTAACCTCTCTTGCTAAAAAAATAAAAAATTAAAAAATTAAAAAAAATGAAAAAATGTGTTCTATCTTGGGAGGATAAAAAATCACCATTCCTAGACTATGTATTTTTATCATATGTGTTTAGGTTGTGGAAGTGAGATTTTTATTCAAAAAATATATCAAAAAATTGAAAAATAATAATATTAAGATAGTAAAAAAGAAAAAATAATGAGGGGGTTATTCATTCTTTATTGTGATTTTTATCATATGGCTAATTTGACCTTTGGGGATATTTGGATATGAAATATACCTTATTTCCAAATTATTTTTATTGGCCTCAGGTTTTTATATCATTCTATATGTTAAATAGTCAAACTAGTTCTTTGTGAGTTTTTTATTCATCACCTATCTAACCTATTCCCCCATGGAAATTTGAACTATTATTAAAATTCCTCATCATTAAATAGTATTTCTATAGTTATATGGTAGATATGTTAGATCCCTTGCAAGACTATGATAAGTTAAATGTACATGAGGTATGGGAAAATTTCATTAAAATTTTTACCTCGAGATATGAGAGAAAATAATTAAATATGAGTTATATTGGAATTTTCGTGCACATTTTTGATTAATTATGAAATGAAAAATTTTAGGATGGAAGAGAACAATTATTACAAAGGAAGAAAATTACCCTAATTTATTATCATTATTTATTTAAAAAATGAGGATTTGGAGGAATTATTTTGTGTAAATATTTAAATTTTTTCTTCCATTTCCAAAAATTTTGTTTTATTTATATTGAAATTAAAATATTGGAAAATTGAATCCTTTTAATATTGGTAACCTTAAAATCTTGAGGAAAAACAAGTTCTAAGTGTTGGGTAATAGATTGAACAATATTTTCATGTATATATTAATATAATACACATGGTTATTTATCTTTAAATATAAAATCATGATGATATTTTATGGTTTTACTAATCTTTTTTTAAGATAACAGAAATATTAGAAAATGATCCTAAAAGTACTAAATTCATTAATAAAAAGATATCGAGCGACAAAGGCCAAGTCATGTTCTAATCCCAGAGAACAAAATCAAAGAACAAATTGAAAATGGAGTTAAAATAATGTTAAAATTGTTCGAAATTGATGGTTTAAATCATAAATTATTAATTTTGAATTTAAACATGTTCATAAAGGATAAATAGAATCACGTTAGTAATAAAAGTAGAAACTTGAATATAAACACATATGTCATGGACTGACACATATGGTCACATTGGGAAACTCCATAAAGTCATCCAAGAAAGAATTTAGGGTTAAAATAAAAGACCTAAATAGTTTGGATCCGTAATATTCAGATCATAATTTTATTACAATGTTAAGTCCTTAGATGGGATCAGAATATTTGATATTTTATATATTGATTGTATGATACACATTTGAATTCCCCATTATTACCCGAGTCAAACCGAGGCACATTTATAAAGCATTTGGGTGTTTGAGATTTTTTAGGCATTTAAATATAGAAATACTATGGATTGATAAGTAGAAAGAAAGTTCTTGAGTATTGGAATTGTGTTTTGGGGTATAGATAATATTTATTTTTGTTTATTATTCTTCCTTGTTTTAATTTCATCTGTGATGCAACAATAATTAATATTTTAATTAATGTGATTCCACTATTCTTTCATTCCTTTTCTTATTAAAATAAAAATTTCATTCTCTTCCCCTATCTTTTATTGTGATCACATTCACATATAAATTGAAGATGACTAACCTGTGGATTAGCCTATGGGGAGGTTTTGTAGTGTTCTTAATTATTTCCCATTAAATTATTAAATTTTTAAATTGATTATTTTTTGAATGAGAGGGATGTTCATGGGTGTGGAGGTCATCCACCATGACATTAATATTTAATTCATTTCAATTTTCTATTTTGAGGAGGTTATATTTGGGGCAATGAAAAGGTTTTTTAGGCATGCTAAAAATCCCTCTCAAGGTATGGAATAACAATCCATGAATTGGGGTATGGATCATCACATTGAATTTAATAATTAACGAACCAACGTAACTATACCCCTGGAATTAAAACTTTACATCTAACCTATATTTAGTATACATTTTAATTTTCTTTTTGGTTTTATATTTTAATTTCATTGCTTTCCAAAAACCAAAATCCTGAAATTTCATTTGTTTTCATAAAATAGTAAAAGGAGAAAAATAATTAGATTAAGTGAATTTGGAATTAGTGTTTGATTGAATGTGAATCTATTTGAGTGACACAACCATGGTCATCTTCTACATTACATTAAGAAAATAAATAAAAATTTATATCACCAAATGATAGGTGCATCAAAAGCTATAACAGAATACCACATTCCCAGGAGCCAAAATCAAATGACCTTCAGCCTTGTAGCCCTCTCTTGATATGAATACTTTTGTTGATATGATGATTTTTCAACCAGTCTTCAAAATTTTACTCCATGGAAAAGAAACTCACTAAAACATCAAATCTATGAGAAAACCCACCAAAGAAATGATAATCTCCTAGTATATATTTTATCCATTCATGTGACCTTATTTCCGTGGATGAAACCACTATTAAAGTATTATCACAACATAATGTGACAAAAAATTAACTACCAAGACAAAAATCAATCTCTTAATGATTTTATGTATCAAAATTTATTTAGGAACTCCATCAAAATCCAAAATATTCTCCGAATATATTAAATAATTAGCTACCACCAACTTATTTGAACTCATAAAAATCATAGCTCTTTTATTGATACAAAATACATATCCAATTTTGATTTTAGATCTACATGATTAGTCTAGAAACATTCATCTATATTCACTCATATTTCATGTTTCTTGTATCATCCAAACACCCTGAACATATCATTAATAGTCTTTAGGTACATTAAGATAGTCTTGATAACCATCCATGGGTGGTCTAATTGATCTTCTTAATAACTTCCTACTATGATTAAGGAATAGGAAACATGAAACATTGTATATATAATGGAATACATGATATATCATTTCAAAGATATTTATAGGAATATATTCAACTTCTATATCCCCTCTGATATCCAAGGTTAAATTTTCACGGAGAGATGTATAACATGTGACATATTTAGCAATAATCTCATAGAATGTTCAATGAAAAAATATATATTTTTTTCATGTCCATATATGTATCCTATCTTAGAAAAATCCACATTTTAAATATATCATGATAGATGTTTTCGATGATTTCACCGGGGCACACGCACATCCGTTACGTAGAGGACATACTCCTATTACCCCGCATTCTCACTATCCAAAGGCGGGCGACATCCACTCCTTATTCAATGACGTCTGCTCATTGATTGAAATGGGATGATGGGATGTCAGTTATTCCTTTCGTGGATTCCTTCTCAGAGGTCATCACCTAGTCTGGGCCTCCCTCATAGATTTAAGACATAGTTCATTAAACTCCTCCAGGCACCATATCTTCATGGACACTAGTTAATTACACAGCTTCGGTCAGGACATTCCATGGAGTCTGTTCAGGGCAGCAACCTTTATTTAAGAGAGTAGTCACGTTGGGCATCACTGGCATGTCTTGACGCTGGGGGATTGGCATGTCTTCTTCTATCCTATATTATTTGGCTTCTCGAGGGCGTGGATGCCCGAGGCATCCCACATCGAACGTGGGGAATTGTATGCCATGGGAATGTATCTGAGGTTTTCCTCAACTTCCCATTGTTAACAAAGGGTATGTCGTATGTTTAACGTCCAGCAGAGACAGATCAGACAGATCGAAACACTGGTCATAGTGGATCAGATGGGTGCAACCCCCAGAGGGGACACCGAGGTTGGGGTCAACACGTGGGTGGATTCTCAAATGTTGTTTAAAGGAATGGGGTATGAGGTGTCATGATCTCACCAGGATGTGCTGGCATGGGTAAGGATTAGTATGGAAAATGGATTTGGTCTTGAGCCTCGAAGAGACTTCCTACGTATCCCCATGGCGGGGAATCAAAGTCCCCGTAGTTCGGAGGAACGATGGGACAGCTGAGGAGGAGACCCATGAGAATGGATGCATGGATGGGACCTAGAGGAAGTGGAACCTCCGGGTTAGTGCATGAGCTTCCTGAGACATGTGGGATCGAGGGAGAGATCAGGATGAGACATGGGTGTTGGGATTGAACCTCGTGGAGGTTTCCTACGTGTCCCTATGGTAGGGAATCAAAGTCCATGTAGTTTGGGATGGATTGGGGATTACACTCTAAGGCGGCCCATGGTGTCGATAAACTAACGTGATGGTGGCCCTTGTGTTCGGATGGATGGTGGGCGTGAACCTCCTAGAGGCTTCCTACATACCATCCCTTGACATGGATCAAACTCCTCATAGTTTGGGATGGATACAGTTTATCATCATGCGGGACGGGGGTGAACCTCACGTGAAGGAATAGCCAGGTGGTGGGCTTGAACCTCCTGGATGCTTCCTATGTACCATGCCTTGACATGGATCAAAGACCCCGTAGTTCGGGATGGTATGGGGTTACACTCTGAGGCTGCCCATGGTGGTGGGGCTTGAACCACATGGAGGACTCCTACGTACCATTCCTTGACATGGATCCAAGTCCCCGTAGTTCAAGATGGTATGGGGATTACACTCTAAGGCGGCTCATGGTTGTGGGGCATTAACCTTGTGGAGGCTTCCTACGTACCATGTCTTTACGTGGATTGAATTCCCCATAGTTCGGGATGGTATTGGACTTACACTCTGAGGTGGCCCATGGTGGTGGGGCTTGATCCTCTTGGAGGATTCCTACGTACCATGCCTTGACATGGATCAATGTCCCCGTAGTTCGGGATGGATTGGGTCTTACACTGAACTTCGTGGAGGCTTCCTACGTACCATGCCTTGACATGAATCAATGTAATCATAGTTTGGGATGGTATGGGGCTTATAATCTGAGACGGCCCATGGCTGTGGGGCTTGAACCTCATAGAGGCTTCCTACGTACCATTCATTAACATGGATCAAAGTCCTCATAGTTTGGGAACGTATGGGGCTTACACTCTGAGGCGGACCATGGTGGTAACCTCATTGAGGATTCCTACGTACCGTGCCTTGACAAGGATCAAAGTCCCCATAGTTTGGGATGGATTGGGGCTTACACTCTGAGGCGGACCATGGTGGTGGGACTTGAACCTCGTGGAGGCTTCCTATATATCATGCCTTGACAGGGATCAAAGTCCCCGTAGTCTTGGATGGATTGGGGCTTACACTCTGAGGCAGCCCATGGTTATGGGGATTGAACCACATGGAGGCTTCCTACATACCATTCCCTGGCATGGATAAAAGTCCTTGTAATTCGGGGTGGATTGGGGCTTACAATCTGAGGCGGCCCATGGTGTTGGTAAACTGACATAAAGGTGGACCTGGGGTTTAGATGGATGGTGGGCTCGAACCTCATGGAGGCTTCCTACGTACTATGCCTTGACTTAGATCAAAGTCCCCATAGTTCAGGATGGAATCGTTTTATCATCATGCGGGACAAGGCGAACCTGACGTGAAGGAATGACCGGGTGGTGGGCTTGAACCGCATGGAGGCTTCTTACATACCATGCCTTGACATGGATCAAAGTCCTCATAGTTCGGGATGGTATGGGGCTTACACTCTGAGTCGGACCATGGTTGTGGGGCTTGAACCTCGTGGAGGTATCATACGTACCATGCCTTGACATGGATCAAAGTCCCCATAGTTCGGGATGGATTGGGGCTTACACTCTAAGGCGGCCCATGGTTGTGGGGCTTGAACCTCATGGAGGCTTCCTACGTACCATGCCTTGACATGGATCAATGTCCCTGTAGTTCGAGATGGTATACGGTTTACACTCTGAGGAGGCCCATGGTGGGTCATGGTCGGTGCTCACTCTATGATCACGTGAGTCATGCTCGATGTGAGAAACAAGAGCTAGCAGAGACATGATGATCACGTCGCGAAGGGTGCTTCCATGGGAAATGAACAGGGGATTACTCGTTGAACGTCCCAAGGTGCGGGTAATTACTCCAGGATGGAGGCTCGAGGGAGAAAAAGTGTAGTGGGAGAGGGATTTGGTACAGAAGAAAGGAGATGCATCATTCCCCATCATGCCCTTGGCTGGGCTTAGTGATGAGGGAGTGAGGAGGAACAGGGGTGGTTCCTCCTGCCAGAAAGTTTAGGGGCTCACACCAAGGTGTCTTCCCTTCCCCGTGGACAAATGCCACTCCAATAAGGAGAATATCACCCCCTGTGAGGGATGATCCTATCCTTGTGGGGACGAGTGGGTGTGGGGAATGTCCGAGGCGGGGGGGGGGGGGGGGGCTGCGTGCGAGGCACGGGGCCAGGTCACATTTTAACGTCATGTGTTGAGGACGAACGTGCTTGGTAGTTTACCGTCCCGAACCTCAAATGATGTGGGTTCGCTGAACACCCCTTGGACATACATAACTGGTACCCTCTACTCCTTGTGCGAGGGATGGAATCGACAACGCCATACTAAGGGGGCATCGTGGAGTGAACCATCGAGGGGTCCAATTTAGTGTGGCTATGCGAAGAATCAATAGTTGTTAGCATGCCTATGTGAAGAACCATGAGGCAAAGAAACGCAATGGGAAGAATTGTCCAAGGGACTTTGAAGTTACCTCATATGAGCCTAGAAGGATGCATGGGAAGACGGTGCTTTATGTGGATACCAGGGTCATGGAAGGCACCCCTTAATGACACCCACAAGAAGAGCATTGTGGTGAGGGGTCACAGGGAGTTGCACGCAACCTTTGATGCTTGCGCGTGAAATAATGGACCTGCGCAAAAACACCGAGATGGCGCAGAATTAGTGATTCTTATGCATAATTGGGGGGGTAGAGGTTTTTTGCGCGACTAAGAGGATGGAACGAAAGGTGTATGAATTGCACACAAGTGGCAGAGGTCGTATGCAAGGACAGGGGTGCGCGCAATGAAAGGAATTTGAATACAATTGATCGGCCTGCGCACAATGGAAGGGATTACATGCAAGGGGGTACCCCAAAGGGATTGGAATTCAGTCTAATCCATGGAGATCTCACACGAAGGTGGACCCCAGGGAGACATGGCATGAAAAGAACCATACTTGAAGGTCATATTGCATACACGGAAGATGGATTTCACACACGAGAGCTGGTTCATATTCTTCAGCCTGAAATAGAAGGGGGTCACCTTCTATTTATAGAAGTCTAGGAGCATGGAAAACCGCTCGGCACGAAATTATTTCGTGCCTACATCAGGGAATCTTCGTGAATCCTAGATCTTTGCACGCATCTCACATTTCTTTCACGACCTTCACTATTCATTTCACGCACCGCCTCTAGGCCCCCCAGACTGAGTCTCCGAGTTTGAATATGACGTCGCTTTGTCGTTTTAAAACATTATTCAACACTTATTCACTTTTCAGCATCCAAAAAGTCCCACCCTTGGAATTGGATCAGCAACGGGCCGCACTGGTCAGATTCAGTGGGAAATGCTGAAATGCAGGGCTCAGTAGTGTCTATGCGCGCAAAAAATTGAAGCTGCACGCAAAACTCAAAATGGAGCGGAATTCGCTTTTCGTGTGGGTGTGGAATCCACCTTATGTGTGGTGAGAAACCCCATATTAGCCTGTAAATTCCATCACGGGTCCCGTGCTCCATACGACCTTTCTCGTGTGACAGGCTTCGAGCTCTCATGCGCGAAAAGTTCTTCGGTTTTGCGTGAAAAACCGCTCTGGCTGCGCATAATTCCACTGATATCAGGCGTCATTTAACGTGCCAACACAAGGTTTTTCGTGGAACAGCCTGAAATTTCACGATTCCCGCTATGATTTCGCGTCATCTTCCTAGATTTTGGGCCAACTGTAGAGACACTTAGTCCGATGAAGATGGCTTACAACAAGGTTAATGAGGGAGAAGCCATTGTTCGTAGAGCTTAAATGGCTGAAAACCCAGAGCTTTAAGGCAGAAAAAGGATTGTGTCCAACAACCACACCCTCTTCAATATGCAAAACCCCAACCAAAAGGAGTATTCCATGTCCAATAACCTACCGATGTGGGAATTTTGTATTCTGGAGGAGGTCCCTCTGCCGGGCTTTGAGGTGGATACGCCGCGGTCATGGGTGACCTGTGAGGATGACCTTCCTTGATACAACATCACTAGAAATGGTCATCACACCAGAGAAACAATGTAAATGGACATATATGTCCTATATCCCAGGACTAGGACCACCACTGGGGGTGACCCTATTACGGAGAGCTCCCCGACACTCTATGTACGAAATTTTAGTTAGAGCATCACTGGTGAGACTAAAGGTGGGTTGCAGGACTGGGATATGTGGTCCGGAGGCAACCTCACCAGCAAGTGGGCCGAGGCGTATTGGGTTTTCCATACATGCGACCAATTTGGGGCCGATCTGTGGTATATCAGTCTGTTTGAGGTGGTGTGGACATCGCAATTTCACTTCTACCACCAGCCTGAGTTTGGGCCAGAGCTGTTCACCTGGTGGTCCCCTGATACCAACACATTCCATCTCCATCATGGAGAAGTCAACATTAGTCTCTGGGACATTCACTGCATCATGGGTATCCCATTGGAGGACCAACAATATGACGAATTCCTTCCACCAATGAACATCTAAGGAGACAGGTCACGAACCCCCATACTGACATGGCCCCTGCTAGTGCTAGCCAAGGAAAAGCTGGGGGGCAAGGAATTATTGAAGGATATTGCCTATAAGGATGGGTTCTTCCTGTTCTTGTAGAGGGATCCAGAAGTCAAGATGCCAGGGCAGGGGAGACAGTTTCCAACCTTGGCACAAAGAAGCAATAGTGGATCATACTGGAGGAACCTGGAGGTGGGACACTACCAGTCATGGGGCTACAACATAAATGAGATTCGGGACCTTCATGTTCGGTACGCTATATTTCTCGCTACATTCTTGATTGGTTTCTCTTGCTGGTGAGGGAAGCAAGGATAAGCGTCCGTCCAGCAACTCTGGTGATGGGTGGCATCATGGATGCCAACAAGATGTTCAACCTGGGGGTGCACATGCTGGCTCAGCTGTACGCCATCTTGGGATTAATATCGAGAGGGGGATCACCTAAGAGAGTATGTGTCCCCTTCCAGATCATCCATGTCTAGGTTGCGGTTCATTGTGGTGGATACACTTTCCCAAATTCCATCCGTCCTCCGGGCAATGGCCTGCGACCCACTATACTGAATATTTTCAGGGTCATGCCGATGATGCTCAACGAGGAGGGAGTACATATCATGATTGGTAACCATTCCAACTTCTCCATCAGCCCATTCCCCACCCCAAATGGCCTGCTGATAGATGATGGGAAAGGATCACTAATGTAGAAGGATTAATTCCAGAGCATCATAGGTGGGGTGATTCTGGCTCAGATTGATGGGAAGATCTTGTGAGAGCACTATGTGATGTCCAGGTTCACCAGGAAGTTTGGATGCCTCCAGCGAATGCTGAAAAAAGAATACACAGATGTCCAAAAGTATAGGCATCCATGTGATCTTCGTCAGCTATGGATAATTTTCACAACATACGGTTCTGGTGACATCATCACCTTTCCTCCGACCGGGGTCGACGCTGGCCTCTTAACCGAGTATGCTGAACATTGGACCATAGCATACTCTGAGGGGCCTCTGCGGAAGTGAGTTCGGCAGATCAAGGTTTCCAATGTGGAACCCGAGTGGCGAGAGAGCAGGCAAGATTCCACTAAGGGTAAACATCATGTGCGCATCAGGCAACGGGGACCCCGCAGGCCGGAACTTCAATAGAGGGGGTGTTGCATGACGCGCTGGTGACCTCGTCACCTAGAGGAGGGTCCCACAAAGCGGCCGGAGAACATCATGGGAAGAGAATAAGATACCAGCTTCAACCTTCCCATGATCCCATCTTCCCTGCACTATGGTCGGCTTGGTTGACCCTATGGCAGTCCATGAGTACTAAATTCCTCTGGCAGAAGATAGTGAGGGATAGGATCCAGCTGCCGGATGTCGGGCTTGTTCGGATTTCTGAAAGAGTGAACATTCATTTTTGGTATGCATTTCTGAATTCCATGGACATGTACGCATGCCAATGGGGTCGGCGTGTGGATCCACCTCTCTTGTTGAAAGTGATGCTCGGCCAGAAGCATGATCTGGAAACGATGCCACTGGGGGAAGATGATAGCGATGATGAGTTGGAGGGCGGTGAAACAGGAGAGGAGGTAGGAGGAGAATGAGAGGGTGAAGGTGAAGGAGAAGGTGAAGGTGAAAGAGAAGGGGAGCCCGAAGGTGAGGGGTCTCAGGGAGCGTCCCACCAAGGGATCTTCTAGGAGATTGGTGAGATCGTTGGCTCTGAAATAGACGTAACTAAGATACTTGAGGTATGCTTAAACACTAATATATCCTTCTCCTTTCATTCTCTTTTCTTTTTCAACCCTTAATATTGGAAGAGATATTTGGGGAAGAAAAAAATGGGAAACCCATTAATATAAAAAATAAGCATGTGTTACAATGGAAATAAAAACTAAAATATAAAAATAAATAATGAAAAAAAATCCTAAATGGACCCCTGGCCTCCTCTCCTTGGTGCCCCTAATGGTGTTGGGATGGGAAGGAATGATTTGAGAAGTAGGAGCTCATCTCCATTTATAGAAATATTTCATTCCTCCAAATGCTGACAAGTATTTGACCCATTAATTGGTTGATTCACTCATGGAAACCTTCATGAATGTAGTCCATGAATGTGTTAGACATGCACCCTCCAAATTTCAGATCATTTGGCCACCGGTTGTGTGAGTTATGAATTTTTCATTTGTAGTTTCTTTTTCTGGATATAGGTTTCAAGAAGCTTCCTTTAAAAGTATAACTTCCACTGAATACCTTAATGATATCCAAACTCCATAAAATTAATTTTAGAGGAACTAATATGTGTCCTTGTGCAATACTAGGTAGAATCAGTTCATGTGGAGCCTTGTAGGCCGAGATGGACATCTATTATGGTGATGGGTTCTTCATTGTCTACCCGAAAAATCCATCACCTTAATTGATTTTTAAGGCCTCTAGATGCTCGAATCTTCCCATGGTCCAGAAGAAACATTTGGCAGAAATAAAATATGGATTCTAAAAATAATATTCACTCATTTTGTATTTATATTTTTCAGGAAATGACTAAAACAACATTGATTTAAAAATATGTAAAAACACCAAAAATAATAAATTTTCACAATTTAGCTCATTTTCATTCTATAAACCAAATTTCCCATTATTTTAAAAAAACATTTCAATACACGGGTTTTATCATTTAAAAAATCAACAATTCCTTATTATTGTATTAAAAAATGCACATAAATTTTCTATATCATTATACACTGATCATATTCTGTGATGTGTAAATACTACCCATTTGAAATGACATATAATGAATATCTTTATTTTAGTGATATTATTATTTTTCGTTAGAGTTATTATTTCATGGGACCTATAATTCAGAGATACAAAAGGGGTAATTATTTTTTGTTACAATCTCATCATTAATAGAGATTGTTTACTATCATTCTTTCGACGATGAAATATTATGAAACATATCTCAAGATACATAAGAAGTTTATTCAATTTTGGAAATTTCATTATAATAAATTTTTCTATTCACTTTCCTCTCAAAATATACTCAAGAGTACAAAAACAATGTAATAAAAAAGTGATTATTTCTCTCTTCGGTTGATACCCTTATTCGTCCAAAACAATGTTCTATAAAAATGTTTTCAATTTTTTTAACATTATTAGAACTATTTATTAAATACAATTTTACCAATAATTTATTTTTTACAAATTTTTTTGGATGTTATCTTCACCTCATATCTAAATAATGCTTGTTTGGATTTTATTGAAAATTTGACAAGAATATTTATCTTTAACATGCATGAAAAAAACAATATTCCTCACCATCATGACCACTCAATGATTTCAAGCTTCATTTAAATGTGTTCAGTGTTTTGTGAAAGAAAAATTCTCATAAATTTTTCAGAAATATTTATAATTTAATTACAAATTTCAGTGTGACAAATATTTTTTAAGTGTTTTATTTTAAAAAAATTACTTTTCAAAGAGGAATGTAAATTTTTTAGAAGAAATGTTTTAAATGATTTGTAAATATTAATTTATAGGCTTTCATGGTTATTTTTAATGAATTTTATTTTTAGAATGTTTTATTTTTTAAAAATTGAGTTTCAAAAGAATGCTTTTTTCCTCAAGAAATTTTTTAATTGTTATTTCAAAAAAAATAACATATAAGATGACACCCTTTGATGTAAATTATGATTCAATGGTGATATGAACCATTAATAACATTCTTATAATTTCTCTTAATGGTGTATGATGAAATACTTCTTATGAATCCTTTTTATCTTCAATGTATTAAACAATAATAAAATTCTTATGAAATCATCTTCTTTTCAGTGAGTTAAGATATGATTAAAAGGGTAAATGATTATAGAACCTATCACTTACCATAGGTTATGATATGGTATAATTTTTATGAAACCCATTGCATTTCTTGGATAATGATATGATGAATTTTTATAATCTTTTAGAACACATAAATATTTTCTCATTATGATATAGGTGGAACCTATATCACCCTCCAATTATTTGGGTTGAGTTTTATCTCTCACGATATGTACAATATTGGAATTTAGAGTGAACCCAGTTAAGTAATGTACTTTTTCCACTATGATGGTTTTGAGAGTGAACCCTGAATAATATAATGGTTTGAGAAGTTATCCTATTCCATAATTATAGCCTTGGAAGTGATTCTTGATTTCTATATAATATATTTTCTATGATTATGTGTATTCCTCAATTCCATGTCATATTCCTATATTTTTATCTCATTGAACATGTTCTTTGATTTAATTATGATTAACGTATTATAAACTACCAATCATTTGGAAATGACTCAATATTTTGATATTAGATATATAGGGTATGGTTTTCATATGTTATTCTCAAATTTTAATAACCTTATGTTCTTGTTATTCACATATATCTCCCTTGATTACTCTTATTGAGAATTTTAGATCACCATTTCTTATGTTTCTATTCCCCACGTTATGAATAATGGTTTTATGTATGTTATGTTTTTGAAGAATAATAAATGGGAAGATCATTATTTGTAATGTTGAGGATCTTTCACGAATTTATTATATTATGTACAAAGTCTCCAAATAAAAAAAATTATTACAGTTCTCAATCATGTGTTCATGTTATGTATTGAATATTTATCCAAAAATTTGTAATATACATGTATGAAAATCCAAGGATTCTATAGGGTGAATCAGTGTTTGGGAATTTTAATCCAAATATAACTTATGATCCACGTACCTATTTGACCTTTTAGCATCCTAGTTCTATTGTTATCTATTTTTTATGTAAGAAGATGAAAGAATCTAAATAATGATACATGATTTTTTTACATGATTAATAGCTCAATAATAGTATCTAGTCTTTGATATGAAATATGTTGACCAATAAATAGATTCTCGAATATAATGAGATACCAATTGCTAAAGTTTGGTATGGAAAAAATCTGGAACCCATATATGGTTACTAAAAAGTTTGGAAGGGGAAAATCATCATTCCATGGATTGGTTATAACCTAGTACTCTTAAAGATGTTATTGGATAAATATAATAACTATATAGATAGTATTCCCTTCATCGAGTTATTTTTAACATGAAGAATGTCCCCCACCAGATGTGACTTTTGTTGAATGATGCAATGCTAATTTATTCTTATCTTCCTTTATATTCTATTGTTTCCAGCAGAAAAACATAAAATACACCACTCTTATTATTCTTTTGTATACAAAACAAAGCACACACCCTTCTTTTTATCCAGAGTAGAAAACTAGAATGCATCTTTTCTTGAATATGTGAATGATTTATTCTTCCCATTTACTTATTATTTTTTCCATCTTCTTCAATTAGTTCACTTGAATTATAATTGATCTATTCATCCTATCATTTATCTCTCTTCTTCTTCAGTGAAAAAAACCGGCAATGGTTCTAATTGATCCGGTACCAATTTATCAGAAACTTATTTTAATGGAATAAACAAAATATCATTTGGTACCATAATTTTATGAACCATGTCTATCTGATACTACTTCATCTGAAAACCAATCTATTTTCTACAACTTATTTAGGTACCCTATATCTGATACCAAATCATTTGGTACTCCTTCATCTGATACTTATCTATCTGATACATTGAGCAGAATGAGAAATTCTCTAAATAATTATGGTTGATACATCTCTTCTTAATTTAATACATAATTTGTATGATACATCAACTTAAATGTAAACTGTAAAGAATCATAGTTGTAAACTCACACTAACGGTATAACAATACTTCCTTATTGATATTGATCATTAATAATTTATAAGTGACATATCCCCTTTTATTGGATTTGATTCCTTAATAGTGTAGGGAATGAAT
The DNA here is from genome assembly GCA_963277665.1 of Viscum album. Classification (NCBI taxonomy): domain Eukaryota; kingdom Viridiplantae; phylum Streptophyta; class Magnoliopsida; order Santalales; family Viscaceae; genus Viscum; species Viscum album. The sequence goes on along the minus strand of OY728143.1, from coordinate 1,691,267,987 downwards.
TTGATATACACATTCCAATTTCTCAATAAATTTTCCCTTCATTTAAAATCCTTTAAAACTCTATTTAAACTAGACTCACCAATCATCGTAAAAGCAACCAAAAATCAAAGTGTCAACAGTTATAAAATTTTCCTAAAATCATAGATATAATCACGATCTTTGCTTCATAATTATTGAGGAATACGTTGACGAGGTCAACATTGTCATAGTGAATGAATTTATGAATCTTTTGAAAGTCTATTAAAACTCCACATGATTATTCTTCGTAATAACTAATGCATCTAGTTATTATTTATAAAAAATAATCTATCTAGTAATGATTCATCTAGTGTTTTTTTTCGAATTGATATTATTTATCTATTAATAATTTTTATGAGTCCCCTCTATCCAATAAGATTTATAGGATTCCTTCATCTGATGGATTAATAGATGATTTTTCAGTTTGATCCTTTCAATGATCCCTCGAAAGTCTATCAGACGAATCCTTGATATTTTTCAAAATTTCATTTCTTTGTAATAAATAGATTCCTTCATCTCATAAATTCAATTTTATCTCAATATGTCAACACGAACAAAAAATTATTTTGAAATCTCTAACCTTCTCTCTCTATTACACTACATGTGACTCCAGTTGATATACATCATAAGATGGACTTTTCTTGGATCCTTTAGGTTTTATCTGTATATAATTCTTTGAGGTTTCTCTATCTGTTGAATTCATTGAACTCCATTCAATGAAAATATATATAACGTACTCATAATTATTTCCAGGTTTCTTATTAATGAATTTTGTTTCTTCAAAAAACATTAACTTTTAATCCTCTAATTTACATAGGTGTGTTATTCTAATAATAATGTATCTTTATATGGAAATATCTTTAGTTTTCTATAATTCCTGAAAACTATATTTGAAATACACATGTTCCTTTGATTTCTTCCTTTGAAAAAATTCAACTTGAATCCTGAATTACTCAAAATAGTTACGATATTAGGTACATTGAATAAAAAATGCATCATATGACTTGATTTGTATCAACATCTCTATATTATGTTCCTGTGAATACTATTTGGAGATCTTTTTAACATGTTCTTCAAACTTATCATCTCTTAATGATCATATCCATCAGACATACTTGAGAAATATATCATGAAAAAATATCTTCCACATTCTTTCTTAGGTCAACAAAGTTTGAACATACTTATCTCATGTTCATAAAAATAATATTAAAACACTATTTTCTATGTCTTACTCTATCAAAAAATCTCTATCGAAACACTTCATTTATTAGATTCAACTTCATTTTGTATTCAAAAAAGTGTACTTCCCTAACCATCAAATCACATGTTTGATAAAATAATATCATTCCACCAATATTTATACGTAATATTTAAATTTAAATTATATTTTTTCCTCAAAGTAATTATTATAGGGAATCACTAGTAATCATGGATTCTTAATAATTTGTAATCACTATTTATCTTCTAAGATACATCTTCTTCATTTATAAGATGAATACTTCAACCAAAATTCCAATTGGAATATTGTTTACAGAATCAATAATATATTGTCATTAATAATAGGATTGGATAAATTAACTACAACTCTGAGAAAATTATTCATTATAAACTCTATGACAAATTGAATTCATTGAAAACCAGTGAAAAAAATAACACCCATTGTGGGATAAACAAATAAGTTCAACCATCACCCACCCAACACACAAGAAAAGATTGGCCTCTTTCAATTAGGGATAATATTTCCTTGTACGAAGTTGAGTTAGAGTAGTTGATGCTACTAAATGAATAATTACTCCATGTTTATATACGTACTAATTGAAACTCCAAGTTTTAGGATAATTTATACCTTCTAGTGAATCCAATTATACAGGAAGGAATTACATAAATAGCATGATTAGTGTTTAATCTTAAATCTAACCTTATGCCAATAAAATCAACATATCTAACCCATATGGCCAGGGATTATAAATAATTACCACTACTAGGGAAACAATTACAACAATTTTAATTGAGTTACCCCATGTAAACATAAACATGTTATCAATATTAGACAAATGAAATCTATCCTTATCAGTTTCTACCCACAACCTCCAATCAAGTGTTGGCATTGGAGATAATTACACAAGAACACCTTGAATCCACTAAGTATCATACTACTTAAATGGATTCCATATAAGATGAATATAAACCAATGTAGCTATAGAGGAAACTGTATCCTAAGTGGGTGGACTTCACTCCTCAACCTAACTTTATGAATTACATTTTACTAATATTCAATGGTATAGGATATCCAAAAAAACACCTTACAAATTGTTTATCTTAATGAATGCCCATTTTGGAAAAAATACAGCATATATAGGTGGAAAACCTTGGTGTTTCATACCAAACTAAAAAGGAATAGTATTTTTATTGTAAAAAAATACCATCCAGGTATATCTCTAGTTTTGAAGATCTCAAACTAGTGTTCAATTTCAAATTCAGCTCTATTTTAAGGAATATATATCTGTTTGACATATAAAATTAAACATAGTGTGAAATGATAAGATTTTTTATTTCAATTCTATTGGTAAATGGTTAACCTATTCTATGAATATGTAGTTTTCAAAAATGAAATTATTGGAAATTTTCATAGAGATCCTATGAGTCGATTTGAAAAAACTACTCATTCTCTTAAAATACATTGGTGTATTCATGGTGTTTCGAGTAGTAACATGTTTTTTGAAAAATTCTATTTTTAATTCAAAAGAAAAGTTTTGAAAAATTCTATTGATGTAGTGTAAGTGATTTGGTAATAAAAAAATTGAAATCATTACCCTCAAACCAGTGTTGATTATAGCTCGAACCCCTAGTTATAATCATTATCAAGTTGAACCATATCCAAAAAACCAACAACAACAGTTCCCTCACCAAGATGAAAATAATGGAAGAATATGTGAAATTTAAAAAATAAGATGAATTTTTTTTATTCCATTTTAAATGAGTTGGTTTTAGTTTTTTTCATCTTCTATATAGACAAGAAGTTGGTTAAATTATTTGAGATCAAGAGACATAATGAGGTTGTTATGGATTATCACTTAAATTACGACCCCTTTAATTGGATGTTGGAGTATAAAATAAATGATTTTTTCATCTTCAAGGATGTGATACAAAATATAATTGACTTAAAATATAAAAATATGGATAAACTGACAAAATACAGTTTCCTGTAGCTCAGATACTTCATTTGAAAAAGAAAATTACGTAGATTGGTAAGAATTTGATAACTAATATATGTAAAAAATTAAATTCTTGATTCCTATAAATTCGTGCAACCACGAACATGTAATTATCAATGAATGAATTAATTAGAAGAAAAAACCCCAATTCCCTCTCTGATACCTGAGGTGACATCTTTGTCAACCTTGTCTTCAATGATTCAGTGTAATCCTCACTAATAAAACAAGTCATATAAAGAAGAGACCTTATAAGCACCCAATTCATTATATACACTTCTATATTTTATACCCTAATCACTAGGAGGATGGGGGATTCCCCAAAAATTGTTATTTTCATCAAATTCGGAGTTATGATATGACTCAGTCTATGAAATCGATTGGCAAAACCCCTTATCAAATTAGGATGATTCACATAAACATTATTTCTCTATCAATAATCAAGGAGGAGGTCTTAGACACTATAGATGAAGAAGTAACAGTGGACCTTGATTGTCATGGCTCGTCCTCGGGGCTCGTGCCATGACTACCCCAAGCCAGCCTTCCATAGGCAAGGGGCTGGCGACTAGCACCAAAGGAATAATCCCGATAAAAGGGAAGGCATTGCCTTTTAACCTGAAACATACACACGGTCTGAACACAAGCAATAGAGGCAAAAACTAAAAATAAACACTAAGTAAAACTGAATACAAATGTATGTGCTGAAAGGAAAGGGGCCAAAAATACAATCCCAACAGTAAAGTACAAATTCAAAAAATTAAACAGAAACTACTGAGTCATCCTCCGGAAATCTCGCCTGAAGGGTGGGTACATATGGCATCCTCAACACCATAGGTCTATCGGTCTGGTCCATGTACTCCTCACCAATTGGTCCACCTCCGGGCACCGTCCAGCTCCACAACACCCTCCCTCGATCAGTGTCGTCCGTCGTCTGTAACCAACAGAATGAAGTGCGGGCATTTCCCGTGCAGGGGTGAGTATAACGATACTCAGTAAAGATCCCCAGACCCCCGAAGGTCTCCCGAAATCCACAATGGATAACCCACAAAAAGAAAGTTACAATAATGAAGTATCAAACAACCCTACATAGGTATATTCCCATACATACACCTAATTTATCAATCTCAGTTCGGCTCCAACTCTCGAGCCCAAGCACAACCCAGTCCACACAGGAAGTAAAGTCAATCACATCGATGATAATGATTGAATTTCAATACACAGCTCAAATAGGTATACATATCTTTTATAGAGATATATATGATCATATGTGGTCAGTTATTCATCTAAGTTGTCGGACCCACACAAGATACTAGAACAGTAGTCATTACTATCGAACCGACAGAGGATCCCAGTACAGTAGTCATCATTGCTGAACTCACACAGGATCCTAGTACAGTAGTCATTTTAGTCGAACCCATAGAGGATCTCAGTACATTAGTCATCACTGCCTAACCCACAGAGGATCCCATTACAGTAGTCGTCACTACCGAACCCATGGAGGATCCCAGTATAGTAGTCGTCGCAGTCACAACCAGCTCTAGGTTTCCCACACACATTACGCTCGATTCCAGGAGGGTCCGCTCCTCGAGAAAAGGGGTTGATACCTCAACTATCAAGAAGTCTAGAGTTGATGTATCTCGACGTTCTGTATCATCAAAAGGAACCCAACACGACAGACGGTGCGTCAATCAGACGCCCGGTCTGAGAGTTATAAGCATTTCTATTTCAGTGGCCTGGTTTGAATTACGCTTGTTCCAAACACGACCATCTTCCAAATTCATTCAAAACTAACTTTGAGTATCACAAAATTACTTCCTTGTCGATAGGATCCCAGTTCCATAGACGGAATGTCAACCAGACGTGTGGTCTATAAGATATTCGCGTTTAAGGGAAACAGGCCCAGCCCGTCAAGCCCAAAGGGCTGGAGGGTCGGCCCGAATCGGTTTGGGGGGTCCGACCCAGATGGGGGTGGCCCGGCTCAGTGGAGCATGGCCCACCCAGGGATCCGGCCTGGTGGTTATGACCCGGTTAGGGGGTCGGCCCGACTCGGTGGGGCGCGACCCACCCATGGACCCGTCCTTCGGTTGCGGTCGGTTCTGTTCACCCGATGGAACCGAGCTATGTCGTCCCTCCTTGCTGCATGGCCGGACAAATCTGGCCCGTCTTGTCCAGCGTTAGCGGCCCGTGGTTGTGGGCTGCAGTTCCTCCCCATGCAGTGCCAAGTGGCGCCGTGGTTCCCCTCAGCACGACCGGTTCGTCCGCCGAGCGGCCCGCGGAAGCAGGCTGCATCTCCTCCGGAGCGCGGCGCCATGAGTGTGTCAGGGTCTCCTACCTAGCCAGCCATAGCTGGACGGCTCGTCCAGCAAGAGGCCCGCAGATTCGGGCTGCACCTCCTTCGTGTGGCACATGTGAGTGTCGCGGTTCCCCAGCCCGGCCGGCCATAGCCGGCCGATTCTTCAGCCCGAGCGGCCTGCGGTTGTGGGCCGCAGATTTCCCCCACGCTACCGGTGCGTGGCCGCCACTTCTCTTCACCGCCACCTCCGATTGTTGTTGCCAAAAATAATCACGAACCAACGGAGGGTCATCTGGCCATGTTCGTTCGGCCCGTGCCCTTCGTGTTAGGCAATATCAAATGGATGAATACAATCCAATGCATTTACCAAGAATGAGGTATAATTTTATTCATTTAAAATTATAAAAAACCCCCTACCTTGATTCAAGATACATTTTCGTAGTTGCGGAAATCGGTGTTGCGGATGACAGTGTCGTTCTGTCAACGTCGTAGGAAGAGTCGTTGTCATTGGCGACGTTCTTTGTGCGCGGTGTCTTCTCCCTTGACGTAGAGGAAGAAGAATGAAGAATAAGATGATCGAGGGCCTTGTGTTCATCGTTATAGAGGGTAAATGTTATTCGTGGGAAGAAGGCCCTCTCTATTCTCCAAGGCTCCACCAACACAACATGTTCCAACCCCAAAAATAATAGCTTAGGCTATTATTTTATCCTTAACTTGAATTTTAAATTAATTCAAAAAGTTTTTCCAATGAATTAATTAATTAAGTTGGCACATTTAAGGGTTGGGAGGTGGAGAGGCTCCACCATTATGTGCAAGTTCAAAAATTAAATAGGGGGTTCATGGGAGTTAAACGGGGAGTTGAGGGGTTAGGTGCTCGTGGGGGCCCCACCACACATTATCCTCTCATGGGAAGTTATGTGGGGTGTGGGATCCACCTCTAACTTCTCTTTGAAGGAAATAAGAACCACTTAAAAATAAAATTGTGTAACACAAAAATTTTATTTAATTTGTTACGAATCCTCAAATTATAACTTCTACTCTCGACCAAATGCAACTACGGTAAAGGTCTCCATAAGAGAATATCGGTGCTGCGAGTTCATCGGTGTTCTCAGATTTCAATTCCGAGCACCGATTCAAAATATAGAAAAACTTGCATGTACTTTTACTGGATGTACCGAAAAAAACATCAGAAGTTGATTCTGGGCACACCGGGCCTCAGAATTAGGTGCAGTCAAAAACTGCGGGCTCGTAAAATTCCAAAGAATTTAAAAAAAATTACTTGAAATTTAAGGGTCTTTACATTACCCCCACCTTAGGTATTTATGTCCCATAAAGCTACAATACACACTAGGGAAACAAATGGGGGTACTGAGCATGCATTTGTGCCTCCCGCTCCCATGTGCTCTCCTAGAGGTTCCCGTGTTTCCAGAAAATGCACTCCAGAAATCGACCATCCACATAGGACCCGCTCTTGTCGATCCTAGATCTCCATTGGGACCTCCGTGAATGTCACCCTGTCATCGATGTCCAGCTCCCCATGGACGATGATGTGGGACGGGTTGTGCACATATCACCTCAGCTGAGATACATCGAAGACTTTGTGCCCCCGATGCAACAGAGGTAGGGGCCAGGCGGTAAGCCAACTCGCCTACTTTGCTGAGGACCTAGAAAGGTTTGATGAATCACGGAGATAAATTGCTCCCTCAGACAAATCTCCATAGACCCCATCGAGGTGAGACCTGTACGAAGACGTGGCCGCCATCCTCGAACTCCAGTGGTCTCTGTCTCATATCATCATAGGAATTCTGTTTGCTCTGTGTAGTCTTCATCCGCTCTTAGATGATCTGCACCTTCTCTGTCATAACCTGCACCATCTCTGGTCTTACAAGTGTTGATTCCCCTGGTTCAGTCCAGCACAGAGGTGATCTACAAGGTCGGCCATACAGTTCCTTGTAAGGTGTCATCCTGATGGTAGAGTGTTAGTTGTTGTTGAATGCAAACTCCACCAAGGGTAAGTGATCCTCCCAACTACAACCAAAGTTAAGGACACATGCATGGAGCATGTCCTTGAGAGTCTGAATGGTCCTCTCAGTCTGACCATCCGTTTGAGTATGGAAGGCGGTGCTTAAGTGAAGTTGCATACCAAAAGCCTCTTGTAACCCCTTCTATATCTGGGAAGTGAAACGAGCAACTAGATCGAGGATGATCGTCAATGGCACACCATGAAGTCATATTATCTCGTGTATATAGAGGCATCCTAATCTCTCTATTGAGCCCTACTCTCTAATAGGTAGCAAGTGGGCCGACTTGGTGAGTCGGTCGACGATCACGCAGATAGAGTCATTTCATCTAGATGTACGTGGAAGTCCCGTCATGAAATCCATGGATATCCAATCCCACATCCACTCTAGAACCTCTAAGGGATAAACCAAGTCTGTTGGAACCTGGTGCTCCGCCTTCACTTGCTGACAAGTGAGGCATTGAGAGACAAACTCTGCTACCACATTCTTCATACCCGGCCACCAATGCTGTCGTCTAAGATCCTAATACATCTTTTCCACTCCTGGATGTACCTCTAGAGGGGATGTTTGATACTCCCTCAACACCTCCTCATGTAGTGAAACTGGTACCATGGTACGTCCTCTGAAGAGGATGACGTGCTCCCACCTTCAGAAAACCCATCAGGTGCCTGTCCTGAGGATATCTGAGCACATCTCATCTCACAGTCAACGTCCCATCGCTGTGCCTCCCAGACTTGCTGAATAAGTGGAGGAGTTACTGTGAGATACTGGAAAAGGCTACTCCATCACTATCCACCAAGGATATCTGCAACGCAGCTAGCTGCTCCTTCGCCTCTCCTAGCAGCTGAATTCCCGATCTCCTGCTGAGAGCATCTGCTACAATGTTTCCCTTCCTAAGTGTATAGACTATCTCGAAGTCATAGTCCTAGAGGAACTCAATCCATCACCTCTGTCTTAGGTTCAGGTCCTTCTATGAGAAGATGTACCTAATAATCTGGTGGTCAGAGTAGATTGTATAGTGCTCAGCCATCAGATAGTGTTGCCACATCATCAAGGCGAAGACCATTTCTACTAACTCCAGGTCCTGGGTAGCATAGTTATTCTCATGTTGTCTCAACTATTGTGAACCATAGGCAATCACTGGTCGCTCCTGTATCATGACACACCCGAGTTTGGTCCCTTATTCATTTTAGTAAACTACGTGTCCAACGCCCTCCTCTAGTAGCCTCAAGATGGGCACACTGTTCAATCTCTACCATAGCTCCTGAAATCTCTGATGGCATCTCTCTGACCACACGAAGGATTCCCCTTCTTCATCAACACTAAATTAGTTCTGCAACTCTGGAGAAGTCTGTCACAAATCTCTGATAGTACCCAGCTAGAGCTATAAAACTCCGAACCTCTGTCACAATCCTGGGTGGCTCCCAAGCAAGTATTGCCTCAATCTTCGCTGGGTCCACTGCAACTCCAACCTCCGAGATGATGTGTCCCAAGAAGTGAACCACTTTAACCTAGAACTGGCACTTTGAGAGGTTAACATATATCTGGGTCTCTCATAGTGTGTTCATTACTAATCATAAATAGTAGGCATTCTCCTCCTCAGTAGTCGAGTAAATCAGTATGTCGTCAAAGAAGACTACAACAAATCGATTGAGGTAAGGCTAGAATATTTTTTTCATGAAACTCTTGAACAGTTTTGGTGAATTGGTTATGCCAAAGGGAATAACTAAGAACTCATAGTGGCCATACAGACACCTGAAGGTCGTCTTCTTCACATCTTCATCTTGAACTCTGAGCTGGTGATATCCCAACCTGTGGTCTATCTTTGAGAACCATTATGCTCCCTTGAGCTGATCAAAGAGGTCATCAATCCTTGGGAGTGGGTACTTGTTATTCACGGTCACCTGATTTAGGAGATGGTAGTCGACACATAGTCGCAAGCTCCCATCAGCCTTCTTGGCGAAAAAAATTGGAGATGCCCAGGGTGAAACACTGGGTCGGATAAATCCCTTTCCCTACAAGTCCTCCAACTGTACCCGCAGCTCACGATGCTCGGTGGGAGCCATCCTATATGTTGGACTAGATATTGGTGCTATCTCGGGGTTCAGGTCAACGTATAAATCTACCTCTCAACAAGGAGGTAGTCCTGGAATGTCATCAGGTAGAACATCTGCGTACTGATCCACCGCAATAGGAAAACTCAGACTCCGCAGATCAACCACTCCAAGGATGAGACTAGCCAACTGATGTTTGATCGGCTGCCCCCTCCTCTGCATGAGTCCATCCTGTACTGCAAAGGCACCCTTCTCACTGGTGAAGGTGAACCTGGTCCCATCTGTGCAGACACACCACACTTTGCACCTAATATAGTCATTTTGATCATGAACTGTGGATAACCAGTCCATACCCAAGATGACGTCATAAGGCCTCGATGCCGCTACAAGAAGATCCCAGCCGAAGCTCTCACCTCCTAAAGTAAGCTCACACTACCGTAACCAGTGTGTAATCATCGAGTCTACTCCCATAGGAGTCTCTAGCCGTATGGATCTAGCCAATGACTCCATTGGAATCTCCGAGCTCTGAACAAGGGTAGCAGTAAAAAAGAATGACTTGAACGTATGTCTATAAGTACTACAGAAAGGGTGGAGTAGACACAGATAGTACCTCGAATCATCTCAGGTGCGCCGTGATCGTAGGCCTCGACTGCCTGGAGCTGAGCCTGCCTCTGTCTTCCAGCTCCCTATAGTCGGGGTGGACCTCCTGGTGGTGGTGTTGGTAGAGCCTCGAAATGTCATCCACCACCCACTGCTCAGCCAGCTCCTCTTCCATGTCCACCTGCTCCCAGTGGACCACCATGGTCAAACCTCTGCCTCTGCCTGAGAGGTCCCACTACTGTCTGCTGCTCGTCCACATGGTGGTTTGGGCAGTCTCAAGCCATTTGAACCTACCCGATGCATGCATAGCACTGCCTTTCCCGCATATGGATGGCTCCATTTTGTGTGCCCCACACAACCAAAGCTGTACCCTGAGGTCACCCACCTGATGGCCTGGTCCGCTTGGACCTCTATGTCAATTGTCTACTGCCGACTGTATAAGACTCTGCCACATGTCATCGTGTGGTGGGTCTCGCCACTAGTGACTGCTCAGTGAGAAAACTCTTCACTAGAAGGGCTCGCTCCAGCACCCCCGCCTACATTGAGATGCTGAGGGGAATCATCAAAGCCCTAATCTTATGCCTGAGTCCATGCTCAAAGGTCAGGGACCAGAAGAACGGTTCTTGTTCCATATCCGTGGAGTAGCGTGAGAGGTCAGTGAACCTCACTGAGTACTGAGCTACTGTCATGCTGCCCTACTTTAGATGAAGTAACTCCTGAATTTGCACCGCACGAAGGGTGGCTGGAACAAACTCTGAGCGGAAGTGACTCTCGAAGTCTGTCCAGAGCAATGATGCCTCGTCCTTCACCTGGAGAATCAAGCTCCACCATCTACCTGCTGCAGCGTGCATGAGACTCATGGAAAGGATCACCATAAGGTCGGTTGGTGTCCCTACCAATCTGAAAACTCTGACGACAGCCACCAACCAATCCTTAGCTTCATGTGGGTCTGTCTCTTCCTGGAACCTAGGTGGCCTCTATCGTTGGAACTCATGCAACACATTCAGGCGTCGTCCACTCTCTGCTTCTAGGGCTGGTGGAATCGGTGGCCCAGCGGGTAGTGGTGATGTTGGTACCTCCGCTGTGATGGGGCCCTGCACCGAGGCCTCATCACTCGGTGAGGTACCATCTCGTACGTAACATGAAACCCTAGTTGGATGCCTTTGTGGGGCCATCCAAAAAAGAAACAGGTGCGCCACGGTTAAAACAGTATACTTGGTGAGCTGACACAAAGTAATCACAAAGAAAACTTTTTTGAAAGCAACACACATGAAATCAGTTTTTTCATGCACTAAGTCGGAAATCAGAGTTCAGGGTCTTGGTGTATGGATACGTTGGCCGCCACACCAACACTAGACTCTTTGTACTGAAAACCACAATCAACACTCTTAACATTATTTCTTCACATAAAATAATTATCAGAGTCCTGAGTTCTGCGGTAGAACTGACTCCTCTGATAACAATTTCTCACAACCTGTCCATGGGGCTGGTGTCATGACTACCCCAAGCCCGCCTTCCGTAGGCCAGGGGCTGGAAACTAGCACCCATGTCATAATCCGGATAAAAGGAAAGGCATTGCCTTTTAACCTGAAACACACACACAGTTTGAACACAAGAAGTAGATGAAACAACTAAAAATTAACACTATGTAAAACCGAATAAAAATTTAGTGATAAAAGGAAAGGGGGATAGAAACACAAGCCCAACAGTAAAGTAAAACTGTAGAAAAGTAAACAGAAACTAATGAGTCATCCTCTGGAAATCCTACCTGAAGGGTGGGTACATATGGCCTCTTCAGTACCTCAGGTCCGTCCATCCGCTCCATGTAAATCTCGCCAATTGGTCCACTTTCAGGTACCGTCCATCTCCACAACACTCTACCTCGATCAGTGTTTTCCGTTGTCTGCAACCAACACAACAAACTGCGGGCATTTCCCATGCAGGGGTGAGTATAACGATACTCAGTAGGGAACCCGATACCCTCGATGGTCTCCCAGAATCCACGAAGGATAAACCATAAAAGGAAATATACAATCACAAAATATCAAACATCCCTTCTTATTTATATTCCCATACATATACCTAAGTTATAAATCTCAGTTCATCTCCAACAATTGAGCCCAAGCACAACCCAATCCACACAGAAAGTAAAGTCAATCCCATCGATGATAATAATTGAAAGTCAAGACTGAGGTCACACTGGTATACATCTCTTTTATAGTGATAGAGATGATAAGATGTAGTCAATGATTCATCTAAGCTATCAGACTCACAAAGGATACTATAATATTAGTCATTACTATCGAACCCACAAAGGATCCCAGTACAGTAGTCATCAATGCCGAACCCACGTAGGATCCCAGTACAATAGTTGTTGTAGTCGAACCCACAGAGGATCCCAGTACATTATTCTTCACTTCCAAACCCACGAAGTATCCTAGTATAGTTGTCGTCGCTACCGAACCCATGAAGGATCCCGATACAGTAGTCGTCATAGTCACAACCAACTCTAGGGTTCCCGCACACTACACGCTCGATTCCGGGAGGGTCTGCTCCTCGAGAAAAGGTGTTGAGACATCAAATATCAAGAATTATAGAGTTGATGTATCCCAAAGTTCCGTCTCATAAAATGGAATCCAACATGATAGACGGTGCGTCAATTAGACGCCCGGTCTGAGAGTTATTAGCATTTCTGTTTCAGGGGCCTGGTTAGAATTACGCTCATTCCAAACCCAATCATTTTCCAAAGTTATCCAAAACTCACTTAGAGTATCTCAAAAGGACCACCTCATCGATAGTATTATAGTTCCATAGACAGTGCATCAATCAGACATGTGGTGTAGAAGATATTCGCGTTTAAGAGAAACGGGCCTAGCCCGTCAAACCTAGTGGGCTGGTGGGTCAGCCCGACTCGGTTTGGCAGGTCTGACCCAACCAGGGGTCAGCCCAGCTGGTGGAGCATTTCCGACCTAGGGACCCGACCTGGCGGGTCTGACCCGGTTAGGGGGCGGCCCGGCCCGGTGGGGTGTGGTCCATTCGTGGACCCAGCCCGCATTTGCGGGCCAGTTCGGTTCACCCGGCGGGGCCGAGCAGCGTCGCCCCTCCTTGCTGCCTGGTCGGCTGAAGGCGTCCGGTCTTTTCTGGTGCGACCGACCTATGGTTGCGGGCCACAGTTCTTCCGCACGCAGTGCCAAGTGGCCAGTCGTGTATAGAAAGCGGCCCCTGGATGCTGGTCGCACCTCCTCCGCGTGGTACATGCTTGTGCCACGGTTCGCCAGCCCGGCCGACGATAGCCAGCTTGTTCTTTTGCCCGAATGGCACGTGGTTGCAGGCCATGGTTTTTGTAACGCCCTCACCCCAGCTACCCATAGTCGTTGTGTTACTTTGTAACAATGGCATGATCATAAAATATCATGTCTCGAAAGACCAATTAGTTTAGTAGCCTGGGAAACACTAGAAACATTCATAAGTCTTACATTACATCATAAAGTGAAAAACTAATAACAAAGTCTTCATAGTCCACACTCATATACTCTTCTGACTATCCCTGTAGGTCATTCATAAAATACTTCTTCACATCCTAGAAACTATTAAAACATTGAAAGGGGTGATCTCAGATTCTCTGTAAGGATAACAATATTGCGTAAGCTTTTATAAATAAACATAAAAATTTAAGGCAATGTATAACTAAAACAAAAGCCTTTTAAACTTGAACATCAATATAATATGGAAAAAGTAAAATGAGATAATGTCATTCACTTATTCACATGGATATTCTACTGGTCAAATAATCACATGCAATATCAATAACCACTTTCATAATGAGGGAATGTATAATGCCAGACATTCTAAAACATTTTGTCAAGGCCTCAACCAAGACGTCTAAAATGATTAAGGCCTCGGTCAAAACCATAAATCAAATTGGGAAAGGGCCTCGGCCAATTCCACGTCTAGTTGTCTCATGAGACCTACCGATGCATCGAGGAGCTATAGCGGGCTCCACCCGTCACTTATTAAGTCCAATGCATTCCTCATATGAATAGGTTTAAACATATCATAAACCATAACATAATCGTATCACATAAAACATGGATAAAGGAAACATAACATTTCCACATTTCAATCACAAGATATCAATACAACACATTGATATAATAAAAATGCTTTCAAAACCATTTCCAATACCAAAAAAAGAAAAGTATAACATGGTATTAATTTTTCATTAAAAAATGTATGGCTTGTAGAGGAAGCTGAAACTCAAATAGTGGTCATGGCGGCAGAGAAGTCGTTGTCGCCGTATACGTATGACAAAAACATTCCCTTTTGTCATTTAGTAAACACTTCGTATAAAAAAAATTCCTTTTGAATAAACGTAAAAGTCAAAGGGGTTTATACACCGTATAAAAGAAATTTGTGTATAAAACCAAATATGCCTCAATGAAAGGAGATTGAGACGAAGTCCTTACAAAGATCATTTTTAAAATAAAATAGATATATTATGTGAATTCACCATAGGTACACATAAAGAAAGTAAAAATACAAAATAATACATAATAATATCATGACATAATTTGAAAGTAGGAGATTAACCCGAAGAATGGAAGTTGGGTTAAGAAGTTCCCTTACCTCGTGTCCGACTTGACTCAGCCATTCTTTAACCTCCTAAATAATAAACTAGAGTTGATATCTACCTTATTAAGAACCACTTTCAATTTAATTATCCTTTTAATATCACTTATTACAATGTTATGAACATTATGTAATTATTTAAGTTAATAAAGGTCGTTTTGTCGATCTTTGGTACGTGAGTCAACAATAAACTTCTTATAATTACGAGTTGTTGATGTGATGAAATATCCATTATATCCAGTATTATATTCATGATGTAGATATCATATATATCATATATATCCAGTATATACATTCATTCATAACATTACGTAACATTTGGAGTTAAGAAATGAAATGCACCGTTCATGGAGACGGTAAGCCGTACGTACGCATGAACGCTACTTTCATTTCTATTTCGTATTTAATGGAATGAAATCATAATTATAGAAATGTACAATATAATACCAGTATAATATATCAAATAATACCATTTACTCCATCCTTTATACATCCCACATATGGTATTAACGATTCAAATCACTTTGAGGGGGCAGTAGTCCGCACTTCCTAAAATGAAAATATCGCGTTTACCCATAATGGAAACCATTAAGGTATGACATAAATAAAAAATACAAAATCATAAGTAAAATGAAAACATAATATATATCATATATAAAAATATTTTCATCATAATGGCCACCATTAGAGGTGTTATATGAGTGTTGAACAATCATCGTTTCGTGAGGCAAAATTCACCATCCACAGAAACAGTATATTCATTGACCATTAGATGTAGGTGTGTGTAAGTGTAAATCAAATACTTATCATAACAACATCCTAGTATATTTTAGATACTGGTGTTGTTACAAAAGAACGGAATAAAAAGAGTTTAAGGGGTTGGAGAAGCTAAATAAAACAAAACAACATTAGAGAAGACATTACCTAAAAATTGGGTAACTCTTTTTGATTTGAGACAAAGGCTTCCTTGGGAAGAATTCTGCCCAACGTGAGGCTTCTAGGAGTAAGGGGGGAAAGTTGGGAGAGTATTTGGGAAGAGGTTGGCCAAGCCAAATGGCTTGAAAGTGTGAATAAGGTGGGAGTTGTGGGGGCCTTTTATAAGTGGAGAGGAGGGGCACTTTTGGAAAGTAATGAAATGTTATTCTATTATACAATGCTTCTCGGATTCTAAAGGTCCCACACTTGTATAATTCTAGGATAAGGTGATAAGGGTTCGAAATATCCTCATCCAATAGGTTTTGGACATGTGTAGGTCTTAGATATTACATTATCTTTCCATTTTATTTAAATCGTTCAATAATGAGGTCATCCCTGCATCACCATGATGTCATAAATATTTTAATTTATTTAATGTCTAAAAATAAAAAAAACTATGATGTAGGGAATCTTTTTAGATTTCTAATGAATATTTATAGTCAAAATTTGGACTTGTGTAACCCCACTTAAAAATAGTTTTAGTAAAACAACTCATGTTTGTGTCAATTTAATTTTAACATTAAATAAATATATATTAATGTCATTTTCCAACCAATGTGGCTCCATGGGGTCCCCAAGTTGACCCATGGGTTGTATTGGTCGTCCATGATTCATCCAATATGAGTATGACAAGTGTCAATCTCATATCATATTATTAAAACATTATTCTTACCTTAAACTACACTAATTACCTCTAATCGCGATTAAGAACTTAAAAGTTACTATTCACCAAAAAATTATTTTAATATCATTGAACCAAATTTTACTTATTAATTACAACCATTTATGTCGGATTTTTGAAAATCAAATCACAGAAGTGGTAATATTTCATTTAAACGAAAAATCAGTTATTTAACTACCACTTAGTGGTTTCACTATTCATCAAAAATTGAAGTTTTTCAGAACAATGCCAAAATTTCACCCTAATATAAAATTAATATTCTGAATTCCAAAATGATGTATA
Organism: Viscum album; assembly: GCA_963277665.1. Taxonomy (NCBI): domain Eukaryota; kingdom Viridiplantae; phylum Streptophyta; class Magnoliopsida; order Santalales; family Viscaceae; genus Viscum; species Viscum album. Next base: position 1,691,251,221 of record OY728143.1, on the reverse strand, counting down.
TTTTAAAAAATTCCAAACATATAAGTTTCATTAATTAATTTTATAATTAATTCTTGCTGTCACAACAAATAGTGTGTTTTTAAGAAACAATTTATATCAAAAGATTGGCAATTGTTTATGTCCAATTTCAATGTTAAATTAATTCTAATGACCACAATTGGATAAAATGGTAAAAATATATTCTAATTATACTTTAAAACCACTAAATAGTATAATTTATCACTATAAATTATTTTGATTAAAAAAGTTGTTTTTATGTAATTTTCACTATTTATAAAAAATTGGAAGTTCTCAGAAAATTACAAAAAATTCAACATTGGATAATTTCGATATTACGAATACAAAAATGAAGTCCATTTTGAAATATAAAATTTCTATAATTTTAAGAAGTGGTTCTTACTATTCATAACAGCTACTTTGATTAGTCGTGGTGTTTTAGAACTCGAAGTTGCGTACAATGCAATCTATTGCATTATTGAATGAGAAGCGTATCGTGGAAGCTCGGGGTGTTACAGTTTTCCCCCATGCGGCCGGTGTGCGGATGCCACTTCTGTTCGCCGCTGCGTCCGGTCGTCATTGTCAAAAGTTATCATGAACCAACAGAGGGTTGTCGGGTCATGTTCGTTCGGCCTGCGCCCTCCGCATTTGGTGATATCAAATGGCTGGAGACAATCCAATGCATTTATCAAGAATGAGGTATAATTTTATTCATTTAAAATTATTCAAAACCCCTACCTTGATTCAAGGTACGTTTTCATAGTCTCGGAAAGCGGCGTCGCGGATGACGGTGTTGTTCTGTCAACGTCGGAGGAAGAGTCGTTGTCGTTGGGGATGTTCATCACAGGAAGTGTCTTCTCCCTTGACGAAGAGGAAGAAGAATAAATAAGAAGACGGTCGAGGGCCTTGTGTTCTTCATTGGAGAGGGTAAATGTTCTTCATGGGAAGATGGCCCCCTCTATTCTCCAGGGCTCCACCAACACAACATGTTCCAACCCCAAAAATAATAGCATAGGATATTATTTTATCCTTTACATGAATTTCAAATTAATTCACAAAGTTGTGCCAGTTAATTAATTAATTAAGTTGGAACATTTAAGGGGTGGGAGGTGGAGAGGATTCACCATTATGTGGAAGTTCAAAAATTAAAAATGGGGGTTCATGGGAGTTAAAGGGGGAGTTGAGGGGTTATGTGCTCATGTGAGCCCCACCACACATTATCCTCTCACGGTAGGTTATGTGGGGTGTGGGACCCACCTCCAACTTCCCTTTTAAGGAAATAACCACCACATAAAAATAAAATTTTGTAACGCAACAATTTTATTTAATTTGTTATGAATCCCCAAATTATAACTTCTACTCTTAACCAAACGCAACTCCTGTAAAGGTCTCCTTAAAAGAATACAGGTGCTGCAAGTTCATTGGTGTCTTCAAATTTCAATTCCGTGTACTGGTTCGAATGATAGAAAAACCCTTACATATGTTTACTGAACGTACCAAACAAAAAATCAAAAATTGATTCGGGGAACATCGGGCCTCGGAATCAGGCACCGTCAGAAACTATGGACTCGTAAAATTCCAAATAATTTAAGAAAAAAATTTCCTTGAAATTTCAGGGTCTTTACATCGATGTTATGGTGTTATTTTTAATAAATCTATACATATAGCCAATAATTAATGTTATGAAATTTATTGAGTTTAGTAGGAAAATAAATTCGATCAAGAATTATCTAGGGAGCATACTAATATGATCAAATTGATTAACTGATTAGAAAAATTAATAATTTGATCATCACCAAGATGTAGGGATATCAGTTCAATCAAAATTAAAAATACACCCCTAACATCTTTTAAGTGAAGGATTCATTGTAACAGTCAGCTTTGGCACCCATGCCTTAAGAAATAGAGTAGCTAAAACATAGGAATCACAGAACCTTGGTAAAGAAGTATGACATTTGAATCATATATTTATTATCTTGAATAGACAATCAATATTTTATTTATTTCACATTTAAAATGAACTTAGGGAATCCCTTATTAAGTCACATCCATGTCCTCAAGAATTGATGTATAAAGATACTAAAAACCAAGTTATAATATGTATAGAACACTTCTACTGAGTGTCAAACTATATTTTGTTTCATAGGAAAAGACCATGAAATTTCCATATATGGGAACATGAGTGCTTTTTTCCATATCTATAAAGCTATATTATATTGACATTTATCAAGACATATTTAATAATTGTTTTGGAATTAACATCATATTGATAGAGACCCTTTAATGTCTTGCCAAAAAATAGTTTAACTTCTCTCCCACCACCCTTAAAATTTATAGAAAACCAATATAATCCAAAGAATTATATGATACCAATATAAAAAAATGATGACCCTATGTCATCTCCTATATATCAAGTTTCTATTTTATCTTCTTCTCAAAAAAATGATGAAGAGGAGGTGGAAGAAATAAATGATGCTTCTATGGAATTTGAGGAAGTAATATTGGAGATTGTTGATAAACCCTGATATGTGAATCTAGGTATGGAAGAAGATCTATAGGATATATTGATTAGTACTACCATGAATCCTAAAAAACATGATATATATATATATATATCTTTCTTAAAAAAATATCATGATTTCTTTTTATGGTATTTTGTAAAAATGCATGAGTTGTATCCCAAGGTTGTTATTCATCGCTTGGGTTTTCGATACAATCACAGTGGCTATAAATATTATTTATGAAGGATGTATTCAACCCATGACACAAAAATGGATGGTTAGGTCTATAAAATTATAAAATTAATGTTTATTTTAGAGTTTTAACGCCTAATAAGAAGTTCAATATATCCCTCAAGGAAAAAAATAATCTTAGAAGGACATTCAACATCAATTATAAGGATTTAAACCAAAAGTGTCTAAATTATTTTTTCACAATTCCAATCATAAAATCGTTGATCAATGTAATTATTAGAATTCATGACCTCTCATTTATGTATGGGTATACTTGTTATAACTAGATTTTAATGGAACATTAATATGTGGATCTCACTACAATTAGGGAACCCCAAAGGGTATACCATTACCAATTAAAAACCCTTTTCTTAATGAATGTCCGTTCTACCTACCAACATACCTTGAACCAAATTTTCGTTTCCTTTTCGGGGAAGACAAAAAATGATACATGCCTAATCCGCTGGGAAAATATTTATAATTTTTTGATCCCCTAACCGATCCAGTGGTTGTTTTTATAAAATTTAATCAACATAGCTTGAAGAAAAACCAACTAAAATATTATATTATGGTATCTTTTGTAATTTTACATAGATTAATGATATTCCAACATGTAATTGAGATCAACCATGAAATTAAAATATGATAATTGATATTCTAGCCCCTAAAAACATAGGGGATTGAGAGGACTCTAGGAGTATCTCATGTACATCATATTATTTAAATCCATCCTCACTATAAGTTTATTAAAATTATAAATTTGATGAATCAAGGGTCCACTAATCACTAGAGTGATTGTTTTAGAAGAAAATTGATTATCTCAAATAGTACCTTCTACACTCACTAGTCTTGATGCCATATGTAGAAGGGAAGACTTGTACACTTTATATAGAATCTTGAAAATGATATCTTGGTTCCATAACATATCATAAGGATTATATGAGAAAATATAATTACTAATATTATCATATTAAGAAAATTTTGAATATTGATTCCTTGTATAATGATATAGATAAGAACTACCATGCATTGGTTTTCACAGTATAAAAACATAGATGAAATTTATAGTACTATGATGTCCACCAGGTATCTCATGTCAATATTATCAAATACATCCTTAGTTTTCCCATGCTAACAAGATTCTAAAAATAATGGGCATTCATTTTACACCGGTTTGGAATTCAATTCATGTCTCAAAATGAAATATAGTGTAACATGTAATTAGATTTCCTCACAGTTCACTGTATCATAGAGAAGTCATTGTTGGACATGTATCACCCAAAATGGAACTGTTATATATTTTTATATTTTTTAAACAATATAAATGTATTTTTATTGTTCATCTTTAATTCCAATAAAAATAATGATAGATGATGAAATTATCAACATGGTCATATTTTGGATTTCATTTATTTATTTTATGAATGTATTCTTACCTTATTCCTTCATAATATATGAGGGATGTGCGATAAATGAGGTGGAATAATGACCCCTCATTGCAGTATTGTAATTGGACCTAAACATAACACATATACATCTAAATATTGGGAGTGATATAGATTTATTGATCATGAAAATCAATGATGAATATACAATCAAGAATAAATAGTCTATTCCCTTATATGATTTTACATGAGGGTTGATGGTTGAATTAACCATAGATCCAAAACTATCTCACATTATGGGGTTATAAAATGCCTAAGGTTATGAACTATTTAATTTAGTTATAGGCTTAGAAGATCTATATAGGAATGAGATAGTTATTCATATGAAACATCACAGTATGACCTCTCTATTTATTAGTAATGATTTGATAGAAGTAAATGTAATTGACACCGCCTCATAAAAAAGGGATTGATTTAATTCACCAAAAAATTTCTCAATTGTATGGATGTATCACAGTGTAGAATAACTTGAAAATAAGATTATACCATATGATCAACCAAAAAAGTAATAAACCCATCACCAGGAAGAAAATTTCATTGAGATAATTTCTTAGTAAGGGAGATGTTTTTTCACAACCACCTACACAAAATGATATTGCAAGAATATATATAAAACAAGGGTATAATATTGTTATTTCATCGAATGTACTTAATAAAATATTAATCCCAATATATCCCCATAACAATAATTATAATAATTATATTATTATTATTATTACCATGGAATGTGTAGAAATGCACATTGAAAATATATTTTTATTACAGAAACCATTAATCTATCCCTCCATCCTCCTAATTTATCATAAAATTAATAATTATAATCCATTAAATAAATAAATAAATATTATATTCAAGGTATTGTGAATAAATATATATTTTTATATTCACATCACTAATTTAATAAAAATAATACTTTATTATCATGAGAATAATTAATAAGAGATACATAAATATTATATTAAACATCATTAAAATAAATATTCATTTTATATTCAATCAATTATTTATTATAACCAAATCCTAAATAAATAATATTTCTTTATCTTTAGAACATTATAAATTACAACCCTCAAATTCAAATATAATTTAATTGGAACTAGGATAGACATTGTGTTTGACCCCCTAGGTCAATTTCTTAGTGTCATTGTATGGGTGTTATTAAATCCTAAGAATGATATCTAGTATCACATTAAAGATCCTATAGAGAAATAAGTTAATGTCATAAGGAAAAAAACAACATACAAAGACATATTGTGTAATATGATTCATTTTTCTCGATATCACTAATGAGGTAGGTTGGAGGCTTCATGTCATCACCTTATGTGCTTCATTTATCTTTCATTGACAATTTAAAATTTACTCATCAATTTATCACAATAGCCATGTATTTTAATCTAACAATTCCATTTCAATGAAATTTATTTTTGTGTCCACATATTTAAATGGGTGTGGACAAATCCTTTTGTGACTTATTCATTAATTCATGTCATCCATGAATCACTAAATGTATCATACATATTCATGAGAATATGTCATTATATTTTTTTGTCAATACATTATACAATAAAATCATGATATGCCTTAATAATAATGTTAATGTATATAAAGAATTACACATGTTAAAATATATTAATATCCAATAACTTTTTGAAATGTGGAATTCATATAGGTGGGTTTTTGTCATAATTTAACTTCTTGGAGATTACAAGGTGAAAACTTTGGGGGTTAAAGTATCATTCACTTATAAGTATTAGTCTTCGGATATTCAACATACTTTGTTCTCTATCATCAAATATTTTCTTGACCATAACAAAAAATATTTGTAATCTATCATAGCACATCAAGGATCTCTCAATGTGAAGAAATTCTAGTTCCTTTTGATGAAACTAGTACCCCCATGGAAATTGTCACATCAATGAAATATAGATGATTACATAAACAAGTGATAAGATATAAATTAACATCGTATTATAATGTTCAATGTATTAGGTTCAAGGGGACCAACTTGATAGACCAACATTTTACATGAATATTTTAATATGAAACACACTTTTTTAACCCTTTAATTAGTAAATCATGCCAATGTTTAATTTTTTTTTGTTTTATTATTGGATTTAGGACATGTACAAAAACATGATTAAAATTTACAAATTAATAAATATAAATATGTATGAAAATAAAGGACAAGTCCTAGACCAATCCTAAAGTTAAAAACAGATTAACTATGTGTTAAAGGTGTTGAAACTAATTGAAATTGATCCATTAAATCATAAATTATTCAATTATAATGTAAACATTATTGGAAAGGTGAGTTAGATAAGAAACTAGATGGAAAGAGTAATATAAAAAAACCACATGTCTTACAGCACAAAACCAATGGTTACACTATGATGCTCATTGAAATAAGTCAGAATGATTTTAGGGAAAACATATATCTCATAAAGAGTTATACCCCACAATATTCATTCCATTAAAATATATTTTATGATTTAAAACCTTTTGACATGAAAAGATTCATATATATTTTATAGATTTAATTCCTCATTTTCTTTGAATTCCCTAATATGACATGAGTTAACCAGGACTCATTTATGTATCATTTATAAAGCATAAGGATTATTTTATGGCCTATAAATATAGGCATATGGTTGAATGAAAAGGTTTTAACCAATTCCCAAGGATTACTATTGCGCTGTAGGATAGGGATGGTACTAACTTTAAATTTTTTTTTTCTTTTGATTTTAATATCTATTATGATGTAACACTAATTACTATTTTTATTATAATCATTTCACTCTTCTTCTAATCCCTTTATTCTTCCAATACCAATTGATTTATCTACTCTATCTTCTACTATGATCTCTTTCACTTCTAAATGGTCAATGACTAACCCAATGAATTTCCTTGGGGTAGGTTTTATGGTGTTCTTAATTATTTCACATTAAATTCGTAAATATTTTAATTTATTTTATAGTGAATATGTTGAAGTGTCGCGGGTGCATCAATCATCCCCCAAAATATAAATCACAAATTCGTTCCAATTTTCTACAAAGATGGGGTGAAATTTATTTTTTCTAAGTAGTTTATATGGAATGAAAAAAATCCTTAAAAACACAGGCAATATAAATCTATGTGTGGAGGGGGGAATTTTCAAATTGAATTTAACAATGAATGAAACTTCCTAACCAAACCCTAGGACCAAGAAATTTCTCTATATCATGAATTTTATCTATATTTTCATTTTTATTTATGTTTTAAATTTTAATTACATTGTTTGCAAAAAATTAAAATCCCAAATATCATTTTTTTTATAAATTAACAAAAATAAAAAATAATTATATTAGGTGAATTAAGAATTTGGGTTTTATCAACTGTGAATCTCCTCATGTGAGACAACAATGGTTGGACTCTATGCAACATTCAGAATATACATAATATTTTGTTCCATATTATGATATTAAAATCAAAACAGGCTCCGTTAATGGGGGTAAGTATATGTTCCATTCAGTTATTTATTTTTCAAATTTTTATAAATAATTAATTTTTCTTTTATAAAAAACATCAATAACTAAACAATATAAATATGAATCATCATATTCTAAAAAATATGTAGTCTCTCTTTTTTCAAGATAGATTAGGGGATCATGAAGAAAAATATTCATAAATTTGGAATTCAAGGATCCTATCCAAGACCATAAAGAGACCCTCGAGTTCCCAATCGTCTAAGGAATGGGCAGAGACTTAATTTATATCTAGGATTACTTTGAATAATTTTTTTTAAGAAATTTTCAAGACACAAGAAGAGTATTCCTTTAATTCACATGATTTTTTTGAATAAATTCCATAGGTGCATCATCAAATGGATGAAAATGAATTAGAATCCATGTTGAAACGTATTAAAGAAATACTTTAAGTACTATATCAAAAAAGGAATGGATAATACAATATTTCCATAAAACCCATGAATGATAATTGGGGAAAGATCCTGAGAAAGTGGTTGAAAAAATTTCCCCACCAATTTTTGAAGTTAAAGAACCTAGGGAGGTAAAGTCAAAGGTACTTAAAAATCTATTTCAACTTGCACCACCAATGTTAAAGAAGAGTGATAATGAATAAATTATTAATAATATTCATTCAAGAGATCAAAAATATTTGGATAATTTCTATAATGAGTATAATTTCAAATATGATCTCCCTAACCCATACAATGGAGAAGAATCATTCACAATACACCTCACTCTAGAATTGGGTGAAAAAGAAACCACCCAAGTGGTGGAATTTCAAGAAAGTCTAGATAACACTAAATACCTTCCTCCATTCATTGAAGATTTATATAGAGAGTTATTTTCCATTGAATAAGATGTCATAGAAAAACTAATGTAGGGAGATGATCATTTCTTAAAATCTATCTAAACAAATTTCATTAATGTTAATTGGAGTATCATTCCTAAATATTTTTAACTATTAGACTTGGCCAAGACATGGAATGATTTGAAGGATGACTACAAACATGGTGAAGATCCTATTGAGGAAAACATGAATCTGTTAGAATATATTGATCATTTATTAGTGGACTCGCATTAAGAGATCCAAGTTCATCTACCTCAATAACTAGAGACACAAGAAACCAAAACAAGGCTAAAAATTTTATATAAACTCATAAAAAGTAACTTTTTAAAAATTAAATTACCAAATAACATTACCATTTCTAATTATATTCATACATAATACATTGAGAGAACACTTGAGAGTGAAGAATAGGTTTGATAAGTCGATACTAACCACGTATATGTCCCATAATTCATCCTAACCCCATCATATTTGTTACACCATATTTTGAATTAGTGTTTTGGGTGTAATCAATCAATGGATTAATCTACAAAAATAATGAATAAGTAAAAGATGGGAAAAGAATCATGTGGTGGTTCAAATCAAAGAATATCCAAACAACCATCAATTTTTGTATAACAGTTGGTACTGGCCATATAGATCAATAAAAAAACCTCCTCCCACTTGGGGGGATTCAACTAAGATTTATGTGTTTGTTCATTTATTTTCCTTCTCAGTATTTTGTTGTCAATATTAATTTCAATTATTAGTTTAGGAATATATTACGATACAACCTGATTCCTCTATATTTTTTAACTTAATCAACATAGTAATCATATTACATGAGTTTTTTATTTAGTATATCTGTAACATTGATGGAACAAAGTATCCCATGAAGAAAATGAAGAAGATGCATTATAAACAATATAAAAAAGATTATGCATTGAACTGGAGAATAATATGTAACTATGTTTATTAATAAACAATAAAAACAGAATCTTTTCAACTAACATAAATATTAATTGAAAAGGGGAGTATGTGTTTCAATAATATATTTTACCCTAGTAGACTTAAAATATATTTTTTCCGAGTTTTAAATGATAGATTACTCTCCCCACTTGGACCCCTGAACTCTAGTGTTGATCGATGAGACATAATTTTATAATAAAAATCATTATAGAATGTATTTATTTTTACTCTTGACATGATTATAAGAGAAAATTGGTAAATTTTATGAGGAAGGTAACACATGAGGGATGATTTTTAAAAATCACGAATATTCAAGATGAGTAGATTCTTGTATGTGAAATTCTTCTTAGATTTGTAATCATTCAAAATTATGAAATTGATTTTACCAAGTTTATTTCTTTTATTTCCATGTGTAATTTTCCTCATAAATATCTTATCGCCCCTAAAATAATATCTGAAAAAATAATTTCCCATTAGTTTCTATATTCTATTTCCTAAGAGACCCTAGATTATTCATTTCTAGAACATTATTGCCATGTTTAAAAAATCTAGGACTATATAGAATTAATTTTAACGTGATTGAGGAATTTTAATTCATTATCCCTTTATCCTTGTACCCCCATGATATAAATCATAATTTTTACCATATAATACATGAATAAACGTGATAGGAATTGAGCAGTGTTACAAGCCTATTGTATACATTCCTATAGGACACAAAAAATATTTCATGATATTTAGAAGGCTAATTATGGGGGATATGATTTCCATATTTGATGGGGGGTGTGCTACATTGATGGGATTTTATTGGGATGTTTTCATGTTATGTTTATGAGGGTACAAGTATTACCTACTGTACCATATTATTAACCTCTCTTGCTAAAAAAATAAAAAATACAAAAAATTATAAAAAAATGAAAAAATGTGTTCTATCTTGGGAGGAGAAATTAATCACCATTACTATACTGATTATTTTTATTATATGTGTTTAGGTGGTGGATGTGAGATTCTTATCCAACAAATATATCAAAAAATTTTAAAATAATAATATTAAGATAGTAAAAAACAGAAAAGAATGAGAGGGTTATTCATTCATTATGGTGATTTTTATCATATGGCTAATTTGATCTTTGCGGATATTTGGATATGAAATATTCCTTATTTAAAAATTATTTTTATTAGACTCATATTTTTATATTATTTCGTATGGTAAAGAGTCAAACTAGTTCTTTGAGATTTTTTTATTCATTACCTAACTAACCTATTCCCCGTGGACATTTGAAGTGTTATTAAAATTCCTCATCATTAAATATTATTTCTATCAATATATGGTAGATATGTTAGATCCCTTTCAAGACTATGATAAGTTAAAAGTACATGAGGTATGGGAAAAATGTCATTAATTTTTTTACCTCGAGATATGAGTGAAAATAATTTAATATGAGTTATATTAGAATTTTCATGCACATTGTTGATTATTTATGAAATACAAAATTTTAGGATGGAAGAGCACAATTATTTCAAATGAAGAAAATTAAACTAAATTATTATCATTATTTATTTAACAAATGGGGAGTTTGAGGAATTATTTTGTGTCAATTTTTATATTTTATTTTCGATTTAAAAAATTTTTGTTTTATTTATATTGAAATTAAAATATTGGAAAATTGAATCCTTTCAATGTTGATAACATTACATGCTTGAGGACAAACAAGTTATAAGTGTTGGGTAATAGATTGAACAACCGTTTCATGTATATATTAATATAAGACACATGGTTATATAACTTTAAATATAAAATCATGATGATATTTTATGGTTTTATTAATCTTTTTTAGGATATAGGAAATATAAAAAAATCCCAGAGAAAGATATCGAGCGACAAAAGATATCGAGCGACAAAGGCCAAGTCAAGTTCTAATCCCAGATAACAAAATTGAAGAACAAATTGAAAATGGAGTTAAAATAATTTTAAAATTGATTGAAGTTGATGGTTTAAATCATAAATTTTTAATTTACAATTTAAACATGTTCATAAAGGATAACTAGAATCAAGGTAGTATTCAAAGGAGAAACTTGAATATAAACACATGTGTCATGGACTAACACATATGGTCACATTGTGAAACTCCGTAAAGTCATCCAAGAAGGACTTCAGGGTGAAAATATAAGACCTAAATGGTTTGGATCCGTAATATTCAAATCATAATTTTTTTACAATATAAAGCCCTTAGATGGGAACAAAATATTTGATATTTTATATATTTATTGTCTGATACACATTTGAATTCCCCATTATTACCCGAGTTAAACTGAGACACATTTATGAAGAATTTTGGTGTTTGAGATTTCTTTTTAGGCATTTAAATATAGAAATATTATGGATTGATAAAGAGAAAACGAGTTCCTAAGTATTGTCATTTTATTTTGGGGTATAGATACTATTGATTTTAGTTTATTATTTTTCTTTGTTGTAATTTCATCTGTGATGCAACAATAATTAATATTTTAATTAAAGTGATTCCTCTATTCTTTCAATAATTTTCTTCTTAAAATAAAAATATCATTATATTCCCCCATATTTTAATGTGATCACATTCACATATAAATTAAAGGTGACTAACGTGTGGATTATCGTATGGGGAGGTTTTGTAATGTTCTTAGTTATTTCCCATTAAATTATTAAATTTTTTAATTGATTATTTGTTGAATGAGTGGGATGTTCATGGGTGTGGAGGTTATCCATCATGACATGAATCTTTGATTAATTTCAATTTTCTATTAAGAGGAGGTTATATTTGGTGAAATGAATAGGTTTTTTAGGCATGCTAAAATTCCCTCTCAAGGTATGGAATAACAATCCATGTATGGGGGTATCTATCTTCACATTTAATTTAATAATGAATGAACAAACGTAACAAAACCCTTGTAATTAAAACTTTATATCTGACCTATATTTAGTATAAATTTTAATTTTCATTTAGTTTTTATATTTTAATTTCATTTCTTTACAAAAACCAAAAGCATGAAATTTCATTTGTTTTCATAAAATAGTAAAAGAAAAAAAATAATTAGATTAAGTGATTTTGGAATTAGTATTTGATTGACTGTGAATCTCTTTGAGTAACACAACCACGATCATCTTCTAAATTACATTAAGAAAATAAATAAAAACTTATATCCCCATATGATAGGTGCATCAAAAGCTCTAACAGAATACCACATGCCCAGGAGCCAACATCAAATGACCTTAAGTCTTATAGCCCTCTCTTGATATTAATTATTTTGGTGATATGAGGATTTTTCAATGAGTCTTCAAAATTTTATTCCATGGAAAATCTACTCCCTACAACCTAAAATCTATGAGAAAACCCACCAAAGAAATGATAATCTCCTAGTATATTTTTTATCCATTCATGTGACCTTATTTCCATGGATGAAACCACTATTAAAGTATTATCACAACATAATGTGACAACAAATTATCTACCAAGACAAAAATCAATCTCTTAATGATGTTATGTATCCAAATTTATTTAGAAACTCCATCAAAATCCAAAATATACTCATACTCTATTATATAGTTGGCTACCACAAACATATTTGAACTTATACAACTCATAGCTCTTTTATTGATACAAAATACATATCCCATTTTGATTTTATATCATCTTTGATTAGTCTGGAAATAGTCATCAATATTCACCCTGATTTCGTGTTTCTTGTATCATCCAAACACTATGAACATATCATTAATAGAATTTAGGTACATTAAGATAGTCTTGATAACCATCCATGGTTTATCTAATTTATCTTCTTAATAACTTCCTACTATGATAAAGGAATACGAAACACGAATCATTGTATATATAATGGAATACATGATATATCATATCAAAGATATTTATAGGAATATTGTCAACATCTAAATCCCCTCTGATATCCAATGTTAAATTTTCATGGAGAGATGTATAACATGTGACATATTTAGCAATAATCTCATAGAATGTTCAATGAAAAAATATATTTTTTTCTTTTCCATATATGTATCCTATCTTAGAAAAATCCACCTTTTAAATATATCATGATAGATGTTTCCGACGCTTTCGCCAAGCGCGCGCGCGTCCGTCACGCAGAGGACGCGCTGCTGTTACCCCGCATTCCCATTTTCCAAAGGCAGGCAGCATCCACTCCTTATTTAGGAACTTCTTCTCCATGATCCAAATGGGATGATGGGATATTAGTTATCCCTTCCATGGATTCCTCCTCAGAGCTCGTTCCCTAGTCTGGGTCTCCCTCATAGATTTAAGACATAGTTCGTGAAACTCCTCCCGGTGCCATATCTTTATGGACACCAGTTAATTACAAAGCTTTTATCAGGACATTCCATGGAGTCCGTTCAGGGAAGCAACCTTCGGTTAGGATAGTAGTCGCGTTGGGCATCATTGGTGTTTCTTGATGTTAGGGGATTGGCATGTCTTCTTCTGTACCTTATTATTGGGCTTCTCGATGGAGCGGAAGCCCGAGGCATCCCACATCGAACGTGGGGAATTGTATTCCATGGCAATGTATCTGAGGTTTTCCTTAGCTTCCCATGTTTAACACAGGGTATGCCGCAAGTTTAACATCCAGCAAAGACAGATCAGACTGATCGGAACACTGGTCAAAGTGGATCTGATGGGCACAACCCCCGGAGGGGACACCGAGGTTGGGGTCGATGCGTGGGTGGCTTCCCAAATGCTGTTGAATGGAATGGGGTATGTGGTGTCATGATCTTTCCAGGATGTGGTGTCGCGGGTAGGGATTAGTATGGACGATGGATTTGGGTTTGAGCCTTGAATAGACTTCCTACATATCCCCATGGTGGGGAATCAAAGTCCGCGTAGTTCGGTAGAACGATGGGACACCTGAGGAGGCGACCCGTGAGAATGGACGCATGGATGGGACTCAGAGGAAGTGGAACCTCCGGGTTATGTAATGAGATTCTCAAGAAATGTGGGCTTCAGGGAGATATCAGGATGAGACATGGGTGTTGGGATTGAACCTCATGGAGGTTTCCTACGTATCCCCATGACAGGAAATCAAAGTCCACGTTGTTTGGGATGGATTGGGGATTACACTCTAAGGTGGCACATGGTGTCAGTAAACAGACATGAATGTGGACCTGGGGTTCGGATGGATGGTGGGCTTGAACCTCGTGGTTTCTTTTTACATACCATGCCTTGACATGGATCAAAGTCCAAAAAGTTTCGGATGGATACAGTTTATCATCATGTAGGACGGGGGTGAACCTCACGTGAAGGAACGACCGGGTGGTGGGCCTGAACTATTGGAGGATAACTATGTACCATGCCTTGACATGGATCAAGACCCCATAGTTCAGGATGGTAAGGGGCTTACACTCTGAGGCGGCCCATGGTGGTGGGGCTTGAACCTCGTGGAGGCTTCCTACGTACCATGCCTTGACATGGATCAAATTATCCGTAGTTCAAGATGGTATGGGTCTTACACTCTAAGGCGGCCCATGGTTGTTGGGATTTAACCATGTGGAGACTTCCTATATACCATTCCTTGACATGGATTAAAGTCCCCATTGTTCGGGCTGGTATGGGGCTTACACTCTGAGGTGGCCCATGGTGGTGGGGCTTGAACCTCGTGGAGGCTTCCTACGTACCATGACTTGACATGGATCAATGTCCCTGTAGTTCGAGATGGATTGGGGCTTAAACTCTAAAGCAGCCCATGATTGTGGGGATTGAAACTCGTATAGGCTTTCTACGTACCATGCCTTGACATGGATCAATGTTTTCATATTTTGGGATTTTATGGGGCATACAATTTGAGACGACCCATGGTTTTGAGGCTTGAAACTCGTGGAAGCTTCCTACGTACCATACCTTGACATTGATTAATGTCCTCGTAGTTCGGGAAGGTATGGGGTTGCACTCTGAGGCATCCCATGGTTGTGGGGATTTATCCTCGTTGAGGCTTCCTATGTACCATTCCTTGACATGGATCAAAGGCTCGTCGTTTGGGATGGATTGGGGCTTACACTCTGAGGCGGCCCATGGTGGTGGGGCTTGAACCTCGTGGAGGCTTCCTATGTACCATGCCTGGACATGGATCAATGTCCCCATAGTTTGGGATGGATTGGTGCTTACACTATGAGGCATCCCATGGTTGTGGGGCTTGAACCTCATAGAGGCTTCCTATGTACCATTCCTTGACATGGATCAAAGTCCCTGTAGTTCGGGATGGATTGGGGCTTACAATCTGAGGCGGCCCATGGTGTTGGTAAACCGACGTGAAGGTGGACTTGGGGTTTAAATGGATGGTGGGCTTGAACCTCATGGAGGCTTCCTACGTACCATGCCTTGACATGGATCAAAGTCCTCATAGTTCAGGATGGACACAGTTTATCGTCATGCGGGACAAGGCGAACCTGACGTGAAGTAATGACTGGGTGGTGGGGTCGAACCTCGTGGAGGCTTCCTACGTACCATGCCTTGACGCGAATCAAAGTCCTCATAGTTCGGGATGGTATGAGGCTTACACTCTGAGGCGGCCCATGGCTGTGGGGCTTGAACCTCATGGAGGCTTCCTACGTACCATGCCTTGACATGGATCAAAGTCCACATAGTTTGGGATGGATTAGGGTTACACTCTGAGGTGGCCTATGGTTGTGGGGCTTGATCCTCATGGAGGCTTCCTATATACCATTCCATGACATGGATCAATGTCCCCGTAGTTCGGGATAGTGTGGGGTTTACACTCTGAGGAAGCCCATGGTGGGTCATTGTCAGTGCTCACTCTATGCTCATGCGAGTCATGCTCAGTGTGAGAAATAGGAGCTGGTAGAGACATGATGATCAAGTCGTGAAGGGTGCGTCCATTTGAAATTAAGAGGGGCTTACTCGTTGAGCGGACCAAGGTGTCGGGACAGACTCCAGGATGGAGGACCGAGGGTGACAAAGCGCAGTGGGAGAGTGATTTCTTACAGAAGAAAGGAGAAGCATCGTTCCCCATCACGCCCTTGGTTGGCCTTGGTGCTGAGGGAGAGAGGAGGAACAGGGGTGGTACCTCCTGCAAGAAAGGTTTGGGGCTCACACCATGGTGGCTTCCCTTCCCCGCGGACAAGCACCACTCTAATAAAGAGGATATCACCCCCTGTGATGGACGATCCCATCCCTGTTGAGATGAGTGGGCGTGGAGAATGTCCAAGGTGGGGGGACCCTACGTGCGAGGCATGGGTCTAGGTGACATTTTAACGTCATGTGTTGAGGATGAAGGTGCTTGGCAGTTTAGCATCCTGCATGTAATGACCCGAAATTTTGAATAAATCTTGTTTCCTAATTTGATGTGTTATTTTATTTTTATACTCAACAAAAATGTTTCATTTGATAACATGAGTATAATTAAAATGAGACTGTTGGGTTTTGACTGTTATATAACCATTGCCAATATGACTGCTAGAAACTAAACATTTAAATTATTGCCTCTAAATACAAGTAATCTTGGTTAATTAATATAGAAAGAAGATTCGATGGCCTCACCCAGTAGTCTTGGACCGATCTAAGCCCATCTAATAGAACTTGGGAAGGAGGTAGCACCACTGGGCTTTGCACTAGACCAAACCCAAGACGAACTTCATCGTGTGAAGCTAGAACGGAATCGCCTTCGTGAGAAGTTCAAACTGATAGAAATTACTACTTGTGCGATGTTGGCCGAGCCTCCCTCAGATTCTCTCACCTTAGCACACCTTACACTTAGGTCCTATACTGGTGTGATAAGGGGATATATAAGGAGACTGTAACTGCCTTGTGTAATCCTTTGTTTTAAATAAAAATTGGGATTTCTTCTTATAATGATGTTTATGACTTTTCAAATGTCTGGATAAATATAGTATGCATATTTTTGGTGGATTTTAGAGAATTGATATTTTAAAAAATGTTTTTATAAACCTTAAATAATTAAAAATGTGTAATGATTTTCGAAAAATGGTCTTCTACAATTATGTTCTATACACAATTTAGAGTCAAATAAGATCAACTTAATTTTTGATAAATAGTAAATTATGAATAGTGATTTTATGCTTAGGATTAGTAATGTGACCAAATGGATTAGTAATCCCACTTAAATAAAGTATTAATATAATCTAGGCACCTTGATTAAGTAATGTGATTCAATAAAATGGTTAAATAATGGTTTCATAAATTATTATTCAAGTATTAGTTTTTTTTTGGTGAATAGTGTTTTTTAATTAAAAATTAAATTAAAAATATTTAGAAAATTCTTTTTATAAACTGGATTTCATTTTTGAACTTAGAGCATCGATATTATGTTAAGGTAATTTTTGGGAATTTTTCTGAAAAAAATGAATTTTCGGTGAATAGTGAATTTATTTAAAAAATAAATTAAAAATATTAAGATATTTTTTTTATAAAATGGAGTTCATTTTTGAAATCAGATCATTGATATTTGGTTAAGGTAATATTTTGGGATTTTTCTGAAAAAGTTGAATTTTCAGTGAATAGTAAAAATACAGTTTTAGGGTTTCGGTATGTTTAATGACATAGTAACTGTGTCATGATGATGTCATGAGATATTTTATGGGTCGGCTGACCAAAGGTGATGAATTATTGTATGGGGGCCCCATGTGGCCTAACTCCATCGGAAATACCATAGGAGAGCCCATGCTTTTGAGAAAACCACTTCTGAGGTGTCCCTTGGCCATTAATGCCTTGTCCCCTCACTTTCCCGATAAATACCAAGCCATCCTCTCATCCATTTCGACTCCCCACTCTCCCACAAATAAGTTCTGGTCTCATTATCTCCCAAGGAGTCCTCCCATGGTGCCCCCAAGCCCTCAAGGTCCCAACCATTGAGTTTTAAGTGTTACGTTTTAAGGTAAGGGATCCGACCTCTCTTTTTCTTTTCAAGTAATCTCGTTTATGTCATCCCTTTTATGCTCCAAGTTCTTATGTGGGAGGATATTCACTTATATTACTCTTACTGCCTTTTTCATGTTTATATGATGAGAGATCCCCTCTTACTCTTATCATTACGTTTTAGGAATGTTTAAGTGACGTCGTTAGGCTGCCGAATTTTTAAGGGACTCTTTCACCCTTCTCATTTTCAAGTTCTATTTTCATGTCAAGTCTTTCAAGTTACTTTTTATTATATTGGGGTATGATCTCTATACCTATAATACTGATCTTTTATGATCATATGATTATAGACCCTATTTGATCTCGTCAATTAATTTTTATTGAAATTTAAGTGATGTCGTTAGGCTATCGAATTTTTAAGGGATTCTTTCACCCTTCTCATTTTCAAGTTCTATTTTCATGTCAAGTCTTTAAAGTTAGTTTTTATTATGTTGGGGTATGATCTCTATACCTATCATACTGATATAATATGATCATATTATTAGATACCCTATTTGATCTCGTCAATTCATTTTTATTGAAATTTAGGTGACACCGTTAGGCAGCCGAATTTTTAAGGGATTCTTTCACCCTTCTCATTTTCAAGTTCTATTTTCATATCAAGTCTTTCCAGTTCCTTTTTATTATGTTTGGGTATGATATCTATACCTGTCATACTGATCTTTCATGATCATATGATGAGAGACCCTATTTGATCTCATCAATTCATTTTTATTGAAATTTAAGTGATGCCATTAGGCTGCCGAATTTTTAAGGGATTCTTTCACCCTTCTCATTTTCAAGTTCTATTTTCATGTCAAGTATTTCAAGTTCCTTTTCATTATGTTGGGTTATGATATCTACACCTATCATACTGATATTTTATGATCATATTATGAGAGAACATATTTTATCTCTCCAATTAATTTTTATTGAAAATTAAGTGACGTCGTTAGGCTGCGGAATTGTCATAAGAGAAATCTTATTTTTGTCTTACTTCCATGTTTTTCATTTCAAATGGTATGTCCTTAAAATTTCATTACCATGATTCATATCCTTTATATTATGTCCCTATACTATTTTTATAGATAATTTATGAGTGGGGGATCCATGTCCCCTCTCTTTTCAACGTTTTCTAAAACCCTGTAACATAGCCGTTATGCTGCAGAATTTTCGTCTCAAATTGCCTCTCTCTTTTTCTCAAAATTATTTTATGTTATTAAGTGAATACTCAAAGATCTTATTTATAAATGGGTATTCACATATATATCAAAATGTTCTATTTTAAATTCTGGTAGTTACATACATGAAACCCTCTTTCCCTTTCCATGGGTTTAATGTGACCTAAAGATCATGTCTTTAAAGCAGTTTTTAAAACATTATGATTATGAAATGAAACTCATTTCTTTTATTCTATATGGGTTGTTTATGAAATGATTGATGATGATATCTGTGGATCACATGATAATAAATACATGTCAAGAGTGTTCCCAGATAGTGCTCCAATGCATTGGGTAAAGACGTAATCTCTTGAGATGATCATTTAGACTCATACCTTGGTGAATAACCTTGGTAATTTTTAATGACACCATGGGGATGGACATTGGTGAAACAAAATGATTTTCAATATTATATTTTTTATCCACATATTCAAGTTATGAAAAATGTTATTTTTATTATGATATATCACATGATTTCATTCTCATGCCTTAAGGTTCTTTTCATGACCTTATTGAAGTTTCTCAAGTTCACATGTAAAATGTTTCTCTTGTTTCCCTTACTGGGCCTTCTGCTCACCCTTTATTTTGATGTATGTCCCCAGGTTATGAGATGCAGTAATGAACCTAGGATGAACATGAGTATAATCCTTTCAAGTGTTTAATAAGAATGTTTTATGTTTTCATGTTTTAAGTTCCTGGTTTCCAAGACACTAAATCTTAAAGATCCTCGGTTTTGTAAAATGTAATGAAAGTTTATGTGATAAAAAGGCGGGATGTTATAGTTGGTATCAAAGGATGGTTTAGTTTTTTGTGGAAATTAGGATATGAAATCATTAGGAAGAAGCCTATAGAAAATTTTATATATAGGAAATCTTCCTGGTATTTTGGTGAGTATTGAGTAAGGGGTTGTCAAGAAAATACATCCTTGTCTGGATACCAGCATGTAGAGGTGGCTCTGGCACAGATGTACATAGGGGTAAAACCCGAAAACACCGCTTTGAGCTAGACTCAAACGGGAACTGGTACACGACAATGGGCCTTGTTGCACTCTTGGTTACGACACTTTCGGGGGATATGCATTGGTAAATTCATAAGCTTCCTATGAACAATTGTTAAATGAACAAAGATAAAATAAAATAAAGATTCACATAAGAATATATGATCATGGATAACCCAGATGGGAACCTAGGGGATCACAAGTTAGGGTATACTTATCTTCTATAAGTTATCCTTATATTCTTTAAGTTCCTTATCATTATTATTGGCTATGTATTTATGCCCCTAATTATACTTTCTCTTCTTAGTTAATGGTGGGAAATGGAAGAACATGTCCCAAAAACCAATGTGATAAGAAATGTGACGATTTCCATATTAATATGACAGAGATGATTAGTGTATTAAAAGATGATTATTATTTTGGAAGACTTTCACTATTTTGGGGACCCTATATGATCGAGGTAAATAGATTACTACGTTATTTTCATTGAGGAGTAAGGTTGACTTATATTTTGAAGAATCGATGAATTTAAGGTGAACTTATAGTAATTTAGGTTAATTATGGGAATGATTAACCCATCTTGAGTAAACTATGTTTAGGTTAGCTACTTTTTTTATGATATGTTAGGAGTGGTTGATGTTGTTTGGAGATGAACAATGAAGTTTATTTTGGAAGACTATGTTATCAAATCCTTCTTGTATTTGGGTTTCAATCTTAGTTTGGTTTATTTTGAGGAATTTTGAGGACTTTTATTTATGGAATGGTCTATGATGATCTTTGGGTAGTACCATAGAACTTTGAAGATTTAAAAGTAGTTTCCATTCCTATGAGATTATTTCTTTTTGAAGAGTTGTTTTACAGTACCCTTTCTGTTTTTGGGATAATGTTTAAAGATAGAATAAATAGATAGTTAATCTTTTGTGGATTATGTGATTCTCTAGAAGGTGATTCTTGTGTTTTGATGGGACCAAGTAGTTTTCAATGCTCATTGTTTGGGGAAAAGATTAGTTTTGGTAGAAACTTATTAAAGGATGAAACTCTACATAAAGGTAGGCATATTTTCTTATGTTTTTGTTCTATATAGTAAATGAATTCCTAAAAATTATGAAAAGGAACCTAAAAAACGTTGTTGGTTTATGTTTCCAACTAGGTAATCAAGGACCATTTACACGCATCATAAGTTTGGGATTTTCTTATGGTTAACATTCTCATAATCATTTTTTCTATCACTCTCCATCAGAACTTGACCCTTTGTTTTCTCCTCCATGTCCATGTTTTCCTACATGGAATCCTAGGGTGGGTTAACTCAGGTGACCTTTGTACTTCCCTTTATTTCTTTTAAAGTAATAGTTTTACTGACTCCTTTTCCAATGTGGGACTTTCAATCAAATTTCAAAACCCAATTTTTAAGAAAAATTGCGAGGATGCAATTTCTTAAGGAGGGAAGATTGTAACGACCCGACATTTTGAATAAATCTTGTTTCCTAATTTTATGTGCGGTTTTATTTTTATACTCAACAAAAATGTTTCATTTGATTAAATGAGTATAATTAAAATGAGACTGTTGGTTTTTTACTCTTATATGACCATTGGTCAATATGACCTCTGGAAACTAAACGTTTCGATTATTGTATCTAAATACAAGTAATCTCGGTTAATTAATATAGAAAGAAGATTTCATGGCCTCACCCAGTAGTCTTGGACCGATCGAAGCCCATATAACAGAACTTGGGAAGGAGATAGCACCACTGGGCTTTGCTCTGGACCAAGCCCAAGCTGAACATCATCGTGTGAAGCTAGAATGGAATCGCCTTTGCGAGAAGTTCAAACTGATATAAATTACTACTCATGCGATGTTGGCCGAGCCTCCCTCAGATTCTCTCACCTTAGCACACCTTACACTTAGGTCCTATGCTGGTGTGATAAGGGGCTATGAAAGGAGACCGTAACTACCTTGTGTAATCCGTTGTTTTAAATAAAAATTGGGATTTCTTCTTATGATGATGTTTATGACTTTTCAAATGTCCAGATAAATATAGTATTCATATTTTTGGTGGATTTTAGAGAAAGGATATTTTAAAAATGTATATATAAACGATAAATAATTAGAAATGTGTAATGATTTTCAAAAAATTGTCTTCTACAATTATGTTCAGTACGAAATTTTGAGTTAAATAAGATCAACTTAATTTTTTCTGAATAGTAAATTATGAATAGTTATTTTATGCTTAGGATTAGTAATGCGACCAAATGGATTAGTAATCTCACTTGAAGAAAGTATTAATATAATCTAGGCACCTTTATTAAGTAACGTGATTCAATAAAATGGTTAAATAACGATTTCATAAATTATTATTCAAGTATTAGTTTGTTTCGGGTGAATAGTGTTTTTTTAATTTAAAATTAAATTAAAAATATATAGAAAATTATTTTTATAAAATGGATTTCATTTTGGAACTCCGATCATCGATATTATGTTAAGGTAATTTTTGGGAATTTTTCTAAAAAAAATGAATTTTCGATGAATAGTGTATTTATTTAAAAAATAAATTAAAAATATTTATAAAAATATTTTTATAAAATAAAGTTCATTTTTTGAAATCAGAGCATTTATATTTGGTTAAGGTGAAATTTTGGGATTTTTCTGAGAAAGTTGAATTTTCAGTGAATAGTAAAAATACAGTTTTAGGGTTTCGGTATGTTTAATGACATCATAACTGTGTCATGATGATGTCACGAGATATTTTATGGGTTGGCCGACCAATTCTGATGAATTATTGTATGGGGGGCCCCATGTGGCCTAACTCCACGGGAAATACCACGGGAGAGCTCATGCTTTTGAGAAAACCACTTGTGAGATGTCCCATGGCCATTAATGCCTTGTCCCCTCACTTTCCCGATAAATACCAAGCCATCCTCTCATCCATTTAGACTCCCCACTCTCCCCCAACGATGTTCTGGTCTCATTACCTCCCAAGGAGTCCTCCCAAGGTTCCCCCAAGCCCTCAAGGTCCCAACCATTGAGTTTTAAGAGTTACGTTTTAGGGTAAGGGATCCGACCTCTCTCTTTCATTTCAAGTAATCTCTTTTATGTTCTTCCTTTTATGATCCATGTTCTTATGTGGGAGGATGTTCTTTTATATTACTCTTACTGCCCTTTTCATTTTTATATGATGAGAGATCCCCTCTTACTCTCATAATTACGTTTTATGAAATTTTAAGTGACGTCGTTAGGCTGCCGAATTTTTAAGGGATTCTTTCACCCTCCTCATTTTCAAGTTCTATTTTCATGTCACGCCTTTCAAGTTCCTTTTTATTATGTTGGGGTATGATCTCTATAACTATCATACTGATATTTTATGATCATATGATGATAGACCCTATTTGATCTCGTCAATTCATTTTTAGTGAAATTTAAGTGATGTCGTGAGGCTGCCGAATTTTTAAGGGATTCTTTCACCCTTCTCATTTTCAAGTTCTATTTTAATGTCAAGTCTTTCAAGGTCCTTTTTATTATGTTGGGGTATGATATATATACCTATCATACTGATCTTTTATGATCATATGATTAGAGACCCTATTTGATCTCGTCAATTCATTTTTATTGAAATTTAAGTGACGCCGTTAGGCTGCCGAATTTTTAAGGGATTCTTTCACCCATCTCATTTTCATGTTCTATTTTCATGTCAAGTCTTTCATGTTCTTTTTTATTATGTTGGTGTATGATCTCTATACCCATAATACTGATATTTTATGATCATATTATGAGTGAAACTATTTGATCTCACCAATTCATTTTTATTGAAATTTAAGTGATGCCGTTAGGCTGTAGAATTTTCATAAGAGAAATCTTAGTTTTGTCTTACATCCATGTTTTTCATTTCAAATGGTATCTCCTTAAAATTTAATTACCATGATTCATATCCTTTATATTCTGTCCCTATACTATTTTTATAGATCATTTATTAGTGGTAAACCCATGTCCCCTCTCTTTTCAATGTTTTTTAAAACCCTGTAACATAGCCGTTGTGCTGCAGAATTTTCTTCTCAAATTATCTCTCTCTTTTTCACAAATTTATTTTATGTTATTAAGTAAATAATCAAAGATATTAATTCTACATGGGTATTCACATATATATAAAAAAATTTTATTTTAAATTCTTGGATTTACATACTTGGAACCCGCTTTCCCTTTCCGTGGGTTTAAAGTGACATAAAGATCATGTCTTTAAAGCAGTTTTTAAAACGTCATGATTATGAAATGAAACCCATTTATTTTATGCTATATGGGTTGTTTATGAAATTATTTATGATTATTTATGTGGCTCAAATTATAATAAAGACATGTCACGGGTACACCCAGATAGCGCTCCAATGCATTGGGTAAAGACTTAATCTCTAGATATGACCATTTAGACTGATACCTTGGTGAATAATCTTTGTAATTTTTAATGACACCTTGGGGATGGACCTAGGTGAAATGAAATGATTGTCAATATTAAATGTTGTAGCCACATCTTCAGGTTAAGAAAAATGTTATTTTAATTTTAATATATCACATGATTTCATTCTCATTCCTTAAGGTTCTTTTCATGACCTTATTGAAGTATCTCAAGTTCACATGTAAAATGTTTCTCTTGTTTCCCTTACAGGGCCTTCTGCTCACCCTTTCTTTTGATGTATGTCCCTAGGTTATGAGATGCAGTAATGAACCTAGGATGAACATGAGGATAATCCTTTCAAGTGTTTAAGAATAATGTTTTATGTTTTCATGTTTTATGTTCCTAGTTTCCAAGACACTAAACCTTAAAGATCCTCGGTTTTGTATAATGTAATGAATGTTTATGTGATAAAAAGGTGGGATGCTATACTGCATCTCAAACGAGGTGGGATCGCTCCACTCCCCTTAGACATACATAAACGACATCCTCTGCTCCTTGTGGGAGGTAAGGCATTGGCAACGCCGTACTAAGGGGGCGTCGTGGAGCGAACCATCGAGGGGTCCACATTAGCGTGGATATTCAAAGAAGCAATAGTCGTTTGCATGCCTATGCGAAGAAGCATGAGGCAAAGAAACGCAATGGGAATAATTGTACAAGGGACATTGAAGTTACCACTTATGAGCCTAGAAGGACGCATGGGAAGACAGTGCATGATGTGGATACCCAGGGCATGGAAGGCACCTACGAATGGCACCCACAAGAAGAGAATTGTGGTGAGGGTCCCTAGAGAGTTGTGCGCAACCTTTGAGGATTGCGCGCGAAATAATGGACCTGCGTGAAAACACTGAGCTGGTGAAAAATCAATTATTCTTGCGCATAATTTGGGGGCAGAGGTTTTGTGCACGATAAGGAGGATGGCGCGCAAGGTGTATGAATTGCGTGCAAGTGGCAAAGGCTGCACATAAGGACAGGGGTGCGGGAAATGAAATGAATTTGCATACAATTGATCGGCTTGCGCGCAATGGAAGGGATTGCACGCAAGGGGGTACCCCGAAGGGATTGGAATTCAGTCTAAGCCATGGGGATCTCATGAAAAGGTGGACCCCACAATGACTTGGCATGAAAAGAACCATACCTGAAGGCCATATTGCGCGCATGGAAGAAAGATTTCGTGCACGAGAGCCGGGTCATATTCTTCAGCATGAAATAGAATGGGGTCGCCTTCTATTTATATAAGACTATGAGCGTGGAAAACCACTTGACACGAAATTATTTTGCACATGAACCTGGGAATCTTCACGAATCCCAGAACTTTCTGCACGACACACATTTTTTTCGCGCCCTTCACCATCTTTTTCACACACCACCTCCGGGCCCCCCAGTCCGAGTCTCTGGGTCCGAATATGACTTCGCTTTGTCATTTTGAATTATTATTCGACCATTAATCACTTTTCAGCATCTAAAAATTCCCCCCCCCCCTTGGAATTAGATCGGTGAGGGGTCGCACTAGTCAGATTCCGAGGGAAACACCGAAATATAGGGCTCCATAGGGTATATGCACGCAAAAATCTGAAGCTGCGTGCAAAACTCAAAATGGAGAGGAATTATATTTTCGTGCGGGAGTGTAATCCACCTTACATGTGGTGAAGAATCCCATCTTGGCCTATAAAATCCACCACGTCTCCCATGCTCCATACGACCTTTCTTGAGCGATAGGCTTCGAGCTCTCATGCGTGAAAAGTTCTTTGGTTTTGCGTGAAAAACCGCTCCGGCTGCACGTAATTCCACCAATATCAGGCATCATTTTACGCGGCAACCCGGGGTTTTTTGTGGCATAGACTGAAATTTCAAGACACCTGCTGATATTTCGCACCAGCCTCATAGATTTAGAGCCAACTTCAGAGACACTTAGTCGGAAGAAGATGGCTGCCAACAAGGTCAATGAGGGAGAAGCCGCTGTTCGTGGAGCTGAAATGGCTGAAAACCCAGAGTTTTATGGCACAAAAAGGATTGTCTCCAACAACCATACGCTCCTCAACCTGAAAACCCCCACACAAAAGGAGTATTACATGTCCAATAACCTTCCACTATGGGAATTTGGTATTCTAGAGGAGGTCCCTCTGCTGGGCTTTGAGGTGGATACGTCGTTGTCATGGGTGACCAATGAGGATGACCTTCCTCGATACAACATCACCAGCAATGGTCATTATACCTGAGAAACTAGGCACATGAACGTATATATCCTAAATCCCATTACTAGGACCATCACTGGGGGTGACCCTATTGTGGAGAGTTCCCTGGCCCTCTATGTAAGCAATTTCGGTCAGAGCATCACTAAGGAGACCAAAGGTTGGTTGTAGGATTGGGATATGCGGTCCGGAGGCAACTTCACCAACGAGTGGGCCTAGGAGTACTGGGTTCGCCATACATGTGACCAATTTGGGGCCGAGCTGCGGCATATCAGTCTTATTGAGGCGGTTTGGACATCAAAATTTCACTTCTACCACCAGCCTGAGCTTGGGAAAGAGTTGTTCACCCAGTGGTCCCCTGATACCAACACATTCCATCTCCATCATGGAGAAGTCAGCATCAGTCTCTGGGACATTCACTGCATCGGGGGTATCCCATTGGAGGTCAATCAATACAACAAATTCCTTCCACCCATGAACATTCCAGGAGACATGTCATGAACCCCCATACTGACGTGGCTCCTGCTATATTTGGCCAAGGAAAAGCTGGGGGCAAGGAATTCTTGAAGGATATCGCCTACAAGGACTGGTTCTGCTTGTTCTTGGAGAGGGATCCATAAGTCAAGATGCCAGGGTGGGGGAGACAGTGTCCAGCCGTAGCACAGAGAAGCAATAGCGGATCATTCTGGAGGATCCTGGAGGTGCGACACTACCAGTCGTGGGGCTATAGCATAAATGAGAGCCAGGACACACATGTTCAGTACGCTTGATTTCTTGCTACATTCCTGAGTGGGTGGCTCTTACTGGTGAGGGACGCAAGGATGGGTGTCCGTCCAATGACTCTGGTGATGGGTGGCCTCATGGATGCCAACAAGAGGTTCAACTTGGGGGGTCCCCGTGCTGGCTCGGCTGTACGCCATCTTGGGATTCATCACGAGAGGGTCATAATCTAGGAGAGTATGTGGCCCTTTCTAGATCTTCCATGGCAGGGTTGTGGCTCATTGTGGCAGATACACTTTCCTAAATGTCATCTGTCCTCCGGGCAATGGCATGTGACCCTTTCTATTGAATATTGTCAGGTTCATGCCGATGATGCTCAATGAGGAGGGTGTACAGATCAGGATTGGTAACCATTCCAACTTCGCCTTCAGCCCATTCCCCACCCAAACTGGCCTGCTGATAGATGATGGGAAAGGCTCATTGATGTAGAAGGAGTAATTCTAGAGCATCAGAGGAAGGGTGCTTCTGGCCCTGATTGATGGGAAGATCTTCATGCGAGCCCTATGTGCTGTCCAGGTTCACCAGGAACTTTGGATGCCTCTAGAGAATGCCGAAAAAAGTGTACACAAATGTCCGAGAGGAGAAGAATCCATGTGTTCTTCGTCAGATATGGCTGATTTTCACGACCTACAGCACTGGTGACATCATCACCTTTCCTCCCACCTAGGTCGACGTTGGCCTGTCAACCGAGTATGCAGAACATTGGACCATAGAATACCCTGAGGGGATTCTACGGAAGTGAGTTTGGTAGCTCAAGGTTGCCATTGTGGAACCCGGGTGGTGAGAGAGCAGGCATGATGCCTCTGGGGGGGGAGATCATCAGCGGATCAGGCAACAGGGCCCCCGTAGGCCGGAACCTCAATAGCGGGGGTGTCTCATGGTGTGCTGGTGCCCTCGTCACCTAGATGAGGGTCCCACAGAGCGGCCAGAGAACTTACTTGGAATAAAATAAGATACCGTCTTCAACCATCCCAAGATTTCATCTTCCCTGAATTGTGGTCGGCTTGGCTAACCCTACGGTAGTCTGTGAGTACTGAAGTCCTCTGGCAGAAGATAGTGCATGATGGGATCCAGCTGCTGAAAGTCAGGCTTGTACGGATTTTAGACAAAGTGAATGTTTATAGTCGGCATGCATATCTGACGACCATGGACATGTACGCATGCCAACAGGGTCGGCGTGGGAAGCCACCTCTCTTGGTGAAAGTGATGCTTGGCCAGGAGCATGACCTGGAAACGATGCCACCCGTGTAAGTTGACAGCAATGATGAGTCATAGGGAGGTGAAACAGGAGAGGAGGAAAAAGAAGAAGGGGAAGGTTAAGGTGAAGGAGAAGGTTAAGGTGAAGGATAAGGGGAGCCCGAAGGTGAGGGGTCTCAGGGAGCATCCCACCAAGAGAGTTTATGGTTGAGCGGTGAGATCCTCGGCTCTAAAATCGATGTAACTAAGATACTCGAGGTATGATTAAACCCTTATCTATCCCTCTCATTTAATTATCATTCCTTTTAAATCCTTAATCCACCCTTCTTGTCGTACTCAGGAGCATATGGGTGCTGATCAAGTGTCCCTAGCTGAAGAAGGGGAGGAAGCGCCAATGAGGCAAGGTGGAGCACTGACACCCATTGTTGAATTGATGAGTACTAAGGGATCCCTCACCTCGACAGCTCCTGCTATTTCCAGAGCACTAGAGGATGATTCCATGGGCTCTTGTAAGTTCCTTTCTTCGATACTAGTGCTTATCGTCGGAGAACTCAACTGATTAGGTTTCTCCTTGTCTGTACAATGATCACGACATTGGATGCCCATCGAGCTACTAAGCCCAGACCATCCGCGAGAACGATGATGGAAAATGCACCACCCCATCCAGAACATGCCTCCCAAACCGTGTTGGCCCCAGAATTTGGTGACCAAGGAGCGACAGACACCAGTGGCGCTGCTATCGGGGCAGGTACGGAAGTCGACGGGGGTGCCACCAGGATCGAGGTTAGAGAGGAAGGTCACCCCAATACTGAGGAACCTATTCCCATGGGAATAATCTCTGAGGAAGACCCTTATGATATCCTGTTGGTTGTCTTCCATGTCTATAGGCCCGGTGATCCCGAAGAAATCAATTATTCAGATTCAGAAGTGGCCAAGGAGAGCTGAATGACGTGACACAAGGGATTTAAGTGCATCTGGGGTTTTCTATTTCATCATCAGGAGGAATAGCTAAAGAGGATGGGGTCAATCCACACTTGGCTACATTTCATGTGTGCTGTAGGGGAAGAATCTCAACACCTTCACCTGATAGTTCATGATTACATGGCCACGATGATGCGTGAGAGCATCCGACACTCCAACATTACCCAGTGTCGAGAGGAGTTGTGGAGTACACGAGCATTTATGAGGGTGGATCAGGAGGTCTAACACCTCAAGGAATAGGAGAAAGAACAAGAGATATTTATCAAAAACTACTCTGAGCTCGTGGAGAAGTTGAGGGCCTAGGTGGAAGAATCCCAAGAACAACTCATGGAAGTGAGTCACTATATAACTGAGCTCCAAACTGAACAAGCCCGAGCATGGGATAGGGTCAGCGAATTGTGCTCTACGGCTGCCAATGAAGAAGGGGTCCTCAGGGGACTGGAGGTAGTCCTGGAGGCCACCAGCCAGAAGGTGGTGGAATTAGAGAGATATATCTAAGAAGCCTACCCTTAAGGGCCCTGTTTTGGTCGAACCCATAAACATACCTCGCTTTACTGCTTCTTGTCTCTTTTTTTGAATTGTATGTATGGAAAAATTTACTTACATTCCTCTTTTCTTAACATACTTGTCCCTTT
This sequence comes from Viscum album, assembly GCA_963277665.1. NCBI lineage: Eukaryota > Viridiplantae > Streptophyta > Magnoliopsida > Santalales > Viscaceae > Viscum > Viscum album. Next base: position 1,691,220,381 of record OY728143.1, on the reverse strand, counting down.
GGTTTAACACGATCAACCATAATCCTGAAATAAATAGAAATCCATCCCTAAGCTCACATGGGCCGTACCCGATATGGGAAGAAAATGAGGCTTATATTATTACTCTGTTTGATCATGGGAGAGCCAACCAAGCTTCGGGCATTCGAAATTCGAACCTAGATTTCCAAGGAGATGAGGGAGGCCCGATCAAAGGAAGAGGACCTCATACTAATCGACGTATCATCTTCTTTATGTTCTCCAATGCATGAGGGGGGCAATACCGGGGGCCTTGGAATCAGAACAAACATACATGAATGAAAAATGTGAATCATGTTACCCAAATTTGGAGCACTGTGGGAGGGGTGTGGAAATAAAATATGACTGTTTACCGTGTTCAAAACACATCATCCCTGTTGTATTATCCTGAAATGGGGACAACAAATGAGGGTCAACCTCTGACCATGTTTGAAACACGGGACCTAACTCAAATATCATCCATCAGTCTTCTAAAATGTTGGCCTGAAACAGCTGGCAGACCATAGGTCAAGAATCCATACTGTTTGGGGGTCCCTTCAAACATGGTCAGTCTTCCAGAATGTTGGCCAAGGACAGTAGGTGGACCATAGGTAGACCATCCATAATGTTAGGGGGTCCCTTCAAACATGATCAGTCTTTCAAAATGTTGTTTCAGGACAGTAGGCAGACCATAGGTCGAGCATCCATACTGTTAGGGGTCCCTTCATACGTGAAAGGGGGTGAGGATTTGAATAAAGGGGCATGCAAACCATGGAAAGTGAATTGGTGGTTTGTTCGCATAGAATCTGACACTCCCAAAATTACACAACTGTGTTGGAAGCACATTAGGCAGGCACATTGATCTGATCATAGATCATCCCTACTTTTAGACATGACCTCTCTGGTGAGGGCACTGTTGCATCCCAATGTCATCATGGGGCATCCTGAACTTTTTCAGGGAAATTTCTGCAGTTACACAACACCCCAGGGGGCGTCAGGCCAAGAGGCTGATGGTGGTGGAAAGGATAGGATTTGTGATTCCTGAGGTTGGACTCGAGATGAACTTTCTGGGCGTTCCTACGTATCCCATAAAAATTGGAATCATGCCACACATAGTTCTAGAAATGGTCCTAGTTTGAGGTCTTAGATCCCAGACCAAGGATCGGTAAGTAATGTAGGAGGCACATGGTAAGGTGATTATGAATCCCTATGTGATTGAGGGATTGAGTCCATATTTCCATGTGTTCTTTGGAGAAGTGTTTAGGTTAAGGGACCGAACACGGAAATTAGGCTGGGCCCATGGGGATGTGCTCAGGCATTCCTATGTATCTCATGAGAATTAGAATCAATCCATACGTAGTTCTTGGGTAGTGGTACAATATGGTAAGGTACCAGTGCAAAGGATGAAAGGGGTGTGTGGGTCTAGCCCTCACACTAAAATAAGCGGAATATGATGTATCTTGTTTGTCCTTTAAGGTGAATGGGTTTTTTTGTGAAGCGATAGGCCTAGGGTAGTAATTATTGGCGTCACCATAATAATCAAGTTTTATATAGGCGTTGAAAATTGGTATGGTGGATGAATGATACCCAAATTAACACCCCCTATGATGAATTCATCACAATGCAGTGCCATTTTTTGTCATGCAGCCAGGACGATATGATCGCAGTTTAGGATCATGTGATCGGACCCAACAACACAGTTTATGGTCCTATGGTTTAGACCTGAGGTAATGTGCATGACGCGATAAACTATACCCAGTGTGAATGAGGATGAGGTCCACACCACCACCATGTGCGATTCCAGGAGAGGATCCTCGGGCTTGGAGGCCAGTGAGGGTCAATGGATAAGGGGAAAAAGAAACTCGCTCCCAGCCGAGCTAGACCTGGAAGAAAGATGTACAGGTGATCCCACGTATCCCATGGGGATGAGGATTGAGCCACACATAGAACTTAATGAAGATCTTAGTTTATGATCTTTGAGCTCGGATCGTGGGAGCCCTGAAGCACACCGCATTGCAGCGTTTTCCCCCTAACGTGTGGAGATGCACTGAGGGACAGTTCCAAGAGTGTCGATATTCCACCTGGACGTGACTGGGTGGAACATAATGTGAATCATGAAACCAATATTCAAGACCTGAAGGGGATGGCGTGACGATAGCGGATTACTATTGACCATGTTCACAACACACCATCCTGTCGCATTAGCCTAAAATGGGGACAGACAAATGAGAATTGACCGCTGACCATGTTCGAAATGTGGGATTTGTATCAATTTTTTGTCTGAAACCATTAGGGTCATTGGCCCATAATGGTAGAAGAGCCCTTAGGTGTGGTATTTGTGCCATTTTTGGGGGTCCCTTTAGGTGTGAAAGATAACATGGGCTCAAATTAAGGGGAACACAAAGCTTGACAAGTGGAAGGAACTTTCCTAAGTTGAATATGACACTCCTTGTCCCAGACTGGAGTACTCTTAACACATTGGTGAACCAGTGCAAGGGGTCGAGGGACCTAACTTGAGAGATGCCAAGAGATGGCGGATTACCAGGAGAAGTGGGTCATGGTGCCAACAACCCAACTCGAAGGAGGTAATAACCTTATACCACACTTATATTTCCCCCTCGTGGAGAGGGACAGGCCAAGAGGCCTAGGTGACTGAGAGATATGGAGATCTCTAAGAGATGGGGCTGGACCATAAATCTAAACGTTCAGGTGCTCCTACGTATCCCATAAGAATGGGAATCATGCAACATGTAGTTCTTGAATATACATTTTAATGCCATGCAAGATGACAGATAGTTTAACATCATGCGGTATGGCATACAATTTAATGGCATGCGAGACAAGCATGCAGTTTAAAGTCATGCGAGATGAGCATTCAATTTAATGTTATGTGGTATGAGCATGTAGTTTAATGTCATGCAGGACCTACAATTTAAGGTCATGAGGGACCGTAATGCAGTTTAAGGTCATGGAGGAATCTAATCCAGTTTAAGGTTATGGAGGACCCTAATCCAATTAAAGGTCATGGAGGACCCTAAAAAGGGTCAGGAAAAATACTGTTGAGGAACTTGTCATTGGTGGGAGGACTTATAATCTCACCATCTATGGTCGCCCGAGAGTATGCTCAATTGAGATGAACCTTATTAACATGAATGCCCCTTCCCATTAGGTCTCCAACTTCGGTGTTTTCTTTCCAGGGATCATTGCTGCTCTGAGTTCTAGTACCATGTCACCCTGTAGGAAGGAGCGAAGGTGAACCTTATTGTTGAATGCTCGAGCCATCCCGCTCTAATGCCTTTCTAGGTTGTGCAAGGCACAAAGCCTGTTCTCATCCAGTGCTTCCAATTCAGCTAGATGGATCTCAGCCACTCTATCTAGTGCTTGCAAGTCATAAACCACTATGAGCAATGAGGGCAACTGAATCTCGATAGGTAGGACAACCTTGGTTCCGTACAACATGGAATATGGGGTCACCTGGGTGGAATTATGAGTCGTCGTCCAATAATCCCAGATGGCATTGGGGAGCTTATCCGACCAACTCTTCTTGTTCTGAACAACAATTTTCTGCAAAATGTTAGAGATGGTTTTTTTAAATGCCTCAATCTATCCATTTTATTGCGCATGACAGCGGGAGGTATGGTTAAATCTAATGTTGTACTTGTTGTACAATTTATTTAACTCGGCTGCTCAGAAGTTGGTGCCATTATCAGTGAGGATAGTATGAGGAACTCCAAACTGATAGATGATATTGGAACTCATGAAGTAGACGATAGAACAGGCCTTGAATTCCTTGAGTGGAACTGCCTCTGCCCACTTGGAAAAGAAATTTGTAGTAGTCAGAATGAACAGGCATTGGAGAGCCGTTGCTGGTGGGTATGGTCCTACAACATATAATCCCTAGACTACAAAGGGCCAAGAGTACTTGGTAGTGTGGAGAACCTCCAGTGGCCGATGCACAAAGTTAGCATAAACATGGAATGACCGACACCTCTTGGAGAACTCGATGCAGTTGTGGATAATGGATGGTCAAAAATACCCTAATCTCTGAATCTGGTGAGACATTTTTGGCCCATCCCGATGGACACCACAAGAACCGGTGTGAACCTCTTCCACGACCTATGGAATCTCAACCCCTTGAATTCAAAGGAGGAGAAAACAATCAAATCCGTATTTATAGAGGATCTAATCAAGGCTAGGACCATTATGGAGAGTAAACTACAACAAGCAACGTCGGATTTGCTCACGCTCAGCCCGGACTGACAGGAGATTATCGTATTGTAGGTATTCGACCAAGGGTGTCCTCCAATTGGAAACCACTTCAATCACCGCATCCAAATGACCCGGGGGTCCTGACGCAAAGGCACAGGCGGTAAGATGAATTACCTGTGGGCCATCATCGCCATCTAGGGTAACATGATCTATGACTCTCCGATGAACCACATGGATAATCAGATCATCCTACTCGGGCTCTGCAAGTGATGCAGCTAAACTGGATAAAGAATTCGCTCGACCGTTTTGTGACCGAGGGACATAGATAACCTCTGGATGAGAAGGGAACTGGGCCATTAGCTGGAGAGTGCATTCTAACAATGTTACGATCTCTGGCTTCTTGACAACATAGTCTCCATTGAACTACTTAATAACTATCATGGAGTCCACTTTTACATGAAAATGGGGAACATCGATCTCTAGGGCCAGCTCAAGACCAGTAATGAGGGCCTGATACTCTGCCTCGTTGTTAGTACAACCTTATGAAAATAGGAATGAGTATGGCAGGACGACTTGTACCGGGGTGATAAAGATGATACTCATGCCTACTCTGTTGAGCCTAGGATCATTGACCCTCCTACCAGTGGGGCTCTGAGAGGCACCATCAAATTGAATTTGACAACATGGGATGACTTGATCGACTGAGAGTATTGCCTCATTAAAAAAATCCTGGTCTAGGGGCTGATCTGTGGAGGTTGGATGGGTAGCTAGAAATTCTTCCAATGCCTGTCCCTTGATAGCATTCTAAGGAATGAACCTGATGTCGAACTTGTGGAGGATCACCTCCCAGCGCGCTAGTTGGCTAGTCAACATGGGGTGATTCAGAATGTACTTCAGCAGGTCTACTCGAGACACTTGCAGTACCTCATGGTGATGCAGGTAATGCCATAATTTCTATACAGCGAATACGAGTGCATGGAAACTCTTCTATATGGTAGAGTGTCTTGTTTCTATATCGAGGAGCATGTGGATGAGATAGTATAGGTTGTTCTTCATCCCTTCATTGTTCTTATGGGTGAGAAGGGTGCCGAGGGACCATTCCAGGGTGGTGACATAGAGGACCAGTGGCTTCCCAGAGACATGTGGCATCAAGACCGGAGGCTGGAGCAGATACTGCTTGATTTCCACAAAGGTGGTCTGGCACTCCTCATCCCACTCATAATCGGTGCCCTCCTTCATGAGATGAGAAAAGGGCCTACACATTCCATTCAGATTCTCAATGAATCAGTGTTTGTAGGCTAAGTGGCCTTAAAGACCTCAATGCACCTGAATATTTATCGGGGGGCATTTGGTTAATGCTTTTGATCTGCTCTAGGTCGATCACGATTCCATGATACCAGACAAAAAATCCATGAAACTTCCCAGAAGTGACCTTGAAGGAACACTTCAATGAGTTCATCTTCAGGTGGTGGGACTGGAGGAAATGAAACACTTTCTCTAGGTTGTTGAGATGGTCCGGCGGTAGAAAGATTTGACCACCGGGTCATCCACATAGCACTCCACCAAAGTCCAGAGGATCAGCTTAAATATGCGAGGTATGGCCCGCAGATATGTGGCACCTACATTTTTCAGGCCAAAGGGAATAACCTTGTAATAGAAAGTACCTTGGGCCGCCCGGAAAGCTATGGAATACTCCTACTCAGGGGCCATACAGATCTCATTATATCCAGAGTAACCATACATGAAGGAGAGGGCCTAGAACCCGACCGTAGCATCAATCACAATTCCTTCACTGGAAGGGTAAAATCATCCTTCAGACAATGGAATTTGAGATCTAAGAAGTCGATACAGACTCTGATATGACCATTCTTTTTCCTGACTGACACAATGTTGGCTATCCACATGGGGTACCAGTCCTCTTTGATAAAGTTGGATCTAATGATCTTGTCAACTTCGGCCTCGACCATGGCACCATGAGAAGGGTTCATCTTTCTGGGAGGTTACTTAAACCCGTGATGGTTTATTGGGAGACCAAGGAGGTGGATGGATACCTGAGGATCTAGTCCTTGAATCTTGTCATAAATCTAGGAGAATACATCACGGTGCTATTTGAGGAAGCCTACGTACCGCTGCAGCTCCTCAAGGGACATATCAGCACTGATCAATGTGGGTCTCATATCTTCCTCGCTACCAGGGTTCACGTATACCAACTCATCGACCGTGGCTGAGATGCCTTCCTCAAAGGAAGGGGGAGCAACCTTTATATCTACCCCTACGCTTATGGAGGGATCCTATATGGGGGAAGCTGCTTCAGAGCTACCATACCCTAATGGGTGGCTTCTGCCAGCTTATGTTGTAGTGGTTATTGCATCGGGGAAATCTGACGCTATCGAGACCATGAGTATGAAGGCTGTAAACCCGATCCCATCTGGTCTCCGGCCCAAGGGTCCATGCTTGATAATATAAAATTAGTAGTGGCGCATAGGCTAGAGATGACTTATTCCAGCCTGGCGAAACTGAAAAGTATGACGTACCACCGTTGCCTTGAGCCAGACATCCTGATACCTGATGGGAGTGGGGGGATCTGGTATCACTAGATCCTGATTCGTATAATAATAGAAAGTGATCATCCAAAGCCACTTGGATTTGGGAGAATGACTCCCCCTTGTACCAAAAATGACAAAACATTTCCCCATATTGGCGGTCGTGGCCTCCAACTGATGGATCGGGAAGATGTAGGCATCACTCAGGCCTGGCCAAGGGTCGATCATAGCGGTGACAGGCTCAACTTCACTTGGATAGACTTGTTTATCCTTGCTCTAGTAATAATCAGCATCCAAGTAGCAAGCTTCTCAAGTGGTGAAAGGAGATGCATCACCATGGAGTACACCCACTCGACCATTAAGGGAGTACTTGATCAATTGGTGATATGATGTGGGGACCGCCACATGCAAGTGGAGCCATGGTCTTCCTATCAATGAATTATACGCGGTGTCCTAGGAGACAACCATGAACTCAACACTGGAAACTAGGCCACTGAACTGGGTCATCAAACAGATCTTGCCGACCGAGGTCTGCTCAGTCCTATCATATAGCTAGATTCTTAGATCAGAGGGAGTCTGGTCATATTCAGATAACCCTAGCTTATGCAGTGTCTATGTCGGGATAAGGTTGATCCCAAAGCCGGTGTCAATGAGACAGCGGCGAACTTCCACGCCGTTAAATTGTCTAGTGATGTACAACAGGCAGATGTGCCCCTGTATAGGGGAGCCTTCATCCAATCTAGATAACTAAATGATGACCTGAAATTCGACATCCTCAACTGCTTCCACATGGAAAGCTTCTGTAGTTGCTATCTCTGTCTCAAACTGGCGGGGCTCTTTAAAGTCTCGGTGAGTTCTTCATTCATATCTGGGGACAAGCAATGGGATTCAAGGATGGAAAGCCTCACTAGGATGGTGACATGATTCTTGAGAAATTTTTACTTCTTTGTAAGGAGTGAACTTCTTCTTGTAGGGAGTCGCTCTGTAACGGAAGGCATGACGGGCCATGCTGGCCAAACCGATGGCTGACTCGTACTGGGAACATCCCGCTGCTCACTAGTCGAAGCCCGGAGAGTGGCTGTTAGATGAGAACCGAACAACCCAGATCATCCTTTAGTGGGGAAAAGATGGTCGTGGCACGGAAGAAGTGGTTTTGCCTGATCCAGTAGCACAAACGGTGGTAGAGGTGGTCATGTTGACACCGGATGGGGAGCCTACAAGTGCTGAGATCTGCGCTGGGCCTGCTATCTGGTCTCAGAAACATGCACGACCTGGGTGTAGGTGCCAACTTACGTACTGTGACTACCCATATGGTTGTGGCTCCGCCGAAGTTGGCATCGGCTGGGGACGTTGGGGAGGTTCGCTTGGCGCTCCCCCTCATCGGGAGTCATATAGGGGTTTACCAACTCGACGGTGTTAACCAAAGCGTACCATTGGCTGTCACCTGATGAATCATTCCCTACAGGATGGATCCTGGGGGGAATCCCCATCTCCTGGGGCATAAAGTCGCTGAGAGTGCAGGACAATTGCAGCATAGGTGGAGCGCACTTCTTTTTCTTACGCCGCTGATACTTGATCTTTTGGGAAGAGGATGGATGTGATGATGACGTAAGGGTGGTGGTTGCAGCTTATGAAGAATCCAGATGATTCAGGTGTGCACGGGTAATGCCATGGGTGTGGGAAACCGTCCTGCGAGCTACCCAGTCGTTATAATTCGGAGACCTGGGGTTAGAAACCTGCTGCCACTCACCTTCACCATTGCTACCGCTATCTGACCTCACAAAGACACATGCGATTTATGCCGGGGCCAGGCCCAACCTGACTATTCTTTTGTCAATTTGGTCTTGGGGCCAGTCCTTTAACTCATAGCATTACTTGATGGTGTGCCCCAGGATCCAATGATAAGGTCAGTAGTTGGGGTGATCGGTGAGATTCGCCTCTTCTGGCTTTTGGCACTCAGGAAGTCGTACAATTTAATACTCTAAGCTGATGTGGAAAAAACTGGGGACCTGAGCCTCATCGAATAATTAGGTCTGATTCCTTCTGTTCAGAAAGGGGGCTCTAAGAGTATGACCCCAACAGGGGGCTGGAATATACCGTCGTGGAGGAAAAACATGATTATCTCACCTAGGCGGTGGAAGCGCATTACACGGGGGCACCTGAAAATTTTGAGGTGGGTGCTGCTGGGCTTGAAATTATGCCCGTGGCAGTGAACCTATGCGGGGTTGTGGAGCTGGCTCTACTAGGAGCAATTCTAGCTGCCTAGGGGCCTCTACCCGGGCCACCATAGTGTGCTCAGCTCTGGAAACCCTCCTCGCTAGGATCACCGGGGGGCGATGGACCTGACTGACTAGCTTTTTGCAGAGCTTCTTCGAGGCACTAGACCTTATCTGAGAAGTCTCGGAACCCTCTATGATAGTTCTGGGTGATCAGGGAGGGGACCAGTTCCGCCTTGACATTTTTTACACACATATTCAGTAAGTGCTCCTATGTTAGTGGCATATCGAGGGAATATGTGAGCCCATTCCACTGGGTGACAAAGTTTGCGACTCTCTCATCGGGTTTTTTTGTTCACTTGAAGAGGTCTGTGATGTTAATTTTCTGGGTGGTAGAGATAAACTAGAAAAGGAACTTCCTGCGAAGGTCCTCCCAACTGTTCACAGATCTGACAGGGAGCTGGCTGTACCAAACGAATGTCGGCCCTTTGAGTGTCTGGAAAAAACAACAAAACATTATGGCCTCCTTCTACGTTGGGGTCCCTAACATAGGCCCACACCTCGAGTTAAAGTGGGATAGATGCTGCGGCGGGTTACCTATCCCATTAATGGGGGATAAGGTGGGGTTTCTGAATCCTGGGGGTGCTGGAATGTCATCCACCCATGTCGGATATGGATTTCCATTAGGTGGGATGGCCACCTGTCACGTTTCCAAAGCCTCTAGGTGGGTGATGAGTGCCGCCATTATATCATCTGGATGTGGGTCCCTTTCCTTTAGGGGATCCCTAACCACGAGCGCTTTGTCGAGCTTTTCTATGAGGTAACCAAGCTCCACGGCTCGTGGAGCAACTGGTGGAGTGACCCTTGGGGATTCTGTAGGAGCCTGAGTGGGGTTCCTTGGACTGTCACACCATTCAAGAGGGTTCTACAATACATACCACACCCTCTTGTTGTAAGCACCGGCCTCTACCCTTTCCACATGGACAGGATGTTAAAGGTTACTTGGGGGCTATTCACCAGAGAGAAGCTGCATTTGTCCCTATAGTATTGGACAAGGGTCACCATAATCCAGACACTGTTCCGCAACGCGTTCGACTAGGAGGTCATCAACCAGTTTCATCTGCTCGTCAAGCTGCTAGCACAGCACAACCTTCTTGGGATCTTCCCCTATCTTCTACACTAAGGAAGATGGGTTGGAGTGTTTGGTGACACAAATATGATCTTTGCCCTAACCGAGATTATGGCTGAGTACCAATGCCTCGGTGAGCGTAGGGAGACCCAGGAGGTTCCTCTGCTGGCGAGTAACTCTCCCCAATGGGTCCAGCAGTGGGGGAACGTCCTCAGGGAGGAGGTTCCTACCGAGATGTTCCAAGTCGTTTTCCCCTCCTGACAGATCAGTCATGTTACCGAGACTGTTCTCAGGGGTATGTCCTAGAGGTTTCCAATCAAGTAGGGTTGCCAACGAATAGCACTGAAGATGAGGGCAGCATACTGCCCCCATCCACGGAGTTGCACATGGGGGGTATCTTCCTTAATAACTTTTTAGAGTAATTGGAATGACTGGATGCATTGTTGTTGGAGGGTCCTGCGGGGACCAGGTGACTCCGGGTGCTGGACCTTGGGAAGTGTAGCCAGGTCAACCAGATGACATTGTTCACCAATGTCTTCAAGGTTCTATTGGATCCCTGGATAAGTCACTCTCCAGTGGTGAAGATGGAAGGGAGTTTCCCAGACGGTCTGGCAGAAACATTCAAACTCCTCCGGGGTGAGCGATTATGGCGTAGACAAATTTGGTCCTACGACTGGACAAAACTTCTCGGGGAAGTGGCTTGATGTGAGGATGGTCCAGAAGCTCCCTGTCTCAGATTAATGGTTTGGCCATTGATTCCCCACTCGTCAACTGAGGGTGGCTGAGGAACTGGCAACGGCGCTGAGGAAGGATGTTGGGTCGTTGGGCTGGCCGATGGAGAATTCGGTGAGCGGGCTGATTGCTGTCGAACCTCAGGCAGTCCTCCAAGGATTGTAGAGACCCAACCGCTATATAATGATAGGATGGACTGGAAACCAAAGATCCAGACACATCATCAGTGTCCTCTGAGGGTATTCTATGCCACGGATCATCCGCCATTGACCCGCATAATAGCTCTTCGTCGTCTCTAGCCGAGGAAGAAGGCGCTTCCAAAGATGACGATGGTAACTGTGTGTTCGGTCCCTGGGGAAACGCCAGGTTCTCTTCTTCCTAGACATACCTTCAGAGGGAGGCAGGGATACTATGGACCTCACATTCTGAGAGTACGAAGCTGATGCACCTCGTTCCTGCCCCAGCCCTTGACTCGGAGGGCTGAAGAGAGGGCTCCAACACTGAGTCGTACTCCACCTCGAAGTATGAGAATCAGAATGGTTTGTTTACTATCCATCCTTCCCAAAACATCCTCTTGCGGTGGCAACGACCCACCTTCCTGCCCCTAGGTGGCTCCTTGGGGTAGGGTAGATTTCCAACATGGGGTCCTCTGGCTGCACTGGTGCTGGGGCAGAGAGGGTTTCCACCCGAGAAAGCAGGGGTGCTGGGAGTACCAGGAAAAATGTTGAAAGGGACACGTGGATGACCTCCGTGTTGGGTGTTGTTGAAATGGGGTTGGCCTCGACCTTTTCGATTTCTAGGGTGAGGAGGACCTTCACCTATTGGCATGGGGACATGGGGAGGACCTTCTTGTTGTCGAGTGGCCGTACATGCAATGTTTCCATACTCGCGGTCTGCGGTTGTGGGAGTGACCTCGTACCCCATGTAGTGAGCACAGGAGAGACCCCCACACGGAGTGTTTCAGTCATGGGGAAGACCCTTAGTTGGGCTGAAGGTGGCATGTGGCAGACCTCCAAGACGAGGTTGGAAGCAGGGAGGGCCCACACATTCTGTAGTGGTGGCACAGAGTAGTCCTCCACAGTTGGTGTAATTGCTGCAGATTGGTCTGCAGCAGCCATTGCCTGTGCCGGCGACTGGGAGAGTTGACCAAACCTACCCATGGGGTAGTTGGGGCCTCGATCCGGGTCAGGAATACAGCTGTCACTTCTCAATGTTTGTGGGGAGTTGGTGATATGAGTCAGTTGTGGCTCGAGCCACAGTAGTCACTGACGTTGACGCCCCATGGAAAACACCATCTTCCATTTGCACCTGACCCTGGCACCGGGTCAGATGATCTGGAGCCGGTGGTGAAGGCATGTGGCTTTCCTACTTCTTGGCACAGGGAACTGGGCGTCGGTGCTGACGTGGCCTGGTGGGATCCCTTGCCGAGAGCAATTGAAGCAGGACACTGATTGGGCCAACCCTGACATCCCATACCTCTTCAGCGTGGGGGAGGGAGTTGTCAAGGCGTTCTAGGGACAAGGTCCAGAATTGATTGAATGTCGGGGTGGGGAGAAATGGATCCCTACACGGCCCTCGGGGGCGACGTTGATGGTGAGGTGCAGTGGCCTCGAGATCCAAGTGGGCCATATCCCTGGTGGGGATGAACCCCTCCTCCTCGTACCTGCGTACAAGGTAATTAATTACCCTTCACTGGGTAATTTCTGTGGGAGAGAGGGGGCGTGTGCACCCAGAAGTCATGGTGGTCGAAGCTGTCATGGAAGTGGCAGAACCACACGGGATATCCACATCGATATTTCCCCAGCTCCTACACCGATGGGCAGGTGATCGGGCTCCGAATGAAATAACGTGGTTTCTAAAAGTAGGGCAATAAACTCATTAATACTACTAAGAAATGGACTAATAAACTAGGGCCCCGGCGTCCTTCCATCTTCCATTGTCAGTAAGAGGGAGACACACTGACAACGTCACAAGACATAATGATCAACGTCCTATCTATCCCAACTTCTGGTGAGTTTCATGTCAGGCATGCTTGGTGGGACCTGGTACCAGATTACGGGGTCTGATGACATTCTTATCCACTGATGCCCTGAACGCTACTAGCCTCCATACTGAGGAGAAGACCTTTCACATCGGGTTCACCATTTCTGTTTCCAACACTTTTTATGGGGCGCGCGTGCATTCGTCAAGCAGATGACACGCGGTTATTACCCCACATTTTTGCATTCCAAAAGGTGGGCGGCATCTGCTCTTTATCCAGGGATGTCTACTCCTTGATCGAAATGGGATGATGGGATGTCTCTTCTTCCTTCCTTGGATTCCTCCTCGGAGTTCGTCACCTATTCTGTGTCTCCCTCATAGATTTAAGACATCGTTCTTGAAACTCTTCCCGACACCATATCTTCATAGACACTATTTAATTACACTGATTCTGTTAGGACATTCCAAGGAGTCCATTCAAGGAATAAACCTTCAGTTAGGTTAGTAGCTGTGTTGGGCATCAGTGGAGTGTCTTGAGGCGGCGGGATTGGAATTTCTGTCTTCTGTCCCTTATTATAGGGCTTCTTGAGCGCACAGAAGCCTGAGGAATCCCACATCAGATGTGGGGAATTGTATTCCATGGGCATGTATCTGAGGTTTTCCTCAGCTTCCCTTGTTTAACACAAGGTATCATGAAGTTTAATGTCCAGCGGAGAAGGATCAGACTGATCGAAACACTGGTTAGAGTGGATTAGATAGGCGCAACCCCAAGAGGGGACATTGAAGTTGGGGCCAACGTGTGGGTGGATTCCCGAATGATATTAAATGGAATGAGGTATGAGGTGGAATGATCTCACCAGGATGTGGAGTCCTAGGTAAGGATCAGGATGGATGATGGATTTTGGCTTGAGCCTCAAAGAGGATTCCTACATATCCCCATGGCATGGAATCAAAGTATGTGTAGTTCGGTGGAATGATGGGACACCTGAGGAGGCGACCTGCGAGAATGGATGCATGGATGGGACACAAATGAAGTGGAACCTCCGGGTTAGGGAATGAGATTCCTGAGACACGTGGGATCGATGGAGAGATAATGATGAGACATGGGTGTTGGGATTGAACCTCATTGAGGTTTCCTACGTATCCCCGTGGCACGGAATCAAAGTCCACATAATTTGGGATGGATTGGGACTTACACTCTGAGGCGGCCCATGGTGTCGATAAACAGTCGTGAAGGTGGACCTGAGGTTTGGATGGATGGTGGGCTTGAACCCCGTGGAGGCTTCCAACATACCATGAATTAACATGGATCAAATTCCTCATAGTTCTGGATGGATACAATTTATCGTCATGTGGGATTGGGGAGAACCTGACATAAAGGAATGACCAGGTAATGGGCTTGAACCTCGTGGAGGATTCCTACATACCATGCCATGACATGGATCAAAGTCCCTGTAGTTCTGGATGGTATGGGGATTACACTCTGAGGCGGCCCATGGTTGTGGGGCTTGAACCTCGTGGAGGCTTCCTATGTACCATTCCTTAACATGGATCAAAGTCCCCGTAGTTCGGGATGGTATGGGGCTTACACTCTGATGTGGCCCATGGTTGTGGGGCTTGAACCTGATGGAGACTTCCTATATACCATGCCGTGACATGGATCAAATTCCCCATAGTTCGGGATGGTATGAGGATTACACATTGAGGCGGCCCATGGTGGCGGGGCTTGAACCCCGTGGATGCATCCTACGTACCATGCCTTGACATGGATCAAAGTCCCCATAGTTTGGGATGGATTGGGGCTTACACTCTAAGGCGGCCCATGGTTGTGGGGCTTGAACCTTGAGGAAGCTTCCTACGTACCTTTACTTGACATGGATCAAAGTCTCTATAGTATGGGATGGTATGGGTCTTACACTCTGAGGCGGCCCATAGTTGTGGGGCTTGAACCTCATGGAGGATTCTTATGTACCATGCATTGACATAGATCAAAGTCCCCATAGTTCGGGAAGGTATAGGACTTACACTCTAAGGCGGCCCATGGTGGTGGGGCTTGAACCTCGTGGAGGCTTCCTACGTAGTATGCCTTGACATGGATCAAAGTCCCTATAGTTCTTGATGGATTGAGGCTTACACTCTGACACAACCTATAGTGGTGGGGCTTGAACCTCATGAAGGCTTCCTACATACCATGCCTTGACATGGATCAAAGTCCCTGTAGTGTGGGATGGATAGAGGCTTACACTCTGAGGTGGCCCATGGTTGTGGGGATGGATCCTCAGGGACGCTTCCTACTTACCATGCCTTGACATGGATCAAAGTCCCCATAGTTTGGGATGGATTGGGTCTTACACTTTAAGGCGGCCCATGGTGTTGGTAAAAAGATGTAAAGGTGGACCTGGGGTTCAGATGGATTGTGGGATTCAACCTCATGGAGGCTTCCTACGTACCATGCCTTAACATGGAACAAATCCCTCATAGTTTGGGATGTATACAGTTTAACTTCATGTGAGACGGGGGCGAACATGACATGAAGGAACGGCCGAGTGGTGGGCCTGAACCTCATGGAGGCTTCCTATGTACCATGCCTTAACATGGATCAAAGTACCCATAGTTCGGGATGGTATGCGGCTTACAATCTAAGGCAGCCCAAGGTTGTGGGGATTGAACCTCGTGGAGGCTTCCTACGTACCATGCCTTAACATGGATCAAAGTCCCCATATTTCGGGATGGATTGAGGCTTACACTGTGAAGCTGCCCATGGTTGTGGGGCTTGAACCTCGTGGAGGTTTCCTACGTACCATCCCTTGACATCGATCAAAGTCCCCATAGTTCGGGATGGTATGGTGCTTACACTCTGAGGTCGCTCATGGTTGGTCATGGTCAGTGCTCACTCTAAGATGACCTGAGTCATGCTCGGTGTGAGAAACAAGACTTAGCAGAGATCTGACGATCACATCGTGAAGGGTGAATCCGTGGGAAATGAAGAGGGGCTTACACGTTGAGCGGCCCAAGGTGCCGGGACATACTCTAGGATGGAGGCCCGAGGCCGACAAAGCGTAGCGGGAGAGGGATTTGGGATGGAATAAAGGAGAAGCATCATTACCAATCATGCCCTTGGATGGCCTTGGTTCCCAGAGAGTGAGGAGGAACATGGGTGCTACCTTCTGCAAGAAAGGTTTGGGGCTCAGACCAAGGTGGATGCCCTTCCCCGCAGGCAAACGCCACTCCAAGAAGGAGGATATCACTCCCTGTAAGGGATGATCCCATCCCTGTGGATACAAGTGGGTGTGGAGAATGTCTGAGGCGGGGGGAACCTACGTGCCAGGCATGAGGCTGGGTCATAGTTTAACGTCATGTGTTGAGGACGATGCTACTTGGCTGTTTAACATCCTGCAGCTTGGACGAGGTGGGTTCGCTCCACACCCCTAGGACTTTCATAACCGGTACCCTCCACTCCTTGTGGGAGAGTAGGTATCGAAAACGTCGTACTGAGGGGGAGTCACAGAGCCTATAAGGACACACGGGAATATGGTGCATGACGTGGATACCTGGGGCACGGAAGGCATCGGCCAATGGGTCCCACAAGAAGAGCATCGTGGTTAGGGGTCCTAGGGAATTTCACGCAGCCGTTGTGGCTTGCGTGCGAAATAATTGACCTGCACGAAAAAACCGATCTAGAACGAAATCAGTGACTCTTGTATGTAATTGGGGGGAAAAGGTTTTGCGCACGACTAGGAGGATTGGGTTCAAGTTGTATGAATTGCACGCAAGTGGCAGAGGTCGTGCACAAGGACAGGGGTGCGCGCAATGAAAAGAATTTGTGCGCAATTGCCTGGCTTGTGCAAAATGGAAGGCATTGCGATCAATGGGGTACCCTGAAGGAATTGGAATTCAGTCCAAGCCATGAGGATCTCACGCGAAGGCAGACCCCGGGGCGACTTGTTGCAAAAAGAACCATACTTGAAGGCCATATTATGCACACAGAAGACAGATTTCGCGCATGAGATCCAGTTCAGATTCATCAACCTCAAATGGAAGGAGGTTACCTTCTATTTGAAGAAGTATGGGAGCATGGAAAACCACTTGGAATGAAATAATTGCGTGCCAGATGTGGCAGCATGAAATGTAAACCGCCCGGGGAACGGGTGAAAAATTATTTCACGCCTGCCCCGGGGACTCTTCGTGGATCCTAGAACATTCCACACGACACAAATTGTTTTCGCGCCCTTCACCATTTTTTTCACACACCACCTACGGACCCCCAGTCCGAGTCTCTGGGTCCGAATATGACTTTTCTTTGACTTTTTGATATATTCTTCAACACTTAAGCACTTTTCAGCATCTACAGTAGATATTAATCCTTATTATGTTGGTCTCTTCATCTATTTCCTTTATAGAGAAGAATTACATTAATTTAATATTAATAGAATGTAATATTGGTATCTCATTACCAATAAGTAAAATATAATCACCATATATTATTTGTAATATAACTAACTTCCACTAAATCATTTATAGACACATGGATTACAATCAAGCATTATGAATCTATATTACCCAATAGTTTTATCAATGTGAATGTCATATTATCGTTGTTCTTTATTCAATACCTACATTGTTTTTTGAATTTTACATACATTATAAACATCATTTTGTATCAAAAACCTTAATATTTGTGTCATATAAACATCTTCATGAAGGTACTTATTAAGGAAAGTTATTTTTCCATCCATATTGTAAATCTCATAGTCATGGTAAAGAGTTATTAAAATTAAAGTTTTGATGTATTTTTGTATAACAAGTGGTGAAAATGTTCATCATAGTCACTGATATGGAACTGTTTAAATTCCTTTTCAAACAATCAAGTATTATAAGAACTGATTTTTTCAACCGTGTAAATTTTATAAATGAATACCCTTTTAACAAATATTATTTATAACCTTTGGAGGATCTACCAAAATAAATACTTTCTTCTTGTGCATGGAATCAATTTTATTTTTTGTATCCACTTTCCACCCTATATCATCTAAGATGATTACTACCATTTTATAGGATATAGGTTCATTACTATCCCATTATAATGTATCGTCATCCTTAGTTACTAGAATTCAATAACTATCTAGTTTCCTTACCTCTCTTTATATTATACATAGTTCTTATGTCTATGGAACGTCCTCTTCAAATAGTTATTATTAGAATCTATTACCTTTTCAAATGTTGTGTATCTGAATCCTTAAATTTATTGATGTCTATCCTACTCCCACAATATCTTGAAGATATTTTCACCTTCTCAAGGAATATGGTTTATCATTCCACATTAAATATTTTATCTAAGGGTTCATATAGAAAATATCAACTAGTTTCTTTGAGATTTATAATAAATGTATACCTTGTTAATTGGGTGTAAGTTTATTACCAAAATTGGCCTTAAAAACATATCACTTTCCCACACAATTATGTTTGAAAAAATTAACTTCCTTCCACACCATAACTAATATGGGAATCCATTTTCTTCCTTAGTTGAATGATCGTTCAGTATGTGCATCATCATCTCTAATATATCTCCCCAAAAGGATAATGGAATTATTGTATAACCCATCAATGATCTCACCATGAAAAAAAGGCATGTTTCCTTCTATAATATACAACATTACATTGTGGTGTATTAGGAGGGGTGAGTTAGGATAATTTCCCAAAACCCCATTGATAATCATTGAAATGTTGGTTAAGATATTCTCCAACATAGTTTGAGTGGAGATTCATTATCCTATTACGTAGCTAATTCTCATATTCATTCTTGTATTCCTTAATTTTATCAATGTA
The DNA here is from genome assembly GCA_963277665.1 of Viscum album. Lineage (NCBI taxonomy): Eukaryota > Viridiplantae > Streptophyta > Magnoliopsida > Santalales > Viscaceae > Viscum > Viscum album. Next base: position 1,691,201,752 of record OY728143.1, on the reverse strand, counting down.
ATCTAACTTATACCACATTAAGTATACATATTCATATATACTTAATTCATTGGTAAAACACATGAAATATTACTATCCACCCCTTTCTTCAATAGTAAATGGTCCGTATACACATGTATGAACCAATTCATGAAGATTTATAACCCTTTAACACATACCACTTAATATATATTTGGAAATTGGGCCTTATAAATAAGAATAATATATAACAAGTGGTTTTATTTCAAAATAATCAAAATATCTATCTTGATATTTTTTTTCATGTAGTTTTTATTTATATGATCTAGATAATGATTACATTGTTGGGTGTGATATGAGTCATGTGAAATAGATTCAATATTGATCTCTAATAAATGATTATTATAATCTGTATCATAATGTCCAAAATAGAATGTGCCACAACCTAACATATACTATCTTTATAGATGAAGAATATTTTTTTTCAAAATTTAGATAAAAAACCATCCAAATCCAATTTGGATATAAATATAATGTTATTCATTACAATTGGAAAAAAATTATTTTTTTAAGAACAAGAATCTTCCATGTCGGCAATGTGAGGTGGTAGTCATTGATTGCTAGTGTAACTAATATTTTTCCATTCTTATCTCATAAATCTTACTCACCTAATGAAATATTTTAGAATATAATTATTTGTAAAAAACCATCTTGGGATGACCAAACTCACCAGCTAATATGGCTCTCCATAAGGTCTCAATCACTTCCCTAAATGTCAAAGGATGCTGACTAGTAGTGAAGGTATAAAAGATATAGCGAGGAGACGATACCCTATGGTCAGAGTGAAATAACTGACGAAAATAACAAATATCATTCATAGAGACAAACATCAGAGTATGCCTAATAAGTAATCTAAAAAAAACTTGATATAATTACTAGAATTAAACATATAGTCATATGACTCACAAGCAAGAAGAAAAAACAACTGTCGCCCCATAGTCGGACTATATATACCAAATAATCAATCTGAAAATAAATAAAATTATATATAATTTCATTATCAATCCAAACCGCATACATGGTCTCCAAAATGATCAAGCTACACCACCCCAATCTTGATACTCAACACAGAAAAAACTTCTAAATCCAACAAAACTAGGTCTCAATCTAATACATCATGGAACCTATGTTCAATATTAAAAGAAAAATCATGTCTACATGCACACTGTGGTGCACATATATGGGGTGGGAAATGAATCAAAGTAAGACACCTCCAATGGTGAACCTATATATCATATGTCATAACATGTTCATGTACACTTGATAATACCAACCTTACTAAAAACTAATTGTAGATGGTATAAAGAAATCATCTTCATAATAAAATGGGTTGAAAAAATGAATGAAAATAACCAAATGCAGGTTCTACTATGACAACTAGGGTAAATCTACCCCTATATTGGCCCTTATAAAAGGAATTATAGCATGTGGCTCATGAAACCACATGAAAACTGGATTTTCCACCAGATCTACATATGACAACAAAGATATCTTAGTGAATATGTACAAATGTTAGACCCCACAGTGTAAGCTTCATCATCCACATGAAAAAAACACATCTACCAGGCTCCAGGACATCAATGGCATGATCTGAATCGGCGATATAACATCCCATCAACATTTTAGAGATCTGTTGTGGCCCAAAAGTCTTAGATAACAAATTTATCACCATCATGGACCTATCAGTTGCAGCACCCTTATGGATCCATCAACAGGGACTTGTAAAATACACTATAAAAGGGTTCATAAACCAAACTAGGAGCACATGACATCTATGGATGACATACCATCATAAAATTTGGAAAACTAAAACTAGAAGGGGTGACCTTATCTAATAATACATTAGATCTCTAATATTGTGTAACCATATCTGTCCAACATAATATAAAACCAAATAAAAAACATAGGAAAAACTCTAAATCCAAGATATACAAAGGGTCTCCACCACAAAAAAGAGTCCTGGGTGAAAATTTACTTAAATTCCATGGCCAATGTCTAACGAAATAGGGGATGATCCAACCCAGATTCCACTGTATAAATAAGAAAAACTACCAATGATGATTAACTCTCATCCAAAAAATAACTATCCATATCTCAACAACCAAGATCTCAATATCCAAACAAAATAGCTACTTTGGGATCTCAACCACATTCCTTAGGGTCAAACCAAACACGATGTCCCCATTTTCCTTGGGACCACATCATAAAATGACATCGAACTATAGACTCCATTGTTGCATCCATGACCTTGGGACACACCCACATAAACATCCTCAATTGGTCTAATAACCACAAAAATAACATGAAACCCTGTGAGGGTTTCCTCTATTTGACTCAAAATCACAGGTCATGCCCATGTGGAACACCCCAAATGGGCCTCGGTGTCCTCTCACTAATCCTTGACCAATAACATGAAAAAATGGCATACAATGGCACATGATTGCTGAGAGGGTCATCCACAACAATCCTCATGACCACCTGAAAGAAGGACATTGTACAAGGGATCCTCAAAATAAAAAAAACATGAGGAAAAGACAAAAGAATAAAAAACTCAATCCCCCATCCATGAGAAAATACATCTAAAGGTACTAACTCACCCATAATCACATCTAAATAAAAACATGACACTCGGGCAACCTCAATATCCAATCATGATAACCACTAATAACTTGATCTATAACCATCACAATAGGGCATCCTTGAGAGTCCCACATACTCGCCTCTACAGCTCAACAACACTTGATCATAAACATAATCCTATACAATCAACCCAAACCAAAGGCACAAAATTATCTAATTATAAAGAATAAGAGTTAAACCATAATAGTTATAACCTCTAAAAACTAAACCTGACATGAAATGAAAAAACAAAGATCTCTTAAAAGATATCCCATGATCCCATATTTTGGAATATGGAAAAAATAACCTCAAAAAAATCACCATAAAACACTTAATCCTGGATGATCACCAAGATCACAACCATCACCCAGGCCTCACTGCTCACACCCAACCTATTGGAGGATTTTTAAATAGAACCTCATGAAAATCCATCAATAAAACATTTCAAGTCTGTAACACCATCTAGATGAAATGTAGACACCAGAAGGATTACACCATTAAGATATTCATGAAAAAATTATTAGAATGGAATACTCAATTGTCTAATTTGGAATTTTTGGAACAGAACCCCCACCCCACCCCCTAAGATGGGAAAAGTACACTATGTTTATTTTTGAGTACCTGGTGTGCACTATTAAATCAGTATCTAGCATTTCACTTCTAGATGGCTAGAAATGATATGGGGTATTCTCAGCTATTATTACATGGTTAGGGAATGAATGGGGTATGTGTGTGTACTTATACATTGAAAGGGTTTACATGGATCCTTTCCCTCCTAGACCCTTCCCCCCACGTTCTCTTGACTCTACCTAGGGTTTCCTCTAAAACCCTTCAATTTTAGTTTGGTTACTCATCAGAGTGTCCTTATTTCTGCTTTTCATATTTTCATCCACTCCTTTACCCTTTCATTCCTTTTTTCAGCACCTTCATGTGGCTTCTCTGTAGGTTCAACACCTTTTTCTCTTTTGTGGCTTGTCTACACCCATTATTGTTTTCTCTTTGGTTTTGCATTTGGCATTGCTTCTATGACCGCTTGGGTGATGCTTTTCTAGTTTAGTCATCATCACATTCTTTTTGCATGGTTGTGCTGTTTTGAAGAAGGTTGTGTTGGAAGTCTTTGTTTCTAATCTGTTGCTATGGCCTTATGATCTTCTATTTCATTCCTTGCCAGATCTGTACTGGTGGGTACATCATGGTTTTGGGATGTGCGGTTTGGTTATTGATGGTTTTCGAGAACTTCATGATTCGACTTACAATTGTTTTATAGATATGTATTTTCAATCCTCAAAGATTATGTGTGCTCGGAGACCTTGGACACCCTTTCCCTGCTTCTATTTCTTGATCCTCTACCACTCTCCATGTTGGACTAGTAGCAGTGGTACGCAGAGGTTTCGGGTTTGTGGTTTGGTGGTCGACATCTCTCCAATCATGAGCCCTTATGGCTTAGATTTGGATTCGACATCACCTTCATCATAGTGTTGTTTATGTTTATGGATTTTTGATTTTGTTCGGTGTTTCTTCATCTTACATCCATGAAGGTTCTTAGGTTTTTTTCTAGGATGCTTGTTCTTGTTGATTCTTGTTCGAGATTCTGTTATATTGTCTGTGGTTTTGGGTGTTGTTTCTGGTTGCGATGGCGGACGTCAGAGTTCTTCGATGGTGAAGATATGAAAACAACATTATTTTGATAAGGTTTTTTCTTCTTAATGGTGTTTTGATTATTCTATGGAAAGTCATCTAGTTTTCTCCGACGACCGGTGACGATGAAGGTGTAATTTTTTGGGGGGCATGACTCGAGGTTCACTGCTCGAGATCACATGGATTTAGGTGTTCAGGTGGTGTGGGGTCAGTGCGAGAAGATTTTGAATGTCAAATTTGGTATTCTTGTATTTTAATTTTTTATTTGGGTTGTTTCTTTGTTTGTATTAAGTGGTTTGTGAGGTTTCCACTTATTCATAATGTGGCTTGGAAAATAACAAAAATAATGGATTTGGAGGTGTACATGGGGCATGTATATATAATTTTACGTGGTCATGTACCCCTTAAATGGGATGTCTTCCCAAGTATATGGGCACATGGATATGTACCATTACAGAACATGTACTAATAGTAAATGGCCTATATATACCCACACTCTATCTATCCAAGTACTCTTTTACATTACCAAGTACATGGCTATATACTACTTCACAATGTGTACTTAATGTAAATGAAAAATACTTCTAAAAATATCACATTCCCCAAACTTGAAGAACACGTGGAATGTTTTCAAAAAACCAAACAACATGTAAATGGGTTTTCCTAAATGAGAATCCCTCAAAATGGGTAAAAATTTCATATTTTTCCCTAAAAACCACATATCAACCCCCAAGAGGTCCCCATGAAAAAATAAAGGGATTTTAAAAAACCTATAACAACTATGATACATGAATTTGAGGAAAATAAATTATATGAGTCAACCTATGAGAGAACACTGTTGAAGCATCTATCTGATTTTTTATTTGGAACTATCACACAATGATCTACCAAGACCCGAGCTCTATAGTGGGACCTCCTCCTCTCCCTCTCCGTATTTTCTCTCGATTTTCCTCTCTTGGATGATTAACACCCACCCTACGGGGGGTGAGAGTTGTCTCTGTGATAACACAAAGGAGTAAGTAAAAAACCGAAGGATGAAATACGAAAAATTAAATGAAATTAAAAGGGCCCCAGTCCCATCTCCAGTTCTCAATGAAAGGATATTACCTACCTAAGAAAAACCCATATTCCTGGCTCAACCGCAATGACAAGATCCCAATATGACATTACATTTAAATGATATGATCTAATGAACATGTGTGAATAAATTAATATTTAATTAATTAAATATAAAACAATCCATGAAATTTTGAATGGATCAGATTTACACCAAACACCAGTCTAAGGGTAAACACCCTATTTTGGGACTAATTGTGTTCTCATGAAGATTTTAAAAATACATCATAAAGGAGAAATTATGGTTTTCCCTCAAAACACTCCTAGTAACAAAAAGGATCACATTTTCCCTAATTTTCACATCCTCTAGTGGGGAAGGTCATAACTGAATACCTACTGCAATCCCATATCACCCCAAATATTCCTCGATGGACAACGAATATTCGTTCTCCCACTCATGCTCTAGTGAAAATGATTCTTCTTTAATTTTCCATTGAACAATTCTATAACATCGGTAAGTATCATGAAACATGAGAGACATTAAAACATGAATAATATGAAACTCCCCACCATAGGAGTATCCTTACCACAACCCCACATCTCAAATAAAAAACCGCATTGTTTATGCTACATACACCACTGAATTCAATGGATAGACACGGCCAAAAAACTCATATATGAGAACCTACACTAAAAAATAAATAACCTCCAAAATCAAAAAACCACATAGATGTGGATAAAAACTTCCAACATCCTATGGTTCAATCTCCACCTTAAGGCATTCTATAAAACACTTTTGAAATTATAGGAGGAATCACACACATTTGGTCCAATCCCAAAAGAAACTTGGCTATCATTCATAAAACCACTAATCATTCTCTTCATGTGGCTATTTTTTAACAATTCGAAGTAGCCTCATCAATTCTAGTCAAATGAGAAATCTCCCCCATTCCAACGACATGGCTACCCTCTACTAAGGAATTGATCTAAAGCTATAAGTGTCTAACTATTTTCCCATTGTGCTACCCAACAAAGAGCCAAAATGAGCAAGGATAGTTTTCCAGTGAATCAATCGCTTTCATCCCAGCTATGACATAAGGATCACTCATAGTGCTATACTTCTTAACCACCATGCATCTTCATGGGTAACCACAACCTATTGATACTATGGTTGACCCATTAAGGAATAACAACCACAGTAACCCAATACATTGGTGATATCATGTTCATGGGATCCATAGAAAGACCAGATAGAAAACACATGTAAAGAATATCTCATTTCCATGGAACACAAACCTAGAACATTATAGGAACTACCATCTCATGGAAACTCGAACCCAATACAAATATCTCCTAGGCATCCTTTTCCTTATTGAGCCAATATAAAGTCACTCAAATCCTACTACAAACCTACTAGGGTTTCCATGTATCCCTAGATGAAGGGATTGAATCTTCGACACTAGAGATCCACTCAGAACATGATCCACATGAAATGTAATTTGAATAAAATATATATTCATGCAGTTCAGTTGAGTAGAATTACACTAATTATTTATACAAAACAACATACTATTATTTGTTTTTGGAACTTTAAGAAACTGAACCTCCATCATCAATAATAAATAGAGACTAGAATATATCAAGTGAATCCTACATTCCTAGGGTAATGAATGAACAATGAACTCTTACCCTTGTGAAAATAGAAAAATACAATAAACTATAAATCCAAAAACCCATGTGCATATCGTTAGGTTCAGTCACACAATTCTGAAGACGTAAATCAGGATTTGAAATCCCATATCTTGATAACTTGGACTTCCTATTGGTAATGGTGTTTGTGAAACACTATTATGATATCCATCCCATGATCTGACACATTCCTTGACCACTAATCTACCAACTTCCCAAATCCTAAAACAAAACAGAACAGATACTATTTTGTAATTAACCACCACAGGTCAGCCTATCACATCACCTAAATGTATTTTCCAAAATGCCTCAAACATGCCTTCTCAAATTGCAAAGGCTTTAAACCAGTAGATAAGGTATGAAAGATATAGTGTGGAGTCTATGACCTCTTGTTTGTGAGTAATAATAGTGGTAAATTACCAAACTCGTACATAGAGATTCAAATCAGAGTACACATAATAAGTAAACTAAAAAGTCATTATATAATAAAGTGAATGCAGAATAAATCCATAGAGTCTCAAAACCTTGAAAACCATACAATAGTCGGTTTCCCCATTAGAATACAACATATAAATTAAATTTATAAATTAAAAATAAATATAACAGCATCGAAAACAAAAAATAGACCAATACCCATACCCGGTCTTCACATTGCTCGAGCTGTACCTGCCCGATACTGAGAGTGCACATGAGTGGCTCTTCTTGATCCAGAAACACTAAACATTGACCATATCCATCAAATAAACGTTTCTCCAACATGAAAACATAAATAGTCTGTAAAAATACTGAGGTGAATGTACAGGGAGTCAGAAATGAATCTTAATAGCTCACCCCAATGATGAACTTATAAAAATGCTTCCATAATAAGTTCATGCACACATGATATGCCCAGCTAGCTAAAAAGTAATATTAAAACAGGTAAAGAAACCAAATGCACTAAATAAATGGAAAAGTTGAAACAACAAATTTCATGTTCTCGTTTGATAACCAAGGTAAATCTACCTTCACTCAGTCCCCTTTCAGAGGATTTATAGCATCTGGCTCACCCCTTTAACAGGAAAATTTGGGTGTCCACCATATCTACACAAGATATTCATGATGTGTAAGAGATGATTCTCTAATTTAATACCTCATGAAATAACCTTATGCATCTAAATGAACATCACATATCTAATGGTCTCTAGGATTCCAATGGCATGATCCGAACTGGTGATAGAACCTCCCTTTCACACATTATAGATTTGTGATATGCTGGATGACCTACATAACAACTTGAGATCCACCATAGACCTTTTAGGTAAACCAAATTATAGGATCTAACCAAATGGACATGGAAGATGAAGTGTAAAAGGATCAATAAACAAAAACCAGTGTGTCACAACATCCACTAATAATATACCCTATATCCAGGGTGCACATTCAATCAAGAAGAGATGCCCTCATCTAGATCGTCTATTTATTCCACAATCACATCTAACCACCACCAAACAAGGGAGGAGAGAACAAAAAAATATATTAATGATGATTTGAAATCCAATATATCGGAAGGGTCTCCTACTCAATCCAATGTACTGAGCATAAACTACTTCCTATTCCATGGCCAAATGCCAATAGAACATGGGATGATCCAACCTTGAATCCATTATCCATATAGACGAACTAAGACCATCGATAATATCTTAGCCAAAATAGAATGAGGGCTCTCTCCTTACCCTATATCTCAACATCGAAACAAAATATCCACCATGGGCTCTCCATGAACTAACTTAGGGTCAAACAAAAAATGAGGCTCCATGGTCTAGGGTCTAGAACATAAAGTGACATCCAACTAGGAACTCCCATGTTGTAGCTAATATCTCAGGCCACACCAGCAGAAACATCATCAACTGGACAAAAGGACTTATAAAGGTAAGGACACTGTGTGAGGGGTTTTTCTTGCTCATCAAATATCACAGAACATGCCCAGTGAAAAAACACCTCAATGGAACCTTAGTGACCTCACATTGTTCCTCGATCAACAACATTCCAAAAGGGAATCTATAGGCATAAGAATAACAAATGGGGAATTCACAATAGTTCTTATCAAAGCCACAAAAAAATGGACCTAAAAATGAGATCCTCAGTACAGTAAAACCTATGGGAATTTCCCATGAAAGGGAAACCTCAATTTGACTTTCCATAAAATTTCTCATCAATTCATACCAACTCACCTGTAGGGGAATTCAAACAACACCATGCCACTTATTCCTCTTCAACAACAAAATATTACAAACAATGATCACTTGATTAGTAAAAGAAAAACTATCGAATCCTTTTGAGTCCCTCAGACTCATATCTCAAACTCAGGTGCACCCATCCATAACTGCCATCCCTTGGAATTAACCTAGGTCAAAGGCTCTAACAGATTTGATCTATATCATTGGTGATAAAACATAATAGGTATAACCTTAATCAACTAGTCCTTGATTCAAATGAAAACTATAATCTCCTAATAAATATTTCATGATCGCATCATCTAGAATATTTCCGAAATAACCCCATATAGATCACTCTAGAACACTCAATCTTGACCAATCACTAAGCTCATAGTGCTCACCCAGGATTTTCAAATCACACCTAACCAATATGTGGATTCTAAAATAGAACCTCAAGGAAATACTTGTAAAACCCCTCTCAGTTAAAAACACCACATATATGGCCTCTAAATATTGAATTTATTCCACCATTATAATATATGTTTAAAAAATGATAGAGTGGACTACTCATAAGTCCAATTATGACGTAAAATAATAAAACACCTAGAACCCCCCAAGAAAGAAATAGTAAACAACATTTACTTCTGATTATATGGTGTTTATTCCAAAATCTACACCATCACATGTTCTTCTACATGGATAGAGCCAACATTGCATCTACCTATGTACTATTACATGTCCAGGATGTACATAGGGTATACTAGTGTTCTTATATATGACCTAGGTGTACATGGGGATTTCCAATGTACTTATGCATGAATGAGTAACCCTCACATAGAGTCTCTTCCAATGATCATGACCAAAGGTCCATGTCCCACTATACGTCTTGTACTTAGAGTACACAACATATTCATCCCAAAAAATCGTTCTGACTAAGTACTTTTCTAAATTACTTGATACATGGACTATTACCACTACATGGTGTGTACATTAAGTAAAAAAATATACTTATAAATAATTGAACATCCCCAAATAGTATGAAAAAACATTTTGTGTTCATATAACCACATGATGTATACATGGGTTTCCCCAAATGGGAATCCCAAAAAACCAGTCTGAAATGTATGTTTCTTCCCTGAAATCCATATATAGACACCAACAGGGTCCGAAAAAACCCATAACATTCTTTATAAACATAAAACAACTATGATATATGAATTTATTGAAAAAAATTGAATGATCCTACCAACAGAATGAAATGTTCAAGTCATTGATCAGACATTATATTCATTACTACCGCATGATGAACTGGAAAGTCACATCCTCTGTGGTGATACCTCATTATCTCCCATTCCCTATCTTATGTCACCATAACACTATCTTCCAAATGGAAACGAGAAGGGGGATCCACATACTTAACAAGCCAAAGGAGGAAGGGAGAAATAAATGGAGAAAAGAGAAAAACATGAATGAAGAAAAAGAAAAAGAAAAGATATGGTGCTTGGACCCTACCACGGTGCCCGATATAAGGTTATTCCATGCATGGAATAAACCACCCATTATTGACTCATCCATGGATAAAATGTCTCAATACAACACCCAATTTAAAATATAATATTTAACAAACTTTCATGAATAAATTATTATTTATTTAATTTAATATTTAATATTCAATGAAAATTCAAACAACTCATATTTCAACCAAAATGTAATATTAGGGTAAACATAATATTCTGGGACCAATTGAGTGCTCAATAGAATTATCTAAGATCATATTTTAGGGGAAATTTCCATTTTTACATTGAAACACTCTTGGGAGAGAAAAGGCCCCAATTTTTCCTAATATTCTAAAACCATGATGATTCAGGTTGTCAAATTTTTTCCTCAATTTGGATTCCTATAAGATTCCCAAAAGTCGTATACAATAACAATTTATATAAATAAAAACATTCCACTTGATATTAAACACATCTAAAGTTTTTCTTTGATTCTTGATTGAGAAATAACTATTCTTCTAGGGGGCCTTATTACCACATGAAAATAGATGGTATCCATCACCCTTTCTTACCCCATAATCTACCACTCTTTAGAAGGGTACTATGATGGTGTTTTTGACAACCTGTTATTTTTAGATATCTTTTCCATGAATTCATAATATTCACCAAAATAACCTAAGGATTTATGTGATTCATATCCTTATAATCCTAGAAAATCATTTTATAGAGATCTGGGATAACATTCATTATTTTTTATGATAAAATTAACAATAATATTTGAGAATATTTGATGTTATGAAGCATGTTTGAAGTCTTTTCATAACACCATGGGTAGCTAGAAACCCAAGATTTATAGACACACAATGTAAACAATAATATTTAAAATATGAGGCCCTTTCATTGAACCCTCTCTATGATTTCATATTTATAGTTCCATGGAGATCTCATAGCACTCCTATCAAGCTCCCTCTTAATAAGTATCATCGATATGTGATAAAATCTCATATGCACCCATATATTTCTATAGCTTCTAGAGAACACTAGAAAAGGATGGCTGCATATAGAATTAGGCATCTAAGGAATCATCCACATGATTATAGAGGAGATAATTCCCATAATAACTATCCTCCTTATAAATATTGAATAAAATGAGGGAATCCATCATGTATAACTTCCCCTCCAAGTATAGTACAATTTTAGAGCTCCTGTACCACTCCTAGATCTTTACAAAAATGAAAATATTTTCCTTATCTCAAATAAATCAGAGTAATTACATGGGTGATAAACATTAAATTTTCCATAACAAATATAATCATGTATTTTTTTTAAATTATTTGATTACTAGGTGTGATGTAAATTCTTTTATTTTATCAGTCTCCCACTATTTTATCAAATCCAAGATCTCTCACCATTTTTTTCAGAATATCTTTTCACATAGACATTCAAGTGTAAAGGAACTATATTTTTCTTATCAAAAACAGGAAAAAGGCTTAGTAAAGTACTTGGAGGGATTTAGATAGGTATTCTTATCAACTACTAACTCTATGATTCCCAATAAATTTAGTGAACTCTATATTCCTGACACCCTATCTCAGATTTTCTCAACACTTCCCTCCAATATACATCAATCCCAGAAAGGGATACTTCCCTTTATGTCATCTTGGTTAAATCTACCCAAAACCAGAATTATTACTCAATTTTAAATGATATATTAATTGCATGGTCTAGATTTGTACTTTGATCTACTTCAGAATTCTAAAGGTAGTAATGGAAGGCGTGTATGATTTAATATTTCCATGGAATATTGTTTTAGAATTTGTGTTTATTTTCTTATTTTATCCTTTATCTACCTTATTAATATTATATGGATTTTATATAATTAATTTACAATGCCATGAAAAAATATTTACAAAAAAAACCCTTTTGTTATATTCTATCGGGGAAACCATATTATTTTATCAATGTGGTCATGTTTATTTAACAAACATACACCAATATATAAATAAATAACCACACATAAGGAATAGTAAAATTGGTTTCATAGTCATGAGATTCAACAATTTGTTGTTCTATTGGGAGGATAGTTGATAAATAATTTACCATATTTGATTAATTTAATAAGATTAGGATGGATCGAGTTGTAGCATTTTAGCTATTTTCTGTGTATCTCTATTGTTGGTTTCACCTAGGCTCAGTTTGGAATCATATCCTCCAATTAGTGAACTCCCCCTTTTATATGTATTTTTAACCACATGAATGTCAGGGGAAATGGGGGTATAGATTACATAATATATAAAATATACTCATAGTTATAACAAAATAAGGAGGACATTATGATTCATAGATATTCATATTTTACTTAATAATGTCACTTATCAGAAACCCATGCAAAAACAATCCATTTCAACTAACATGTATATTTGTTGGTCCATGTTATTTATCATCCAAACATGTTATGACATCACATTAATAAAAGTTATCATTCATTTAAAGCCTCATTAAAAATTGAGATATAATTGTATTAAATTAATAATTAATTATCTTATTAATTTGACTGATTCTTTATCTTAATTATTAATCTAAATAGTGTCTGGAGATACATTTGATTCCAATCCAAAATTATTTTAAAACGATTAAAAAATAATTTTTATTTAAAATTTATTATATATATATATGGTGTGTACTTATCGAGATCATGATGATTACTTCTCTTAGTATTGATTAAATTCTATCATGAATTTAATAAGAAACATGACATGTACTAGAGGGAACACAATGTGATCCATTTTTCTTATGCTCGTGTACAATGTACTATTAATGCATGTATTTCTACATGACCTCTCACTATATTATATGATGTGTAATACTCAAAGAGTGTAAATATGATTATTATTATGAAGTGTATGATGTGAACAACCAAAATACATGTAGTTTAATTAAAAAATGATAGAGAATAATTATGAATTTATTTTTTATCTGAAATGTTGATAAATACTTGACATATACGTAGAGAAAATTAATACTTATCAGTCAACATGTATAACTTTCTAAATGTTGTGTACTTTGTTTTTAACTCTTAATTACAAGTGTTAAGTTCAACTAACTTATGGTCTTAGAATGTATGTGTTTGATAAGGAATGATTTACATGACATGTACATTGGCTACATGATGTGTAATTATTTTTTAGATATCGTCACTACATGCCTTGGGACTCAGCATGAAATTTTCATGGATATTTTACTGTCAATGGTATATAAAATAGAATAAATACCATATAATTACTTCTAGACTATGCCTCATAGTTTTATTTCAATACATGAAATGTAATAATATATAACACCTACATTGTCTACATTCTTTTACCGCACACCATGTGAGACTACATGACATGTAGTCCAACAACATCAGAAGTAATTAGGTCTAGTCATTTTCCAAGTAGAAGTCCTTATGTTGTATATAGTAATACATTTTGTGTAATGGAATCCACATGATGCATTTCGATTTAAAAAATCACATCCTTGTGTATTAATCAGGACTACAAAATGTATAATTTCAGTTACATACCATTTAATCACATCGAATTGCTAGAATTTCTAACACCTCTAATTGGTATCATCACATGTTCTTCACCTATTAATGGAATGTTCATGCTAATATGAATTTGAAAAAAAATTATATCAATATAATGAATTAATAATGAAAAATAAAATGAAAAGTATATAAACAATTATGATAATAACTAATTTAGATTATATAATTATAATTTCAAATGTGGCCATTTTGATGCCACATGAATATCCGGATGTTGTAGAAGTTAGTTGATCCCATTCCCAATGACGAATATTCATTACATCCAATGTATATTATCTAATAAAATGACAAAGTGTCATAATTTATAAAGAATATATCCTATGAGACAATATGTAATATTCTCAGAACATTATTGAGGATCGTCTTCACATTAATTTTAAAATTAATTTATAACAAGAATTTCTTTCGTATTGATATTCTTTACTCAATATAGATGTTCTTCATTTGAAAAATGGTTTTAGTTAAAGAATATTTTAAAAAGAGGATCCAATTTAGAATCCCTATTACAGTAATCAAAACATGCTCCATAATCATATAAATTGGTTCACATATATTTTTGTAGTAGTGTGATGGTATCAGTCATCATGCATCTTTCCAGCTGATCACAACTAGTATTCCTTCAGTATTGATTGTCAAGTATCTTTATCTATAGATCATCATAAATAGTATATGGGTGATCCCTTCTATTGTTATTGAGAGATTCCCTATAGATATTCTTTACAGAGATAATTTGGTAGGATGTGACATGTTGCACATAACCACCCACATAAAATGATATAACATGAACATATTTTGACCTATGATTTATCATTGTTAAATTCAAAAATTCCCACAATCAAATATTAAACTCAACATGTTATCCATGTCATTAATATAAAATATTTTTTTTTTTTTTTTGTTTTTTATTTGAACACAACACTCCCAGGTGAGGATTAGATCTTAAAGACTCCAACCAACACCACACTAACCCATTCCACCCCATCCACCCATGTCAAAAATAATGATGATGATAATAATAATATTATTATTATTATTATGGAATGTTTGGACCTATGCATTATAAATTTCATTTTATCATCAGATACATTACATAGTTATTCTAACATTTTTATTGTATTTTTTGAAACCTCAAATAAGTACAGTATATTCAATAAATATATAAATATTATATATACAGTCTTGTGAATAACTAATTATTCTATTATTTAATAACCAAATAAAAAATATGAATTTATTCACTTAAGAATTATTAATAAAAAATAAATTAACATTATATTGACGATCCTACAAATAAATATTCATTTAATATTAAGATAAAAAATTTGTGATTAGAAAAGAATGAATAAATAATATTCCTTAGTTTCGAAAAAATCATCTATTCCAACTCTAAAATTAAAATAAAATTAAACTAATATCATGGATACAGTTTTTGTCTAACCTTTAGACCACATTCTCAATGGCATTAGAAAGACTTGTCTGAAGTATAATATTGGCATCAAGATAAATGTTAAGGCTCCCATAGATAATGATTTTAATTTCACAATACATAAAACACATATAAACACTCACTTTGTAATAAAATCCCTTTTCCTCAATATGTGCAATCAAGCAGGTTGATGACATCATGTAATCAACATATATCTTCAATTTATATTTTTCAATAATAAGAAAGAAATACTTATTGATGTCAAACCATGGCTATATATTGAAATATGATAGTTTTATTTCAATCAACGGGCCATAGATATCACTTTTCTTATAATATAAGGGATAAATCATTTCTCAACTTATTCATTAATTCATTTCACTCGTAACACCCCCAGTGTACCCTACCTCTATATTACTATATATCATCACATTTTTTTAATATAAATCAATGTAAATGAATACTAGTATGCATTATTAATAAATTTTACATCAAAGGATCCTTTCACATATTAACATATAGTAATATCCAAAGACCCAAAAAAGATGTTTAATTCCTATAAATGAGTCTTTTATCATAATATCGCATAGGGGAGATTATTGAGTTCATGTTTCATGAGAATTAATCTCATACACCAAATGTTATTAAGCACCTGACACTCAACATACTATGTTTCATGTCATAGAATGTTATCTTGATCATAAAACTAATATTTTGGTATATGTCACAACACTTGAAGGATATAATCAAACCAATGATGTAAAACGTCCTTTTATACATTAATATGGAAATATAAAGTTAAAAGTACTTGTTTATAGAGAACTAACTCAAACCTAGACTATTTGGAGTAGTGCATTTATATATGACCTAAATTTCTTACTTGAGAGATAGATTTATGTTATAGTCCCCAACCTGTGGTTCATTATCCATAATCTCATTCTAGGATAAAAAAGCACCCTATTTCTAAAAATTTTGTCATACTATTTGGGCCTTAGTAATTGAAAATGGTATTTCCATGTGATAGCTCACCACATGAATGATATTATTAAATAATTCCCATGTACAAGTGAAAAATATGTGTTTAGGGTACATTTGAGAACACTATATATATGATTCATATTATAATAGGATATATAGTAATTCTTGGGTCACTTATACAAAACCTAGTAAAAAGTATCCTTCCCATCTATTCCTCAACACTCTCTTATAGTATAGTTCTATTAATTATTTTAGGGGTTCCTCTAATGTCCCTACACTCAGTTAAAACCATCATATATCAATAACCACATATAACATGATTCTTTATTTTATTGGATGCATAGTAATTACATAATATCCTATCGTAGTCCCAATTATAAATTTCCATTCCATATAATAGACATTTTTACCAAAATGTTTTGACATGGCCCCTTATCGCCTTGTTAGGGTACTCATTAATCACATTCCATATTATCATGTAGTTGAGCCATATCTATCAAAAAAACATCAAGGAACCTAAATTTTTCCAATTTCTATAACCATAAACCATGAAAAATTATTTGGTCAAAACTATACGGGGTTAGACTATGTGCACCATGTTCAACCTAAGGTATATTATATTGGTGGTGGGTTTATCATTCACATCAGTTCAATTATACCTATACTAATTGATTTTTAACATCACTTTTACTATAATATCTTTGTATTTAAACATCTTCCACCATTGGTATTAGTATTATGATCTTAAAATAAATGCATGTATCCCCCCCTTCAAGACTGCGAACCAGAATGTGAAATGTAACTCACATCTTATTATTCCTTCCTTGTTTCTAGATAGAAAACCTCATTTTGGTAGAATATGAATGAAATAAAACTTCATACACATTTGGTTTAATATTTATGACCTTCAATGTCTTTCACCTGAATATGGTAAAAATTAAAATATCATATTCTTCCAATTAATGCGACTCAAAAGATTTTTAGGTTAATAACTAATAAAGGTAGCCATTGAAAAATCAAGTCCCTACTTGTTAATGAATTTCGTTTCTTGATTGGGAAAAATATAGCGCCCCAATGGAAAAAAGGAATAAAATATTGAAGGTTCCACCAGTTATCCCTCTAAAAATTTAATATATTCCCATTGGAATATCTTATATAGGAAAAAAATAAAAAACCCCTCCTTAATCTTTTAACGTGAATTGAAATTATGTGATGGGTACATAATCATTAATAAAAATTACACATATTTATATTAACCATGTACTCCCTTTCATATGATCACATACTCTGAAAATTTTATATTATATCCCTTTTCATAGAGAATGTGTTCAATATATGATGACATTCTCATCAGGGTAATCAAACCCTACTATAATATATTTTCCTTCATGAAACCTGCTTTATTCCATCGATAATGAATCATTATCAATTTGAAAATCGTAAGTCAATATTATATAATTGTAAAAGTCAAAATCCTTATCTTTATATTCCCCTCTTTGAAGCCTTTATCATTGAGCTGAGAGTTTCTTCTTAGAATCCAAAAAAACATGAATGTATTATCTCAGTTCCCACTTTCATAGTAATTGGAAACTATTTTATGATCTTATATTAGTTGAACCTCATTTTTATGGTGAATAAATTCATTTCCTGTGAGTCTCTAATTAACACATAGGGAATATTTTTTGTCCTATAAAAAAGGGTAATCATAACCCCATGTGCTACATGTAAATGTTGTGAACAAGGTCTTACCATTACAAATATTTAACATATTCCCACCAATAATTATCTCTAATTGACTCATAACTTTTTATGTTATGTTTTACCCTTTCTATAACCCAACTATTAAGAGTGGTTTGAAATAAAATCAATATGAATCATTTTTTCATCATATCCATTAGTAAAGAATGATTTGACCATCATACTTATGTACCCTTTCATAGTTAGGAATAAATTTTGTATAAAGAAAACAAATACCATGTGTGGATATTCTTCATTTCATAAAACAAATACCTTATGTTGAGATAATCCTTTTGGAATCTGAAATTCATTTTATCGAGATAATCCCCTTGGTAACCCCAAACTATTGAGTTGGTAATTGTATGATTTTAAATTCCCATTGGGTACATGGTCCTTGTTGAATGAACCTAAATCTGTTGATAGATAAGTCCATATGGTATGTCCTTAATCATATTAGAGTGTTATATTCTATATGAAATTACTATATTACTTGCATGCCTAATCTATGTAAGAGTTCCTAGTGTATGGGTTTACTAGTTCACATTGGGTCATCTCTAATATCCCTACACACTGATGAGAACATTGTATTTTCACCTATGCATGATCTAGATCTATGTAGAGACTTCTATAAAGAGCTATGTGAAGCTTGATTATTATTCTATTTGGATACATAGTTCCATCCATGTCATTTATCTCAGCCTCATCTACAAATTTAACTTTCATATAAACTCACATAGTCTATTGTATACAAATTCACATAGTTTCTTCTATATTTTCCATACATTGGACTATTATATATATAATACTAGATATTCTATCATGGGTACATCCATGAAGATTATTCTGATTCATATCTTTTATCATAATGAAAACTACCCTTCAAAGAACTATGAATAGCATGATTCAGACCCTTCTATGATATATAGTGATGTATAGACCATCCATAATAGACCCATATATAAACATTTTCACATTCAAATCACAATCCATCCTAGTGTTTTCACATTTATATTATCCACATTTAATCATCCCGTGGACATTAATTTGGATGGAACCATTTATTTTTTTATATTTACACTAAGACCTCATCGACATCATGTTTCATTTCTTCTTTCACAAGAATAATCATAAAAGTCAATAATGTTTCTCTGACACATGATCTAGATCTATGAAAAGACCTTTCAAGAATGATATGGTACATAATTGCAATTATTTATTGATAAATAGTGATGTATAAATATCTCACATCATAACTAGATATATCCATTTCCATACCATTATCCCAAAAATCCTAACTCCTAGGCACCATAATTCATGTCAGATTTTCCAAAATTAACCTTATGTTTTGTTGAGAAGTTTCCATAGTAATTTTGAGAACTATATGTGGATTTAATCGTAGTATATTTTGATAAATAGCGAGACCTTGATGTCACGACCTAGGTATAGTCACAGATCCCACCAACTTCAATCCACCTCTCCATATTAGTGTTTAGTCCCTATCATTCACATTGTATTCTTCAAGGGCCCACAATAGGAATCCATTTTCATTTCCCCATCACATGAAATAGATCCATGTACATATATTTCAAAATTAAAATGTGTGTATTGATTCTTTTTATTAAGTGATATGTAGTGACATATGGGCCATCTATCTTGGGGATAACTATATATATATATTCATATTCATTTCCCTCAATTCCATAAAATCCTAAAACATGGGCAGTGCTTGACTAGAGTCTTCCAATCACCTTTTTAATATCAACTTCCCATATTACACACATATTGTGACATAAGTAATTAAATCACCACAAACCATTATTGGTGATTGGTAATAAGTATAATTGATTCAAAAAATATCCCTCTACTTAGTGAAATCATATACACTACATATTCAACCCACATGTTTCTAACTATAGGAATGGTTTTACTAAAGGTAAAGATCCTATTACCCCATGATTCCTGAACAATACTACCATGGAACACATCATTAAAATTTAGTTAGTGGAATACCTCATCATTTTGTTCCATTTCATTTCATATGGATTTAAATATATCAAGAAATTAATTACATAATTACTATTATTTACTCAAAGGTGTTGAAGAACTCTTATCACCCATGCCACATTTGGATTTTCAAACCCATTAAACATTGGTCCAAGCACTATGTGAAGGTTTCAGGTGTAGCAGAAGACAATCATTCCTATACCCAATGATGCATTTTTCATCATATCTATTGAATAATGACTAAAAATGATATTTTGAATCATCATACATACGGAATATATTTAATAATAAATGACCAAGAAATCCCAAAATGAAGGATATGGTCTTTCACATTAAATTTATAATTTATATAATAATTATAATTGCATTAATATTAATATTCCTTCTTTAATAGCGATGATTATCATTCAAATCCCATTCGAGTTGTACCATAATTTTACCAAGAGGATGTAAAATATAATTCCTTTATCGGTGATTCACATGTGCTCTATTATTTTGGAATGTAAATCATGATTCCTCAGTTCCAAGAATAGATGTATTGATGATCTTTTATCATCCACAGTTATTGAAACTTGTGTTCCTTCATCTTTAAAATTTATGTATCTAATTCTGGAATTTATGATAGGTAGGAAGAAGATAAATTCTCTCATTCATGAAAGAAAACATTAGAGGAGTTATTTGTGGAGATATTTCTATGGTAAAAAGAAAAATTGTGCAAAACCATAGTAATGAATAAGGATATATCATGAATATATAAATCTATAGGGTTTAATATATTTAATTTCATAAAAGTACATAAAAAATTATTAATACTAATATATTACACATGTCAATAATATTAAAATTTTCATTGTCTCCATGGTATGTTCTAAACCATGCATTATCAATATCATTTTTTCATAAGATCCTTAATTTGGTCTGTCTATCCTTTCTTTTTTATCAACCCTATAATAAATTTTTTTATGTAAATATTTTCCATTAAATAAATAAATATAGTATAATATTCTTGATCTTGAATGAATGAATATTAATTCTAAAAAATATTATATTCATTATCTTGAGAAAAATATTCATATTAATATCTGCATGAATGAAAAAAAATTATATAAATAAATATTATTTATTACATTGAGAATAAATAATAAGTGATAAATAATTAATATATTCAATGGTCTTGAGAATATATATTTAGTTAACACTAAACTCAAAAATATATTATAAATTAAAAATAACCCCTAATTGAATATTTTTTATCAGTAAAATCCCAAATAAATATTATTCCGTGGTCTTATAAATATTATTTTTCGAATTTTTAAATTTAAAATAAATTTAAGTGATATCATATATACACTTTCTGTACAACCCGCTCGACCACTTTATTAGTGTAATTAGGCAATCTTACCTAATGTATATTATTAGTGTAAAACAGTACATCATGGCACCCATATGAATAGAAGTTATCTCGCTACAACAACAACCATATATGAATTCTCACATATTGCAATATAATCCTTTTTTACCGATATCAAATAAAAAAATCATAAAAACTACATCATCCATTATACGTTATATATCTTTCTTTTTCTTCTCAAAATGAACTATTCAGTCACCTTGTCCATGGATTTTAGTTTAATTGTTAAATATAAATCAATGGGCCTAAGATATCATTTTTTGATCATGGAAAGGAAAAATAATTTCAATATTTATTCACTAAGGTCATATCACTCATAAAAAACATAAAACACCCAAATTTACGATAATAATAGGTTTAAATAGTTATGGGAAATACATCAATGTACTAATCTCATGATATTAATTAATAAAAATATTAAAATCTAAGGATTATTGCTGACATTCATAAAAAAATAAAGGCTAATGACAAAAAACATATGGAATTGTGAATAGAGGGTATATCTTTATAATTTCCCATCATAGAGATTACGAAGTTTGATCTTCATGAGATGATGTATTGTCCACATATCAGTATCAATAACATGACAAGCAAACAAACAATAATTCTAATAACAGAATTCCAATATAATATAAGGATAATATTTATGAATACGTCATATCAATTCATAGATCTTATCATAATTGGTAACTAAAATTAAATTTTGACATAAAATATACCTTAAAAGATTATTGAATAAATTTTTCACAAAATAATCAATCATCATGTGATAAGATATGTTTATTTATATGGTAATAAAAAGTATAAAGTAATTGGTTCCTGGGTACCAACTACAATAGACTACCATATAGAATATGTCCAATTGGAAATGAACTTTGGTCTATTATCTCTCACATGATACATAGTCTTTTAATTAAACATTTATCTATTAGATAATTATATCATGTTCTCCTCCATTAAAACTCTTCTTATTGTGACCTCACTATTCAAAGAAAAATACATCACGAGATAATATTTCCAACGTATGTGTGTTTTCCCTTGATGTGAACATAGATCCATTGAATGCTCCACCACTATATTATTATCGAAATACAATGTTATACGATCTCTATTTCTAAGAATAAAAATAATCTCTTGAACATACTAACATATACCCACTACTTTCTTATCTACATTAGAAGTAACAAAATAATTAGACACTATTTTAGAGTTTGTGACCACTAGATACATTATGTTATTTCAGTTCACAACCCCTATATTAAAGTAGAATAAATTTACCAATTGTTATTTCATATCATTATAATCTATTTGGAAAATATTATTTTTATAACCCATGATACCTATATACTGAGGTCCTCTATAAACTATAAAAATATCATGATCACAACTTAGGTACTCTGGGATAGTATTTATTTCCATCCATTGATAGTCTCTTAGGTCCAATTGATATCCATCTACCTTTCTCATCGTATAGGAAACATCAGGCCTATTACATATCATGACAACCCTGGATGATCCTACCACTGATGCATATGTAATATTTTTCATCCTATATCCCTCCTATTATGTCCAAGGATACATTTTTTAGAGATTTGTACACCATATGTAATTGAGAAAAATCCCCTCTTGAATTTCTATAAACTAGATCTCTTCAGGAACGTGTCAATAAATGTTCCTTGAATAATTATTAGTACCTATTAAATCTATTACAATAGATCATGGTCCTAATAATTAATGTTTCTTTAATTAAATCCTTCATGGAGAAGCCTATGTTAAACCATGTATTAATGTATTGTATGACTGGTGTCTCATTAAAAATTTGTAATATTTCAAAAACCTATATTATAATGAAAACAACCACACTCTTAAGATATTTTATATAGACACAAAGATCAAATTTTTTGTTAAGGAAAAAAAATTACCTTATGGATTCGTTAAAGAAAATGTTGAATGTTCCGGATTCTTTTTTCAAACCATATATAGATATCTACAGCATTCATAACTTATTATTATTTTTTGGAGCCACATCCCCTTATGGATTTGTCTTAGAGATATCTTCTTGGAGGTTACCATTAAAGAATATTATTTTGACATCCGTTTACACAACCTCATAAACATGGTAGTCGATTTTGAAATGTACAAATATGATGGATATCAAAACAAGAACTGGTGAAACTGTTTCATCATTAAAAATAAATTGATTCTATTTGTACCCTTTCACAAAAAATTTACATTTACATGTACTAAATATTCCTTTCATGTCTGGTTTAATCTTGAATACCCATTTGTAACCAAAATGGTTCAATCCACAGGAGGTTCTACCAAAATGTAATAATTTTTTATATATGGAATCTATTTCAAAATTCATTTAATATTTCCATTTTAAATATTATAATCCACTCACTACTTTAATTTAAGATATTGGTTCATTATTATCAACTAATAATGAGACCCCATCCTAAATAACTTGAAATCCATATATCATTGGTGATCTATCAAATATAGTACTCCAAGACGACATGTGTCCTTAGATCATCTTCTTCTATAAGGCTAAGTGGAATCTATTCTTATTCCATATCTTTTATATACTGGGACATGACTTCATCAATTTATATCTTTTTCCAACAATAATGTTTAGATATCTAATCCATCTCAAGAATGGTGGGACATCTGTTAACCAGAATTTTTTAATTTGAGCGATTGTATATGTAATTTCCATTAGTTTTCTGAGGATATTCTAGGAATATATACTTAATTCATCAAGTTGAATGTTCATTAACAGATATATCTTTAATAAATACATTACAACCCCACACTCAAATATGTGACACGTAAGACTTACTCCCCCACATAATATCATATGTAAATCTATATGTTGATTTAGTTAGAACCTTGTTTAGTGTGTGAAATACTATCTTTAATGCATATCCACATAGGGATAATGGAATACATTCATGACTCATAATTGATCTCAACATTTCAAATAATTTTTTGTTCCTATGTTCACTTACACCATTCCATTGGGGTGTATAATGTGGAGTTAGTTGGGATAGTATCCCAAAAACTCATAGATAATCAATAAAATCATTGTTAAGATATTATATACCATGGTATGAGAAGAGTTTCACTATATATTTACTAATATTATTCTCAACTTCAACCTTTCATTGATTTAATATCTCAATGGAATCTAACTTAATCCCCATTAAGAAGACATATCCATATCTAATAAATTCATTAGTAAATGTAAGGAAGAATGAGAATCCTCCCCATGATTCAATGTGAAATGTTTCACGTACATCTGTATGATCTAGTTCAAGATACCTTATATCTATTAAACCACTTCCAAAAAATGGAGCATGGGTCATTTTTTCTTTCAAACAAGCATGACATATGCTGAGTCGTATTAGTCAAATTGAATCTCATTATCGAACTTGGTATAGATTTTGCAAACACATTTTTATTCACAGCATGGAACAACATCCAATATTATCAATTGAAAATCCCTCCTTATAATTATTATATAGAGTATATATCACATAAAATCACCTAGAGAACACAATATAAACATTATTAATGAAAAATGAATAAAATAAAAGGTATTTCAAGTATTTAAATTACCAATACCAAAGAAAAAGTAAGTTAACCCATGGAATTGTAACATGATTATTGGGAATAGTAATATGGAAAATATAATAGTAACCTATCCTATGTATTTATAAATAAATTTTAGGTATCTTATGAATGAAAATAAGATATATTTATTTCACGGTATTTGTAAATAAAACTTTTAGAAATGATAAATTAAGTGATAATATTTTTGTATGTTATAAATATTTAATTTCAATATTATAATAAATGTAATTATTCAAAAGGAAATTAATTTTCATAATATGAACTTAAAAATTAATATTATTTGTCTTATGATTATTATATAGTTTTATGAGACCTTAGGTAACTTTTTAATGTGTTTTAAAATCAATTATAATATTAAAATCTATTATTTTTGAATAAATCAGGATTTTAATTGAAAATTAAATTTACCCCATTTAGAGAATTATTTTCATAAAATGTAGTTCATTTTTGATTTCTACAGGATAAAAAATAGTTAGTATGAATTTTTGGAATTTTTCTAAATTAGTTGCATTTTTGTGAATAGTGAAAAATGGTAATTTACGATATAAGCTAAATAGAAATAATTATTGAGCCATAGATGATTAATAGATTATTTAGGCCCATGATATTAAAATATCCTTCATTATTTTGATATATATATATAGTGATAATGTTCAAACTATTCATTGTATTGAACCAAAATAATAAATTAATGGATAAAATAATCAAAAAACACCTCTCTCCTCCCCTTTAAATACAACCCCTAACCGCCTCTTCTGTTCACACCTTCCATGAATTGATGCTTTTTGAATTTCTTGGAAATACACTTCCCGATCCCATACCCCATGTCTAAGAGCCTTCTTGTCTCAAGAAAATTCAAAATCCAATTTCCCCAAGTAGGTTCTCAAAGAGAATAAGTTCAAGGGGTAAAATCCTCTTCCATTTTCTTTTAACTTATTTTCACGTTCTTTTCTAATTCTATATTCACATCCCCTTATCTAAGTGAAATGGTAAATGAATTACCTTATATATAATATAATTATGACATGTTTTATTAAATAATATATCATCATACCTCTTGTCATATCCCTTATATTCTAAAATTGAAAACGTCATCTATGAGGTGTTGATTTATCAACTTCAAGGACGACATGTTTTTATTTTCTTTTACTACATTCAAGGCTGGTAAAAAAACCTTTTAATGGTTAAAAAAGGTTTTAAAGTGAATTTTATAACTTTTTTATATTCTATAAATATCATGTATACATAATATTTAATAATAAAACAAAATTAGTTCGTTGTGATTGAAAACCTGGAAAAGTGATCTAAATTATTATCATAAACATGTTATCTAATGAATAATCCTTATATATAATAAAATATAATATATGAGACCAAATAAACTTCTATAAGTTCAGTAATAACATATAATTTTAATTCTATATAATTATCCCCATTTTACATGATCTTACATTCATGTATACAAGTAATTCGATCATGAAAACCAAGAAAACGAACACTCCCAGATGATGAAATTGAACACTAAAACACATGAAATTGACCATAAATGTACTTAATAAAATTATAATAAATCAAATAAATTTATAATAGGTTATATATTTATTAATTACTGAATAAAATTTTATTATATAGGATATTAATGTGACGAAAACATTCAAACCAAAGGTAAGGGGATTCTCTAACTCAATTTGTTTTCTTTGGGTTGTTCTTCTTCAAGTCCAATTTCAGTGGGAATGTTCAATTAATTATATGAAAATATAATTAAATTGATCTTACCTTAACTTTTCTATTTTATTCACGTTTCTAATATGGTTCTATGAAAAACAAAAATAATATCCAAAAGAACACTTCTTTCTAAAAACACATCTTATATTCTCTTGAGACTATTTATTCTTTACTCAAGATTGATGGTTTCTATACAACTATTTGTTTCCATTTCTAGAATAATGGAGTTCTTTCATGAATTTATGATTTATGAAAAGATACCAATTCCATTTAATGGGTTATTTTTGTTTAATATTGATATACATTCTATGTGGATCCCTGATTATTAAAATGTTATGATGTGATGGGTGTGCCTAGAATTATATATCACTCTCATGCATTGGGTTATGTTATGTATCTCATGAGATAATATAAAATATTCATGAACATGATGCTATATTTGTTCACAACTAGGTGTGGTATTTTAACACTTATACATGATGTTTCATTTTATACACAACCACATTTCATGCCTTTTTCCAATTATTCCTCTCATGGTTATGATGATGATCCCGTAATTATTTTATGATGATGATGATTATCCTCAATCATGTTATCTTGATTCATGTTCTTATTTACACTCATAATGGGATTTTCTCTTACCCCTTTTATTGATCCATTTCCTTAGGTGACTACTTATATTAATGCGTACACGAGGGCCACGATGACGCTAGATATAAATGAATCAAATAATATGTATTTTTTATTATATAATAGTTATGTATGGTTTTAATTATCCCAAGACACTAAACCTTTGGATCCTATTTTTTTAACACATTAATTTTTTTAATACTTAAAATGATGTTATAATAATTTATGAAACGTAGGGTCTTTATACATGGCCTAAACAATGATTCCATAATTGGGTGTTATAGGATTCATGTAAACTAGATTCATTATCAATTAATAAAACATAGTTTTCTATTCCAGCACAAAATGAGAATTATTAAGATATTCCATAATATATCATATTAAATATTTTTAAAATTTCCTAATTTTATTCCCAAATTTGAAAATAAAACCATACATATAAAGAGTATATATAAAAATAATGTTTTTCCTAACATTTGTAACATAATATTAAATCATTAAAAACAAGATAAATTTTATTGGAAATGTGTGGGTATAGTCTCTAATATATATTATACTGATTATTATTTTGATGTATACTCATATATCCTCATCACCGCATTAAACACTTCTGAATATATATGGTTTTTATATTTTAATTAAAATGTGATCACCTGAATCTATATATAAAACCCAATTTGTAGAAATAAAAATATTAAACTCAATTAAAAGAATACATGAAGCTTCCCCTTTCTTATTTCCCATAGTACAATTCTTCTTCCATTGGACGATCTTATCACCTAAAAAATAGAGGAGATATATTTCTTTTATTTACCCTTAATTGCTTTTTCATTGTCCTAGATTGTGAGGATGTTATAGAATCAAGGATAGTATTTGGAAAATTTTCATTTATTTTCATATTTTTCACCATAAGTACAAAATAATTCTCCCACTTCATGCCCTTGTTATCCTGACAAAATAATGTCATGAGATCTAGGTGAGAGTTCTCAATGTTTCTCATATTAAAATTCACAAGAAACTATTTATGTTATAGGGTAGTGAAGAAAGTATAATATCTACATACATTGTATCAGGTAACCTAACCTCTAAAATAACTAATTTCTCAATATAAGGGATCTTATTTAATTCCCAAGTTCTATATAGAACACCCTCTCCAATCATTCATGTGAATAGTGCCTTGGAAATCTCATACCGCCCTTTTTTATATCTCATTGGATAAAGATCACATAAAGTATTTATCATGGTTTATACATCCTAGTTTTCGTTTATCCTTTTATCTTCACTGTACATGTATGATATCATAAAATGATAGACATATAATGCATCACCAAGTGGTTATAGGAGAAAAGGAACTCTTCCTCTTGCTCATCCTTAGAAAACAGATTATATATTTGGGGACTCTGACATGTAAATCTTTTATTCATGTCACAGAACAATGTGCAAGAACCTTTACTAGTCATGGATATGACTACACATTGGGAGGTTGCATTATTATATTATAGATCATAGGTATATTAGTTTCAATGAAATTCCCATTTTATATAATAATATAAAATAAAATATTTAATAAATTATATATTAGAAACATTTATGAGATGATATAATTTTTATTTTATTATTAGTTACCCAATATTTTTTTAAATAATATTATCCCTCACCATTGGATTTATACTATATTATCACATGGAAATTATAGAAACATGAATCCATATATCTTTACTCATAAAACTTACTAACGATAGGAAAATTATAAAATGATATTTAGGTAGGTAGTCTTTCCAACTACTGGTATGTAGATCATTGATCAATTGAGTGGACTCCCCACACCCCATCTCCCAACTTGTATTTCCTCAACACTTGCTTTAATATTTTTATTTAATTCAATTTATTTTTTAAATTTAATACAAGTTTGGTTAAGTCAACCCATCATCTTTATTTATATTATGTTATAATTAAAATTTCCTCTGAATCTATAATATCAGTATCTTTAACTTTGGTTCCATAAATATTTATATAATGGAAGGCTTTCTAAATTAATATTACATTGAGTTATTTTTTATTATACATAAATTTCTTTATTTTATCCATAACATGCACTTTTAATATAATATAGATTTTACTTAATTAATCAGGCCTTCATTGAAAAAATAAATTATGCATAAATCCATTTATTTTACATTACCGTTTATGCTTGTTATCATATTTAATCTAGGTGATATTTTTTAATCATTATATAAATGAAATACACATAAATTAATAAATAACCATAAAATATGATAGAAATAAAATAAATTTAGTGACTTTATCATGATCTATCTAGTTAATGATTTATCAAGAAAATGATAAATAAGTATTTCACACTAATGGAATAAAACTTTATGAGCCTATCTTGTATCAGGTAACAATATTCCACCATCAACCTCTGTTTCTTCACGGATGGTTTCACCTCGGTTTGGGTTCTGAAACGTCTACAATTCTTTGAGTAAGATTCTCTACTAGTTCTTACTAACATGTAGGTTAGGTGAACCAAGGATATGGGATGTAAAAAAATAAACAATAGACATGTAGGTCCTATATAATAATTGTGGGAGGGACGAAACATATTCCATCATGTTTTTTTAATAAAACATTATCACATATAAAAAATTATGTTATAATGTCAAGTTAAATAAAAACCCAACATAATCATTGGCCTATTAAACACATGATTAGTCACATACATGAAACAAAATCACAATCACACAATATAGATTTCATTTCAAATTGATCTATTATTTGAGATAAATTCCTCTTGATTTAAGATCAATCATCTTATTAATTAAAAAATTCTTTATCAAAATTATTAATCGAAGAAAACTCAGAGATACATAATATCACCATTGATAGAAAATTTAAATAATTTATATGAATAATTTTATTGAAAATAAACCTTGTACATGGAATGTAATAGAGGAAACATTATGTGTACCCATCCAGTCAAAACTATGTTGTTAGGTCCTTTTTGAATACTATGTACATACATGACATGTAGCATGTATGTTATGGATGATATTAAACGAAATTTAGTTCTTTGTGTTAATTAAATTATAAAACATAACATTTTTGACACATTTCACATGTTTATATATGTGGCATACACTTCTGTTAATGAACACAAAGTACATACCATGTAAAAATACTATACATGGTGTTTAGTTGAATTAAATAACATATAATCAATTAAGAATTTATTATTACATAAAATACTATCACACAATGTGTACACTAGGAATATGCCTTGTAGTTTTATTTTAATTATTTATTTAATTGTATTCAATGTAAATTAGTTACACGGTGTACATACTTACTCCTTGTGTACTCAAAATACTCAGGTATGGGTAAAATTACATGTAGATGCTTCTAAAAACCAAACATCCTTTCTTCTATCCATCATATGATACATTTTTGGACTCTATGTGAAATAAAAATAGATATTTAATGGTTACATGGTGTGTATTGTGGGGTACATGCCATGTAATCAATTCAGGCTCATGTTTCATCATAGCTAGTTATTACACAATGTGTAATAAATACATGAATTGTACTTTAACCACACAATTTCATCACAAACCACATGTGATTACTTGATATGAAATCCAACTAAACCATAGATAATCATGCAAGTTGTGTACCAAATAGAATTTCACTATACATTGTGTAATAAAATAAAACGCATAATAAATTCCACATGGCGATCCATAATTTACATGATCATGTCCATATGTATTTATTGTTATTACATGAAATGTAATTTTAATTACATGAAATGTAATTCTAATTACCTGAAATTTTATTCTAATTACATGATGCGTACTCGGGTGGATTATACAGAATTCACTATAAATATAAATTGAATGCTTATGGGTTCTTCACATGTTCTTGGATTATTATTGGCCATATAATTGTGAAGGGATATTTAATCTCATATTTATGTATTAATAAAAAGAAAATGAGGAAAATTTAACTAAATAATTGTGACAAAAAAATATATTAAATAAATAAAATTATAAATGTCATTGATCTGATACCACTTAAAGGTTCTGGGTGCACCATAATCTAGTTGAACATATTCCCAATGATGGGTTTTCATCATATCATTTTAACAATTCAATGAAAAAGATTATGGATCATTATTTCATGGGAATAATTTCAATATTACTTGATAAAATAATCCCAAAATGAAATAGAAGACCATTTCATAAAAAACTTATAAATAATTTAATAACTTGAATTACCCTTGTTGGAAGATTCCTTCTTTGGTTAATATGTCAATTTTACAAACCCCATTTGAGTTATACCATTACTGTGATGAGAGGATCCAAAAAATAATCCCACTAGTGGTGATCTACACAAGCTCCATAATCTCAGAATAATGATGATGAATCTTCATGTTCTATAATGGATGTATCTACTGTCATGCATCATTACTGTTTATCATTGCTATTGTTCATTCATTATTGAAGATTATATCTTTTGTACTCTTACTATTAACTGGGGGAGGAAGATCAATTCTCACATTCTTATGACAAAACCCATGATAAGTTCTCCGTTGAGGGAATTCTCCAAGAAAGGGAGATTTTGTGCATAACCAACATAATGAAAAATGATATAACACAAATATATATTGTGATAGGGTTTAATATTGATAATTATATAGAGGAATATAGTTAATTTTTAATCCCTACATATTACTTATTTGAATAAAAATAAAAAAATGATAATAGTAATACTTACATGACATGTGTTAACTTATACATTATTAATATCAATTTGTCACATGGATCATAACTTAACTCGTTCGTTCTCCTTTTCATTTATCAAATTTAGAAAAAATATTTATTTAAATACATAATATTCATTCATTACATGTGAAAATAAAATATTCATGGTCTGGAGAATAAATATATTTATTCAAATAATTACTTTTTTCATGGTCTTGTGTATAGTTTTCTTTTAATATTCATGAAACTAAACAAATGTTTCATTTATAATAAATTGTATTTTTTTACTTTCTTAATAAATAACAAGAGGTAAATAAAAAATCTAATTTATGGTATTGAGAGAAAATATTTATTTAACATTCAACAAAAAAAATATATTCTATTTTTAATATAACTAATGATTTAATATTTACACTTTGAAAATATAGAATAAATATTACTCCTCATTGTTGACAATGTTATTTATTCAAATTATAAAATTGAAATAGAATTTAACTGAGATCATAGATACAGATGGGGTGTAACCTTACAGGCCTATATAATAATATCATTAGGATTGATTCACTAAAGTCTATGATTAGTGTCTTGTAACACATCAATTCACTCATAGGGAAATAATGTATATCGCAACAATGAAAACCATATACGAATGTTCACTGTATAATTATTCCACTCTTTTTGATATCTCATGAATTTGGTTTCATACATTGGTAGTAAACCTATATAAATGATGTAAATTAATTTTAAATCTATAAATGAAATCATAAATCACCATGACTAGGGATTTTACATGCATATTTACATTCAAATAAAAGTAATTGAGTTTTCATCTTTTGGTATGGGATTGAAAAAACCGTTTCCTGACATATTCAATAATGTTATCTCTCCCAAGATGAATCTAAAACATATTACATAACATTATTCATAGGATTTCATGTTTTTGTAAAACATATCAAATAATACAACTCATTAAATGAATTAAAAACAACATTTTATTCTAAGGATCATTGCACACATTAATGGAAAAGAATATCCATTGACAAAAAGCATGAGGAATTCATACTTGTAGGTCTAGCCTCTTAATCTCAAATATTGAAGATTTCCAAGTGTGAACTTAATGAGATTAAGTATCATCTATATATGAATATCAAGAACTTAATAGTTAAGAATACCATGTATCCCATAAAATAATGTCATACTAATCGTAAGTCAACGTTTCAAAATATTTCATAGCACTTTAAGGATATCATCATAGTAGGAAAGTACTATTTCCTTTCAATATGAATATACATCACGAACATTGTCATATTAATGTAACAAAAAAGAAACAATCATCATGTGAAAATATATATTTATTAATAATGTAATCATTAGTACAAGATAGTTTGTTCTAGGGAACCAACTCCAACCCTATGATCATAAACTACATACAACTTTTTCTGAGGGTGTGTGTACTAGTATGTTCCATCAATTTTTCTTGTTGGGACAATGTGACCGCTATTTCAGACATATAACCTCAACCTTTATTATATTCATAGATATTAGAAAAAAATAAAACCATTTTTCGGTCAAGGCTCTATGGCCATAAATCACAACAACATTTGGTTAATAGTCATTTAAACTCAAACACCAACTTCATTGGTCCAACATTCTTGGATTTAAATAGAAAAATTGAGGAAAGATATAACTCACCAGGTTAGAAACTCAGGTAGGTCATCCTGCAAAAAAGTTTTTTCTATATTAAATAGTATTTCATCCTAAATTACCTATGAAAAACTATAGCATTTTGCAAAAAGGAAAAAGAAAAAATATTATCACATTTAAAACACAAAATGTGCATGTTGATAAAATAGAAATTTTCTACCTATTAAGCCTCTCCCCTCTAATGATAAATGAAAAACTTTGGGTTGAAATAAAAGTTCATAATGCTTTTAAGGACAAACATATATCCTTATATAATGTCATCTTATTATCAGTAGGTCCATTAACCTAGGAAAAATGTATTCCACATTTTAGTTCCATGTATATATATTAGTTTAGAACATTAGTTTAGAATACAAGAATATTTAATTTTATGGTACTTGATATTTAATGAGAATTAAATTACTCATAGAAAATTTCTTCTCATTTTTTTCATTATGAAATTCCATTTACTCCTTCATATCTGAATGGACTAACCTTGGCATACTATGAGGGAAAATAAGTTTCATATCTAGTATGCCAATATTATTTTAAGAGTACATGTTTAGGAGGAAATCAAACATTGTTGCCTTTTATCTCATAGACTACACAAGACTTATGGAGATGATATATTTGTGTTTATCCAAAATCCTATATTTGTACATGGTTACATGATTAAAAAATGGATGGATTTATAATTTTTTTTGTTAAATCTTGTGATTCGAAGATATGATCTACCTAATTCATTTCCATGAAATTTTCAAATGAATAGAAGTATTATGATGTTAGTCTTGGTGATTTTCATAATTTAGCAACAATTTATCACTAAAGAAACACATTATAATATTAATTCATAAGAAATCTAAAACCCAACTCCCATTCATAAAATCAGAGCAAGAAGGGGCATCCAGAAATCCAATTCTCTCTTAATTTTTTTTAAAAAATAGGGAGTGTAACAAATTGTGGTGTGTTGTCAGTTCTTTTCTATAAATACTCAAAATTGATAAATAGGTTTCTAAATTCATCAAATTTGTAATGAATTTCTACTATCTCCATAGCTTTAGCTTCTTTAATAGGATGTAACCACCCCACTATAGAAGAATCCTCTGATTCTATACTCTTTTGAATTCGTATATCGTCTTTCGTTTTTTATAGTCCTTTTGAACTATAATGAATTATTGATTGATAAAACAAAACAATTTGTTTCCATCAATGGCTAGGGACCTCCATTTTATCATATTTTTAGGGGTTGTGTATAATTTTTATATAGGTCCATATAGAATCATTAATGGGCACTCAGAGCCATTAAGTGGCATGAGAGAATCCAAGAGAAGGGTAAGAACTAAACAACTATGGGGAATATAAAAATGGTTTAATGTATGGATTTGGGATCATTCAAGATAAAAATGGAATTATCATTCTTTATTTTTTAGATTTATCATAGGTGGAACTCTCTCGTCGTAGAATCTTGAGAAATGATTAGTGGATTTCTTTTAAGTAAAATATATAATATCAATTTAAGTGAAGTGGAAATAGGCCTGGCCTTACTCCCATCCTAGTTAATGGTTACCTCCCATGCACGTTGATCACTACATACTAGATCTGGGTATCCAAGCTTCTTCTTAACAAAGGATTGGAGATCTCACATCCCTACTGTGATGGATACAAAATATGTAGAGCTTTTCTAATCCAAAATCATCCCTAATGACCCTATTTATTTGTTCTTTAGCTTGGGATCTATTCCCTCTAAATAAAATTTTTAATTCCTTTGAGATACCTAGGGTCTCTGCTATTTTAAAAAACATTGAGCTTGTTTTTTTCCACTTAATATATATTTATTTTGATAGATAAAGAACTTTATCATGTTCTCATTCATCGATAATTCCCATCATTGATAAATGTAATGTTTTTTTGTTGGATTTATTATATCATAGATTTGTGAATATATAGTAAATCATATATAGTTTCTTATACATATGCTTAATGGATGTTTTGTAAATCAGCTTCCAAATGCAATTACACATATAATTCAGGGAGGTATTTTTAATAAATTCGCTCAAGACTAGATTTATAAGTAACACACAAGTACTGAACCATATTTTAGGACAATCTTATTTTAATGGATCACATGTTCATCACCCCTGGAGTATAGTAGCACCATAAAATCTGTAATCTCAATATGCCTTGGTACTAAGTATATATGAAGGGATCTTACTTAATTCATACATTTACTTATAATTAAATTACTAAAATTAATGAGGATAGTATTAATAATCATCTAATAGTTGTTATAATTAATCGAAGGAACTATAGGTACCCACCTACTCCTATAGTAGTTCTAGATTCATTACCTTTTTAAACAAACACTTGTTGTGAATCATGATCTTCTTATCTAGTTGTTTCATCTGTAATTTTTTTTGGTGGAGGATTATTCAATCATTATAGACACATCACTATTTGACATGACAAAAATATTCCTATACATTATCATGGCTTGATAGGCCGATGGATCCTGAAATCCTCCCATTGTGGTTTCATAATTGATATATGGGGTAGTTATATCTGGGTGATGTAAACCATCTATGGGGACTTCATGATGAATCCAATGCAGTTCAAATAGTTCTATTATTTCAAGAACTGGGATTTCTAAATGCTCCACCCAAAGAGGATTAACTGTTCTAAACTACAACCTAGGGATTGAACATGTGGTGTATCCAACATACATGACTCTATAAACTTGGATTATTAGTCAACAAGAAAATTAAAAATATAACTGGGTAAAAATTTGAAATATAATATTACTTCCAAAAAAATTATTTAATGAAATATATGAATTAATATTATAATGAAAAAATATCCATTATTCCTAGAATATCCTCCACAGTGGTTTTTGATTTAGGAAGAGTTATGAGACCTATCACGAGAAAGAAGATAAGAAATGTGATATAGTACATGTTATTGTTCTCAATGGATGTACCTGACCCATCCACTCAATTACTAATATAAATAACTAGAATATAGAATGGTAATTTTCCACAAATAATTGTGAAAAATATTTCATCAAATGAATGTAGGGAAACATCATGAAGTGCCTCGAAATCACCCTCTAGGAAAAGCTCATAATCATTCCTTTCATAAAAGAAAGAAACTATAATTATAGTATAGTGAAACAATTATTTGGATGATATGATATGGGTGAACATTTAAAACCAAACACTTTCACTAATAATGATATGTTTGTGGAATATATCATCTCATTATAAATGCTTAAATAAATGAATTGGGCTATTATGTCTTAGATATAGAAAAAATATTCCTATGATTTAGAATGTAAATAATGAATTTCATACCTCTACCTCTTGCATCATCCTATAACCTAAGGATGTATCTTCTCCCACTAGAGTCACTAACCCTACCAAAACAATAACTGGAATTCCACCCTCAGTCCACCTAAGAGACATTATTGGTGATCACACCACCATAATACTCTACCTGAAGAAAAAAAATTCATAATATAGATAATTTAAATTTGAATATATTATTCTCATAAAATCATCGTTTTACATATTTGGGTTTGAGGAAATTGTTACATTTTTCATCAATTTATTATTTATTACCCCGTTGGTGGTGCCTCAATCAATCTTGTTTTTACCCATCGCATAATAGGGATACTAACATTAATCACATGAATTAGAATCTATAACTCCATGAGATACCTTCTAGCCTCATGAATTTGGATAATTTGTACATCATCCTTTAGTGATTCCCATGGACTTATGATATCCTCAGACAATGGAAACTCTTATAAAAAATGATTGTCCAAAACATAAAAAATAGAGAAAGTATTCTTAAAAAAATAAATTTGGTACTTGAATATGAATAAGTAACCTTCATTTTTAATTGTTCACCAAACAACTCATCCCCATTTAGGACACTATTGTGTTTTCACTGACTCGACTGTGAAAACAATGACTTATTATGTGATGGAACATAAAGCATGAGCTGCTAAGAAGATTATGGGGGAGGTTGATATGGATGGAAATATATTTTAGGATTCATAACCTTCTTATAATAATTACTAGTATTCCAGTTTAGTTTATCCAAATTGAACGATTCATTGACCATGGGTATTTTTATTACAAGAATCTCGCATGGATAAAATGTCTTTAAGGAATGGTCATACACATGTTTCATGTTAATGATGAATTATTTGTAGAAAAAAATATGTTGGACCAAGAATTATCTACATACCAAAACACCCAAAACTATAATGAAATCATTGGATGGTGTTTCGTTTTGATCTCCATGGGTAGTGCAAACTATTTCTATTTTATATACTAAAATTGAAATGTAAACCTGTATGGAATATAATCACCACTGAAGACATCATAGTTAATATGGGATAAAATAATGCATTGTGTTAGGGATAACTAGTATAAATATGCTTCATAACAACCACAACCATTATCTATGAGCATCCTAGTGGGGGATTCTACATATATAAATAAATTAAATTTTGAATACAACATTATAATAAAAAGACAATTCTCTCTTCTTAATGTAAATATACAAATATTGAAGATGAACTTAAAACAAAATAAATGTATATATCCATATGTGAACCTCACATTGGAGATCATATATTCTGATTTGGTTTAATCTCTAAAAAATATTTGTTGAAATTTTACTAAAATGTATAACACAATTTTTTTATATACATGTAGAATACATTTATAAATATTTTCCAACACTAGTTCCACCAAGACAAAACATATTCCTTCTACCAACCTAGATTCAATCAAAATGGTTATTTTCCATATTAACATGTTTGAATCATACTACAAGAGAATTTATTCATTGAGCCATATGGTGAGAAAAAATTTCTAAAAAGATTAGTTGGGATATATGGGTTCACATCGTAACCCAACCTCTCATATTATCATTTCTTTAGTACTGAACAACAAGTACCCTTGTCTCACATATTTTTCATAGTGGGACACCCTATTTGGTTTTTTGAGGTTGGATCATCTCTATATGGTACCATGAATATATGAATCCACATATTAAATGTAGTATAAATAAATGGGTGAGGTTCATTCTTTATCCCATTTTTAGTCTCTTCAACAATGCACAATACAATGATGGCATTTTTATAATTTTACCCCAAACTAAATTTGGAGGTAAATTGTCATTATACATTACTATAGAAATAAGCTCTCTAAAACCCTTGTATACATCTCATAGGAAACTTCTTACTTCTCCATTAATCAAGTTGAACATGTCCATCTATAGACTCAAGGGACTAAGTGGTTTTGGAATTAGATCGGAGATAAGGTACACATATCTTTATGATTTACAGACAATCTCACATATCGTCACTACATTATGTTGATATTTAAAAACTATTTTTTTATAAGATCTTGTGTACCCATATATCTTCAGTTTTAAATCCAGATACAATAACATGATCTTTTATAAATAAAATTACATTTGGGATTGAATTGAATACCCTGTTATAGAATTTGGTTATAGAAAAAACATGTGATTATTGGGTAATTTTCTATCATATTTAATGGAATTTTGAGATTCATGACTATTCATATTATAACTTTTGAAAAAATATAAAATAATTAGAATATATTATGGGTTATGAGAAATTCTAATTGACATTGGCAAAAGAAGCAATAGTGTAGACCAATTGGATTGTACCCTATGAAGCCCATTTATCAGAGCTTCTTCGGGAGATAGAATATATAGGATTTTCCCTTTTACAATCCAATGGCTTGATTCATCAACTAATTTATGATAAAACCCCATTATGAGAGAAGTTCAACCACATCAAGATCACGACCCGAATCATGTATTCCAAACCAAAAAATGAAAATATCGCTACTATGCACCTTACGCTTAGGGTGTTTGTTGGTGTAATAAGTAGTTATGTATCTCAACCAAAAAAAATTGAATATTTTTTTTCAAATAAAATAATGAATATATTTATTCTTACATTTTTTTAATTTATAACTTTTTATTAAATGTTTTTGATAAATAGTTTATTTAGATACGAAAAAACACAAATTGTATTTTTGGTAATATTAAATTTCAATTAAGAAATTACATTTGATTAATTAAGAAATTAAATTGTTCATTATTAAAAAATTATTATTAAGTATTTTATATTATGTATAAATTATTATATAATTTTATGTAATGAAAATTTAATTTTTTTAGGGTCAAAAAACGTTTATTGTAAAAAAATCAACACATTTAAATAAATGATAATTTTAATATAAAATTGTAATTTCAATTATTTAGAAAATTATTTTAAAAAATTTAATAAAAAAAATTGAATCCTCAAGTTAATACTTTCCAATGGATAATTGTTCATTATTTTCTAAGACAATTTGATTTTCTTGTAAAAATAAATTACGGTATAAATATATAGTATCTTTAACGACATCACAATAAACCAAAAGTAATGTTATATATTCAATAAAAGATATAAATTAACATATATATAATCTTTAAAATAATATGTTTTTATGTTTATTTTATTATTTTTATAAACCCCTTATATATTGATGAAAACATATATGATATTTTATGTTTTTGAAATCAATTATTTGTAACCAAGACTCGCTTCCACATCACCAAGGGTAATATTTTGATGTTATAGGTTAATGGACTTATAAAAAAATTAGAAAAATTTTATTTTGTGGAAACCATGGGTAGGAACAATTATATTTTTTTATTTTTATTACATACTAGTATAGAGTCCAAAAGCAATGTTTTGAAAATAATAAAGAACTAATATCCCTTTTCCTATACAAAACTCACCCATTCCACAATTTATCTTCACTAATAATACTTTTATTGTGGATATACTCAAACATTTCCTCTATAATTACCTCCCAAATTTTACCCATGATATCATGAAACTCCTACCAATCTTTTGGAAACACTCTCACAAGGTAAGGGATCCTCCCCTTATCCCTATTATTCAACTACCCCTTTTTAATACTTTTTTTCCATTTGTTCATGTTAAGGTACAATCCCACACATCCCTATAATCGAACATATGATTTAAATGTGATTATATACCCTTTTAACTCTCACTAATCACTCCCATGATTCATTATTAGCCCCTATTATGCTTCTTAAATTATCCTGAGATTTTTCCATGCTAAACTATTATTCCATAACCCTTTTTGAATTATTCTTTTTATTCCAAAATTTCATATTTTATTTTGCTATTTCATATCTCTATTAATAAAAAATGATTTAGAAGGTATTAGATAACCCTTTAAACCTCATTAATCCATCCCATGATTTATTATGTACCATTGTTATGATTATAAAATTATCCTGTGATTTTCCATACAAAAAATTTGCACTGTGATTTCTATCACAATTTGCACTCAATGGTATTAAACTAAACATAACTATAATTATTTTACTATGGAATTACATTTATTTATTCCAAAATCCATAATCATGGGATTAATTGTGATGAAATGTGATTCTAGGTTGAATGATCTATATGTCATAATTATGGATGTATAAGATATAAAAGTGATGGGGGCATCCGGAATTATATAGCAGACCAAAGAATTGGTTAATTTTTTAGCTTCAACAGATGTAATGTATTAGATTTGGCTGTAAATGTAAACAATTATTGTACTTTGTGCACTATGTAATGATGTATTGTTTGTTACCCATGGCGTATTTTATTAATGTCAGGTATAATGTTGTTGTCACATTTCCCATGTTTCCTTTATATTATCATGTTGTCCCAAACCCATGTGTTTAAGATTATGATCCTCAGCCCTTATATATTCCATTGAAATTCC
Source organism: Viscum album (assembly GCA_963277665.1). Classification (NCBI taxonomy): domain Eukaryota; kingdom Viridiplantae; phylum Streptophyta; class Magnoliopsida; order Santalales; family Viscaceae; genus Viscum; species Viscum album. Next base: position 1,691,159,615 of record OY728143.1, on the reverse strand, counting down.
TGTTGAATAAAATTTAATAATTTCAGTATGATATGGTTTTTTATTCCCTTAGATGGAATTATATCTCACCCCATGATTATGTGTCTCCCCAGGTCATCCTGTACAGTTATAAATGTTATGGAATTTTTGAAACATGTAAAAGAAGTTTTCAATAATTTTGTTATATCCATGTATCAAGATGATGTTCTATGTATATAATCTCCCAAATACACTAGGCTTAAAGATCTTATGGGTTTTAGTAAGTGTTATTTTATGTAATAAATCATGATGTAAATTGTATTAAAGACAACAATCGACATAGTTGTAATCAAAGGAATGTTTACTTATTTTTGGATTATGATTACAAAAAATTAATTAAATGCTTATGTAATAAAAATATGAATACATCCAAAATTTTTGGTAATAATGACTTTAAGTGGGTTCCAAGGAAATACCTCACTATATAGATACTACAGGTGGATGTGAATATGGCATATATGTTCCTTGGGGTAACAACCCAAAACACTATGTTGAGATAGAATCAATTAGGTATTTGTACATCAAAAAAGGATTTTCTTCATACATAGTTTTTCATTTCTAGGGAATATGATTGTGTAAACAAAGAATCTCCTTATGAACCATTTTTTATGGAAAACAATTCCTAGAATATTTTATTATGAAATAAATCATGGATAACCTAGAATAAATCCTAAAAATTATAAGGTTAAGGAATGCTCATTATTTATGAGTTATCCCCTTAATGTTCATATTTTCCCTTTTATTTTTTTTGTAATTGTAATTTTATCATACATAATTTTCCATTTATTCATGTAAATGGATAGAAATATGAGGAACTGAGTAAATAATCATTGTGAGGTGAAATGCTATGACTATATAAATGAAATTACCAACCTAATCAGATAAAGAATCTTAAAAATTGTGACTATAATTTATCAATTGACTAATGGTTTGAAAAAAACATGAATCAAGAGGAATTCCTAAATCCCCTTAAGAATGATCGATTGAACCCTTAATTACTGAAAAATGGATCTTCTCCCTTGAAAATATAATCTCCATTATTAAATACATTGAGAAAGAGAAGGTCATGATTTATGATTATCATAAGGAATGAGTTGTTAACCAATGGTTTACGTTGGTTAATAATATGAAACTCTATGAGTAGATAGAGGTTATAGAGTGGAAGTAATTTCAGAAACTCTTTTTTGATGAATATTTTCCTTGCACTCTATCAATGAAAATGGAGAGGGACTTATTTAGCCTCTAGAAAATAGAAAACGAATCTATCAGGTATGTGGAAAACTTTTAAAGTCATCCATGATAGGAATCCATCTTTTCAAATTCACCAGAAGTAGTATTGATATATTTTCTAGTGGATTGAAGAATATTTTATAAAAAGATATACCCATTTGGGACTTTGATAGTTGTGAGGAAGTTGACTAATGTTCCCTCAAAGTCAAAATAAAGATCAATGAATCTCAAGGGACTCATGGTGATAAGAATTGGAAATTGGAGTTTAATCTTCATGGTGACATTGGGAAATATAAATGTGTATTAAAATATAAACATACCACATATCAAATGTATCAAAAGAAAAACCAAATAATTTTCATGAACGGGTTGAGGAATTGATTTATGTGTGGGGTTCAATGAAACCAATATAGTGATTTACAATAAGATATACCCACAAATTTGATGTATGAATGGTATTATATAGTCAACCCCCATCCCATTATCAAATGAATCAACTAAAAAAACATTGACACTATGTGAGTTGATGAACTATGCCAAGGGTTGTTTATGAAAACCAACGACAGTAACCCCAAAGTCCTAGAGTGAAATGGAGAGCTTATAAAATTAAAACTATAGAGGTGGACCATGAAAAATATTGGTGACTGGTACTCTAGTTATTACGTAATGAATAAAATGTTCTTTTTTATTCTGTTTCTATACAATCTTCCATATCTCACATGTTTAAAAGAACTATTCAAACAACACCACAATTCATTGAAGTAGATATATTGGTGAAAATGTAAAATGGGGAAATTATTATATCCCAAGTATATAACTCCCCCCTTTACAAAAATTATGGGATGAAACTCAAAAAAAAATCATGTCATACACAATTTACCAGAATTTTAAAAAATAATTGGTATGGATTGTCTTTACTTATATAGAGAGAACATAAATTACCTAGAGAAGGGAATCATCCACTATTTCAAGAATCTCCCTCTGATTCTATACAAGTGAAAGGAGGAGGATGAATCTTATTTGGTAAAAACGTCTTAAGAATGTATATTATTTCCTTTTGAGTAAGTGCATCTTTCTAAAAAAATAATATTAAATAAAAGATCATCCTTGATGAAATGCCTTTTATGAGGTAATATGCTGATGTGTTTCACGTATAATTCACTAGTCTTCATCCTAGTCAAGATTATGAATTTTCAATTATGCTTATACCTAGGGATTTTTTAATATACAAGACTCTATATATAATGTTAATTTTTGATCTTGAGTACCTGATGAAAAACCTATATGATAATCAAGATAAAGTGTATATATGCCCATGAGCTTCGATGTAGGGTGAACTAGTCTTATTTGTGTAGAAGTAGGATGTGTCAATGTATATTTATATTGATTATCATGAGATAAAAGAGACAACAATAATGAAAAAGAATCCCCTTCTATGGATTGAAGATTTATTTTATCAGGTTCATGGATTCTATTATTTATCCAAGATAGATCTTTGGTTATGATATTATCAAATAAAGGTGAAAAAGGAGGATTCCCCCAATCATTCTTTTTGAATAAGGAATGGGCACTATGTGTTCATATTTATTCCATTTAGACTCACTAAATCTCCAAAAATATTCATGAATTTGGTTTATAGAGTCATTAGTTATCACCAAGACTAATTTATTGTAGTCCTTATTGATGATATTATTATCTACTCTAAAATAATGGTGGAACATGAGGTACATTTTAATACAATACACTGGATCTTATAGACAGAAAGTATTTATGAAAAGTAAAATAAATTCGAGTTCTATATGAATAATGTAATGTTATTGTTGATTTTCATCCGTAGAAAAGAGATATCTACGGATCCTCAAAAAATGGATACTAATGAAGGGAGTCATAGACTATCCATTGTTATATAAATGAATATTTTTCTTGGAGTAGCTTTTTATTATCAATGTTTTCTAAGAAACTTATGATTATTTTCATTCCCCATAACCATGCTAACTCAAAATGGAGTAATGATTGTTTATGATTATGAATGTGAGGAATGTTTTAATGAGTTTAATAAGAGGCTACTTTCAACATAATTTCTCACATTACTCAACATTAGGGATGGTTTCATGATCTAAAATATTGCATTAAAAAAGATCACGGGTTGTGTAATCATGAAAAATGAAAAAGTGATCACCTATGAAATACAATAACATCTGTGATAATAACTACCCAAATCATTATATTTAGTTGGCTATAGTGATTATCACATTAAATATTTTGAAACATTATCTCCATGTAGAGAAGTGTGATATATATACATACACAAAAATACTCAAGTATATATTTAAAAAAAGGATATTAAAATGAACCAACAAAGGTGGTTTTAGATAATCAAGGATTACGATTTTTCAATCCATTACCATCCTAGGATGGTGAAAAAAGTGGTAGTTTCTCCCAATATAAAGGGTCCCTAACTATATCTTTGATATGGATTGTAAGGGATTCAATATTCATTAACATGAAAAAGATGAATATGATAATAATAATAATAATAATAATAGAATATACATGCTACCTTTATCAAATAACTACTCAACCATGTATTATTGAGAGAATCATGGAAGATAAAAAATATGATGAGTTTCTATAGATGAAGGTAAAAAGTATTCTAGAGTTCAACTTGGCTGTAGATAGTGTTACATGGGTTTTAACCTGGATATGGTTCCCATCAAAACAAAAATGGATAATGGAACTTCTATATTATGTATATAGATCAACCTTATATATTCACCCAAGAATCACTAATATTTACATATATATAAAGAATTGTTTTTGGTGGGATAGCATGAAGATAGATATTATGGAGTTTGTTTCTCAATACATGGTTTGGCAGTAAGTCAAGGATGAATGATACAAGTATAATTGTATGACACAACTATTTCACATACCAATATTGAAATTAGAAAATATAACAATGGATTTTTTTCATAGGACTCCACAAGATAACTAAATGCAATAAAACCGTAATAAGGATAGATGATAACTTTACCATGTTAAAAAATTTCATTTCAATCGAGTAAGATTTATCCCTTTACCAACTCATGAATATATAAATAAGGAATTTTGTATGACTCCATGGAGTCACAATATCTATGGTATCTAATCAATATTTTATGTTCATATCAATTTTTTTAGAAATCATTCAATAAGCGTTCAATACAAAACTGAGCCTTGGTACTGGTTATCACCCTCAGGTAGATGGTCAGTTTGAAAAAATCATTCCAACTCAGAAAGATATACTGATATCATGTTCATAGGATTTACAAGGATGTTGGTATCAGCTCATTATCCTTGAGGAGTTCAAATATAACAACACATTCCATTCTAGAGATCAAATTTAATCTTATGTGGCTCAGTATGGGAATTGGTTTCAGACTCCATCATGTTGGGATGAAGTTGGAGAGAAGAAGATAATGGCATATGGTCTTATCTAATAGATAACTAAAATGGTTCAAAGAATTAGGCATCTTATAAAATTAACACAAAGTGGAAATAATATATATTTAGAAAATCATAAATGTTGGAGACAAATTATTCCTTAATATATATCTAGGGAATAAATTCATGAGTTTATGGAAGAAGGAAAATGTTATACCAAGATGCATTTACCCTTTTGAGAATCTTGATCACATTAGAGCCATGATATAATGACTAGTACTCACACCTAAGAAATCTTAATAACATGTTATTTTCCATGTATCCCTCTTGAAATGTACACACCAAAACCTTCACATATACTAAATCAATAGGTTTTTGTAACACCCCATAAATTCATAGAATGTTGTCTCTTTAATGTAATTCTATAGATTGCACTACACGCAACACCGAGTTTGAGCACACCACGACTTACCAAACAAGCCATTAAAACAGAACTTATGAATATTATTAACCAAATTTTGAATTTTATATATATCCTATATAATTTTGACATTCATATTTTTTGTTTATTAGGCATTATATAAGGACATATTCAATTTTCAGATAAAAGAATTATTTTTTAGAAAATGTAGTTTTTCCACCTTTTAATGGAAAATCCTTTTTAAATCCAATATTTGATACTTTTAAATTTTTAATTTTAGTGAAATTAAATTCTTCTTTGTAATCGGGAAAAAAAATTTTGGATAATGTTTTGATACTTTTCTGATAACTTTAAGATTTTTATGAATAGTTAATAAACTAAATTTTAATCGAAAAAAACTTTTATAATCGAAATAATTTATAGTGTTAAATTATGATGTTTAGTGGTTTAAAAGTACAATTATATTATATTTTTATTATTTAATATAATCTAGGTCATTATAGGTAATTTTACAATTAAATTGTACATAAACACATGCCAATATTTTGATATTTTTTTCTTTTTAAAAAAACCCGTTTTTTGGTTTTGATAACAGGAATTAATTTTAAATTATTAAATGAAACCTCTATGTTTTGAATTTGGTTAAATAGAATTAAATTTAGAATTCAGAATATCTAAATTAGATTAGGGTGAATTTTTGGTATTTTTCTGAAAACATTCAATTTTTAATGAATATTGAAAAACATTGCATTATTGTTTAAAACTAACTTTTGTTTAAATAATAATTATTATTTTATTTAAATTTATTTTAAAATAAATATTAATACATCATACCTATATTATTCTTATTTAATTGATTGGAGTCATTTTATAATAATATTGGACATATAAAATTTTATTGAACATTTTGATGACTTTTTCCCACCTTCTAGGCACACATGCAAATTTGCATAAAATGTAATTTTACCGCTTCTATGAATTGTGTTTCAAAAATCCGAGAGAAACGGTCGACATTAGTATGTAAAATTCAGTTCAATAGGATGAAAATATTTTATGGTGAATAGTAACTTTTGAATTTTATTACGACAGTTAAAAGTAAATAGGGTATTTAAATGTAAAAATGATATTATAATTACCCTAACACATGTCCTGATTATATTGGATAAGTTTATTTCGTCCTAAATTATAAGGACCCATCCTTAAACCTTGCTTAATATTGAATAAAATGAATAATTCACATTGAGGATCTTTTCAGGTTTAGAGTTTTAGAGAATTAGAACATAACTATTACATCTCAAAAGATTGCAAAGTAGACACTTATACTATGTTTCCATAAATAAAAAAAGACTCTTAAAAAGAAACGTGTCTGGTTCCATGTTTTATATAGCATGACATTCCCTTGATCCCATCCTTGACCTTATTCCACATTATGTCCTATGAAAAACATTTCAAAAAAACATGGGGTGAGCATTAAAAGCTCAGTAAGGGATACACAAAGAATGAAAACTGTTAGTTTTTTAACCATCATGTAAACCATGTATACTCTATCAAAGTAATACCTTCACCTTCATGAAGTAGTAAAAACTCTTCACTGAATAAAGTATCATTACTTACCTTTTTTTAACCAAATTATTACCATAAAACCCATATAAAGAACACATAACATATATAAAGATAACTTGGGACATAAACATACTTAAGTGGAATAACCATACGGTCGACTTCCAGACATATCACTTAATGGAATAGCCATACGGCCAATTTCCATACATACTTAATGGAATATCCATATGGACGACTTCCATACCCAATGCATTGATGGTTATAACGTAACCACCCGTCCTGGTATTCACGGCACCACCCGTCATATGGTTTATCACGTAACCACCCGTCAAATGTCCAAGTTCCAATATAACATCATAAAACATAAAACCAATATAAATGAATGATAACATTTCCACATTTCAATCACAGTATATCATAATAAAATCCTTTATCAAAACCATTTTCAATACCAAAATACATAAAAGAGTATATGGTATTTATTTCATTTTAAAAACATTACGGCTTGTTGAGGAAGCCAAAGACCAAATAATACTCGCCGCGGCGGAAAAGGTCGTTGTCACCGCGTACGTTAAAAAAACATTCCTTTTTGTCGTTTAGTAAAACGCTTCATAGAAAAAGATTCCTTTTGTATAAATGTAAAAGTCAAAGGGGTTTATACACCGTATAAAAGAAAGTTGTGTATAAAATGAAATATGCCTCAATGAAAGGAGATTGAGACGAAGTCCCTTACCTCAGGTCCGACTTGACTCGATCATTCTTTAATGTCATGAATAATAAAGTTGAGTTAATTTCTACTTTCTTAAGAAACTTTTTCAATTTCATTGTTCCTTTTATATCACTTATTACCATGTCATGAACACTATGTAATTATTTAAGTTAATAACGGTTGTTTTAACGATCATTGGTACTTGAGTAAAAAATAAGCCCTTTATAATTACATGTTGTTCATGTATCCATCATATCCATAATGGTATTCATGATGTAGATATCATATATGTTATATATATCCAGTAAATTCATGCATTTATAATATTACATAATCATTTAGAGGTAAGAAATGAAATGCACCGTTCATGGAGACGGTAAGCCATACGTACGCATGAACGCTACTTTCATTTCTATTTCGTATTTTATAGAATGGAATCATAATTATATAAAGGTATATTATAATTCCAGTATAATATCATATATAATATCATAGTTCCATCCTTTATATGTCCCACATATGGTATTTAACGAATCAACTCACTTTAAGGGGGCGGTAGTCCGTACTTCCTTAAATGAAGATATCGCGTTTACCCATAATGGAAACCATAAAGGTATGACCAAAATGAAAAATACAGAAGATTAAGGAAAACATAAACATATTATATATCATATATATATATAGTGAAATCTTAATGGCCACCTTTGAAGGTGTTAATAGAATGTTAAACAATCATCGTTTCGGGAGGCATAAATTCACCATCCACGGAAACAGTATGTTCGATAACCATTAGATGTAGGTGTGTGTAAGTGTAGCTCTAATCCTTCTTATAACAACATCCTATTATATTGAAGATACTGTAGTTGTTTCAAAAGAAATGAATAAAAAGGGTTTAGGGGGTTGGAGAAGCAAAATAAAACAAACGGACACAAGTGAAGACTTTACCTTAAAAACGGGTAACTCCCTTTGGTTTGAGCTCAAAGGCTTCCTTGGGAAGTCTTCTGCCCAATGTGAGGATTAAAGGAGTAATATAGGGAAGTGTAGAGACCAAATGGGCAGGGTTTGTCCGAGACAAATGCTTTGGGAGTGTGGGAAAAGAGGTAGATGTGGGGGCCTTTTATAAGAGGAGAGGAGGGGCACTCTTGGAAAGTAAAGATAGGTTACTTTATTTTAAAAAGAGTTTCGGATTCAAAATGTCCCACATTGATATAATTCGAGGGTAAGGTGATAAGGGTTCTAAATCCACTCATCAAATAGGTTTTTCCATGTTTAGGTCTTGATTTTACATTATCTTTCCATTTTATTTAAATCGTCAAATAATGAGTTCATCGCTGCATCATCATGATGTCATAAATAATTTAATTTATTTAATGTCTAAAAATTATAAAAAAATTACTATTATGTAGGAAATCGTTTTAGCTTTCCAATGACTATTTATAATCAAAAAGCTGACTTGTATAACCCCATTTAAAAATTGTTTTAGTAAAACACCTCATGTTTGTGTCATTTTTACTTTAACATTAAATAAAAAGTTATTTATGTCATTTCCCAACCAAGTGGCTCCATGGGGTCCCCAAGTTGACCCATGGATTTTCTTCGTCGGCCATGACACATAAAATAAGGTTAGGACATGTGTCAAGGTATTTTCATTTTATTATAATATCATTTTTGCTTTAAATTGCACTAATTACCTCTAATCGCGATTAATAACTTAAAATTTACTATTCACCAAAAAATTATTTTAATCTCATTGAACAACATTTTACTTCTTAATTACAACCATGTATGTCGGATATTTGAAAATCAAATCACAGAAGTGGAAAAGTTTCATTTAAATGGAAAATCAGTCTCTTTAACTACCACTTAGTAGTTTCACTATTCATCAAAAATTGAAGTTTTTCAGAAAAATACCAAAACTTCACCCTAAGCTATATTTGATATTCTGAATTCAAAAATGAAGTCTATTTTACAAAATTCAAAACATATAAGTCACATTAATTATTTTAATATTTAATTCCCACTGTCAGAGCAAATAGCGTGTTTTTATGAAACAATAAGTATCAAAAGATTGACACTAGTTTAAGTCCGATTTCAAAGTGAAATTAATTCCAATGACTACTATTGGATTTAATGTTAAAAATATTTTCTAATTTCACATTAAAACTAATTCAAATTATAATCTAATCATATAATTAAATTAGATTAAAAAGAGGTTTTGAAATAAAATACAACATTTTACACTATTCATTAAAAAAATGAACTTTATCGAAAAGATACCTAAAATTTACACAAAGTAAATTTTGATGTCCAGATTCTAATGAAGAGTTATATTTGGTTCAATATAATTTATAAGATTGATCAAAACTATATTTAATGACGGTTCACCGTCAAAAGGTGATAAGTGAACCCTTAGTGAACATTAGGGTATAAATGCCTAAAATTGAATTATTTCCGTATTTTAAGCCTTTATCTTTTATTGGGTAAATGTAAAAACATTTAAAAATATATATAATCATATTTTAGTTATTTCTATCCATTCCCTCCAGTACAATGGCTAATTGTTAAATAACATTTAAAATAATATTATTTTATTACTTGTGTGCAACGTAAGTTTTCAAAGAAACTCATCGTTGCGTATCGAGTATGTTATCGAACGTAGAAACCCCTTTTAATTAAAATTAATATTTAATTCGTAAATATTAATAAATATGAAAATTATTTATTCTTTAATTACCTGGGATGTTACATCCTTCCCCCCTTTTCGGAATTGCGTCCTCGCAATTTTATTCACTTATCAAAATAAGTGGGGGTATTTATCCCTCATAGCATTTTCAGATTCCCACGTTGCCTCTTCAATCACATGGTTTTTCCACAAAACCTTTACCTGATGAATCACCTTATTCCGTAACACCTTCTCCCTATGGTCAAGAATCTGGACTGGTTGTTCTTCATAAGATAGGTTCTCCTCCAGCGGAACTACCTCTGGACTCAAAACATGAGATGGATCTGGAATATACTTCCTCAAAATCGAAACATGAAAAACATTGTGTACCTAAGATAAACTCGGAGGTAAAGCCACTTGGTAAGCAACTGATCCAACTTTCTCCAGAATCTCATATGGTCCAATAAACCTTGGACTCAGCTTTCCTTTCTTACCAAATATCATCACACTTTTCCAAGGAGAAACCTTGAGAAAAACATGATCACCTACCTCGAAAGATTGATCCTTCCTCCAGTTATCCGCATAACTCTTCTGCCTGCTCTGAGATGTTCTCATGTGCTTCTGAATCAACTGAACTTTTTCTGCCATCTCTTCTACCAATTCTGGTCCCATTAGCTTCCTTTCACCCACTTCATCCCAAAATGATGGAGTTCGACACCGCTTCCCATATAATGCCTCAAATGGTGCCATCTGTATACTGGAATGAAAGCTGTTATTATAAGAAAACTCAACCAAAGAAAGATGTTGGTCCCAACTTCCCTGATAATCCATCGAACAAGCTCGTAGCATATCCTCCAAGGTCTGAATTGTTCATTCTGACTGCCCATATGATTGAGGATGAAAAGCTGTACTAAAATTTAATTCAGTACCCAACGACTTCTGAAGGCCTTTCCAAAAGTTAGATGTGAACCTGGAATCACGATCAGATTCAATAGAGAGGGGAACTCCATGTAACCTGACTACCTCTTTAAGATACAAACCGGAAAGTTGATCAAGATAGAAAGTATCTCGTATAGCAAGGAAATGAGCAGACTTGGTCAAGCGATCAAAAATAACCCAGATTGCATTATTACCTCAAGATGTCTTCGGTAATCCCACAACAAAGTCCATGGATATATTCTCCCATTTCCACTCTGGAACTGGTAATGGCTGAAGTATCCCTTTCGATAACTGCCACTCTGCTTTAACCTGCTGACAAGTTAGACACTTCACAGTAAAATCAGCAATATCTCTTTTCATTCCATCCCACCAGTAATACTCCTGCAGATCTCTGTACATCTTAGTACTGCCAGGATGAACTGAAAACGGGGAACTATGTGCCTCACATAACAACTCATTCTTCAAATGTGAATCACAAGGCACACATAATCTCTTCCCAAACCTCAAAACACAATCATTATCAATGTTGAATTCAGGCAACCTACCTTTCTGAACCAGCTCTACCTTTTTCTGCAAATCACTGTCTTGCTTCTGTGCTTGCTTGATTCTATCTGACAGAGATAACCTCACTGATACCTGAAAAAAAACAGAAGAACTTCCTGTACCATCAACTTCTAAGCCAAAGTTCATCAAATCCTTAACCAAAGGATCACGTTCCAAATGCAACATTGCTAATGAAGCATTTCTTTTTCAACTCAAAGCATCAACCACATTATTTGCTTTTCCCGGATGGTAATGAATTGTACAATCATAATCCTTGATTAATTTTTGCCATCTCCTTTGTCTCATTTTCAATTCTTTCTGAGTGAATATATACTTTAAACTTTTGTGATCAGTATATATTTCACACTTTACTCCATTCAAATGATGCCTCTAAATTTTTAAAGCAAAGACAACAACAGCTAATTCCAAATCATGTGTAGGGTAATTTACCTCATGAGTTTCCAACTGTCGTGAAGCATAAGCAATTACCTGATCATTCTGCATAAGGACACAGCCAAGTACCTTCAACGAAGCATCACTGTATATAACAAACTCACCATTCCTGGAAGGAAGTGCCAAAACTAGAGCATTCACCAATCTTCTTTTCAACTCCTGAAAATAATCATCACATTCTTTTGTCCTGATGAACTTAACACCTTTACAAGTTATCTTAGTCATTGGACTAGATAACCGTGAAAAAATTTCAACAAACCTTCGGTAGTAACCTGCCAATCCACGAAAACTACGGATCTCGGTTACATTTGTGGGTCTTGGCCATTCTTCAACAACTTTTGTTTTAGTAGGATCAACTGTTATGCCATCTTTTGAAACAATGTGACCCAGGAAATAAATTTGTTGTAACCAAAACTCACACTTGCTGAATTTTCCATATAGTTTCTTTTCGTTTAAGGTTTTCAAGATAACCCTTAAATGACTTTCATGCTCCTCTTTACATTTATAAAACACCAAAATATCATCGATGAAAACAACCACAAACTTATCCAAGAACTAATGGAAAATTCTATTCATAAGGTCCATGAATACAGTATGTGCATTGGTTAACCCAAAAGGCATAACTACAAATTCATAATGGACATATCTAGTACGGAACGCAGTATTCAGAATGTCTGCTACTTTTACATTCAACTGATGGTACCCCGACCTCAAGTCAATCTTCGAAAAATACTGAGCTCCCTGGAGCTGATCAAACAAATCATCGATATGAGGCAAAGGATACTTGTTCTTAACAGTAATATTATTCAAGGATCTATAATCAATGCAAAGTCTCAAGGATCCATATTTCTTTTTAATAAACAAGACAGGATAACCCCATGGTGATGTGCTAGGTCGAATGAAACCTTCATCTAATAACTCCTGCTATTGTTTCATTAACTCTAAAAGTTCAACTTGAGCCATTCAATAAGGGGGTTTTGGAATTGGATTAGAATCAGGAACTAAGTCAAAAATAAATTCAACTTCCCGATCATGAATAATACCAGGCAACTCATCAGGAAAAACATCAAGATACTCATTTACCACTGGCACATCATTAATCTGAACAGTTCCTTTATTTTCAACAATGTGTGCAAGGTAACATTCATTTCCATCTTTTACATGTTTCTAAACATCCTGATATGTTATCAAAATCAAGGGTTCATTCTTGTACACAAACTGAAAATCTTTCTGAAACGAAACCATTTTAGCTCTGAAGTCAATCTTAGCATGATAAACAGAAAGCCAATCCATGCCCAAAATAACATCAAACTCTACAAGAGTAAAAACAATAAGGTTTGCTGGTAGATTCTTTCCACACACAAGGATAGGAAGGTTCTTATAATTCCTTTTTGTCTCAACGTTCCCTCTGGGTGTTTTTACCATAAGTTCAGGATTCATATCTTGATATTGAATTTCCAATTTACTAGAAAACTTCTCAAAAATGAAGGAGTGTGTAGACCCTGAATCAAACAACACATTGGCATAATCTGAACAAACAAACAGTGTACCTGATACCACTTCATTCGATAGCCCAACATCTACTGTTGTTGTTGCAAAGGATTTCACCACCCCTTTCTTCTTGTAGTCTGGCTGCATTCCCCCAGTTGAGTTCTTCGTTGGACACTCGTTTGCATAATGACCCATTTCATTACACATAAAACATCTTATCATTGGCTTTTCATTTCCTGCTTGATCATCTTTTTTACAGTTACAAGAAATATGACCAGAATTACCACACCGAAATCACTTACCAGACTTGGATAAACATTCTCCAGGATGCATTTTACCACACTTCTAACAGGATGGATATTTTTTTTCTTACCTCCTTGCTTCTTTGATGAATTCTTCCCCTTTGCCTGCCAACTAGACCTCTTATTCTGTTGTTTGTCATAGAACACCTGATCATCAGCAAACTCCATTTCCACCTTCTCCGCACATCGAACAAGTTTTTCATAACTTTTGAACTCACGAGAAGCTAAAGCCCTTCGATAATTTGTCTTTAACCCTGAGTAAAAACGGTTTATTTTACTATCAAGATCTCGTATGAAGTTTGGAGCATACCCTGACAATCGAGTGAACTTTGCTTCATAAGCCGCCACTGATTCATCCTCCTGCCTCAATTCTAGGAACTGCTTTTCCATCCTAAGACGAACCACCTTAGGAAAATATTTCTCAAGAAACATACCTTTGAATTCATCCCAGTGAAGATCATCAATCTCATCACTATCCCTGATATTTTTCACCATCGACCACCATTGATCAGCTTCACCTTCAAAATTGTAAACAACAAGACTAACCATTTGATGTTCTGCACACCCCATGACATCAAAAATCTTCTCCAATACTTTAATCCACCCTTCAGCTTGCACAGGGTCATATGATCCTCTGAATGATGGGGGATGTTGCCTCATGAAATGTTCCACCACTGACATGTTCCTCTGCGGTTGATCTAGCTGATCTCGTGCATGGATACCACCACCATTCATAGCCTGAGTCAACTGTGCCATCACTGCAAAAAACTGTTCAGTTCCGATTCCAACCATCTCAGGTTGCTGATTTGGAAGGTTGTCTTCCTCCTAATGTCGTCCCAACATAGCTGCTTTGTTTCCCCTGCGGAAAACCATTCTGAACACAAAAATATTTTAGGTGAAGCAACATGGTAATCTGTAAATGCTATATCATTTCAATCATATTAAAATTTAACACTTTTCTAACTCCTAAAGTTGTCTAAACCGACCTATGATAACAACTATAAGTCCCCGACCTTAAACCTTACTTAATATTGAATTAAATGAATAATTCACATTGAGGATCTTTTCAGGTTTAGAGTTTTAGAGAAATAGAACATAATTATTAAATCTCAAAAGATTACAAAGTAGACACTTCTAATATGTTTCCATAAATAAATAAAACTCTAGAAAAGAAATGTGTCTAGTTCCATGTTTTATATAGCATGGCATTCCCTTGATCCCATCCTTGACCTTATTCCACATTAAGTACTGTGAAAAACATTTCAAAAAAACTTGGGGTGAGCATAAAAAGCTCAGTAAGGGTTACACAAAGAATGAAAACTGTTAGTTTTTCAAACATCAAGTAAACCATGTATACTCTATCAAAGTAATACCTTCACCTTCATGAAGTAGTAAAAACTCTTCACTGAATAAAGTATCATTACTTACCTTTTTGTAACCCAAGGATTACCATAAAACCCATATAAATAACACATAACATATATAAAGGTAACTTGGGACATACACATACTTAAGTGGAATAACCATACGGTCGACTTCCACACATATCACTTAATAGAATAGCCATACGACCAATTTCCATACATACTTAATGGAATAGCCATACGACCGACTTCCATACCCAATGCATTGGAGGTTATAACGTAACCACCCATCCTGGTATTCACGGCACCACCCGTCATATGGTTTATCACGTAACCACCTGTCAAATGTCCAAGTACCAATATAAAATCATAAAACATAAAACCAATATAAAGGAATGATAACATTTCCGCATTTCAATCACAATATATCATAATAGAATACTTTATCAAAACCATTTTCAATACCAAAATACATAAAAGAGTATATGGTATTTATTTCATTTTAAAAACATTACGGCTTGTTGAGGAAGCCAAAGACCAAATAATACTCACGGCGGCGGAAAAGGTCGTTGTCACCGCGTACGTTAAAAAAAACATTCCTTTTTTTCATTTAGTAAAACGTTTCGTAGAAAAATATTCCTTTTGTATAAAAGTAAAAGTCAAAGGGGTTTATACAACGTATAAAAGAAAGTTGTGTATAAAACGAAATATGCCTCATTGAAAGGAGATTGAGACGAAGTCCCTTACCTCGGGTCAGACTTGACTCGATCGTTCTTTAATGTCCTGAATATTAAACTTGAGTTAATTTATACTTGCTTAAGAACCTTTTTCAAGTTCATTGTCCGTTTTATATCACTTATTACCATGTCATGAACACTATGTAATTATTTAAGTTAATAACGGTCGTTTTAACGATCATTGCTACTTGAGTAAAAAATAAGCCCTTTATAATTACATGTTGTTCATGTATACATTATATCCAGAATGGTATTCATGATTTAGATATCCTATATGTCATATATATCCAGTACATGCATTCATTTATAATATTACATAATCATTTAGAGGTAAGAAATGAAATGCACCGTTCATGGAGACGGTAAGCCGTACGTACGCATGAACGCTACTTTCATTTCTATTTCATATTTTATAGAATGGAATCATAATGATATAAAGGTATATTATAATTCCAGTATAAAATAATATATAATATCATAGTTCCATCCGTTATATGTCCCACATATGGTATTTAACGAATCAACTCACTTTAAGGGGGCGGTAGTCCGCACTTTTTTAAATGAAGATATCGCGTTTACCCATAATGGAAACCATAAAGGTATGACCAAAATGAAAAATTCATAAGATTAAGGAAAACATAAACATATTATATATCATATATAAATATAGTGACATCTTAATGACCACCTTTTAGGTGTTAAAAGAATGTTGAACAATCATCGTTTTGGGAGGCATAAATTCACCATCCACGGAAACAGTATGTTCGTTAACCATTAGATGTAGGTGTGTGTAAGTTTAGCTCTAATCCTTCTTATAAAAACATCCTAGTATATTGAAGATACTGGAGTTGTTACAATAGAAATGAATAAAAAGAGTTTATGGGGTTGGAGAAGAAAAATAAAACAAACGGACTCAAGTGAAGACTTTACCATAAAATCGGGTAACTCCCTTTGGTTTGAGCTCAAAGGCTTCCTTGGGAAGTCTTCTACCCAAAGTGAGGCTTCAAGGAGTAATAGAGGGAAGTGGAGAGACTAAATGGGCAGGGTTTGTCTGAGACAAATGCTTTGGGAGTGTGGGAAAAGAGGTAGAGCTGGGTGCCTTTTATAAGAGGAGAGGAGGGGCACTCTTGGAAAGTAAAGATAAGTTACTTTATTTTAAGAAGAGTTTCGGATTAAAAAGGTCCCACATTGATATAATTCGAGGATAAGGTGATAAGGGTTCGAAATACACTCATCCAATAGGTTTTGGCCGTGTGTAGGTCTTTTTTTTACATTATCATTCCATTTTATTTAAATCGTCAAATAATGAGGTCATCGCTGCATCATCATGATGTCATAAATAATTTAATTTATTTAATGTCTAAAAATTATAAAAAAATTACTATGATGTATGAAATCTTTTTATCTTTCCAATTACTCTTTATAATCAAAAATATGACTTGTATAACCCCATGTAAAAATTGTTTTAGTAAAACACCTCATGTGTGTGTCATTTTTACTTTAACATTAAATAAAAAGTTATTTATGTCATTTCCCAACCAAAGTGGCTCCATGGGGTCCCCAAGTTGACCCATGGATTTTATTGGTCGGCCATGACACATCCAATAAGGGTAGGACATGTTTCAAGGTATTTTTATTTTATTATAATATCATTTTTGGCTTAAATTGCACTAATTACCTCTAATCGCGATTAAGAACTTAAAAGTTACTATTCACCAAAAAATTATTTTAATCTCATTGAACAACATTTTACTTCTTAATGACAACCATGTATGTCGCATTTTTGAAAATCAAATCACAGAAGTGGCAATGTTTCATTTAAACGGAAAATCAGTCTCTTTAACTACCACTTAGTGGTTTCAATATTCATCAAAAATTGAAGTTTTTCAGAAATATACCAAAACTTCACCCTAAGCTATATTTGATATTCTGAATTCAAAAATGAAGTCTATTATACAAAATTTAAAACATATAAGTCACATTAATTATTTTAATAATTAATTCCCACTGTCAGAGCAAATAGCGTGTTTTTATGAAACAATAAGTATCAAAAGATTGACACTAGTTTAAGTCCGATTTCAAAGTGAAATTAATTCCAACGACCACTATTGGATTTAATGTTAAAAATATTTTATAATTTCAATTTATAACTAATTCAAATTATAATCTAATCATATAAATAAATTATATTAAAAAGAGGTTTTGAAATAAAATACAACATTTTACACTATTAATTAAAAAAATGAACTTTATCGGAAAGATACCAAATATTTACACAAAGTAAATTTTGATGTCCCAATTCTAAAGAAGAGTTATATTTGGTCCAATAGAATTTATAAGATTTATCAAAAATATATTTAATGACGGTTCACCGTCAAAAGGTGATAAGTGAACCCTTAGTGAACATTAGGGTATAAATGCCTAAAATTGAATTCTTTCCGTATTTTAAGCCTTTATCTTTTATTGGGTAAATGGAAAAACATTTAAAAACATATATAATCATATTTTGGTCATTTATATCCATTCCCGCCAGTACAACGGCTACTTGTTAACTAATATTTAAAATAATATTATTTTATTACTTGTGTGCAACGTAAGTTTTCAAAGAAACTCATCGTTGCGTATCGAGTATGCTATCGAACGTAGAAACCCCTTTTAATTAAAATTAATATTTAATTCGTAAATATTAATAAATATGAAAATTATTTATTATTTAATTACCTGGGATGTTACATAAATCAACCTTAGGAATAAAATATGATCATTTTTTATCCACATGGATTAGATTAGGATATTTATTATTATTTTATTTAAAGAAAGTTAAAAGTGTAAAATGCGAATTATAATAACTAAACCATTCTTAATATAGGGTTATACATAAGATATATTCATATATAAATATTTATTAAAAAGATAAATAGATTTCCGACATCATTGAAGGTTATTTTATAATTTTCATAAATTAATTATAAAATTTATTTATGATACAATGATGATGCAGTAATTACATTTTTAATAAAAGGTTGAAATAATTGATATTATTAATATTAAAATAAATCTTAATTGAGACTTTTTAGGAATTATAAGAATTTACTACGTTAATATTAAATTTTAGGGTTGATTAAATAATTTTTTAATTGATTATTTTTTTATGACTTTCAGAAAAACAAAATACTAAATAGTGTCTAAATTGACATAAATGAGTTTTTTAAAACAAATACTATATTATTAAATGATATAATAATCCTAAAATTATAAGGTTTGGCCAAAATAATTATATATTTATATATATGTCATTAATGAACCACTTTTGGTTCTCCTGGAATTTTAATATATGTTTATTAACCATGTAATATAAAACTACAAGAAGACATGGTAAAAGTTAGACTATTTAACTAAGAGTTAAATCTAAAACGTAAGGTTAATATGGTGACCTAAACTGGTCTAAAAACTATTTTTTAGAGGATTTCAACCCATACCCACCTCATCCCAGAAAAAAAATTAATTTAGATCCATTAGAAATTGAAAATGATTTTATAATAAAAAAATATTTCAAACGTTTCTTAATGGGACCCTCACCTCTCTTATAAAAGGGTACTACCTCTTATCTAAATATCACACCTCCAAATCCATTTGGATCAGCCAAACCCTTCTCAAATATCCTACCAACTACCTTCACCTCGACCTAGTGTCCTTACATTGATCAGGAATCCTACGTATGGAGCCCTTTTGTTCAAATCAAAAGGCAACACCCGAAGAAGAGGTAATTATTTCATCACCTCTTTTAAAGTTATTTTATTCTTCCATTTCCTCATTTTTATTGTTTCCATACTAAAATAATAACTCTAGTACCTTATACAAACTAATATGTTATTATAAATATGGAACAAACATAATCATTATCCTATCCATCATGTAAATGACAAAGTCACCATACGTGCTTACGTACGACTTAATGTCTCCATGTTATGGTTTAGTTTTTTATTCAACACTAAATTATTTGTATGGTTATAATAACGAGTATAGTTTATTTTAATAATGAATATAACATGGTAATTATTCTATATATATAATATACCATCCAATTAAACACCATTTTACCATCGATATAATGATATTGTCACTCGTGCGTACGTACAGCTTACCGCCTCCACAATGCAATGTGATTCATATTCAACTATCACCATTCAATAATATTTATAAATATATATATATATATATATATATATATATATTTATTATGTATGATATATATGAAATAATATTTCTACTAGAATAAAATATATTTATGTAGATAAATATATGTTATTTACTTACTTGCATACTATATGATTAGAAAACAGAAACAACGTTCATCCGTACGTACGGACTACCGTCTCCATGAACGATGTTTCCATTTCATATATCTATATGTTATAAATATTAATATTCTGAATATATATGATGTATAAATCATGTTTTATATTCTGGATTTTTTTAATCAGGACCTTAGTGATTCGATAATGAATACCAAGTTAAAACATGTATGATAAAGAAAAATATTATTACCCAAAATGCTACTTTAAATGGAAATTATTATTAAATGGGTATTATAAAGTAAAAAAATGAATCATATATGATATCATAAATATTAATATGGTTCTGTTATAATTTAATAACATACTATGGTTATTATACATGAGGTTAAACGTACCCTCTACTAAAGGAAAGTACAAGGTAAGGGTCAATTACATAATCTCATTATTATACGAGATTGTTTATGAGAAAGTATTTATTGAGACATATTTATCATCCATGTACATATTTCATAAATATTTTTTCAAAAATAATCTTTTAAGGTTTTTAGAGGGTCTATTTAACTATATCATCATTTTAAATGTTTTGAAGATTTATTTCTCTAAATCTTTATAATTAATGTTCAGGTTTTCAAAATGAATTTAAGGATTTATTTATATGGACATAGTTGTTTTAAAATGTTAATTCCTTTAAGAAGTTTCAATGTGGTTTGAGATGCATTGATTAAAAAAATATATTTTAAATGAATTTCTTTATAAATGTGTGACTTTTAAATGATTTCACAAAAAGTGATATTTCCCTTAAAGTGTATTACTAATCATTTTCAACCATGTCAACATCCTTTCTGGATACTATTCTTGATTGAGGTCAATTTATTATAATACAATCTTTAATGTTGTATTGAATGAGTTATGATATTTTTGATTGTGGATGTTTTATTTTTATACCATTCATGGTTGATGGTTAAAGTATTGACATTTAGTATACTAGTTTTAATACAACTGTTTATGTTATGTTTCAATATTTTCATACGAGGAATGTATTGGACTAAGTAAGTGACAGGTGAAGCCCACTATTACTCTTCGATTTATCAGTAGGTATTAGGAGACAAACTAGTGTCTTGGTACATGTCCTTGACAAATTCTTATTTTTAGTCTTGGAATGAGGCCTTTACTATGTGGTTATGATGTCCGAAATTTTTTATTCCATCGTTATTAAATTAGCTAGTGATTTGACATGTGATTATTCAACTAGTAGAATATCCATGTAAATAATTAAATGAAATAATTGGATTTATCTTTTCTATATTATGCTGAATTTTATGTTTAAAAGTCTTGTGTTTTGGTCTTATACATTACCTTAAATTTTTATGCTTATTTATGAAAGTTTCCGCTATATTGTTATCCTTACTGAGCATATAATCTCACCCCTTTCTTTTGTTTTATTATTCCAAGGATTCCATGAATTATATTATGACCGACCTAGAGGGATAGACTAAGGGATATGAGTGTGTCCTATGGAGACACAATGTTTCTATTCAATTCATAATATACTTTTATACTTATTTATTTATCCAGTACTTTCATTGATACTAAACTGATCGATCTTTCGGGACATGATTCCTTGTATCATGCCAATGCTATTTAATAATGCACTGACTCAGGGTAACCAGGGTTGGGGCATTACATTTGGTATGAGAGGAAGTTTAGTAAAAACCATGGAAGCTAGATTTATAAAAAAACACTAATTATAGAACATTACCCTAAGATAGAATTTGATGATTAGTATAGAATAACTTCCTAGAATTTTTTTAATGTTGATATTTTGTGTATTTTTACAAGAAATACATCACTATATGGATACGATCAGGTAGAGGTGTCTCAGACACAAATTTACCAAGGAATGAAAAGTTTGACATGGAGTTTTGGGATTGACCCAGGTTATCCTAGTACACGGAAACGGGCCTTGCTGCACTCGGGGTTATGACACTCTCGGGGGATATACTTAGGATAATTCACATTATCTTTACCAACCATTGTGAAGGATTTATGAGTAAATACTTCCTAAAATAAAACATTTTTTTATGATTATGTATTATATGTATAAACTATTTATGTTAGGTATTTAAATTTTTGGAATTATCCAATGGAAATGATAAACTAACAAAGTGTATAACATTATTTAGAAATGGTTCCCAGTAGAAGGAATGTGAACTCCAGCAATATGCATGATCCAAAGAGTAAGAAGGATCATATATTTCATGGTATTAAGATCACATTTATAAGGGAAATAGTCTCCCATGTATTATCATCATATGAATAAATAGTATCATGTCTTAATAAGATATGTAATGAATTCTCTAAGTCATATGCCTTTGAAGCCAGAGAAGAAGAGGATGGTAGAGAGAAAGATGGATAAACAAAATAAGGGAAAGAAGGATTTTCCCATATGTTATCACTGATGAAAGAATCAAATTGGTAAAAGATTGAAGGGAATGAGGATTTTTTATAACTGTGGAGAAAAAGGACACCAAGTATGTGATTTTAATGGTAAGAAAGAGGTTTCAAATGTATAATGCATCATCTTCAAGGAGTTGGGAAACTATGCGAATCAATGTCCACATCATTAGAGTATATCCCAAATGATACTATTGGATAATAATAAAGTTATTATACTACCTTAGATGAAGAGTAATGACTAGTGGTCTTATGTTGTTTATAAATAATTTTTTCATTTGAGTTTTGTATCAATGATTTACTAGTTATATGAATTATCGAAATAAATAAGGATTTTACTACAGTACATTTCATTAAGGATTTGAGATTATATGGTTTTGTGAAAAGTGACTCAATAGCAAGTTAAACTTTTTTGAAAATAAATGGTTGAAGAAAAGATTAATCTTAATATGGTTCTGATACTAAGGTTGTGATTTTGGAATAATATATGATTGATTTCGAAAAATTATATTTGATATTCTTGACTACCTTGAAACTAATTAATTGTTTGTTTATTCCATCATTATTGGAGTTTTCAAAAAACAATTATATAAGGAGTATATCCAGTATTATATAAGGAATAAGGGATCATGAATGTAATCAATAAGATTTTATAGAAATTCAGGGTGTTATCATGTTTTAAAAGAATACATGATGAAGGTATTCATATGTTATTATGTGGAAAAATATATCTTCATTATGTTATATTGACCATACTTATAACATTTGGACTGTGAGCTTGGGTAGAAGTATTTTGGAAAAGTCTAAAGGTTGGAATTGATTATTTTGGACATTGGATACTATTATCTAAGGTTATAAAATTTCTTACGATTATTTTTGGATTGTTATAAAAAGGAAAACTCGGTGGTCGGGTGACAACGCTTCACGTCCGGCAAGGCCCTGAGACTTCAACCCGCAACCGATGGGCAACAAGGGTGCATCACCTACCATTGGTCTACGTGATGTACTGGTTTGTATGAATTATTTTTTTTAAATAGTATGAAAAATGAATTATAAATTCATTATTTTTGGAAACCTATATGATTAGGATAAATAGAATATTTTTGAATTCTATTATCTTTTGGATTGAAAGATGTGTTTGTGGTAGAAATTAGTTGAATTATGAAACTCTACATGTCAAGTATATTTTTTTGTCTTATTCCATGAATAAATTAATTATAAATCTTTAGTGTAGGGATATTAAAACCAAAAATTCATTATCCTAATATCTTATGTATTGTTGAACCGATGATATTTTAAATCATCATAAATAGATGGCTTTGAGGCCCTCAATTTTACACATGTTCTTGATTGATGACCCCAATCACTCACTATAAATATTTATTTTTTCCTACAATTACGTGTCTCTAGATTCCACCAATGTTCTCCTAATAGAGATCATAATTTGGTTGTGATTTTTTCATTTATATTTGCCTCTTATTAAGACTAAGTTTTATTGACCCTATTTCCGATGTGGGTTTTCCACAAAGGTATTTTCTATTTTCAACCTTTTATTTTCGAAGAAAAAATTCAAATTGTGAGGATGAAATTTATTTATGTAGGGTAGAATGTAACACCCCATGAATTCATGGTATTCTATCTCTTTAAAGCAATTCAATATCTTGCGCTACATGCAACACCAAGTTGAAGCGCACCACGATTTACCAAACTAGCCATTCAAAAAGTAGTTATGAATAGTACTAACCAAATGTTTAATTTTATATATATCCTATATTATTTTAACATTCATCTTTTTTATTTCTTAGGCATAATATAAGGACAAATTAAATTTTCAGATAAAAGAAGTATTTTTTAGAAAATGCAGTTTTTCCGCCTTTTAATGGGGAAATGTTATTAAATCCAATATTTGACACTTTTATATATTATATTTATTGAAATTAAATTCTTCTTTAGAAGCGGGACATAAAAATTTAGTTTGTATAAATTTTTGGTACTTTTCTGAAAACTTTCATATTTTGTTGAATTGTGAAAAATACAAAATTTTAATCGAAAAAACTTTTTTTAATAGAAATAATTTATAGTGATAAATTATGAATTTGATTATTTTTAAAGTATAATTAGATAATATTTTTATTATTTAATATAATTTAGGTCATTATAAGTAATTTCACACTTAAATTTGAAAACAACACATGTCAATCTTTAGATAGTTTTTACTTTTTTAAAAACCTACGTTTTGGTTTTGATAATGGGAATTCATTTTAAATTAATTAATAAACTTATATATTTTGAATTTTGTAAAATAGAATTCATTTTTGAATTCAGAATATCAAAATTATCTTTGGGTGATGTTTTGGTATTTTTCTGAAAAGTTTTAATTTTTGATGAATTGTGAAAAGAAATTTGTTATTGTTTAAAACCTACTTTTATTTAAATAATAATTATTTTTTATTTAAATTTATTTTAAAGTAAAAATAGATACATAATACATATATTAGTCTAATTTAATTCATTGGAGACATTTTATAATAATATTAGATATATAAAATTTTATTGAACATTTTAACGTCTTTTACCCTCCTTCTAGGCACATTTGGAAATTTGAATAAAATGTTATTTTACCACATCTGTGATTTGAATTTAAAAACTTTGAGAGGAACGGTTGTTATTATCAAGTAAAATTTTGTTCAATAGGATGAAAATAATTTTTTGTGAATTGTAACTTTTGAATTTTATTTACCACGGTTAAGAGTAAATATGGTAATTAAAGGTAAAAATGATATTATAATTACCCTAACACATGTAAAAATTCTATTAGAGAAGTTTATTTAGACCTAAATTAACCTTAGGAATGAAGTATGATATTTTTTGATCCACTTGACTAGATTAGGATATTTATTATTATTTTATTTAAAGAAGAGTTAAAAGTGTTAAATTCAAATTTTAAAAATAAACCATTTTTAATATTAGGTTATACATAAGATAAATTAGACTATAAATATTCATTATAAAGGTAAAAATATTTCCGACATCATGGTATTTTATTTATAATTTTTAGAAATTAAATAATTGAATTTATTTATGACACAATGATGATGCAGTAATTACCTTATTAATGAAAGGTTTACATAATTGATATTATAAATATTAAAATAAATATACATCATGACTTTTGATGCATTATACGAATTATATAGGTTAATATTAAATGTTATGGTTGATTAAATAAATTTTGTTTGAAGTGATAAAGAGGTTATTACTTTCACAAAACCCAAATACTAAATAGTGTCAAAAGTGACATAACTGAGTTTTAAAAACAAATACTATATTATTAAATGATATAATAATCCAAAAAATATATTGTTTCGAAAAAAGAGTTATATAGTGATATATATGTAATTAATGAACCAATTTATGTTTTCTTGAATTTTTATAGTAAGTTTATTAACCATGTAATATAAAAATACAAAAAGACATGGTAAACGTTAAGCTATTTAACTAATAGTTAAATCTAAAGGATAAGGTTTATATGTTGACCTAAACTTGTCTAAATACAATTTTTTGAGATTATTTAGACCCATAAACACCTTATCCTCAAAATAAATCCATTTGTATCCATTTAAAAATGAAAATTATTTTATAATAAAATAATATTTCATGCTTTTCTTAAAGTGACCCTCACCTCTCTTATAAAAGGGTACTTCCCCTTCTCTCAACATAACACCTCCAAAACCATTTGGCTCATCCAAAAACTTCTAAAATATCCTCCCATATACCTTTAAGTATACCTAGATGCCTTAATTTGATCATAAATCCAACCTATGGAGCCCTTTTGTTCAATTCAAAAGGCAACACCCGAAGAATAGTTAATTATTTAATCACCTCTCTCAAAGATATTTTCTTCTTCCACTTCCTCTTTCTTTATATTTTCCATACTAAAATAATAAATCCAGTACCTTATACATACGGATATGTTATTATAAATATGTTACAACCATATTCATTTTTCTATCCATCCTATGAATGACAGAGTCATCATACGTGAGTATGTACAACATACCGTCTCCACGTCGTGATGTAGTTTGTTATTCAACACTACATTATTTGTATGGGTATAATAATGAGTATATGTAATTTAAATTATGAATATAACATGGTAATGAATCTGTATGTATAATATACCATCTAATTAAACACTATTTTACCATCTGTAGAATGATATTATTTCTCGTACGTACGTACGACTTACCGTCTCCACGACGCGATGTGATTCATCTTCAACGATCACCATTCATGAATATTTATAAATATATATATATTTATTGATTAACTATGATATATATGGAATAATATTTCTACCAGAATAAAATATATTTATTTAGATAAATATATGTTGTTTACTTACTTTCATACTATATGATTAGAAAACAGAAGCAACGTTCATGCATACATACGGACTACCGTCTCCAGGAACGATGTTTCCATTTCATATATCTATATTTTATAAATATTATTATTCTAAATATATATGATATATAAATCATGTTTTATATTCTCAGAGTTTTTTTATCATGATGTAAGTGATGTGATCAAGAATAACAAGGTAAAACATGTTTGATAAAGCATGAGATTATTATCCAAAATGTTAATTTAACATGGAAATTATTATTAAATGGGTATTATAAAGTAAAAATGAATCATATATGATATCATAAATATTAATATGGATCTTTTATAATTTAATAACATACAACGGTCTTTATACAGGAGGTTAAATGTACTCTCTACTAAACGAAAGTACAAGGTAAGGGTTTGTTCTTCAATCTTATTATTATCCGTGATTGTTTATAAGTATTTACTGGGACAAATTTATCATCCATGTCTATATTTC
The DNA here is from genome assembly GCA_963277665.1 of Viscum album. Lineage (NCBI taxonomy): Eukaryota > Viridiplantae > Streptophyta > Magnoliopsida > Santalales > Viscaceae > Viscum > Viscum album. Next base: position 1,691,132,117 of record OY728143.1, on the reverse strand, counting down.
ATAAAAATGTTTTCAAAAAGAATATTTTATGGTTTTATGAAAGGGTTTATCTAACTATATCATCATTTTAAATGTTTTAAAGATATAATTTTCTAAATCATTTTACTTAATGTCTATGTTTTCAAGATGATTTTAAGGATTTATTTATATGAACATCATTGTTTTAAAATGTTAAATATTTTAAAAAGTTTCAAATTGGTGTGGGACACTTTGATTCAAAAATATCTTTTAAATGAATACCTTTATAAATGTGTGACTTTTAAAATATTTCACAAAAAAATGAATATTTTCCTCAACAAGTATTACTAATAATTTTCAACTATATCAACATCCTTACTGGATATTATTATTGATTGAGGTTGATTTAATATAATACAATATTCAATGTTATATTGAATGAGTTATGATAAGTTTGACTATGGATGTTCTATTTTTATACCATTCATGGTTTATTTTTAATGTATTGACATTTCATTTTCTAGTTTAAATATGAAAATTTATGTTATATTTCAATATGTTCATTTGAGGAATGCACTGGAATTAGTAAGTGATGGGTGGAGCCCACTATAGCTCCTCGATGCATCAGTATGTATCATGAGACAAACTAGTGTCCTGGAACAAGGACTTGAAAAAATCTTATTTGTAGTCTTGTAATGGCGCCTTGACTATGTGGTTATGATGTCAAACATTATGCATTACATCATTATGAAATTAGCTATTGATTATACAAGTGATTATTCGACTTCTAAAATATCCATGTAAATATGTAAATGACATTATTTGATTTATCTTTTCCATATTATGATAAAGTTTATGTTTAAAAGGATTGGGGTTTAGTCTTATACATTGAATTAAATGTTTGTTCTTATTTATGAATGTTTCTCATATATTATTATCCTTTCTAAACATCTGATCTCACCCCTTTCTCATGATTTATTTTTCCTAGAATGCCAAGAAGTATATTATGATTGACCTATAGGTATAGGGTAAGGGATATGATTCTATTCTAAAGAGACACAATGTGTATCTTTTAATTCATAATTTAATGTAAAACATATATATGTATCTAGTATTTCTAAAGATACTAAACCGATCGGTCTTTCAGGACAAGATTCCTTGTATCATGCCAATGTTATGTAATAATGCACTGACTCTAGGTAAATACTGTTGGGGCGTTATTGTTATACCATTTTACAATGATATTTCATATAATTAGAACCCAATTAATATCTTATATCATAGAGAAAAAGTTCTATGATATAAGAAAAATTTCATCATCAAAGTACTATGGTGGAACAAGAATTTTTCGGACGTTACTTGGGAACTGGAAGAGGTAATGAAAATATTACAACCCTTCTATTTATTACAAATTAATTGATGATTTATTAAAACATATTTAACATAATACAACTCAAAATAACTAGAAGTATAGTGTCTTTGGGTATTATGAAAATTACATAAAAACTTAAAATAGGAAATACATTGTCTTTATTGAAAACAACCTTAACATGCTTGAACTTAAAATTGCATGGAATAACCTGGGGACATACATAAGTTAAGGGTGAGATATATTGACCAGTGGGGGAATAAACATGGAACAACCTGAATATGTGATACATGTTATACAATAAGAATATTAAAGGTTCATAAAAGGAGTGATAATCAGAAATATAAAAATTGATACATGATATAACATGATAATCAAAAAGGCAATATGGGAAATGTTAGAAAATATTATAACACTACATCATAAACATATGTCTAGGATTACTACCAAAACATCATAAAGGAAGAAGCAACATAAAAAATCATTTTCACTCCATATTCTATCATGATGTTTAATGAGACAATAATTACCCAAGGCATTGGGGTGCTATATAATTATGGGTGCACCTGTCACTTTCATTTAATCATCATGCATATATGTGCCACATAGATCAAATAACATGTATTAAATCATAATAATATCTTATTACAAGATAAATTAGTGTAGAATAAATAAATATAATTACAAATTCAAGGATTTATTATTGTATAAAGGTGAATACTGTTAATAGAAAATGAGTACGGTATTCACCACATAATTATTTCAGTATAAAAAACCCAGGTGAAATTTTGACATCATAATGACATAATTTAAATACTAATAAAATGTATTGATGATAGAGAAAGGGTTCTCTCATCATTTGGATATAAAATTGGAACTATTAGGGTCCTGGAAAAGAATAACCCATTCTTTGGGATTGGAAATAGAAGGAATAAGATAATAGATAAATCTTAATAAATTGGAGAATGAGAGGATCCCTTATTTGAGTGTGTTACTCTAAATTCCTAATAAGAGATTCTTGAGATCCTGGGGGAACCATTTGAGGAATCTAGGGTGGGTATTAAAGTGTAATTATATGCTCTATGGATCTTACTTAATAGAAATGGGATCATGGTGGGATTATATAGAAAATGAGTGGGGAAATGTTTATTATTTCTCAAACTTAGTTTTTGGACTCAAAATAAAAAAATAACAAAAAATGAAAAACATCCCCTGGTTTCAATCAAAGATAAGTGTTTTTCATTATTTTATTTGGAAAATGCCCTAATTTATTAAGACAATACCCTTGATTATGTTTAAGTGATTCATACACTTAAAGAAATTATTTTTAAACCATAAAATATATTAATGGTTTTGGAGGATTCATAAAGTCTTTATAAAACCTATAAATGAAACATTAAATCACATTATTTTAAAGGGAACACATATATTTGTTCATGTATTCATTTTATAGTATTCATCACATCACTTTTGTATTGTTATGATGACATAATACACACTATATATTTATTATATATTATATTTTTACCTAAAAATTTGGTTGTCTCAGAAAATTAGTGTAAATCCATTGTTGAATAATTTCAAAATTTTCATTCCAAAAATAATATTTTTATCATCATAATATTTTCATAAATATTTGTATTTTCACTTTTAAAATAAGAATCTACTTTGATAATTTTTGGGATTTTTCCAACAATAGTTTTGATGTGTTATAAAAATTACATTTGACATCATAAAAACAATAAGATAATTGATATTTAATTGTAATATTTCAATATAATATTATTTATTTAAAAAATATATTAATTCATCAAAATAAATTTCAAATTTGAGTTTTCATATTATCCATAAAATACAATTTCATCTTATTCTATCAAAATACAAATCAATTATAGAGCGACAATAATAAGATGAGAATATATTCACTATTATATAAAAAATAATTAACATACTCATATTATTAGTGTCTTCATTCATATACCTTAAATAAACTAGAATACTCATTAAGGGTACGGTTCCCAAAAGTGAGGCTTTCATGGGCTGGTTCAATATACATGGTTTGGGCCATGATCTCGATGAGCTCTAGTAAATGGCTTTGCTCAGGCTTATGTTTTTTGGATTTATGCTTAGTATTTTTCGAGGGAAAATCCTAGTGATTCTATCTCCTTAATAAGATCTAATAAGAGGGATTGATAGGTTATGATACAACTATTTTAGGTTATCACTACAATTTTTCTTGTCGATGGGATTTGTTAAAACCCTATATTTATACTAATCATGTTATAACTCTTCAGCATATATATTATGAAAGGTAATGATTCTTAACAGTCATTAAATCCTATAGAATATAATAAAACAAAATAATTACAATATTTTTCTATATCCATAACATATAGTCTTACATTTAATTAATATCATAAGGATAGTTCTATTTATAAATTTTTGGGTTGTTACAATATTACCCCTATATAATTTTTTACCTAAAAATTTTCATTTTCAATATTAAAATAGATGAGTGTAATTTTTTTCATCACCTCCTCTAGTTCTAACATTTATTCTTCAAACATTTATTTTATCCATATAACATTGTCCTAGTTCATTTTTTTTATTCTGTATAAATCTATATCTATGATATAATATCTTCACTGGGTGATCCTCATAGGAATGATCATTCATTCATGGTATCACCTCTAGATTTAGTACATGTGAGGGTTTTGGGATATACTTTTTCTATGGGGATACATGGAATACATCATGTAATTGAGATATGTTTGGTGGGAGTTCTTGAAGATATGACACTTCTCTAATGCGATCAAGGATCTCAATGGGACTAATGTATCTTGAAAAAATCATTACCTTATTTATGAATATCATTACTTTATTCCACAAGGATATGTTGAGTAATACCATGTTACCAAAATCAATCTCTGGGTCTTGTCGATGATTTTCAGCATAACTATTTTTTTAACACAGAGCATCCAATATGGGTTGCTGAATAATCGTGGGTTTTTACACCATTCGTCATCTAATTTAGGACCTAGTAGTTTGTTTCCCTAGACTTCATCTCAGCATGAATATGTTTTGAACCGCTTCTCAAAAAGGGATTCATAGGGATCGATTTGGATTCTTGAGTGTAAAATGTTATTGTATGAAACATTTCAAGATAAATACATTGGTCCCATCCTCCTTTGAGGTCAATTAAGCATAATATCAATATTTTCTAGATTGTTTGGATAGTCTTCTAATATTTTCCATCACTTTGAGGGTGATAAGCTATGCTAAATTTCAACTCTTTATTCAGAGTATGTTGGTTACACATCCAAAACACAGAGGACAATATTTGATCTCAATTGGATACAACCGATAATGGTGTTTGATGTAGACTAAAATCTTTATTAATGTATATCCTTACAATTTCATCGAGTGATAATTCCTATAAAATCTCAATTATGGTTCTAGTCTTTGTAAGACGATCCACAAAAACCTGAATTGTTTTATTTTCTCTTGATTTCTTTGAAAGACCAGTGAAAAGTACCATGGTGATATTTTCCATATCCATGGAAGTTTGGGAAATTGTTACACCATCCCCTTGGAATTTTCCTTTCCATATTATCTTTATGGAACACACGACATCTTGCTTTATATTCTACGATCTCGTTCATCATATTATCCCACTAATATTGCTCTCATAGAACTTGATTCATCTTTGGGCTACCTGGATAGATAGAGAAGGTCGAACTAGGCACATCATCAAATATCTCATTCTATAACTCAAGATTCGAAGGTGCACATATTGATAACCCAAATCTAAAAAATATTTCATTTACATTTAACTTTGAGGGTTTCCAAAATCATATAGTTCAAACCTTATTTTGAATTCCCACACCATCTATTTGATCATACATTGACCTCTCTATAAGAGATGGTTGATAAATCCATTGTGAACTGATTGATGATGTTCCATCCATTATGATTTCCATGTCCATCCATTTAAAATCTAATAAGATCAGATCATTCCCAATTATCATCAATGATAGAATTTCTAGATTCTTTCTACTTAGATCATCTGACACATTATTTTATTTCATAGGATGGTTCTTAATTGATATGTCATATTCCTTGATCAGCTCTGACAATCTACATTAGGGACTATTCAACAATTTTTGTGTTGATATGTACATGGGGATTCTATGATCCATATATATTTCAAAATTATCTCAAAATAGATACTGCTTCTATATTTTCAGAATGAAGATCTCTAAAGCCAACATCAAATCATACATTGGGTACTTATATTCACGAACATTAAACTACCATGAAGCTTATGCTATCACTTTGTCATTATGTATTAATATACATCCCAATCCCTTCATCAATTCATCACTGAATACCATGAAAATTTCTCCACTTTTGGGTAGTGCATGTTCAGATGTAGTGATAATCCTCCGTTACAAATCCTTTATCCTTCTCTTCATCATCATAAATCCAAGAAAATATGACTCCATTTAGAGTTATCATGGTTAGAGGGTTTGAAAATCGTGAAACATTTATCTCAAATCAATGATAGTACCCTGATAATGCCAGAAAACATTAGATATCTGCCATAGATGTTGTCTTTAACCATCCTTCAGTCTCTTTTCTCATTGAAGGGTACATAGATATCCCATTGCATATAATGGTATTCCCCTAGAATGAGACTACCTTTAACTAGAACTCACATTTGTTGTACGTTGTACAAACCTTCTCATTTTTCAATGTCTTCAGCACAATGCATAGATGCTCCTCATGTTTCTCCTTGGTTTTGGAGAATATTAAAATATCATTTATAATGAATACCATAAATATTTTGAGGTAATATATAAAAACTATATTTAACAAGTCCAAGAAGATATCTAGAGTATTAGTGAGTCCAAATGGCATTACTATGAACTCATGATGCCTATACCCTGTATTAAAAGTAGTCTTGGTGATATCCTACTTCTTCACCCTAAAATGGTAATATCTCAAACACAGATCCTCCTTGGGGATGTATTTTTCTCCTTGTAGCTAATACAAAATGCATCAATCTATGTGAGTGGTTACTTTTTCTTTATATTGATCATGTTGAGATCATGATAATCAATTAAAAGGTGCATTGACCCACCCTTCTTCTTGACAAAGAGGACTAGTAAACCCCATGGTGATCCACTTGGGTGTATAAACCCATTATTCAGTTTCTCCTGTAGTTGTTTCTCTAGCTCCTAAAGATCCAAAATAGCCATTCTTTATAAATTCCTAGATAATGTGAGTTCCCTAGGTATAATCTCAATATAAAATTAAACTTCTCATATATGATGAATAACAAGAAATTCTTCCAGAAACACGTCATGATATTCCGTCACAATGGGAATGTATTCAAGTTTGATCCTTTCCTTACATTAAATAATTTGATTTAGATATGATTGTATATAGGGAAATAATATCTATGATTGATATTTCTGTTCTAATGAGGATTCATCCTCCTCCTTGAACTTGTACATAATTGGGGGATGATTAGAAATATTAAAATAGATTACGATATCATGAAAATTTATTTTGGATTTATATAGGGAAAGTCAATCCATACTAATAATTGCATCATTCTAAACTAAAGAAAGTATCACGAGGTTCGTTGGTATGTCTAACCCATAAATATTTTTAGGGGATTTTTTATATACTTGGGATGCAATAATTCTACATTTTCCATTTTCACCAATAAATCAAGTTCTATAATTTTTTGTTGTAGTTAAATAGATAAACTTAAACATTGTGATATGAAGAGATGTTTAGATCTAGAATCAAAAAGTATGTTCATGATTCATTAATGAATAACTAGTGTACCTATCACCCCTTAATTTTTGGGATCTGCCTTAGTTGTTGGGGTTGAAAAACCTCACCCTTACTACCTTGGAGGTTGTTGGTTGTCTCTAAAAACCCTTGGTTTAGTACATTAGTGTGAAAACAGTCGTGGTTCATTATAATTGAAACAATTAATAATGAACTAAGAGTTTACTAGAGGATTACATTCCTATATTACAATAGTGGGTTTCTCATGTCAAAAATCCCTTGCAAGGTGTCCTTCCATCCCACGCATAAAAAAATTCCAAATATCACTTAAGTAATTTTTGGGGTTCTTCTTTTCACACTTTGGAAAGTAGGATGTTGAAATTTATGAGCACAAAAAAATTTCTCCATCAAACCACCAAAATTAAACTCCACATTCTTATTCATATCCAAGTGATCCCATTTTCATTAACCAATCCCCATTTTGACATTTAGGGCACTTCAAACAATTTCATCATAGCTATCAAAGTCTAGGATCACCATGGATTTTCATATATTAGGTTTTAACCCACCAAAGAAGCAATAAACCTTTAATTCAGAGGTAACAACAAATATACAGTCATGTCGTACAAGTACTGTGATGTTTACCTTGTAAACAACTATAGTTTCAGCACCTTTTTATTGAGCGCAAGGAAATCCCATTGTATTTTATGTGAGAGAGTTTGAGGAAAAAAAATTTTGGAAAATATTTTTCATAATTCCTTCCACCCCATCAATTCAATATCTTCCTTATTCTTTGTATTCATGATCAATATCCACCAGTACTTATCTTATCCCTCTAAATGATAAACAATTAGTATAACCTTCTCTTTTTGGATCATTGAAGAATGGTGAAGATATTTTCAATGTATTTTTTCCATTATTCATTGATTAAAGGGTCAGATGATCCCTTGAAATTCGAATCCATTTATCACATAAAGGAATAAATAATAGTTTATTCTCCCTTAGGGTGATTTAATATCCCTTCCAAATCCATGATTCAATTTAGAACGTAATTCGGCTAAGAGAGTATCATCATAACATTTAAAAAATATGCACCCACTGGGTTGGACATGTTATTAGGGCAGTAATCACATTGCCTGTCACATTAATTGTTTACCTAATTCATCTTATTTCCATCCATTGGATATAATAAAGGGAAAATTAGGGATTATTATTTTTAAAATATTAAAATCATAAATGGGAATCCAATTACATTAAAGGGATAACTTATAAATTACATATATATATCCTTAAATTATTAATTTCTAGGCTTGAATATATGTTATTCATCTTCTATATACTCTTATGGATATTTTTTCCATTAATAATTGTTCTTAATGATCATATGAATTTACCAAATCATATCCCCTATATGATTCAAAATAGGTGTGTTGAAAGGCATGTTGTCCTGAACCAGATCCCAGTCGAGTGTAGCTCAACATAGTGTTTTCATGTTTCACCCCTATATAAATATGTTACAAATCCACATCCACTTATAGTATCCAAAAAGGGATTAATTTTATTGATAAATCACATACTGTGTACATAAAAAAATTTAGTGATGATTTCATACACTTAGTCTGATCCCTAAAGATTTTTCTAGATTTTTGAAATACAAATATCAAAATACTAGTCTTTTCATTTGATACCAATAATAACAACCCTTAACATCATTACACATTAACTCATTATTTATTATATAACATTTCTCATAATAGAAATCAAAATATTGAAAATACTAGTGTATTTTGTAATTAAGTACATTACATAATACAAAAAACATGAAAAACATCATCTTTATTGAAAATTTCCTTAACATGATCGTACATTAGACAACATCGGATAAGCATGAGACATATATAAGAAAGGGGTGATATAGATATCCTAATAAGGAAGTAAATATGTAATAAAATGAATAATGTAATACATTTTATACAAAAGGGAAATTAATGGGGAATAAACTGAGTGAGAATCATTAACATGAACAACGAGACATGATATATCATGATAATCATAAAGGCAACATGAGAAATGTGGAAAAAACATAAGACACTACCTCATTGACATAGGTGATGGATAACTACAAAGACATAATGATGGAAAAAGTACCATACAGAACTTTTTCTTATTCTTATCCCAATATGAAATCTCATGATACTAAAAATTTTCTAATGCATTGGAGCACTATATAATTCTAGGCACACCCATCACTTTCATTTCATTCTCATGCTTATGTTTTCAACATAGATAATAAAATATTGATTAATTAATAATTATATATTATTCCCTAGTTAATGAGTGTGGAAGAAATACATATAGGGAAAAATTAAAATGATTACAAGTTTATACAATAGAATACCCTTGATAGGAAATGGTTATGGTATTCACTACACAATTGTTTTGACATGTAAAATCACAGTGAATGTTCCAAAGCATAACAACATCACATAAGGATTCATAAAATGGGTTTTTGAGAGGGAAAGAGGTATCTCATCATTTGGAAATAAAATGGCTAGTAACAAGAAAATGGAATATCATATCCAAATCATAGGTATTTGAAATAGAAGGCATATGATAATAAAAAAACTACAACAAATAAGAGAAAAGGAGAATCCCTTACATGAGAGTGTGACTCCAAATTCTTGGGAAGAGCTTTTTAAGACCATGGGGTGCCTTGGGAGTTCAATATTGAGGGTAGGTAAGAGTAATTGTATGTTACAAGGATATTTAGTAAATAGAAATGAGATATTGGGTGGGTTTATATATGAAAGGAGTGGGGAAATATTTATTATTTCTCAAACTAGGGTTTTTGACTCTATGTAATAAAATAACCAAAACCACAAAATGTACAATGGTTTTTTTCATATGGTTTCAGCAATAGAGGATTGGTTTTAATTATTTTATAAGTACAAGGTCTGAACATATTAAAATAATGAACTTTATTATGTATAAATGATTCATACTATTAATGAAATGATTTTAAAACCTTATAATATATTAATGGTTTTGGAGGATTCTTAAAGGCTATATAAAATTAATCAAATAAAAAAATAAAATTATTTTTGAGGGAAAACATATATTTGGTTTTTTATTCCTTTAATATTGTTTATTAAATCACTTTAGGGTCATTATTATGTCAAAATACACAACATACACCTATAAGATATTTAATTTTTACCCGAAAATTTGAAAATCTCAAAAAATATGAAAAATTAAGAATTAGATAATTCTGACCTTCTAAATCCGAATATAATGTGAATTTAATGAAAATAATTTTCTAAAAATTTTTATTTTCACATTTAAAATAAGAATAAACCTTTATTGGGAAATTCTATGATTTTTGAAAATTACAATATTCAATAAAATTGGAGACATCCGATAAAATTAGAATAGTTCTGAAACCCCTATAAAAAATTTAATTTTACATCATAAAAATTTTATAATCAATTATATTTAATTATAATATTGTAAAAAAATATATAATTTATTTGGAATATCCATTAATTCATGAAAATTAATTCTTTAATTGAATTTGAATATTACCCAAAAAATACAGATTTTGTTTTGTTGTATAAAAATAAAAATTATTAATAATGTAACAATAATAAGTTGAGATTATATTCATTATTATATAAAAAATAATGTACATAATCATATTTTTAGTGTCTTTATTCATATCCCTTTAATACATAGGAAAAATACCTTAACGTAAGGTGTGTTTCGGTGAGACATTTAGGGGATGGTTTGACGTACATGGTTTGGGATGTGATTTGGATGAGATCCTATAATAGTTCCCCTCACACATAGGATGATGGATCTCATACTAGGCTTGGTCGAGGAAAAATCACAATTATTATGTTTCTATCAGACGCACCGAATAATGTGCTTCATAGGTTACAATCCTACTAGTTTAATCCATCACTTCTGTTGTCTGTGTAAATCAGATTTGTTAAAACCCAATATTATACTAATAATTTAATCACATTTAAATGGATATATTGAAATAGTAATGATGATTAATAGTCTTTAAAATTAGATAGAATATAATAAAACCATACAAGTTCATGAAATTTCTATATCCATAACATACAATAAGACATTTAATTAAAATCATAAGGTGAATTAAATTTATAAATGTCAGGGTTGTTACAAAAAAGATATAACCTCATATGTTTTACTCTATAAAATGAATATTTCATGGGAAAGATTTCTTAAGGGGGAATAATGTAAGGACACAAACTTTTATAAATGAGATTCCCTTTGTGATTGAATAAAATTTCTTATTATGTAATGTGGTTATTGAAGTCATGGACTTATTTATTTATATCCGATCAGATTTAAAATGCTATTAAGAATCATAACCACTCATATTTTATCCATTGGAAATTTATCATATAATCTGTACATAATTTGGGTTATGGTAATGTTTTATGGACATAAAAACAAATGATGTCCTCAAACAATAGGATAGTTCCTTATAAAGTCCATTTAATAGATTTTCGAAGGCAGATAGTAACTTTTTGATTTTACCTTAACAAATCTCATGAATAGATTCAACAACTAAATCATGAGTGAAACCATTTGTGGTAGAAGTTCAATATCATCAAGATCATGTCCCAAATCACATACAATAAACCACCACATGAAAATATCATCATTACACACCTTACCATTATATAGATTGTTGGTGTTGTAAAGGGATATGTATCTCATAACAAAAAATATGAATATCTATATTTTCTTTTAAAATAAATTAATATTATATTTATTCTTTAACTTTTAACTTTATAAAAATTTTGAAATGTTTTTAAAAAATCTTATATGTTGGAACGATAAAACACAAATTGTATTTTTGGATATATGAAATTTTAATTATGACATTCCAATTGATAAATTGATAAATTTTATTTTATTTTAAAAAAATAAAATCATGAAATGTTATATAGAAAATTTACATCCTAATATAATTTTATGAAAATAAAATGTAATTTTTATAAGGGTCATAAAACTGTTTTTTGAAAAAAAGTCATTATTTTTCAAAAAAAGTATTTTAAATTAAATTAATAATTTCTGATATTTATGAAATTATTTTGATTAAATAAATATTAGCTTTTTTGAATCTTAATGTTGAAATTATCCAGCAGTAAATTCTTTAAAATGTTTTGTTATAGTCAAATTTTCTTGTAAACAATAAATATGGTATAAATATACATTATGTATTTTGACATTATAGTTAACAAAAAGTGACTTAATATATAACATAAAAATTATCCACCACCAAGTATATAATTACCCTTTAAATTAATTTTTTTAAGATATTTTATTAATTTAAAAAACCCTTTATGAGTCCTTAAAAACCTATATTGTATTTTAGTGTTTTAAAATCAATTAATTGAAAACATGATTCACTTCCACACAACCAAGGGTAATATTTTAATATAATATCATCAAGGAATAATAAAATAATGAAAAAAATCATATTTTTCATAAAACAAGTGTAAAAAAACATTCCATGGTTTTTGGTTTTGATAATATTATTGTTTAGATTCAAAACCTTATGTTTAGAAAATGATAAATAACTCATCTCTCATTTCATATATAAACCCACCCAACCTCCCATTTACATTTGTGAACAATCCATGGATCCTGACTATAATCTTTAGTTTTTTCTTTATATCCCTCAAAAGGATCCCCCAATGTTTCCTGAAGCTCTACAAAATCTTTTGGAAACACCAACTGAAGGTATGGGATCCTCCCCTTCTCCTATTTATTCCAGAACCTCATTGTTGTCCTACCTTTTGTTTTCTATTTTCTCATGTTGTGGTATGTTATCAGAAATACCTATTACATCTCTTATGTTTTTTTTATTTGGTTATATACCTCTTTGACTATCGTTACTCACTCCAATGATAAATTATGTACCATAATTATTCTTCTTTAACTACCTCATGTTTTGTTTAAGGCCAAACTTTTATTGAGTAACCCTTTTTTGTCTACGGATTTTTAATTACCATTTTTTATGTTTTCTTATGATATTACATATCTCCCTTTATGAATTTATGATTTACAAGTGATGACATACCCCTTTCACTCTTATGAATCCCTATAATTATTTATTATGTACCCAAGTTATGCAATTGAAATTATTCTATGATTTTTCCATGCCAAACCATTTTATTTTGAATACCACAACAATTTATACTAATGGTTATTCAGCTAGACATGAATATATTTATCTTATTTGTAAATCAATGTATTCATTACACACTACTTACTCAAGGGATTTAATGTGATTAAATATTACTTTATGTTGATTGATTATTGTGACACCCATACATATCTATATGATATGAAAGTGACAGGTGCACCCATAATTATATAGCACTAAAATTCAACAGATAATATTTCCGTCTCATGAGAAGTAATTTATGGTATTAGATAGTGAACCTAATACATTATCTATTTTTTAACCATGTTATGATATCTTGGAAGTTATACTTGACCTATGTTTATGATTTCATGTTTAATGTGGTTGCAACATTTCCAATGTTTTCATTATCTAATCATTTTATATCATGGATCATTGTTCAAGATTATGATTATCAACCATTTTATGTTCCATTGAAATTACTATTTTTCACATGTAATTTTTTCATCATTTTATTATTTTTTTACTCCCTTACTAATATTTAAATCTCACCCAGTTATTATTTTCTCTCCAAGGGTATCCCATACAATTTTAAAATCTATGTAATTTTAGAACTATTATAAGGATGTTTTCGATAATATTGTTGAATCCATGTATAATGTTGATGTGCATTTTACCAAATCACCCAAAAAAGATTTTATTCTCAATATTGTGGGTTCTATGTAGTGTAATTTTCTGTAATAAATCATTAAAGAAGAAGTATTAAAGACCAGGTTTTTTATTCCACATCTTGGGCATAGGTCTCAATCCACTTTCCATCCTTGGAGTTGGTCGGCAACCAGTCAACTGAATATGGTGGAATAATAGTGTTCTTATGCCCCCAATGTGTATGAAATAATTTTTATGTGGTATTAAAAGTATATACGATATATTCACGTATAGTCTTAGATTCATTGAAATATTTTTCATTTGATTAACTTTGAGTCTTCCTAAATTTTTGTACTCTATGAACCAGGAGTCTGGTAAGTTGTCAACCATTTTGGGAAATAGACATTTTTTAGGAGTCCATGACCATACAAATATTTTATTTATAACATAGGGAATATTTTATTATTAATTTTCATGACCTATGAAAGTGTTGAAAAATATGTTTTACACTGCTAAGATTGTTCCACTAAAATATTATCAACAATCTATTTGATATGTATAACTGCTTTAGTGTCAAGAATTGTTTTCAAAGTACAGTTTAATATTTAATAAAAAAAATAAATTTAAAATCATACTGGAGGATCAACATGAAATTATTGATGAAGAACCTCAAGAGTGAATACTTTTCATATATGAAAACATTTTGGTGAAAATTTTGTATTTTTTGAAATTTGTCTCAAGTTGCTTCGCCTATTTTTAAATACCCATGTAGATTTTTCAAAGTCACTATCCCCTTGTGTCTTTTACCAGACTTAATTATTCCATGCTCTTTCATATCCAACTAGATGTTCCCACATTAATGTTCTTAGATGAATGTACCATGTTTAGAATAGATATAGTAGAAAAAGTGGTAGTAAAACATAATCATAGATGAGAATATCATGAAGTTACTTGGGCGAGGATAGAGAGCTAAAGATCTACACGAATAACCAAGGTAAATTAATTTTATATGAAATTATTGACTCTCTTGTATTTATAAGAACATGGCCATGTACTATTCCAGGAATCTTATATACACTACACACCTAACATGACCCGGTCCCATGCCCTTTTCCCCAATCTATCCATGAACCCCCTCATTAATAATATATATGTGATAAGGGTAATTTTTTGTATAAATTGTATCCTCCTCACTCCAATTTGAACCAATTATTAGTGTGCAATTTTTTTGGTTGTCAAATTTTTTATGGGTTGAGTATACTATTAAATTAATTTTATTTTTAGTTGAAAAATCATGTAATGTTCGTGCCTCCTCATTTTTTCCTATACACCTAGGTCTCTATTAATCTTTACTCAATAACCAATATATCATTCAACATTCAACTCCACATAAGACTTCTCTTCACCATCCCCCCCCCCGGTACTATCCACTCATGCCATTTCTCCTCATGGATGGTGTCCTTATTATTTATCTTCAATAGACCATACCTATAGCCCTTGTCTAAAGTGCATATTTCCATAATCAGGGTGTGAGAGGTGGTTATAAGTTTTTACCCCACATGGATCTACACCATGCCTTATATTTTTCTTTTAAATGTTCCCATTCATATCATTTATGGGATATAAACCTAGAGTTCATCAATGTTATGATCAAAATCCTACTTTCACGTAGTCAAGACCCCTTATTTATCATTTAGGTGAATCTCTAATTAAAATAAAAAGAAAAATTATTAGAATCAAAATTAATTACATCATCAGAAGGTTTTTGTGAAAACCCTAAAGAAATTATAATATTTACATGATTCCTCAAAACTTGGGAGAAGGACCCCCACCCCTCCCGTAAGGGATACTATTTTCCCTAATCAAGGATAACCAGGATAACAATACTAATGAACCACCCCCCAATTCCACCAAAGGATACTAAAATATGAACACTAGAAGGCCATTTCTCATACAAGCTAGTATATCCCTATTAATACACCACCCTCCTAGGATACCTAAAAGATCCCAAATTGAGAACCATAATCTAGGATAATTAGTATAGCTCTACTATTTTTCTATTCACCCATGTTACCTTAGATATGTGTAGTAGAGAACCAATTTCCTATGATACCATAGAGATTCCTATTATGGATAAATTCTAAAACACTTCCTTAAAATGTAATATTAAGGAAAAATCATCTAGGTTAACCATGTGAGAATTCATAGGGACCCACATGCACATGATACCTCATAGAGGACTACAATGGTTCTATCACCTAAGATAACTAGGAGGTATCTACTAGGGTGAAAGTTTACTAGAATACCACTAAATGGTCTGGTAGGGTTCCATATCCCAAGCTATCCAAAAGGTCCCAACTAGGGCTCTACCTCCTAGGATAGCCTGGAGAGTCATACTAGTAAGATACTCACCCATGATACCCAAAGATTCCTACTAGGGAACCACTCACCCAAGATAACATAGAGAGGAATAATAAGGTTATAATCATCTAGTATACACTATAGATCCATACATTGGAATCATTCATCTGAGATACCCACTAAATGCCTATTAGGGTGACACAATCCCAAGACACTGAGATCATCATAGTATGGAACCACTTGTTCAAGCCACCAGGATCAATATACTGGGGTTTTATTTTCCAAGGTTACAAACTATGGAATCATACTAGAGCACAAAATATTAACATAAGGACAATTTTCACATTGTATTACCATTATTTTACTCATTTTAATCCTTAGAACGTGATGAATAAAACACCCTAGATATTATTAGGAGGATCATTCAAATAAAATTTATAAATAATTAATATTAAATTCAGATTAACATATTCTTTCAATTATTTCTTAAATTTTAATAGGTTTACCATGCCTATCATACCATAAATGTTTCATATGATATAAGTGTAAAATTACTCTAATATTAATCAACATATGCTCTAAGAACCTTAGAACAGTATCAAATAATATCCAGGTTCTAGCCTAGATGATTCTCACCACTCGTGGCATTTATCATTTGTCAAAAAAAAATTATTTTGAATACTTAAGAATTGCTATAGTTATATAGGGGTAATGAGAGGCTGGAATAGGATTGGTTATATCCATTCTTGATAGTGATCTTTAGATATTCTTCTAAAGGGTTTGTGATAATTACTTTTATGTAATGTTGTCCAGAATAATTATCTTTTTTTACCTTGGATAATGTTTTACCAAGGTTTATATAGCTAGGCTAGAGAATTAGTAGTTTCACATAGGCCCATATCCAATAACTCAATCCTTATAAAACCACATATGAAATAATAATAATAATAATAATAATAATATTTTCTTGAAATGTTAATGTCTTGTAAAAAATATAGATATCATTTCTTAAAAAATAAATTAATATTTATCTAAATTATATTTAATTTTAATTTCTACTAAACTCTTTATGTCCTCCACAATGTCATGTTAATTTAAATAATCTATTGTTTGTTAATTTTTATTAATTATTTTTCATTTCTGAGTGTTTTCCCCTTGAAATTTCAGAAATTTAAGTGATAATCAGTGTCTTAGGGTTTGCGCATGGTAGGTGCATACTATGGGACCCAACCATGCATAGGTATTTAATAAACATTATAGGAATTCACATAGCTGGAGAAAGAGTTTTTAAATCATGAGACATCACTTGGGGAATTTAGTTCCATTCCCAAATTTGGCGTATGGTTTGAAAAACTATAAATCCAAACCTAGCAGTTACCCAGAACATAAAATTTTTAAATTTCTAAAAAAATCCCATCTATTTAAACCGTTTTCCCTTTATTTTACAATACTATTGAACCCCCCAAATTCCTAGGTGTCTCTTCCCTCCTCGTAATCCTCATTGGGTAGATTTTAAGATTGAATTTTCTTAGGTTCATCAAGAAATAACATATTAACTACCTTTCGCTTCTTTCTATTCCACTTCATCATTCTTACGTTTTTTCTTTTTCTTCCTTTACATAATGGCTTTATGGGAAAAAAATAAGGTCAAGGGATTGTATTAACATATGTATTTCAATATTCAGGGCATACTAAGCTTCTATTGAGACCTTATCTTCCCAATTTCATCGAAGGGGAATGTTATCTTAAAATTATAATAGGTGGTTCTATGAAATCTCATTTATTAGTTGTTCCATGTATGATTAGTGTTTCAAAACATAACTTTTAGTTAGAATATTCTTATAAATTATTATATTTATGATGTTTTCTTGGATTTATTATGTAGGTTTTTTCTAAACATTACCTAAATGGGGTTTTTAGTGGTTTCTATTCTATATACACCAACAATGAATTCATGTGAACTATTATTATTTATTAAAATTCCTATGATTTTCTTTTCAAAACAATGATAATTAATGTTAGTTTATAATTTCCGAATGAATTCAAAAATTATTTATCATGTGATAATTGGAATATTTATGTAATATTTAAATGGTTCAACAGGTTTATTGGATGGTCGATTATTTTTTTGGGTTTATAGAATTTATTAGGTTTAATTATTTTCTACATATATGCTGACTTATATTTATGTTACATGTTTCAAGTTTAAATAATGATTAATAAATATTGAGGAATTTTGTTTATTTTTGTTATATATTTTTCATCCTCTTCGAGTTAATTGAGATTCAATTTCAAAACAGATTTATAAGGTGGTCTTTAATGATTTTTTAAAAGTTGTTTTAAATTATGTTTTAATTTTTTTCCAAAGTTGGGTTAAAAATAATGGATCATTTGGATCATTTTCGTAAATTATTTCAATATTAAGGATGTACTGTTTACATGAGGACCATTTCATTTTCCTTCATATTTGTTTGTGTATATTTTGAAATTATGATTCTCAATGTTAAGTGCTTATGTATGAAAAATGTGAGATAATTATAAAAAGGTGTTTATAAGATATGTAGAATATTAATTTCATATTTTAATGTTTTTATATAGGAAATTTTTAATTTATATGCTTGTTTTCTTTGATATCAATTTTTATCTCCACATTTCATGTTGTGGGATATAGAGAACCTTGGTCTGGAAGACCATGAAAAGTATTTATTGACATAGTCCACTATACCTGTATTTTTGATAATGTTACAATAATAACCAAAAATTATTATTATATGGATTTAGTGACACTTTCAATGATGTCCCCTTATCACAGTGAATATTTATTACTCTCCCTATCTAGTTACATATAATTGGATTAGAATTTTTTGATCACTAATATCATACAGGGACCTAGGTTACCTTTACCTCAGTATCCCTAAATCCACCCCCATGGTGACATGTTTTTCTATTTCTTTTATATTTTTGGTAATTTTCTTCCATTTATGTTCATATATTTATTTATTATAGTTTACTTCATTCCGAAAATTAAATAGACTATATTGTACTCTTTATTTTAGAATAAATTCCTTTAAATCATTATTTTTCACTCACATTATGTTTTCTAATGTTATATTCATGTTCAAATAATAGTTTATCTCTAAGTACATTGGTTTTATATTTTTATTACTTATTTTTTACCATATGAATTAATTCTTCATGTTTTGGTTTATATCTACCTCTTTTACTTGTTTAAACCCAACTATAAAATTGTTTTCTGAAATAATGAAAATGTAAAGTTAGGAACTTAAATATTATTATTAATATCTCATGAATCCAGTATTTATTAATTGTTTTGGATTTTTTTTTTCCAATTAATGTCAATAAATATATCCCTTTGATTTAATAGTTTGGTCATATTTTATAAAAATGGACAATGAGGTTCATTGATGTTATTATATGTCAAAAATGATAAAAATATTATTTTCATGAGAACTATTTAGAACTATAATTTATAGAGTAGATTATATAAGGGATTATATGAAATCATTTTTTATTGGAAACCTACATTAAACATGGATCTCACCCTAACATATGCATCTTGGTGTGTATATTGTTATTTTGAATTTTATAAAATACATTGTTTATATTCTTATAATGATAACATGCATTGATTTTTCAGTTATTGGACATCTTGGGATATAGTGTTTGATTTAGTGCATGGTGTGATGATTTCTTAATATATGGGGTTTAGTGGTTCATTCTGAATATTTTATGATTTAGATACTTCACGCTATTCAATAATTTCAATCTCTTCTGAGTTTTTACATGTTATATATCTTGATAAATGTTTAATATTAGATATGTGATTGGTTATTTACATTTTTTATTCATAGTTTCTATTATATTTATATTTTAACTAACCATATTGTTATTCATGGTATTTCAATATATATATAACTCATGTTATATTTTCAATTGATTTTACAACCTATTCAAAGATATTAAATGGGGAGAATGTTTGAACCAAGGATGTTCTTTACAAGAAATGGAGTATGTCTGTGTTTTTTTACCAATACTAACAAGTATGATCAGGGGGTTTTCAATTAAAGGGATCTTATAGTTCAAGAAGACAACATTATTGAAGGTGGCGACATTTCCATGTGTTTTCCAAATTTTTGGTTCTAAAAATTTGATAAAGAACAATAAAAAATTTGACAAAGGATGTTTCATGCATGACTAAAGGTTAATATGAATGTTTAATAAAAGGTATGTTTTAGGATCATCACATAAAAATATGGAAATGGAAAAAAGTGCATGATAGTTATAAATTTGTGTAAAAAATGAGGCTGCGTGGAAGAGCCTGCAATGTAGAAAAGGGTTTTATGTGATCTTCAAGAATCATGAATTCATGGTCATCATGAACTATATATAGCTGGATACCCCCATTAATGGAATAAAATTTCCCAATGAAGATCTAGTTCCTCTACCGTGCAACATACTTACGCAAAAAAGTGATGGAGAAAGAAAATCATGCGTGTAAATACTTCCTTTAGTGTTTATAGACAATGAAAAATGTATGGTGTAGCTGCGTGAAAGAAAAGGGGTGATAAAAAGATAAGGTTTTCATAAAATTCATCTTAAGTTACAATCTCAAATATTATTTGAAAGTGTATGAGTTTCACGCAAGTGCTAGTGTGTGCTTCTAGTATGTTTTTAACATCAAGTTTGTTTATTCTGTTCTTTCATGTTCATCCATTCATGACATCAATGTGAGCATAGATTCATGCTAGATGGAGATAATGAATTCAATGATAACCTATTGAAGATACCTTCATGTTAATAAACTGAGTAAGAAATCACCCAAGGAATTGAGCTAGGGGGAGGTGACAGAATGTTGTTGAGGGACATAGTGAGTTATCACTAAAATCGTGAAAAGGAAGTGTGTATGGAATGGAGTAACTATGTATGAATTGTTGTATTCCAAAAATATAAATGATTAGTGTATTTTGGTATGACCACAACACTGTCAGCGTATACTCCTTGGACTATACCATAGTGGTGAACCAATAAAAATGGTTGTGTTGTCACTATGTATGTGAATGTTTGATTAGTGATCCAATCCATAATACAAGATTCAGGATTTCTTACAAATGTGAGAACAGGATCATTCGAAATAATAGAAAAAGTTGGCACCCTGATTCACCCATCCTCTTTCAGGGTGCACTGGGGTCCTATAGTGAAATCATTCTCACTTGGTCTATTTTGATTCCATGGATCTTATTTCCAACTTAAGGAAATAGAGAACTCACCTTGGTCCTTATTAAAGGCTATTCCGGGTGACATTTCATGTTCACTCATGTTTTTTCATGAAAAAATGGTATGATATAACACTCATTATTTGGGGAAGTCTAGAAGATAGGAGGTAGGATTTTCTGAACATAGAAGTTAGATCATGAGTAGTTACGTAATCACATCCTTTCGTAATGGACCTCATGTTTCAATGGGTATTCAGGTTTTGAATCATGAATACATGTATATATTTTATTATTATTGATATATTCTAATTTTAATTATGGATATTTTGATCTATGTTGATTCTATATGGTTGGATTTTAGGTTTTAGTATTTTTAAGAGAAATTGGAGGAGGAACTAGAGTCGTATTGTTAGAAAATACTGTTTGGAAAATGGTTTGGAAATTTTTCTCAGAGGCTATTGCATAGTTGGAACATGATTTTCAATAATAAATTTCCAAATTGTGCATAGTTTTTCATTTCCCTCATATTTATTATTTTGATTCCATTGGATTCCAAATTCTTTCTCATGGTGTTTTAAAAGGATTTTAGGTAAACTATGGGATATTTTATGGAAAAGTGTTTTTTCCAGGTGGGGTTTTGGTTGATGTGTATGCTTTGTTTCATAACCCTATCTTTTTTATTTTGGTTATGTGTTTTTAAGACTAGTTGTGGAATCAATAGTTGGATATTATGGGGTGAAGTTTTTTATAAAAATAGTTCTTATAGTGGTTGAAAAAAAGATATACTCATTAAACATCTTAAAATATGGTTTGTTTTTAAAAACTATTTTGCAAGTGTTTTTAAATAAATATCCTAATCTCTAAAGAAAGAGTTGATATTTTAAATTTCCTTTATTTGGGTGTGTGGGTTTTCATATAATGATGGAGGTGTGTAAAAAAAAATTTCTAGTATTTTAATCTATATGAAATGTGATTAAATGATTTAGTGGTTTTAAAATATGCGTGCTTTATTTCTATGATTTTTTTAATTTGACCTTTTGGTGTTTTTAATTTTGAAATGTTATTTGAATATTGAGATATATATTTTTTTATTTTGTTTTTAAAATTATGTACCCTAGAAAGGATTCAAGGGAGATTAGATATATTTCCTCAAGAAGTTTCATTTGGATTATTTCTTCTTGTAGTCTATGTTTTCCCCTTCTTATCATTAAATTCACCCAAACATAGAGTAGAGTTGTTGATTTAAATTCATTTACAACCAATTTTATTGCGTTAGAGTTAGGTATTCGGATAACATTGGGAAACCCAATCGATTGATATGATTCATTTCCTAAACCTTGGTTCAAGAGGTCCATTTCATAGCTCAATAAGCCTAGTATTTCTACCTTGGGAATGGTTCTACATTTCATGCTCTTGGGATGTTATTAACAAATTTTAATTGATTTATGTTATGGATTTGTTAAAAAATATTTTTTCATGAAATGATTCTATGTAGTTGTGTATTCTCATCTCATTCTCCATATTTTGGTAAAACAATTCTTGGTGGGTAAACCTATTTCTTGTCTCAATCATATAAGAACGAAAGTACTAAGTGATTCTTTGGGAAGTGTGGGTTGAATGTGCTTCTGAAAATAACTTTTTATTGAGGATCCAACCATGTCAAGATGGCTGAAATTGATGCAATCTTAGAGCATCATTTCATACAAGGAGGTTACACTCATTAGGAAGATACCTAGGGCTATCAATGATAATACAAAGATTCTCAACTATTCCCTTGTTAGAAAGACAATCGGCATCAATGTTTCCCTCCCTCCATGAGTGAGTAATCTCCGTGTCACGGTGCAATAAGAGTTTTCATATCTTGATAATGTACCATAAGTAGCATGTGTGTTGATTGTGAATCCATTGATAACAGTTTAATCATCTACAATGGTGGCCCTATTTTCCAAATATTTATGTAGACTTCAATAATGAATTAGGTGAATTATAATTTTATTTAATCAAATCAATTCCACTTTGTATTTTAGAAATTTTCAATCATCTAGTATCTTTATTTCATTGATCCATTTAGTATCTCATTTAGGATTCTAATTTTTGGTCCACTATATTTACTAATGGATTTCTTTGGGTAGAAAATTAAATAGTTGGGAGAATGTTTACACCCACATAAGAATTTTTATTTAAGGAATACATTATTTATTTATTTTTATTATTATTTTAATTAAGGGTACTTTTAAAATTGAAATTGATGATATTATAGTGACGTTGGGTGTTGGGCAGATCATGTAGAGATATGGGAAACTATGTAACCCAACAATTCATAGGCTGAAAATAAATTGTAGTATCAATCACATTGTTGGCACGTAGTTTTTCAAATCATGTTGCTGAACCATGAGGTCTAACATAATCATTCAAAATGTGAATTCACCTAAATAGACAATTTTAGGACAAATATGATAAGTATTATGATCATATTCTTTTATTGTATTCTATTTTCAAGGAAGATCGATATGAAAGGAAACATCACCACACTTTGTATTTTTTGAATGTCAATGTCGAAATCGTATTCTAATAATCGTACTCACAATTTTTAAAAATGCCATCATATTTGGGTGAATCTTTCTCCTCAGATTCACAATAAATCTAGAATAAAAGGATCATTCATATTGCAGATGAATATTTCTGGATGTAAAGGTTCATCAGAGTTTCCCCTTGAATATATTGTGGATGTTTTGATCATGATGGTAGAATCAAAGTTTTCATTACTATGATAAGATGACAATGATGATGGATTACTGATCTTGGAGTTATCATAAATCATAAGTTAGTAGTAAATCATGTGATTCATGATTTATAAAAGAAAGGGGTCTCTAGATAGATTCTTCCAAACGTATTATGATTGATCGGATTTGGATGTAAATTAAAAAGGGTGTTGAAATTTATATTAAGGCCAGTTGTATTTTGAACAATCATATTTGGGTTGAGAAGGAATAAAATACATTGATAAAGGAAAATGAAAGTTACAGTACTTTCAACTGAAAGTTAGAAGATTCTATTGATGGTCCTCAATGTACCCAAAATCAAGATGGAATTTATGATACAAGAATAACTGTAGAATCGAAAGAGTTTCTAGAGTTGATTCTGCTGAATTGATCCATCATATCCAGTGTACCATCATATTTAAGAAAACCCCTTTTTTAAAAACAATGGAAAAATCATAATTATAGAGACCAATCAAAAATGTAGTCGTCCATTTATGATGGTTGAATTAATTTTCATGATAAGTGTTTGTAATTTAAACATGGGTGAGATTTGGGAAAAATGTGAGAAACATAAGGTTCGCGTTTTCAGTCAGACTAAACACCAAAATATGTAAAACCTCAATGATTGAAGACAATGGGTATCAAAAGATATTGATGAAATATGATTTTTTTTCAAATTTCTTTATCTAACTATATCAAAAGAAGAGTTGAAGGAGATGGATGGATATATTATAAAAGGGGAGTTCAAAATTTAAATATTATTCTTTTTTCTTCAAGTTGGTCAAGAACCATCATAATAGATTCATCATGTTGATCAGTTTTAAGAATATGAATATAGAAGAATAATAATACTGAGGTGTGTGAAGATATTGATTTCTTTATTTTTACACTTAACTTGTATGGATCATCGTAATGAAGAATGATGATTTAGCAATCAGAATCAGACACACATTTGGGAAGAATGTTTGAAGAATAGTTGAATTCATGAAGATGATTCATGATTATTTGAGAAGTGTTGAAAATGTCATAAAT
The DNA here is from genome assembly GCA_963277665.1 of Viscum album. Lineage (NCBI taxonomy): Eukaryota > Viridiplantae > Streptophyta > Magnoliopsida > Santalales > Viscaceae > Viscum > Viscum album. The sequence goes on along the minus strand of OY728143.1, from coordinate 1,691,106,761 downwards.
ACACATGAATTTCAATGAAAATTTATATTTGGGGAAATTTTAATGAGAAAGAATATTTTTAGGATTCCCACCCAAGACATCATTGGTTCACCTATAAAAGGGAGAAGTACTTTATACTTCAACTGAATACTGATGACATATGTACTGTTCATGAGAAGATAGTGAAGCTCTAACTTTCTAGGGAGAGAAAGTAGTTTACGAATTATGCCATTTTTGAAGATGTTTTAATGAAGAGAAGTGAAAGTCAAATAGAAAAGATCACATCATTATTTATCTAATCATCATATTCAGTATTCATTATACTCAGTTGTCTGTCATATTCTTTTTATCAACGTATTTGGAGGATCATCATAATGGGCTGGAAAATCATATAATGATTTCATTAATGCGATTTTTAGACTGAGAAAGGAAGTCTTCTGAATTGTCTTAAATACAATTTGATAGAGTTTTATCTTTAAGATAGGGAAATCAGATTTGAAAATCATATTAGAATAATCAGAGTGGGTAGATTAGACATAGAAATCAGATTAAATTATATACTAACACCCTTCATGTTCTTACGATCTTACAGGTAATAAATTGAACAATTGTTTTACAAATAATACATTTATATAATTTGAAAATAAGCCCAAGAAACATGATTTTTTTACACCAACATTATTTTACCCTACTTATACTAAGAGGGTTCACATGCACTATTATATTGTTTTTATAGGTGTATAAGGGTGAAATGGTATATCCTAATCATTGTATTTTATCCCCAAGGGCTGTTTTTATTATATTTGTTTGGTATTGGATCATTTCCAAATCATACTAATGACATATCTATTATTATTAAATAAAAACCCCTGTAAATATTAGTGTTCCTTGGGATGTGTGTCAGAATTGTTTTCAGTAGATATTGGAATCTTTAGCAGGTGATGAAGGTTGTTTTAATGAAAAATAAAAGAAAATATATCATTGATTCACCCCTCCACCTCTCAATGATACAATTATCTGGACTGGAAACTTTCAATTAGTATCAAATTCATGGTTTCCTTCACTCATTTTTTGCTAATAGAGAATATGAATTATATGAATAGTAAATTTATTATCGATTTTAATGGAATGAATTATCATATCTGGAAAGATATAATCATTCCCTATCTTATGTCTATTTGGTATGATTTACTTGAAGATGCAACAGATGGGATTATTCACATTCATGATAAATATCCTCTTATATATATTGATAAGAAGAATGTTGAGAATGAAGTAAGGGATAAGAATTCCATTTTATCATCACTTTCTGAATGTGAATTATTATGGGTGAAAGGATATTCCATAGCCAAAAGTATATGGGATAAATTGAACAACATATAAGAAATAAATAAAAATGTAAAGAATGGAAAGTTACAAATATGGAGATGGAAGTATGAATATTTAAAAATGGGTGAGTATGAAATTGTTGGGAACCACTTTACCATGGTAGAGGAAATTGTTATCACTATCATATGTCTTGGTGAAAAGTTATAAGATTCTATAGTTTTTGAAAATATCTTGAGAAACCTCCCCTATAAGTTTTATTTATATGTTTCTTCACTAGAAAGATATAGATCCCGAAATATTATCTCTTGATGATTTTCTAGAATTGTTATTACTTATGAAATGATAAGGGAAAAATATATTTATAATAAAATAAAAATTTGATAGGGAAATTTATTTCATGGATGCTGATAAAGAGAAGTCAAAGACGATTATTATTGATGATGATGTTTGAGAATGAAATTTAAAAAATGAGGTATGTTAAAATCATTATCAAATCATATCATTTTTTTTCAAAAAATTTGAAAATATGTATATAGAAATAAAAAATGGAAACATCCCCTAAAATATTTTGGATGAAGATACATTAGGAATTTTTCTACTGAATATCCAAAAACAAAGAAAGATGAGGATAATGATGAAGAAAAAATAAGACCAAGAAAGTTCAATAAGATTAAAGAAGATAAAGGAAAATCATTTTCCACAGAGAAAGATAAGAAATTCTTCCAATACAAAGAAGGAGTTAATTATCTAATGCTAAAGAATAAGATGGAAGTAATGCTGAATTAAGAAATCCAATTTATTATGTTATTGATAATCCTTTTATTGTAATAGTGAATAATTAAAAATTCAGAAGCACTAGTTCTGAAGAAGAAGAAAATTAGCTTGAATATCATTTGAATAAAGAGTTAAAATAATGTTAGAGATTTATTAGAAGGCTTAAAAAGAAAAAGAAAAAGTTGGAAGATGAATGTTCCTCAACAAGCAATCGGTAATATTTTTTTGATGAGAAAGTGAAGCTGGTGAATGAAATTGATGATATGAAGATATCTACTGAGGAAGAAAATAATTTAAATAAGTATCTGATAGTTATGCTCAAGGTAACATAAAAAGAGTTGGAACATTTCTAAAAAAATTATTTAAAGATGAAATAAGCAATACAAGTTTGAAAAACACTATCTCAAAGGATGGTGAAAGTTATCGTAATGAGAAACCATATAAGGTAAAACAAAATTTACCTTTAAGGGGTGAGAGGAAATATGGATGTGTTTCTGAAAACAAGAATACTTGGAATGTTATGTATGTGGCCAAGACCAAAAATTTTAGGAATTTAGAGGTTTCAAAATACCCTAATTCTGAAATGCATTACAGTAATTCTAAATCTGATAAAGGTGAAAATAAAAAGATTTTTCTAATTGATAACATAAATTTTTGTGGGTCAAAAATATAAAGACAAGAAGGATTCTGAGAAACATGTTCTAAATTCTGATCAGTACAAAAGTTTTAGAAGAAAATACTATTTTTATGGATACCACTAGTTTTGTGGTGGATTTAAGAAAACAAAAAATATGTGTTGGTTAAAACAATAACATTACTATTACTCCACAGGTTATGGAAAGAAAAGTTTGATAGGGATCCAATCTCTTCAAGAAAAGGATTCTAAAAAGGTTATTTTGAAGTAAACCAAAAAAGATGTAGTAAATACTGATAATAGATTCCACCCCTTATAAACTACTTTTAAAATGTGCAAAAACCATTAAACCTTGAAAAAGGATGTCTTATTTTGTTACCATCATAATAAAAGGTTCTTAATAATTCTCAGGTGCCTAAATTGAAGAAATAAATAGAAGAAAAAAAACGCTCTTATTGTTTAAACCGATTTGAAATATACAAATGGAGAATGAACTTTTATTCTTGGTAGTTGAGGTTACTATGACATGAATATAGATTTGAAACAATTGAATAATGTGAAAGGATTTAAAGAATGAAAAATGGAATTTTGAAATGTTGAACCCTTTAAAATAAAAGGTGTTTTGTCATCCATCATTAGAAATAAAAAGATAAAATTGATGTAAACATTATATATTGATGGGATGAAACACATAATGATAACTGTTTCTCAATTATGTGATGAGGGTAACAATTTTATCTTCAGAAAAGATGGATTTGTTGTGAAAAGTGAATAATATAGAAAAATATTTATAGTAGGCCAACACAGAAAATGATACTTGTTTCTGGTTAGTGAAATACAAAACTCTTGTTACTTGAGTATAGTAGAAGAGAATCAAATGTGGCATAAGAAACTAGGAAACATATTTCAAAGAAATAGGATAAATCCATAAAAATGAGATAATGTCTGAGATAGTATTTATTTTCCAAGAATAAAATATTGGAGTATCAATATTTTCCAGAAAGGAATGATTACAAATTCAGTGCACAAGAAAGTGGAGATCTGTTCAAAACAACCCCTAAAACTGATTCATTATAATATTTGTGGGATGATGAGAAAATAATCAAAAAAATGTTGATAGGTACTTAATAAAACAAAATTTTATGGAATATTTTATTCATAATAAATGACATAATTTCCTAACATTGTGTTAAATATGTTTATTTATAGAATAATAGGGATTAAATCATTCAATTGAAAATTTAATGAAAATTATGGTTATACCCTTTAAAATTATATAAAGAATTTCAGACATAAATACTTTTATGTGAATTATTTAATGTTAAAATTTTTTAACTATGTTTTTAAATCAATGGGATATAACTTTCATTGAGGACATATAACATGTATCATGCATTTGATTTGGGTAAAAGAACCCTGAAGTCAAAGGTGGGATGGACTCACCAGATTGCATATTATTTCTATATTTGGGCCATATCTTCTTCATCCATGCTTGTATTTGGCCAAAATGATGATAGGACATCTAGGAACCAATTATTCACATTTAATGCTTCTTAAAGGATACCTGAATCATGTGAGTTGGAGGGGAAACAGGAGGTGGAAGTTCACTTAAAATATTTGTCCGAATTTCTCCATTCACACTTGAAACCACATGAATCTTAGCCTCCCCTCCACTCTATAAATTGGTTTTTTTATCATATTTGTTGTCAGAAATGAATTAGATGATTGGTAGTTGAAGCGATGTAGGTCCTTTCCATTTCAATTCACCATTGGAGGAGGGAAGCTTTAAATCTAGGATCTCCTCCAATATTCTTTCCTCTTCCTCTTCTTTGTTGTAATGTTTCTGTTCATTCAAAAAACTAATTAGTTTCAATTTAATTTCTTATATTTTCTCTCTTTTCTTTTTTATTTTATTTTATTATTTGGGCTCTAACTCATGAGTAGAATCATGATTTTGCTAGACCCATTATAAACCATTACAAACTCAATTCTCCTATACGATGATTACACCACCCATGATAGAGTAGCCAATTTAGTAATTGACCTACCTCTAAAAATCTCTATTAATATATTTTTAATCAATGAAATAATGTAATTTATTATCTATCATATATTAATTGTGTTTTTAATTTAAATTAAATTAATCACACAATTTTTAGATACAAAAAAACACCCGAGGTTGAGAATTGTGTGAATTATGAGAGTGTGATCTGAATCGGTAATACATGACCACACGAGATCAATTTTTCAAGTTCAAATATAATACTTGAACAAAATTACTTTTAATTTCCGGAGGGGTTATGTTCCCTAATTTACCACTAACTATAAGCTATCCTTATAACATCAGTCAATGCAAAGTGCTACGATTGCATGTTCCGAATCTAGCCTAGGGTTTAATACATATCATCTTTGTGGTTTAGTTATTTCTTATAGGGTTTGGGGGTTAAAAATTAGAAAATCATAATTAAGTGGACTTAAATTTAAATTATAATGATGAATAAATAAGTGAAGAGTTGTAGTTAGATCAGTTATTCTTTCAAAAATAGTTTTCCATGAAAAATATTTTTGCTATGTTTTATCAGTCGGATTTATTTTCCAAAAAAATACAATCTTCTTCCAATATACTTCTTATTCTTATTTTATAAACCTTTAACAACCCTATATCATTGTTTTTTGTGAATTATATTTTATTTTTGTTTCAAAATACCATTAGTATGATGTGGAAAATTACTTCCTCTATTGAGATAAAACCTTGGGTAGCCACTCTGTTGCACCTAAGATGTAAAAAAACCAAATATCATTTGAGTGTTCCCACGACAGAAACATTCAAATTGGAACCATTTCTAGGGAGTCAAGTATTTAATTCAACTAATAAGAGATATATTTTTACTTTAATTTTATTCAGTTTTTTTATCTTCTTTATTCCTTCTTCACCCCCCTTGCTCAATGTTTTTTGTTTTTCTCTTCCTTCTTCCAAAATCAATTCTTATCTATTAGACCATCAATTAAAAATTATGATCATGATATTATGGTATACCCATATTAATTTCTATTATTTATGACATTATAGCTTCCTGAGGATCTCCTTCATCTAGACCTTGAGATTGAATGCATCCTTAGGGATTGAATTAAATAATCTTAGTCTATATAAAACTAAAAAAACTATGAGAATTCCCATTTTCACATCATAAAGCTGCAATGGATTGAATGAATTATTGACAAATTAAAGATGTATCATGTAGGAATGATTTAAAACTCCTTTTCTTGTAGAGATTTTTTCTATCATTAAGTACCACTTCCATTCATAAGAAGATATTGGGGATCAAGAAAGAACAAGGGGAGTAAATGTATGAACACTCAAAGAGATTTATGAAGTCCTATGCAAGATGTCATCATCACCAAATCAGTGAGAAACTCCTCACCCCGTACTTCTAGAAAGAACACACACCTATGAAAAGGACCATGGTGGATTCTGCACCTAGAAGATCATTGCTATAAAAAACACCAGTAGCCGCACATGAATTTATTAACAAGATATAACAAAACTCCCAACAATTTAGCAATCGAGGTACACAACATGTTAGAAGAGTACATAAGGTATGTGCTTCTCCTCTTGAATATAATTTAATTGATTCCAAGTTGGATGAAATGACCACTATTGGAGGTTATATTTCTTGGCTCAAATGACATACCAACCCACTCTTACAAGGCCTTATGGAATTTCCATTGAAACAGACCACCCAACTAAATGTTGGCCCCAACAACAAGGGGAAAAGGATTACACAATAGTATTCCTTGGGAGACCATATCAGCAGCAACAACAAACACATCCCATGAAGAAGTATGAAACCATTTCTCCATCATTCAACCAAGGGTGAAAGGATCAATTAGACATGAGTTATGGCTCTGGACAACAACAAAGGCGCCCTTTTCAAAAAAATATCATAAAGGATCCACCTTAGAAATTGGGTTTCCATCAACCCCAAAGGATATTTGAAGCTCATGCATTGATAAGACAATAGTAAGGGAATCCCAAAACAATGGTAGATTCTTGTACTGATGTTTTTTTCAAACAAATTATTCTTAATAAAAAGAATGAGATAAAGATACGAGGTTTAGATTTGAGGGAATTAAAGACACAAATGAGCCAGATTGCTACATCCCTCCATGAACTGGTAAGTAAGAACTCCGGAAATATTCCTTCCCAACCTACTCCAAATCCCATGGGGAAGGTCAGTGCCATCACATTGAGAAGTGGGAAGCAAAGAACTGATACATATATACCTATGATTCTACCAGGATTCAAATCAACTATGGAGAAGCCCCATTCATGACTAGCTGATGAGAAATCAAAGGAGAACTAAAAAATAGAAAAATATTGATGATGTTCTTCCTAAACCCCTTCCTCTTCCAAACAGAGTTGTACAAACCAAGAATAAGGATAAATAGGAGATGTAAAAAGTGGTTTTAGATATATTCAAGCATGTTGAGATCAACATCACCATACTTTATGCCATTAAAAATACCATGTTAAGTGAATTTTTTTAAATAAATTTTTACCAATTGAAGAGGGATCAAGGGAAAAGAGATTATAAATCTTGGAAGGAATGGTTCAACAATCATTACAACAATTCTAGAAATTCCAGCAATGTTCAAGGATTCAAGGAAATTCACTATCCCAGCAACCATAGGGGAGTTACACATTTTTTATTTTTTATGTAATTTAGGTGCATCCATAAATGCGATGCCCCACTCTGTATTCTCTTCTTTATTGGTTGGTGAGTTGATGCTGATGATAGTAGTGGTGAGATTGGTGAATAGAGCTATGAAATATCCAGTGGGAGTGCTTGACGGTGTACTTGTTTGGGCAAGAGATGTGATCTTTTTAGTATATTTTTATAGGCTTCACAATTATTATAATCAAGAATGTCTTCATGATCCCATTATCTTATGTATTCCCTTCCATAAAACTACAAAAAAATCATAAATTTCAATGATCTAATAATTTCCATAGATTTTGGAGATGAGGTTGTGATATGTAATGGTGTAGACACCATGAAGTTCTCTAAATAAACTATTCTAACTTTTTATATCTCTCATTTTGAACCACTAAATAAAAACCCCATGGGATTTTATTTTCCTATTCTTAGATAGATTATGATAATTGGTTCTATATTATTGTCTAACAAAACTTACAAACCTATTTCTGATACAAAATCCTCTCTTGGATTATATTTTGATGTGGATTCATATACTGATTTTTAACATGCTCACTCTAATTATGCCTTGTATATTGAGTATGATGATAGATTTAATGAATTATTCACTGATTTTGATGACGTATAGTCTAATAGTAAATTTCAATGAGTAAAAATTTCATTTCCTTCAATATCTCCAATCATACAACACCCCCTTCATTAGAACTAAATCCATTTTCATCAAATATAAATTATTCATACATGTTTAGTGGTGAGAGATTATCTATAATCATTTCTATTAATCTATCTTTTGAACAAGAAGAAAAACATTTGAATATTTTGAGGGAGAAAAAAAGAGAAATTGGGTGGACCTTGTATAATATATCAGGCATTAGACCCTCTATATGCAGGCATAGTATTATTTAGGATTATGGGTCTAAACTGTTTAGGTACCACAAAAGAGTGTAAATCCAACTATTCTGGATGTTGTTAGAAAATGTTGAAAATTTTATAAAGGTAAATATAATTCATCCCATTTCAGATTCCCAGAGGGTAAGTCCTATTGAGGATGTGCTTAAGAAAAGTGGTGTTAATTTTGTAAAAAATGTGAGACCTTATTTTGTACTAATGAGGGTGAAAAACAGTTGGTGAATGTGTATTGATTATAGAAAACTAAATTAATCCACACGTAAAGACCATTTCTCCCCCCATTTATTGATAAAATGTTTGAGAGACTAGTTAGGAAGACACATTATTGTTTCTTGGATGGATTTTCATAATACTCTCTGGTTCCCATAGATTTGGAGGTTTAGTATAAGATAACATTCACTTGTACATTCTACACATTTGTCTACCGAAGGATGACATTTGGACTTTGCAATGCCCCGGGTATCTTCTAGAGATGCATGGTGAGTATTTTTTGGATTTGACTGAGACCTGTATAGAGGTTTTTATGGATGCTTTTATAGTATATAAATCCTCATTTGATGAATGTATCATTGGTTTGGGGAAGGTTTTCAATCATTTTATTGAGAATAATCTTGTCTTAAACATTGAAAAGTGACATTCCATTGTAGGGTATGGCATTGTCTTAGGGAATGTAGTGTCAAAACATGGGATAAAGGTTGATAGACCAAATTTGGATATCATTTCATCATTACCATATCCTTCATCTGTGCATGATGTCAGATCTTTTCTAGGGAATGAATGATGTTATCAGTGCTTCATCAAAGATTTTAGTAGGATATATCTTACTATGTCATGATTAATTCAAATTGATTCTTAGTTTTTGTTTGATGATTCTTGCTGGACTTCCTGTGATGAGCAAAAAAAGTGTCAGACCACTCCACCAATCTAAATACCCCTATGGTGGGACATTCAATTTGAGATTATGTGTGATGCCTCAAACTATGTGGTTGGAGATGTCTTATCTCAAAGGGTGTAGGGACACTCACATATGATTGCACATGCGTGGAGGACATTGGATTCAACCCAATAAAACTACACAACAAAAAATATAGAGTTTATTTCCATCATATTTACTTTTGATAAATTTAGTTCATATTCATTAGGATCTAATGTTGTTGTTTTTTTTTCATGCAGCTATGAGGAACCCCATGATGAATCCATACACACAACTCAATCTTATTTGATGGATTCCCCTTTTTCAAGAATTTGACATTGAAAAAATGATAAGAAGCAGTAAGAAAACCATGTGGTGTACAACATGAGTCAGATTAATCACACACTGGAGGCTGAAACATTAGACCTGGTACCATTTTGGGACACTTTCACTAATGATCAATATTATTCCATCTCAAGTATGCATCCTTGTTATGATGATTTACTGAACTTCCTTTTTGCATCTGGAATCCCTACAAATTTAAAGAAACATCAAGTCCAAAAATTAAAATGTGAATCTAAGTATTATGAGTTAAATGATTTGAACCTTTGGAAAATGTGTAGTGATAAAGTTATGAGGAGGTGTGTTCCTGATCCTGAGTTTCATTACGTTCTGTAATTTTTCCATTTACTTTCATGTGGATGACACTTTGGACCACAATTGACATATATGATTGTTTTTTACTCTAGATTATATGGTTCAAGCTTATTTCATGATGCTCATGTGTTTTGTAAGTTGTGCTCAAGTTTCTAACACACATGAAACATTTCTTAGAGATATGAGATGCCTAAATATCCCATATTTTTAAGTGAGTTTTTTTTATGTTTTTGGTATTGATTTTACATGTCCTTTTCCAAGTTCATTTGGTCTCTTGTACATTTTGGTTTCTGTTGATTATGTTAGAAAATTGGTGGAGGAAAAGGACACCTGGAAAAATTATTCTCATGTTGTAGTGGACTTTGTCAATGGATTTTTTTGAAGTTTTGGAGTACCAAATGTTTTCATTTGTGATCATAGGACACACTTATGCAATTAGAATTTGTATTCCCTCATTCAAAAGTATGGGGTGACACACAAAACATCATCATCATACCACCCCCAAACAAATGGCCAATACATGGACTTAAATTGGGAGTTGAATCCTATTTTGGAGAAAACCATGCACCTAAATCGGAATGATTGGAGCGAATTATTGGATGATGCTTTTTGGGTTTATAGAACAATATAAAAGACCTCCATCGATATGTCTGCATTTTAGATTTTTTTGGGAAAACATGTCTTCTCCCTGTGGATGTTGTGCATCAGGCATATTGGGATATTAAAAAATGCAATATGTATTTGGTTGAAGTTGGAATTAAAAAGAATATAAAAATCCAAGAGCTTGAGGAGATTTTATTATAATCATATATGAAATCAAGGTTCTATAAGGAATGATCAAATGCAGAACATGACATAATTATGCAACAAATGGAGTTTCATGTTAGAGAGAAAGTCCTTCTCTAGAGTTCAAGATTGATGTAGATGTCTGGTAAGTTGCATTACTTATGGTTAGGTCATTATGTTGTGTCTAATGTTTTTTCTTATGGTGTAGTGGATATCAAAAAAGAGTACACAAGAAAGAACTTTACAGTTAATGGGAAACACTTGAAGAAATACATTAAGAGAATTTCTAATATATAGTGGATTTCATCACAATGCTTGACCATATCCTAACTTTAAAATTTCAGGCTATTCCTAGCCCTTTAACGTTTTTATTATTTATCCAATTTAAACTTCTGAATTTCATGTTCATATATCATCTCATGGGTCACAATGATGATAATGAAATATATTAAGTGTGTGGGAGGGGATAATATTTTGGGGTAGTTTTTTAGGATTTTTTGTGTGTTATCTACTAATTTTTTAGAAAAAAAATCATGTAACATGATATTTTAGATATGGAATGTATAGAAAATGAATGATTTCAAAATTCATTGGTGTCATGATATGAATGAGAAATATTTCATCATCAAGGGTTGATTTTTATAAAAATTGAATTCGTTGATGATATGATTAGTTGTGTCGCAATAATAGATTTTATATTTTGAAACCATTATTTGTGAATTTTGTTCATCTTAAATTATGTTATTGATTTCTCCTCACATATTTTCAAACAATTAGAACTTGTGAGTTTATATTACACAATTGAATGTATATATAGGGTAAGTAATTATTTTCATCTTATAACATGGTTTTTTCAAACATTCATTTCTCATTCCATAAATTCAATTAATGTACTAGATTCACCTATGTGTGTTCACATAATATATGACTGTTGTATGCCCTAAAATAAAAAAAATATAAAAAAAATATCAAAAATAAAAAAATAAAGCAGGGAGTGAAAAAATGTACAGCATGTGAGGATATTTAGGCCAGGAGCTCATGGTTTGAATTCTAGAAATTCTTAAATGAGTGGGTTTTTGAATTTTATTACAAAGGATGTTGTATAGGTTTATTGTTATAGATTGAGGTAAGATGGAAACTTTTTATTTACCTTAATATACTGGATAAAGGGTGGAGAGAGAGACTATAAATGATTAACACACACACATGTGGGGGATTAGTGGCATGGTAGACCCATGTCTGGTTTTCACTTTGATTAGTGTTATTAAGCTCATTGGATTCTATTTTCAGACAATTTATGAGACAATGACTTTAAATTTTATTGATATTGACTCTTGATGGGATTCTTAATTTTCATATATTTTCAATATGTATTGAGAAATATGAACAAGCATATCTTATAATAATTGTTTAGAATACATGATATGTGACTTTACCCTTGAGTGAAAAAGGGTATGTGTAGGGGAGTTGGTAAAACATAATTATATTAAATATTTTATTGATAATAAATTATATAATTTCCTCACATTGTTCTATATATGTATATTTAAAGATTAATTGGGATTAGATCATTCTTTTGAAAATTTGATGAAAATTCATCTTTTACCCATTAAAATTCATTGTATCATTTTAGGCATAAATATTTTTTTTGTGAATTATTTGATGATAAAATTATGACAATATGTTCCTAACTCAATGAGATACAATAATATTTTAGGATATCTAAGCTGTATCATGAATTTTATTATAGTAAAAGGGCCATGAAATCAAATGTGGGATGGACTCACCGAATTGGACATCATTTCTGTATTTGGGCCATATCAACTTCATTCGATCTTGGACATGGTCCCAATTTTGAGAGGAGAACAATGAAACAATTAGTAAAATTATATCCTTATATAAGGAAATATTAATCATGTGTTTTAGAGATCAAATAGGCGTTTCCAATTGGAATAAAATATTTTCCCGAATTTCCCCATTCACACATGAAACCACATGAAATAGAGCCTCTCTTCAACTATATAATTTTTTTTCACATTTAGAGGGGTTGGATGTAAATTAGATTATTGGGAGCAGAGGTGAAGTGGTTCTTTTCCATTTCAATTCAACATTGTAGGAGGTAAGATTTCAATTAAGGATCTCCTCCAAAATGCTCTTATTTTCCTCTTCATTGTTGTAATGTTTTTGTTCTTTCAATAAAATTTTTAGTTTCTATTCCATTTCTTTTGATGTGATAACTTTTATTCATATTTTATTTTCTTATTTGGGATTTAAGTCATGATTAGAAGCATGATTGTTCTAGAAACATTATAAGACGTTTAAAATGAAATTCACTTCGATGATGAGTACACTACCCATGTAAGAGTATTCTTTTTAGGAGTTGTTCTACCTCTAACAATTTTCATTCATTTAATTTGAATCAATGAACTTATATAATTCATTAAATATATTCTATCAGTTGATTTTTTAAATTTAAATGAATCTATTCATGAAATTTAACAATATACACAAACATGTGAGGTTTAGAATTTTTTGAATTGTGACACCATGATCTAAATCAGTAATATAAGACCACATGAGATAAATCTATAGAGTTCAAATATAATCTCCATGCTCAATTAATCCTCATTTATAGATGGTATATGTGCCCTAATTTATCACTGACCATAATCTATCCATAGAACATCCATCATAGGTGGGTGCTGTAATTGAATGTTTTGTAACACCCCAAGCTTCCACGGTACGTTTCCCTTTGAATAAGGCAATAACTTGCATTGTACACAACTTCGAGATTTTAACAAACTGCGACCAATCAAACTAGACATTATGGATAGTAATACACTATTATAGAAACTTTATAAATTTTATTTTTCAAAATGGACTTCATTTTTTACTTTGGAATATCGAAATTAGCTTAGGGTGAATTTTTGGTGTTTTTTTTGAAAACATTCAATTTTGGATTAATAGTGAAAAACACTGCATTATTAGTTAAAACAAAAATTTTATTTAAATAATTATTTATTTTATTTAAATTTATTTTTTGTCAAAATAGATACATAATACCTATATAAGTTAAATTTAATTCATTGGAGTTTTTTTATAATAAGTTTAGATATATAAAATTTTAATGAACTTTTTACCGTCTTTTACCCACCTCCTAGAAGCATTTTTAAAATTGAATAAAACATAATTTTACCTCTTCTGTGAGTTGAATTTTAGAAATATAATAGAAACATTTAATATAAGTAAGTAATATATGGATCAATAAGATAAAATAATTTCTGATGAATAGTAACTTTTGACTTTTTTACCACGGTTAAATGTAAATAGGGTAATTGATGGTAAAAATGGTATCATAATTACCCTAACACATATCCTAATTCTATTGTATACGTATTATTATATAAAAAAACCTTACGAATAAAATATGATCCTCTTTGGTCCACTTGTATTAGATTAGGACATTTATTATTATTTTACTTAAAGAAGAGTTAAAAGAATTAAATTCAATGTTAAATAATTAATCCATTTTTAATATAGGGTTAAAAATAATATAAATTAGACTATAAATATTAATTAGAAAGATAAAAAATATTTCCTGAATAATAGTATTTTATTTATTATTTTTAGACATTAAATAATTTAATTTATTTATGACACAATGATGATGTATTTATTACCTTATTAATGAAATATTAAAATAATTGATATTATAAATATCAAAATAAATGTAAATTGAGACTTCTGATGAATTAATCATTTTTTTTGGTTAATATGACATGTTAGGGTTGGTTAAATAAATTTTATTCATGTTGATAAAGTTTTTATGTTTTTCAAAAAAATAAAATCTGAAATAGTGTCAAAATTTCCCTAATTGAGATTTTAAAAATATACTATATTATTAATTGATATAATATTCCTAAAAATAAAATTATGGGCCAAACGACTTATTTAAGGATATATATATATATATTTACTGAACCACATGGGGTTCTCTTGGCTTGTTATAGTAAGTGTATTAACTATATAATATAAAAATACTAAGAGACATGGTAAATGTCAAACTATTTAACTAAGAGTTAAATCTAAAAGATAAGGTTAATATGATGACCCAAACCTGTATAAAACATATTGGTGGAGATTTTTTCAACCCATACCCACCTTAGTCTTGAAATAATTCATTTTGGAGACATTATAAATCGAAAATAAGTTTATTATAAAATAATATTTCTTGCTTTTCCTAAAGTGAGCCTCACCTCTATTATAAAAGGGTACTTCCCTTCTATTAATTTCACATCTCCAAAGCCATTTGTCCAGAATAAACCCTACCCAAATATCCTCCCAACTTCCCTAAAATCAAACTATATTCCTTCTTTTGTTCATAAATCCAACCAATGGATCCCTTTTGATCAAATCCAAAGGAAGAACACGAAAAAGAGGTAAATATTTCTTCACCTCTTTCAAGTTCTTTTATTCTTCCACTTCTTCTTTCTTTGTTGTTTCCATACCAAAATAATAAATCCAGTACATTATACATACTTTTATGTTATTATAAATATGTTAAAACCATATTATTTATTCTATCCATCCTACAAATTCTAATGTCACCATACGTGCGTACGTATGGCTTACCGTCTCCATGTCGTTGTGTAGTTTGTTATTAATACACATCATTATTTGGATGGGTATAATAATGAGTTTAACTGATGTAAATAATAAATATAACATTTTAATGATTCTGTATATTTTATATACCATCCAATTACATTCAATTTTTTCAACAATATAATGATATTGTTGCTTGTCCGTACGTACGGATTACCATCTCCACGAACGCGATGAGATTGATTCCCCATCATAATCATTCCAGAATAATTTTCATTTTATGATTCAAAATAATTTTTATGAACATAATATAATTATGTATATGAATCAAATACATATTTTTCATAACAAACATTTCTTACATAATTAAGCGTATAAAGGAAAATGAATCAGTTAACACCTGAAACGATGATACTGCAAAAATATTATTAACAAAGCAATATTTGAAGATCATATATGATATCATATTTAGGTATATGGTTCTTATATAATTTAATAACAATTATTTAACTATTATATAGGAGGTTAACATACCCTTGACCAGGGAAAATGACAAGGTAAGGGTTAATTTCATAATCTCTTTATTATCTGAGGTTGTTTTTACGTAAGTATCTACTGGGACCACTTTATCATACACATCTGTGTTTTCTTAAAAATGTATTTCAAAACATTTTCAAAATTTAATAGACAATGGGTTAAAGTAATTTATACCCTTATTTGACCTTATATATTTTGAAATTAATGTTTCCTTCATTTTCCAAGAAAGGTATTTTATGACCTTTTCGACAAAATTAAGGTAAGAATGTCTTTTTTTAACTTATACAGCGGGTGTAGCAATTTTTTGATGTTATAACATCTTCAAGGAATCCCATAAAAGCTTATAAGAATATTTTCAAAATAAATGTTTTCTTTTATAATTATATTTATTTTAAATTATTTCAAAAATGAAAGAGATATTTCTGTAAAACATTTATGATCTCATCTATGTCAACATTCTTTGATGGATTTTAAGCTTGTTTGAAGTTGATTTATTATCATACAAAACATCCATAATGTATTGAATGTTTTGTGATATTTTTGACTATGGATGTGTTAGTTTTACACCATTAATGGTTTATGGATAAATTATTGATATTTTGAATGCTAATTTTAATAAGAATGTTTATGTTATGTTTAAACCATTCCATATGAGGAATAAATTTGACTTAGTAAGTTATGGGTGGAGCTCGCTATAGCTCCTTGATGAATCGGTAGGTCTCATGAGACAAATTGGTGTCTATTCACAAGGCCTTGACAAAATCTTATTTTAGTCTTGGCATAAGGCCTTGACTATGTGGTTCTGAAGTCTGACATTATGCATTCCATCATTATGAAAGTGGCTACTGATATTTCATGTGATTATTCGACTAGTAGAATATCCACGTGAATAAGTAAATGGAATTATTTTATTTTATCTTTTCCATATTATGTTGATGTTAATGTTTAAAATTATTTTTTTAGTCTTATACATTTCTTTAAAAAATTTACTTATTTATGAATGTTTCTATTATATTGTTATCCTTACTAAGAATCAAAGTTCACCCCTTTCTATGTTCTATTTTTTCCATGATGAGAAAAAATATTTTAGGGTTGACCTACAGGGATAGGCTAAGGATATAAGTGCGTTAAAAAGGGGAAAAAATTTTGTTGTGTTTTTATTTCATGAAATAATGTAAAACTTTTTTATGTATCAAGTACTTCCAAGGCTACTAAACTGATCAGTATTTTGGGACATAATTTCCTTGTATTATGCCAATGTTATGTAATAATGCACCGATTTTGGATAATTGGGTTCTAGGAAATATAGTTGGTATCAGATATTGTTTAGTAAAAACCATGGATACTATATGTAGAAAAACTCTAAATAGAGAACACTACCCTAATATAGACTTTGAGGATTAGTATAGAAGATATTCCTAGAATTTTGGTACTGTAGAGATTTTGTGGGTTTTGCAAGTAATACACCCCTTTCTGGATATGAGTAGGTAGAGGAAGCTCTATCATAGATGTACATAGGGGTAAAACCCGAAATCACCGCTTTGATCTAGACTCGAATGGGAACTAGTGCATGACAATGGGCCTTAATTCACTCTTGGTTACGAAACTCTTGGGGGGTATTATTAGGATAATTATCATTTTATTTAAATTTATGAGTATATAATTTCTCAACGAAAACATTTTTATAATTATGGATTATATCCATAAAATTTACAATTTATTTTAAGTGTTTTACATATTTGGAATTATGTATTACGATTCACAAACTAATCTAGTGAATGACATTTTTTTAGAAATGGTGCCTAGTAGAAGTAATGGAAACTGTATCAATGTACGTAATGCATGTAGGGATTTCCCCCTTCTCAAGATAATTATAGCAGAGCTGGTGGAGAAACTGGTGCTTATCAGGTTATCACCATATTGGGATAACTCACTCAGGTTATTAATAATAACCTTACCCATATGGATCACCCTAATCCACAACGCAGAGGATCAATGTTAGACCACTTCATGTGGAAACATCCTCCAACTTTCAATTAGAGTAAAAATCCATTAGTATCTGGGCAATGGAAATATTTACTTGAGAAAATATTTCATGCTTTGGGGTGTAGCGAAACGGAAAAAGTTTTCATGGTAGTTTATCACCTCACAGGAGATGCAGATTAGTAGTGGTCATTAATACAAAACACAAAGGAAGATAAAGAAGAATCAAACATGTAATGGAGGGAGTTTAAAGATATTTTATTAGAAAAATACTTTCCTCATGACCATTGAGCATAAATGGAAAGAAATTTTTTGAGTCTAAGACAAAAGGAGTATGAGAATGTCGTAAAAATATGAGGCTATCTTTACAAGGTTAGGAAGGAATGCTACTGATTATATATCTATCCCATGGAGTAATATTTATTGATTCTTATATGGGTTAAAACCATTTCTCTAGTTAGAATTAGTCTCACAATCCTTCTTATTATATGTTGATATTCTCTCATGTGCTATCAAGATAGAAAAATAATTCTCTATGTCTTACGACATTAAAGCAAAGTAGGAGAAAAAGAGATATTCTAAACACACTCGAAATGGAAATAAAGGTAATAAGGGAAAAGTTGAATATCTATCATGTTGTAAATGTGGGAAGAAACACCATGGTACTTTCTTGAAGGGAATGTGAGTCTATTAAAAGTGTGATGAAAAAGTCCACCATGTGCGTGATTGCGAGGGGAAGAAATTGGCTATCAATGTTGAATGCTAATATTGTAGATAAAATGGGATTTATGAAAATTAATGTCTTAAGCATGAAGGAAACTTAACTTCGAAAAGGCCAAGGGAGAAAGTCCAATCTTATGCGATTACTACTACTGAGGTTGAAGCTCCGAAAGACGTGATGGTAGATAATATAATGGTTTCCTCAGGTTTACACAATTCTTTATTTCATTCTGGATCATTGCATTTTTTCATATCTTCCAAGTTTTCTAAGAAAATTAGATATTACCAATTTGATTTAACAATGGAGTTTTCAGTCAAAACACCTAAGGGTAGTATCATTACAACAATGTTTTGTGAATCAGTTCCCATTAGGGCATCTAAATGTTCTTTATCTGTTATTCTTATCATCATAACCATGATTGAATTTGATATATTTCATGGTATGGATTGTATTTCGGAACATGATGCAATAATGTATTATAAGAAGATAGAGGTTACAATTCTTGATGATGATAAGGAGTACCTTATCATTAGAACATAAATGTCACCACCTAATTCTTATCTAGATCCACCCAAGGAGCACTACGAAATTAAATTATTGGGGAGGAAGAGAATGAAATAAATAAGGGTGAGGAAAATAATGTACGAATAGATGACATACCTATTGTGCAATAATATGTTTATGTGTTTCTAGAGGATTTACCTGTACATCCTCCAGAATGAGAAATTGAGTTTTCCATTGATTTAATTCTTGGTTCAAAGCCCATATCGAAGACCCCTTATAGAATGGCCATTGTGGAATTAGTGGAACGAAAGAAAAAACTATAGGAATGGTGTAATAAGGGATTTATTCTCCCCAGGGTTTCTCTATGGGGAGCCCAGGTTCTTTTTGTTAATAAGAACGATGAGTCTATGAGGTTTGGCATTGACTATAGGGAGATAAATGCTATAATAATAAAGAAAAAATATCCCCTACATCGCATTAAATATTTATTTGATCAACTACATGGAGCTTAGTATTTTTTAAATATTGACCTTCAATTTGGATATCACCAGTTGTGTGAGAAGATGGAAAACATTCTAAGAGCCACATTTCAAACCAGTTATAGGCATTATGATTTTATAGTAATGCCTTTTAGATTGACTAATGAACCCTCTGTTTTCATGGATCCAATGAACATAGTTTTCTCGGATTGTCTTGATGACTTTGTTTTATTATTTATTGGTGATATCATGGTATACTCTAAAAGATACATAGATTATGAAAATAAATTTCTCATTATCCTAGAAATTTTAGAAGAAATGAATTATATGGGAAATTTAGAAAATGTGAATTCTGGATTGAGAAGATTTCTTTTCTTGGCCATATTTCATCTAAGGATGGAATATTTTTTGATCCTTAAAAGACCAAGCCAATCCAAGAATGGATAGCACCGATGAGTAAAGATGAGGTACGCAGTTTTATTGGTTTAGTAGTTTACTATTGACGTTTCGTCCAAAATTTTCCATGGTTGGCTAACTCATTAACCAAGCATAAATGTAAAGGAGTAAAATTTTGTTTGGACAAAATAGTGTGAATAATGTTTTGAAGAACTGAAGAGAATATTAGTCAATGATCCTATCTTGACTCTACCATCAAGGAATGATGGGATTTTTATTTATAGTGATGCCTCAAAGAGTGGAATTTGTTGTGTCCTTATACAGAATGATAGAGTTGTTTACTATGCATCATGATAGCTAAAAATCCGTGAACAAAACTATCCTACTCATGATATTGAGTTAGCAGCTGTAATCATTGATTTGAAGATATAGAGACACTATCACTATGGTGAAAAACGTGAGATATATACCAATCACAAGAGTTTGAAGTATATTTTCTCATGACGGAACTCAACATGATGCAAAGGAGATGGCTTGAACTACTCAAATATTTTTATTGCACTATACAATACCACTGGGGGAAGGAAAATAAGGTGGAAGATGCTTTGAGCAGAAAGAATCATGGAGTTTTGAACAAGATGAGAGTTGAAATGGATCCTATTTGCATGTATCTAGTAAAGATAGATATGGAAATAACCATGGAAGCTGAAACATCAATAATTTTTCAAATTTTTACCAAACTATCTTTACATGAAAGGATTAACAGTTCTCATACAATTGATGAGGCGTTTCAAAAGAAAATTATAGTTGTGAATGATGGGAAATTGATCACCTTCATATATGAAGATGGGATTTTGAAATTTGGGAAGAGACTTTTTGATCCACATATACCCGATCTGAAATGGGAATTGTTATATGATTCTTATAGCTCCAATTTCTCTATACACCGTAGTAGCACTTAGATGTATAGATATTTGAATGAACATTTTTGGTGAGACAACATGAAGAGTGAGATTGTGGATTTTGTGTATTGGTGTATGGTTTGTCAACAAGTGAAATCTAGAAGGAAACATCCTAGTGGAGTCATGAAACCAATGCCCATACCTAAGTGGAAATGGAATCATATTACGATGGATTTTGTCATGGGGCTACCAAAGACTCCTTGAAGGAATTATTCAATATGGGCTACTGTTGATCGTCTTACCAAGTCACCACATTTTATTGCTACAAGAGAAGATTTACCACTTGAAAGTTTTGAAATACTGTATATTAATGAAGTTCTAAGACTTCATGAAGTAGCCCTATTTATTGTTTCTGATCGTGATCCCCAGTTTACATCAAGATTATGGAAAAGTCTTTAGAAATCACTAGATACTGAACTTCATTTGGGCACTGCCTACAACCCTCAAACCGGTTGATAATCAGAATAGACTATTAAAACCTTAGAATACATGTTGAGGTCTTACTCACTTGACATTCAAGGTATGTGGGATCAATATTTAACTCTGGTAGAATTTTTCTATAACAATAGCTTCCATTAAAGTATTCAGATGGCATTATATGAAGTGTTATATGGAAATAGATGTCACACACCAACTTGTTGGGATGATGTTGGGGAATGAAAACTTGTAGGCCCAGAACTTGTTGAGGAAACAATAGAAAAGGTGAAGGTTAATCAGAAACACATCAAAGCATCTCAAAGTAGGCATAACATCTATACCGATAACCGAAGGTAGAATTTGGAATTTTAGGTAGAAGATTATGTTTTATTGAAGGTATCTCCATGGAAGAGACTTATACGATTAGGTAAAAAGGGTAAATTGTGTCCCATGTATATTGGACCTTTTGAAATTTTAGAACGAATTAGAGTTGTAGCTTATCGTATATAAATGCCACCAAGTCTCTCCTAAGTTCATGATGTGTTCCACCTATAACTGTTGAGAAAATATACGCCTACCCCAACGCATGTACTCACCTATGAGGAAATTGAACTAGAACATGATATGTCTTATTGCGAAGAGCCTATCAAAATTCTTGACATAAGAGAATATTTTCTAACAAACCAGAAGACTCGTCTTGTAAAATTTCTATGGAGAAACCATAAGATGGAAGAGAAATCATGGGAACCAGAGGAACTTATGATGAAGAACAACATGAATCTTTTTGTGCGGTAGTATTATTGAAATTTCTAAGATGAAATTATTTGAAGTGTGGAAAAATGTAACACCCCAAGATTCCACGGTACGTTTCCCTTTGAATAATGAAAATAGCTTCTATTGTACGCAACTTCGAGATTCTAACACACCGCAACCAATCAAACCAACCGTTATGAATAGTAATAGCCACATTTTGAAATTTTCTAAATTTTGTTTTTCAAAATGGACTTAATTTTTGAAATCATAATATTGAAATTATATTAGGGTCAATTTTTGGTATTTTTCTGAAAAATTATAATTTTTGATGAATAGTGAAAAATACAGCATTATTGGTTAAAAATGAATTTTTATTTAAATAATTATTTGTTTTATTTAAAATTATTTTAGGTCAAAATAGATACATAGTACCTATATAAGTTCACCGTAATTCATTGGAGTCATTTTATAATATGTTTAGATATATTAAAATTTTAATTATATTTTTACCGTCTTTTACCCACATCCTAGAAGCATTTGCAAATTTGAATAAAAATTAATTTAACCACTTATGTGAGTAGAATTTCAAAAATCAGAGAGACATGGTTAATATCAGTAAGTAAAATGTTTTTCAACAAGATGAAAATAATTTTTGGTGAATAGTAACTTTTGACTTTTATTTACAATAGTGAAAAGTAAATACAGCAATTAAGGGTAAAAATGATATCATAATTTCCCTAACACATGAACTCCTTCTATTGGATAATTATAAATCGACCAAAAAAACCTTAGGAATAAAATTGGATCTTATTTGGTCCACATGGATTAGATTAGGACATTTATTATTATTTTATTTAAAAAAGAGTTAAAAGAGTTAAATTCAATGTTTAATAACTAAACCATTTTTAGTATAGTGTTACACACAATATAAATTAGACTATAAATATTAATTATAGAGATAAAAATATTTCCAACATAATGGTATTTTATTTATAATTTTTAGACATTAGATAATTTAATTTATTTATGACATAATGATGGTGTAGTAATTACCTAATTAATGAAATATTAAAATAATTGATATGATAAATATCCAAATAAATGTAAATTGAAACTTCTGATGAATTCCACTAATTTCGTAGGTTAATATGAAATTTTAGGGTTGGTTAAATAAATTTCATTTGAAGTGATAAAGGTTTTATGCCTTTAAAAAAATCAAATGCTAAATAGTGTCAAAATTGACATAATGGAGTTTTTAAAACAAATACTATATTATTAATTGATACAATATTATAAAAAATATAAGGTTCTGACAAAGGACATAGATAAGGTTATATATATCAATAATTAACCACATGGGTTTCTCTTGTCTTGCTATAGTAAGTTCAATAACTATATAATATAAAAATACAAAGAGACATGGTAAATGTGAAACTATTTAACTAAGAGTTAAATCTAAAAGATGAGGTTAATATGACGACCTAAACTAGTCTAAAACAAGTTATTTGAGTGGTTTTCAACCCATCCACACCTTATCCTATAAATAATTCATTTTGAGCCATTAAAATCGTAAATTATTTTATTATAAAATAATATTTCAATCTTTTCCTAAAATGACCCTCACATCTCTTATAAAAGGGTACTTCCCTTATCTTAATTTCACACCTCCAAATCCATTTGGATCGGACAACCCCTACCCAAATAGCCAAAAAAATCCCTCATATCATCCTAGAGGCCTTCCATTGGTCATAAATCCAACATAAGGAGACCTTTTGATCAAATCAAAAGGAAGAACCTAAAGAAGAGGTAAATATTTCATCACTTCATTCAAGTTATTTTCTTCTTCCACTCCTTCTTTATTTGTTGTTTTCATACTAAATAATAAATAAAATACCTTCTACATACTATGATGTTATTAGAAATATGGTACAACCATATTCGTTACTCTATCCATCCTACAAATGAAAAAGTCCCCATACATGCGTGCGTACGACTTACTGTCTCCACGCCGTGGTGTAGTTTGTTATTCAAACAATTCATTATTTGGATGGGTATAATAATGAATATAACTGATTTAAATAATAAATATAACATGTTAATTATTATTTATTTATGATATAACATAAAATTACAAATGATTTTTCCATCGATAATTTGATATTGTCTCTCGTGCGTACGTACGGATTACGTCTCCACGAACACGATGAGATTCATTCCCCATCGTAATCATTCAAGAATAATTTTCCTTTTATGATTAAAAATAATTTTTATAAACATAATATAATTATTTATATTAATCAAATACATCTTATTCATAACAAACATGGATTACGTAACCAATCATATAAAGGAAAATTAATCAGTTAACACCCGAAACAATGATACTAATAAAATATTGTCAACAAAGCAATATTAGAAGATCATAAATCATATCATATTTACATATATGGTTCCTCTATAATTTAATAACAATTAATTGTATATTATAATGGAGTTCAACATACCCTTAACCAAGTAAAAGTACAAGTTAAGGGTTAATTTCACAATCTCTTTATTATCCGAGGTTGTTTTTACGTAAGTATCTACTGGGAACTCTTTATCATCCACATCCTTGTTTTATTAAAAATATATTTCAAACCATTTTTACTATCTACTAGACAATGGGTTAAATTCATTTATACCCTTATTTGACAATATATCTATTGAAAGGAATCTTTCCATCATTTTCCAAACATGGAACTTTATGACCTTTTCGACTAAATTAAGGCAAGAATGTCTTTTATTAATTTATATGGTGGGTGCAGCTATTTTGTGTCTTTATAACATCGTTGAAGCTTCCCATGCGATCTTATAATAATATTTTTAAAATAATTTTTTTCTTTTATAATTATATGACTTTTAAATGATTTCAAAATAGATTGAGACATTTATCTAAAAAGGTTTGATTTCATCTATGTCAACATCTTTGATTGATTTTAATCTTGATTTAAGTTGATTTATTATGATACAAAACATCCATATTGTTTGGATGTTTTTGTTATATGTTTTACTGTGGATGTTTTATATTTACACCAGTAATGGTTTATGGTTAAATTATTGACATTTTGTATGCTAGTTATAATATTAATGTTTTTGTTTTGTTTAAAACTTTTCTTATGAGGAATGCATTAGACTAAGTAAGTGACGAGTGGATCCCACTATAGCTCCTAGACGCATCGTTAGGTCTCCTGAGAAAAACTACTGTCTTGGAAAAAGGCCTTGACAAAACCTTATTTTTAGTCTTGGTATAAGGCCTCGACTATGTGGTTAGGAAGTCTGGAATTTTTCATTCCATCATTATGAACGTGGATATTAATATGGAATGTGATTATTTGACTAGAAGAATATCCATGTGAGTAAGTAAATGGCATTATTTTATTTTATCTTTGCCTTATTTTTATGATGTTTAAGTTTAAAAGGATTTTGTTTTAGTCTTATAAATTTCCGTAAATGTTTATGCTTATTTATGAATGTTTCCACTATATTGTTATCCTTACTGACCATCTGAGCTCACCCCATTCTATGTTTTATTTTTCCCAGGATGGGAAGAAGTATTTTATGGTTGAATTGTAGGGATAAGATAAGGATATAAGCATGTTCCAAAGGGGAAAAATGTTGTTGATGTTTTTATTTCAGGATGTAATGTAATACTTATGTATGTATCTAGTAATTCTAAGGATACTAAAATGGTTAGTCTTTCGGGACATGATTCTGTGTATCATGCCAATGCTATATAATAATACATCTCCTCTAGGTAACTGGGTTCAGAGCATTACATGTTTCGAAGAAAGCCATGGGTTTAATTCATTTCTTATATGTGGTTTAGTTAATTCTCATAGGGTTTGGGGTTAAATAATTAGGGGATCATAATTAAGTGGATTTAAATTTAGATTATAATTATGAATAAATAAGTGAAGTGGTAGAGTTATATCTGTTTGACATTTTAAAATAGTTTTCTAAAAATTATTTTTTTGTTCTGTTTTATCAGTCATATTTCAATTCAAAATAATAACAAAAAAATCTTCTTCAGGCATACCTATTATTCTTATTTTATAAGAATGGAACAACTCCCCATACTTCTATGTTTACTATTTTATATTATTTTATTTTCAAAATAACTATAATATATTGTTATAAATTACTTACTCCTTTGAGAGACGACTTTGGTCAGCCTCTCTGCTACACCTATGAAGTAAAAAATTAAATATCATTTGACAGCATCCACGACAATGCCATTTAATATTTTATCACTGTCATTGATGATTTTACTCACATTACTTTTGTTATGTATATTAAAAATAATCCAAAACCTATGAAAAATATTTAAATGTTTCAAAAGAAATGCTGACAATGAATTTGAGTATTCAGTGAAGAATTTGAGAACATACAATTTAGGTGAATACATAAGATAAAAATTTGAAAGTTATCTTGAGAAGAATGGAATTATTCATGAGTATAGTTCATCATAAACTCCTCAAAAAAATTTTGTTTCTAAAAGAAAGAATACAATTTTGATGGAATAGAAAGAAACATGTTACATGAACATGGTATTTCTCATAAGTTTTGGAGGAAATCCATGATTATTGTTATTTATATTCAAAAATGATGATTCTATAGTTCATGATCGAGTATGAATCCATATGAATTGTTTATGAAAAAACAATAAGTTTGAAACACTTTATATTTTTCAGAGTCCTTTTATTATAATGAATAAAGGTGTAAAATATGGAAAGATTTAGAATAAAGGTAAATATGTAATTTTTCATGCCTATTCTTTGTAAGTAAAAGGATATAGGTGTTCCAAAAAAATAAATAAGGATAATTCTTTATTGAATTTATTTGAAGGTAATTCAATGTTTTATGGATGTAAAGTGTATTTAGGTATACAAATAAGTTTATAAGAATAAATAATGTTCTGGAAAAAACTCTCACAAGGATACATAAAATTGTAATCCTACTCAAAAATCAGATTCAAACTCAGATATTTCTAGTTATGAAGATGATACATGAAAATCTCACCAAATCCAGATGAAGCTAGTGGATTCTCAGAATATTATTTGGGATCAACATCAAAAGGCTCAGACAATAATAACAACAAATTCTATTACACATTATTCATTGTATTCAAATGTTTAGCCGAATTATGTGAAATAAGTTTTTGAATATCTGAAATGGGTTTAGTCCGTGAATTAAGAAATGGTTCTGATTGAAAACAAGGATACATGGGAACTCATACAGAAGAAGGAAAATATAAATATTATTGGCACAAATTGGGCCATTCAGAATAGGTTGAATGAAGAAGTTGAAGTGTTAAGAAAAAATGAATGATTTGTGTGTATAGGTTATTCAAAAATTGAAGGTACTAATATTTAAGAAACATTTTCCCTTGTGGTAATATTAGAAACTATTAGAATATCTCATCCTATTTCTTCCCAATGAGGTTACATGTTATTTCAACTGGATGTTAAATATGTATTTTTGAAAGGGGATCTTGATGAGGATATTTTCATTGAACAACCTTGGGGATTTTGTTTTGGAAATATGAAAGTTATATATGTATATTGAAGAAATAATGTTATGGGATTAAACAAGCTATGAGAGCTTGATATTACAAATTGGATATCAACTCAGGGAAATTGAGTTTTTTAAAGCAATAGTTGATATAAATCCTTTCATAAATGAATGTAAATAATACTACCTCATCATAATTGTTTATGTTAATGCACTTATATTTTTGGTAATGATGATTGAAGTTGTGAAATATTTTTTGAAGAGTTGAAAAATTTATTTGAAATGTTCATGATGCAGGAAATGAAATAATTTCTTGGGATTCAAATATTATAGTTAGGGAAATACATTTTTGGTTCTCAAGAAAATTACTCTTTGGAAATTTTTAAGAGGTTCAACATGGAATACATAAAACTAGTTTCCACACCTATTGCAATGGGAAAAATGTGGCAGGAAAAATGGTTAAAGGAATGAATTTGATCAAAAATAATTTTGGATGTTGATTGGATGTTTGTTATATATGACTTCATTAAGACCTGAAATTGTTTATGTTATTGCCTTATGTGAAATATTTCAATGTTCTCCAAAAGAATCACATTTAATTCCTGGAAAAATAATTCTCATATACCAAAAATACATAAAATATTTTGGAATCTTATATGATAGATTAGATAGTGTTGATTTTTTAGGTATTTCGATGCTGATTGGGCATGAAATGTTGATTATATAAGATTCACATATGGTGGAGAATTTATTTTGAGAATGAATCTTGTTAGATGGTATTCAATGAAAAGGAATTCAGTAACTCAAGGTACTACTGAAGCTGAGTATATTGCTACCACTCGAGCTGCTACTCAACTTATGAGGATGAAAAATCAATTAGAAGACTTACTTGTTGAAGTAAAGTTAGCCTTTCTCTTGTGTTGTGATAATCAAAGTACTATCAATCTCACCAGGAATCCAATTCAACATTGCTTGCCAAAACATATAGATGTCAAATATTATTTTCTCCAATAGAATTAGGAGAAGAATGAATTAATCCTGTAGTATGTTCCTACATCATTACAAGTTGCTGAAATTTTCACAAAATCATTACAGAATGAATCTTTTTCTAAATTGATGTGGAATGTTGTTGTCCTTAATTTTTCTCATCAATTTTAAGGTATTTATTTTTTTCCCATCTCTCATATTAACATTGTATAGTTTTTCAAGGGGAGAATTGTTTCATAAATCTATCCTTTTGTATGCATGTAAAAAGTGGGAGTTGTGGGTAAGATGTGACTGCAAAATTGTAAGTGTGTATACTTTTCTAACTATTTTTTGAGTGTTTTTAAGAAATAAATTTTATTGTATTCTAGGAATGTTGAAGAGCTATGGAAGAAAATATGATGAAGAAAGATAAAGAAGGTTTTTATATTCATTACTTTTTTATAGCATGTATTTTTTTCAATAACTATTGTTTCCTAATATGAGTTAGCTCATATAGGCTTAGAATTGTTAAAAATTATTCTTTTACAAGAGGATACAAAGTTTAGTGATTTATGAAACTTGGTTAAAAAGAAGAATCCAAAAGGTTGATATTGTTAGGACCAAACTAAGAAGGATGATGATGGTATTCAGGCATTGTCTTTGTTTTCAATGATGTTTAAAAATAAAGGAAAATCACCTCACTTTGTATTTTGTGAAATTCAGACATTATATTGTATTCGAAGAATTAGACTCACAATGCATGAAAAGGCCATCATATTAGGGTGAATCTGGCTCATCGGATTCATAGTGAATCCTGAAAAAAAGTATTGTTCATATTGAGGAGGAATCTTACTGTAAGTAAAGGGGTATCAGATTTTAACCATGAATCTTGTATAGAATATTTGACAATAATGGAAGAATAAAATATTTCATGACTATGATAAAATAAATGTGATGATGCTTTTCCGATCTTGGAGTCCTCATAAATCAAAAGTTAGTGGTAAAACATGTGATTTAATCTCGATAAAAGAAAGGGGGAGTAAAGGAGATGCTGCCCATTATATTCAGATTAATCAGAATTGCATGTAAAGTAAAAAAGGGTTATTAAAATCATATTCCAGACAATTATATTCTGAAAAATCATATTTGGGTTGAGAAGGAATGAAATTTGATGATAAAATAAAAGGGAAGAAACAATACATTCCATTAAATGTCCGGTGATGCTAAAGTTGTTTCTCAATGTATTCAAAATAATTATGTAAGTCATGATACAAGTACATGTTTGGAATTAGAAGAGTTAATATATTTGGAACTATTGAACTAGTCCATTATATTTTTCATACAATCATATTCAGGAAAAATTGTTTTCAACAAACCTCATGAAAAAGGAATTGAGTTGAAGCTAGTGAAAATTGTAATGATAGAGACTGATCAGTAAGGTAGTAAACCAGTTAATATTATTGAGTTAATTTTCAATTGAAGTGTTTGGAATTTAAAGGCTGGGAAGATTGGTAAAAAATGTGAGAAACTAAAGGAACTGGTTTTCTGTCAGTCCAAAATCCAAAATTGCTAAACTTCGGTGATTGAAGATGTTTGGTTTCAAAAGAGATAGAAGAACTTTTATTTTTTTCAATTGTTTTTAATCAATTGGATCAAAATAAGTGTTTAAGAGGATGGCTAAATATAATGTTAATGGAGAGTTTTAAATATAAAGAATGTTTTTGTTTCCACAAGTGGGTTAAGATCCATCATATTGGAATCATCATTTTAATCATATTCATCAATTAGAATGGAGAAACTGAATCAGACTAAGGTATGCGAAGAAGTTTATTTCTAAAATTTTACAATTAACTAGTACGAGACATTATAATGAAGAAAACATATTTAGAAATCTTAATTATACTGACATTTGAAAGTAATGTCTTAAGAAGAGTGAATGTTGTGAAGAACATTCAATAAGATTTTAGAAGAGTTGATGAAGTCAAAAATGCACCATAAATTCAATGGAAATTAATATTTTGTGCAATTTGGATGAGTGAGAATGTTTTTGGGATTCCTACCAAAACCATCATTTGGTCTCCAAGAAAATGTAGAAGAACATTATACATTCATTGAATACTTAGGACAGATGTACTATTCACGAGAAGAGAGCGAATCTCTTACTTTCCATTGATATAAAGATGTTTCTGTATTATGCCTTTATTGAATATGTTTTCATGGAGATAAGTGAATGGAGAAGAAACAAGATCAAAATTTTATTCTAGTGATCATCGTATTCAATAGTCATCATATTCAATTGTCTATTGTATTCTTCTTGTCATTTTATTCCACTAATCATTGTATTGGTCATGATAATTAAATTGGGATTTCCAAATTGGGATATTTAGACTGAGGAAGGATGTGTTCTGAATTATCTCAACTATATTCTAACAGTGTTATATCTATCGAATTGGGAAATTAGGTTTGAAAATTAGATATGAAGAATTGGAGTGGACAAATCAAACGTATGAATCAGATCTAATTCTATATCAAAGTCCTTTAAGTTCATACCAAATTCTCGGTAAGAATGTGAAGAATTTTTTTCAAAGAATACATTTGTGGAAGTCAAAAAATAGCATAGGTAACATGAGTTGTTACAAAAACATTGTTTTACCATATTTGTGCTAATGGGGTTTAAACACACTATTAGATTGTTTTCATAGTGTAACATGGTTGAAAGGGTATATCTTAATCAATTTATTCCACACCATAGGATAATTCCTAGTGGATTGTGTGGTATTGGATCATTTCTAAACCAAAATAAGGATGTATGAATTCTAATTAAATAATGAACCTTGTAAATACTTGTATTCCTATGGATGTCTTTAAGATTTTTTTAGTAGGGGTTAAAATCACTTATAGAAGGTGAAGGTTATTTCAAAGAAACATAAAAGAAAATGTGTCATTAATTCTCCCACTCCCCCTCCAAGTAATACAATTATACTGACTTGGAACGTTCACCCATTGCTATTTAAACCCTATTTTCCCATATTATCCTTCATCTACAACCCCAATATCCATGTGTATTGAGTCCCTCCACCCATTCCTCCGTGGTAAAATTTTATGTGGGATTTTTCTTACATTCTTTATAAAACCACATTGTAAGTAATTATGCTCTTCTCCACTTCAATTTCCTCATCCATTCTTTATTTTTTCTCCTTTTTCCATTCCTTAATAAACTTTTTCTCGAAACATAAAGAATAGAGCTTATGTAATCATGGGAATTTTAACATATTAGGTATATAATTCTTCTATTATGACCATATCTACCATTATTTATTGAAGATGTCATGTTTTCTATTGATTAACATAGGTGGATCTATGAAATTTTATTTAATGGGCATCACATGTGTTGTTGATGATTATAAAATATATTTTCATTAGAATCTACTTATATATTCTTGTATTGATAAATTTTCTCTGGTTTTCTTATGTTTTTGTTTTCCATGATTGGAATAAAATAGGGGTTTCAATGGTTCCTAATATATATACAACAATAATGAATTCAAGTCCACTCTTATTGGATGATAAATTCATATGCATATTTTTCAAGATAAAATATAATTAAAGGGGGTTTACACTACCAAATGATTTCTAAAATGATTTATCATGTGATATTTGTTGAATTTAGGTAATTTTTATGAGGTTTAATATTTTTTGGATAGAAATATATTTTTATTAATTTTATGGAATTTATTTGGTAGGTTCATTATGTTCATATATGTAAAAAAATTAAATGTTACTTGCATCAATTTTAAATGATCATTAATATGTTTTTAAGAATTATGTTATGATTTATTAAATGATTGGGATCATCTTGGAGTTTATTACGATTTCAAATTAAAACATTCTTTAATGTTGTAATTAAATATGGTTTCAAAAAATTTTTAAATTGTTGTTTCCATGTTTTTAAAAATTGGGGTTAAAACTAAAGGATTGTTTTTCATATTATATAAAGGGATATCATAATAAAGGGTACACTATTGCTTTGAGACCCCATTCATTATGAATTATATAGGTGTTATATATATAGAAATTATGTTTCGTAAGGTTGAAATGATTATGAATTTAAAAGGGGTATTCTTATTAAAGGGTATGGGGAGGTGAGATAAGGGTTTTGTTTATTATTTTGGTGTACTTATATATGACATTGATATATATTATGCCTAGTTTTTTTAATAAAATTTCCAAACTTTAATTAGTTAGTTTTAGAAACTCAGAAACCTAGGTATGTTTCACACTCATACCATTACATTCATTAATATTGTATTTTTTTATTAATTTGAGTCATTAGTCTTGAGTATTGGGTCAAAATTATTTTAATTTTGGAAGAAAATGGGTTCAAATTTATGTCACATGGTTTTCACCCAGTTAGTGAAAACACTGAGGTTTTCTTGGGAAATACCTATAGTAAATTATATAGTAACTCACACTATTGACTTGAACAATTTGACAAAATTTGTGTCCAAACCATAGAG
The DNA here is from genome assembly GCA_963277665.1 of Viscum album. Taxonomy (NCBI): domain Eukaryota; kingdom Viridiplantae; phylum Streptophyta; class Magnoliopsida; order Santalales; family Viscaceae; genus Viscum; species Viscum album. The sequence continues at coordinate 1,691,073,672 of OY728143.1, read as the reverse complement.
CCTAACATGATTTCGATTATTTGATTTCCTCTTTCTACACTCATTGGTTTTAGAATATTTGGGGCTCCTTCTTCCCTCATCTCAAATGATATACCTCTAGGGGGACCCTTAGAAATTTACACTCCCCCTCTTTGAATTTTAGATTCCATCAATGTGATTCCTTCAGGGTTAGGTCTTCTTCTTATTCCTTTTATTATTCTTACACTTATTATTTTCTTGTTTATTATTCTTTCCCTTGTCTTTGGACACTATTAGTCAAACCCTAGGTGACTGTATAATTTTTTTTACCAATTATTATTGATGTTAGGGTGTTTAACTTTCTCCCTAACCCATCCTCTTTCTATATTTTTATTTACATCATCATTACATATATATAATTTAGGCATTTCCATGCATTTTCTTTTCCTTGAAATACTATTTAATTTGTGATGTTTTATAAATTTTGTATTGAAACATTTATCCTATTATTAACCAGATAAACTACTTATGAAATATTCGTGAACCCAATCTTTGGATTACAAATGTGGTATTACATGTTTCTAATTATTAACTTCAATGAAACAATAATTATGTATATAAAGTGTTATAATATTAAAAAAAGTTTTATTATAAGAAAATTGGATCTACTAATGGTGTTTTATTTATTCCAATTATTTTACATAAATCTAGTTATGAGTTTGTAGTATTTTTTTGATTTTATATTGTAGTTTTTTCTTTCAAACAATCCATTAAATAAGATTCTGTGATATTTTTGGGATATTATCATTTATGATTTTTCCATGTTTGTATCTAATATGTTTCATTTATTTTGACCTTATTTAAATAGTGTTTTTCAAATTAATTTTTTGTTATATATGATCTAAAAAATGTATTAAAATAACAATTTATTTATAGATTGGTTTTAGAAAAAAATTATGTAAGGATTTATAAAAATTAAATTGAAGGAATTTTGTCAATTTATATTGGAATTATATCAAATGACATTTGTTTTTGGTGGTTTTAGAATGGAAATATTGAAATGATAATACTAGTTCATAATAATTATCGATATGCACTTTATATAAAATGGTTTTAGAAAATGAGATGAGAAAGTATGCTAAGACCCATATTTTATGGTGTGTATATATATGAGATTTATAATTTATGTAACATTTGTGGTTTTGATAAATTATGGTAATGATATTTGCATTAGAATGTGTATGGAGGTGGGATAAGGGATTTGATTGTGATATTTTCCTTTATGACTTATACATGATAATTGTTTCCTCACCTAATTTCACTATCTATTTGGGGGTCATAGTAATCTTGGTAAGTGATATAGAAAAAACTAATATGATAGTCATATTCATGAACTGACTATAATCCCCATGTTTTGTGTTATAATCCCTGTTAAGAGAGAGCCACTGGTAAGGTTGGTAGAGAAAGCTGAGTGTTTACTAATTAGTAACATCATTAATTAGACAAAAAAGGTCCTTCCAGTGTACATGTAAGATCATATCCCTATATTTTTAAGACATTCCCATGATAATATATATATAAATGTTATTTTGTTTTTTATAAAACATTTATTTTAGTTCTATTATATATGAATTATTATTTATTCATTATATTTTTTTTTCTAAAATTCTCCCATGTTATGATTCTACTAAATTTTTATGATATAGAAATTTATAATTGTTTTCATTTTTATATTATGGTTTACTTCCCAACAAGTTCATCTATTTAAAATCTTCAATTTTTGTACATGTGTATATATTTAGTTGATAATTCCAACAATTATTATTGAGTTTACTCTACAGCTGTATTAAAATACTTGATTAAAAAAGGTATTTTAATTTTTTTTTTAAATTTATTGTTTAATGAATATTTTAATATTTATAAAGCTCTATTTGGGGTTTTAGAAATTCATTTTAGAATATATGTGTTTATTTATGTAAATAATAAAAACCCTATTTTTAAAATGTATGATTCAAATTAGAATTTATGTTTTATTTGGTTAAAGAATATGCATTTATTCTTTGGTTAAATACAATTGTGTTATTTATGATCAAACTGTACTTACATTACTCAATTTATATAGATCGAGTGGATTCTTACTTGTTGATTTTCATGTTTTTTGAAAATATCATGTTTGTTTACTTCTTCTTAATGGTCTATATTATAGTGATTTTGACATTTTGGATTCATGGAGACTCTACGGTCATATTGAAATTGCCATTTGTTTTATTATATACCATAGATGTATCGACTAAGTTAAAAAAAATCATTTGGTTTCTAACAGTTTTATTTTCTTTATTTTTAATTGGGTTTTATTATACATTTATGGTTTCTGGTTTCTATTTTGTTATAAAACTATTTATTTGGATTTCCATGGAGGTCCAAGGTAAACACACTCTATGATTTATTTATAATTGGTTGTTTCTTTATATTTATTATTCCTTGTTGGGATAAATCTGTCCCATTATGTATTTTTTGATTCTTATGAACTAGATTCTAACCCATGGAAATTAGGACCACCCTTTTGGCTATCAACAAGCTGTCTCAAGTTCCCTGTTTTTTGGCGGCCTAAATTGGTTTCTAACTTTAAGGAATACTATGAAATTTATTACTTGAAATGATGTTCCATACATATATTATGGATCACAATTCAAAATTAATAATACATTACTATTATATGGATAGGGTTCCACATATTGGGGCTTCCCCTTTACACTAGGCATTGTAATGTGACATCAATTTTTGTTTAGTAATTTATTTCATTAATTAACTATGGAACACATATTAAATTGACTTTTTTACTCTTTTTTAGAACCAATTATCTTAAATTGGAATTATGTTAACAATTTATGTTTTACATTGTTATATACATTTTAATATAATAGTTTCTCTTTGGGTTGTGTGATTTTATATTTTCTCTATTTATTTTATTCATAATGTATGCATACAAAATGTTTTGGTTAATCTTTCACAATATTTTTACATTAAACTCAAATATCAAATGGTTTTGAAAAAATAAAATTGTAAATATGGGATATTGAACTATATTATTATTATTTTTTGAATGAACTAATTTTATTAATTTCATAGATAAAATATTTTTTAAATAATTTTAAGGAACTAATGTATTTGATTTCAAATCGGCGTCATATTTTATAAAATTGTATAATGAGGTGAAGAAATGTTATTTAATTTTATAAACTCATAAAATTGTATTTTTCATGTTATATATCTCAAACATTAATTTATATAATTTATTGTAAAATGAATTTTATAGAACCTTTTATTATTGGAAACCTATTAGGAAAATATAGCTTACACATTACATATAAGCCTCATTGTGTATATAACACTCATTCATTCATTGGAGTACACATGTTACACCCATATACGGATAACATGAACCACTTTGTTAGTTTTTACATTCCTTTTGATATAAAGGTGTTCATGGGCCATAAAATTATGATATCTTAAAATATTAGGTTTAGGGGATTGTTTTTGGATGGTTAATGTGTTGACCACTCTAACCTTTTAATTACATTCGGTTTCTTTTGTGGTTACACAATTTATGCATAATGATTTAGGTGTAATATAAGATGTGTGTTTTTCCATTTACATTTTTATTTCTTATTTAATTTCTATTTAAGTTTGATCTACTTATTTTAATGTGCATAGTAGTCCAACATATAGACGCATTAGGACATGCTCATTATTGAAATTATTAATTATTCATTGAAATTATAAAGGTGAAATCATTCCCACTTCGTGTATTTTGATTCCCTTGGAAATTTATTCCATACCAGGGTGATTGGGAATTCTCCTTGGGTCTTGTCACAGGCTAACATGGGTAACATGTCAGGTTTGCTACAATTAGTTCACAACACCCTCAACATATACTATCAACCCCTAGGTATTTATGGATCCTTAAAAAATGACCACTTATTTATATTTTAAAAAATCAATGAATTATTAAATTAATAAATAAATAAATATTTAATTCATTATACACAGGAATAAATAATTATTAAATATTCAAATCAAATAGGTATTCTCTCAAATTTTTGGTGCCTAAGTAAATGTGATAATAAACCATAATAATTATTGTCCCTTGAAATATGATTATATTTCTTAATCTAATATTAAATTCACATATAAATTAACTAAAGATATAGATACATATATATTTCCCTTTAAACCATCATCTTAGTGTAATTTGGATAATCTCACCAATAGTACAAGACTAATGTTTGGAAACACGTCAAATAAACCATAGAGAAAGGAATTGATAGTGGAATAAATAAATTCTTATGAATTTTTAACATGTAAAATAATCCATTTTTTTAGATATGTCATCATACCAGTTGCATACATGTTTTATCAACCTATATTATTGATATATAATTCATTGAGTTCTTAGAAATAAAGGAATCGATAAAACCACTATAGACATTGACTTTATCAAAAAATTATATTTCCATCAAAGAGCTTGAGATATATACTTCTATTAACCTCAAAAGTGACAAATAATTTCTTGAATTATTCATTAGTGTTATATCACTCATAACACACTCAACATATCCTACCTCACTATGAGAATAGTTTCTTATAGTTTTCAGTATATATCTAGGTACATGACTGAGGATATAAATTAATAGTACCATCAAATATAGGGTCCAATACACATGTCCCCTGATATGAATATCCAATGACATAAATAATAGTCTGTAACTCTTATAGGTAGTTCTATTCACATAACCCATTTTCTTAGAGATTATCAGTAGTGATATTTATGAGAAGCCTCAATATTTTACAAGCCTCATGACATTGATTTCATTTATATTTTGTATCTTGTCTAATGATTTCATATATCCATAGAACATTTAATTTATAATTTCATCATAATAGTTTAGGGTTCCCACCATTGAAGAGAACTTCTACGAACAATTAGCTTGACATATACATTAAGAATATTATCACATTATATTTTATTTAGAAGAAAAATAAACATGTGTTAAGCATTTATTTATATTGAATACCATGAATGTACATGTAATCTGATGTAAAAAATATAATTTTTTAGGGAACCAATTTTAATAGACTTCCACTTAGATTAGATCCAATATCTAATGACTATTAGTCCAATAGATCTCAGATGATATTATTCTTTCATCATATATGAGGCTCTAGTAAATGGACCTTCCACAATCTCCTCTATGATAACTCAACTCAAAATGGATTGACCCCAATGAGAAAAATCCCTTAATAGGAGATACTTCCAATGTATATTCTTTATCAGTTGATATTCCCTTGGTTCATTTGATAGATCCACTATTGTAGTATTATAAAAATTCAATGTGATATGGTTTTTACTAATAGAAACCACATCATGATCCTTGAATTATATTAATATCCACAAAACTTATTCAGTTGCATCGAAATCCAATATATACTCAAAATATGATATATAATAAATGACCACTATATACATTGGGATATTCCTACCCAAACCTCCTCCATTGATTTTTAGACATATCAAAACTATGATTTCATATCATTTTCATCTATTTATAAACTAGAACATGTATATACCTAATAAAAAATATCCTCATATCCTTTATAATCTAATAACATATATTTTATATAATTAAGATTCTTTAAGATTGTTTTGAATACCATCCAATAATGGGATCTAAGATCTTATTAACGTATTCTTACCATTCTCTAGGTATAGCTAACTTCAATGTTTGTGTATACCATAGTTTACCAAATAGACTTATCAAAAACGCATAAGGAATCATGTCCATCTTGTGTATCTCTTCTTATATCTAAGGTAACATTTAACTAGAGATATGTATACGATGTGGAACATTAACAAAAACCCCCATGGATTATTCAATGATTAATCTCGTTATTGTCCATTCAATATATGTAAAATGAATTATTCGAAGAAAGATCATTGATCTATCACCTGTGATATTTATCCCTTGAATATAGTCTTCTTCACCTAATTAACTCACGAATAAGAATGTGTTCAACCACATCTCAACTGACTAGAATAATGATATCTTATTTCCAATATGTAATATATTATCAACATATACTACATGGAAATTGCCTGCACTCCCTCTAAACCACATATATACACATGGATCATATTCATTTTTTATGAGGATAAATTCCCATATGGATTCATCAAATTAAATGTTTTATGATTTGGATTCATTCCTCAATCCATTAAGGGGTCTATGTTATGGTTATACCTTAATGGAACTCTTTGATTCACAAACCCCTCTGGTTATGTCACATAGAATTCTTCCATGTGGTTTTTATTAAAGAAATCTATTTTCAAATCCATTTTTCCAATCTCATAATCATATAAATATAATATGTAACAAATAATTGTTATATATTTCAAACCATAAACTAGTGAAATATTTTTTCAATAGTATAGGACATGATTATTTTTAAACCCTTTAGCCACTAGATGTGCATTATAGGTACTATCTTTACCTTCCATTTATAATTTCATATTGAATACTCATTTCCACACAATATGATTCACATCTAGTATAAGATAAACATAAACCCATAAATGTATCTAATATGAGGAACCCATCCCATAATTTTGGGATTCCTTCCATATTACATCTTCATAGATTCTGATTATCTCCTTTTATGACATGTGTTCATCATTTGTAACCTATAATGAGCCACCAAACATAGTGAATATAAAACCATAACACTCTGGATACCTAACCTATTTGGTGATCCTATATAGTTCTTATATCTCTCGAACAGCCTCTCCCATTGGTGGGTTTAGGATTTATTCCTCTTCCAACTCATGCGTATCTTTATTATAAAAATTACGAATGTAAATATTTTTCCAATTATCTATTTTAGAGATTTTCTCTCTCTCAAAGAATATGCCCAATATTGAAACAATAATATTCTTGTATGATGGGTAATTTAGATAATATTTCCTTTCATACTTGAAATATCTCCTAAATATATGCCTCATTACTTGAGATGCTAGATTTGTTTCTAGATACAGCCTTAACAAATGCCTCAAAACCCCATACATGATTATTTCAAAAAAATATTTCCATCCAAGCATTAAATTATAAGGAAATATATTTTTCAATTTAGTAGTAACTCAATTTAATATTTGTGTTGTATCCAATAATTATAATACCAAAAATGATTAAAAAATATCTTCATTAATCTTAGTCAACCACACCATGTATAGAAAGGTGTGTTTCATCCTTATACACACACCATTAAAATATTGTGTATATTGAGAAGTGACTTAAGATTTAATCCCAAACTCGATGAAATATTTGAATAACTATTGGTTAAGATATTTTTTTCATCGACCTGGTTGAAAATTATTTATCTTGTTTCCAAGATAATTCTCTAATTAATTCATGAACTCGATAAATTTATCAAAGAATTCTAACTTATAATTTATTAAGTGGACATACCCATGTATTCTCAAGTCATCAATAAAAGTAATGAAGTATCTTTATTCAACCCCATCATAAACTTGTAATGGTCCACACAAATTCTTGTGTACTAATATGAGAGTCTTTATTTCCCTTTAACTATTTCAACTAGAAGGTTATTTTTTCATTTTATCATGTAAAAAATCTGAAATTATTTCACGTTTTTTTATTTAGAAAGAATCTAAAAACCCATCTTGATAACGATTTATCATAAAATTCTTCAATACATGACCAAGTAAATGGTTTCATATGTAAGTGTATTTAAACTTGATTCATTATCAATTTACAATAATTTAATATCATATTCCCCAAAAATAACATTATAATCATGTGTTATACCATAATAAATATTGTCATTATAAAAGAGGAATATTTTATTCCCAAACATGAATATAAATACATCCACATTTCTAAATGACATGTAATAATGTTTTTAGACACTAGATACGTAATAATAATACATAAATATGAGAATCCTTAATGTTGAAAATGTAATGTGGTAGTCTTGAATTTTTAATACATCCTTTCTTGCTCTATTAGAAGCTCAAAGATCCACCTCACCTCTCATAACCTTAGGAAATATACATAGGTCCTATACTTTGATAAATATTCTTTCACCACATGCTATATTTTGTACCTAACTAGTAGATATGGTTAGGATAAATTTGATAAAAATAAAATTGAATATTCCTCTTTCTTCTCTATTACATTGTTGTAATTTTTCTAGTTGCCGATCATTCCACATGAAAAACACTATGTATCTTTTTGATTACTTTCTTCAATATCTTCCTATTATTGTAAGGGATGTGCATGAAATCCTTAGACTCAAAATGATTCTTAGTTACCTATTACTTTACCTTTATATTTAACATTATATGGAAGTTGATTTTTTCATTTCTCATGTCCTCATCTACTTGGAGAATTAGTGTAAAAATATCAAAGAATGGCTTCCCAATATTATTCAAATCATAATTCTTAATATATGTATATATATATGCTAAGTGATAATGTTTCAATAATGAGGTTAATTCAAAACTCATTTCAGAGATTAAATCCACAAATGTCCAATTTCCCAATTAACCAATCATCTTGACTACATGAGGTCCAACTGGTGATCCTTCTCTAAACTTTCACATGAATAGTTCATTAGATAACTCATAACACTGCTCTATAGCTTTATACAAGTATAAATCATAAAGTTGAGACAGAAAACTATATAAATCCATATTTTCATTCATCTTTTAAAGTACATTGAACATATATGATAACACGAGACACATGAAATCTATTGAACCATCATAGTGTTTTATGAATATATAGAGATCTTCATCACTTAACAACATTGGGGGTAACTCAGTAATAGGGTACTGTAGAATGTTAAACATGATCTCTTTTCATATTATGAGGCATAAGCACCTGTACCGCATTTTAAATTTACTAATGGAGAGGTTATTATCTTTCAATAATAGCAATAATAGTGACAATTTCATGGTTTTATTACATTTAATTTTCAATAACATAATAAAACTAGGATTTAGAACATTATCATGATTAAAAAAAATTGTGGCATAATTTAGTTTCTTTATTAGTCTTCCTTTATTTTACCAAAACCCAATTTCCCTCACCCTTGGATTTAGAATATCCTATCACATAGATATTCTAGTGTTAAGGATCCAAATCTCCCTTTTCATAAACACGATGGGCTCCATAAAATATATTTAATGAAAATTAGATGGGGGAGTCATTCCAAATTCAAAGACACAAAAATAAATGATTCATCGATTGGAATCTATAATTTAGTCATCATTAAAATCAATTTTATTAAAATGTTTCTACTAGATGCACCAAGTCTCATGGAGGTGATCAATATTTAATGAAAAAAGGTAAATTCAACCTAAGAAATTAGTTTAAACTTCTCTGTAATTTAATGAATCCCAATTGAGGCTGGTTATGTTTATTTAATTGTTGATGTATGATAACCCATGTGATGAAATGATATAAATATGTAATATTTTCATTGAGTTATATTTATATTAATGTATAAATATTTTTTATTTTATCCTTTTATATTTTTTTTAATTTTTTTAATTTTACATAACCGATGATCCATTTCATAAAAAAATAATTTATATATAATCCATTTAATTTATTTGATATATTATTACAGTAAAATTATTTATTTTAATTAACCCTAAAAAATAATATAAAAACATAATTAATTAATCATTAAAATGGTAGAAATAAAATAAATATATTGTCATGATCATGATATTTTCAAATAGTAAATTTATCTTGATGATAATATTCTAATCCTTGAGAGTAGGAAAATAATCCTTGAACCAAAGAGAGGTTTGAGTTTTATTTTTTCCAATTATCAACCATTGCATCTCCTTGGTTGGTTTTAACTTGGCTCTAGACATGATCTTTCTTCCCTTGCCTAGGAGTTCCATTTTCATTCAACATATACGTGAGGGAATCCATGGGTAAATGGTTAAATAAAAAACAATGGACTCATAGGCCCATTCATAATAAAAAAAGGGGATATTACACTTGCCTGAATTTTAATTTAAAATAGTTATAATAATAATTCGTGTAATTATAATTAAATTAAATGAAATACAACAAATATGAAGTTTATTCAAGCTCATGATCATCAACACATGTAATGAGTATACATTTTTTACTATCTAGAACTCATATCAAAATAATCTTTAGTGTGATAAAATTATTGGTTTAATAATTAAATTATCTCATTAATTAATAAATTTATTTATTTTAATTGGATATGAAAATAGTCTTGCATATTTCCATAATCTATATTTTTAAGTAAATTTAGTTTATTTAATTTGAAGATAATAAATTACATGATTTGTACAGAGTGGAAATATAGTTAATTTCACTATAAACTATTTGGCATATTTTATGGTCAATTCAATATACTATTTACTCACACATCTTGTAGAATACATGATGTGGAATGTATTACATGGAATGTAGTTATGTGTGTCAATCCATCCCTTTATATTGGACTGTATAACACATCGAATAAATAAAAATAATTGAGTGTACCTCTTTAATTGTTGATGTAATGAACATGATGTGTATGATGACCATACATGACATGTAGTTTTGAAATTAACTTCAAAAATAAATAGGAATTTAATACTATGTAACCCCTATCACACAATGTGTATATAAACAACACAATCTGTAGATCATTTTATTTTTATAATTAATTTTTATCACCCACAAATAATTCACACAATTATAGACTAGCCTGGTATTTAATCTGAGTTAATATATATGGGTTACACAATGTATATAGAAAACTACACAACATGTATCCCATATTGATTTTATCCATGAAAAATGCCTCGGCGCTCAACATACAATTCTTGGGTTACATGTAATGTATGCGTGCTTCATGCCAATGTAACACCAACTGGCTTATGTTGATCACCTTCCAGTCAATGCATGATATGTAATTAATACATGTTCCATATGTTGACCACAAAACTTTAACATTTCCCATGGGGAAAATATTGTGGGATACACAGTGTGTATTCTAGCTACATTTCATGTAACATATCAAGTCACATTCCATTTTAATTTCTTCACTCATGCCCTATAATGAAACTATATATTCTCCCACATGATGTGTTATGACTTGTATGGTTCATACTAATTTAATGTATCTATTCACACTACATGTAATTTTTATTTACATCACATTCAATCCCATATTATCTTCCCAAAAACTCTAAAAAATCAGGATGGGATCTTCGAAAGATCTCTAGATGATATTAATTTATTCATGTTTATATGAATTTAAATAACCATGTAGCGGTGGCGGGTACTGTGCAGTACTGTAGCAGTGTAGGTACTATAGCAGTACTATTCACAGAATGGGCTTTGGGCCAAAAAAATGGGTCTATGGTCCATGTAAAGGGGTAAATGCCCACTGGGCCTTCAGGCTATGTAATGGGCCTCCCTCTACCCAGTTAAAAGAGGTATTTCCTTTCCTTTAATAATAAATGAGGCTTCAGCCCCAACCTTAAAAAAATAACCATGTTATCTCACCTTTCATATTAAATAATGAATAAAAAATAAATGAAAAACTAACAAAAGTTTTGTATACCGATCAATGATTTATAAATAATTATAAATTAATAATTGAAATTTATTATATTATTTGAGGTCTCTTTGAATAATGGATGTTATCAGTGTCGGTTCCCTAAAATAGATTTTCACTAGATTGATTGAATAAATCATTATATATTGACTTGTATTGTAATAGAGTCTCTCTGAGAAAGGATCTAGCTGTGTAATAAATCTAATATTAATCCATATGTGCCACACAAATCTCAAACTTTCACCATAGAATCTTTGGGTTCTTGGTTGAAAATTCTCATCACTTCCATCATGTTCAATCGATCACAACATGAAATCCTTCATGGCTTAATTTTTTTCTCTTTATCTTAGGGACTTCGAACGGTGGAATATTATTAGTACTCTATATTCTTGAGAGTGTTCATAATAGATTACCCACTGTGGATTTAGATAATTCTATATAGATAATTTTTTGACAATAATTGTCATCTTCATCGAAATTCATAAAACGATATAGCTATGTTTATAGGGAATGGTCAGAGAATTGCTAATTATACATAGACCCTTATCCAATGTATTAATCCTTATAAAACCATATGTTGAATAATAATAATTTTATAATTATTATTTCTATGACAAGCGGTTGTATCATGGATAATATAAATATCATTTCTCCCATAAAAAATTGATATTTATTTAAATGAAATTTAATATATAATTTACTTTGGATCCTTAACATGGTTTTTCAATATTACATAGTATTCATCTACCTATGAATAATGACTATTTATTAAAATAAATAAATATCCCTGAATTCTTTATTTTATAAATAATTAAATATTATGTTCACTAACTCATGATGAAATATTTTTTTAGTATTCAACTCATATATTTATTCTGTAGAATAGCTAGGGATTGAATATATATGATAAAAAAAGGAAAAATTATCATCCCTCAAAATATGAAATTAATATTTATTGTAATATGAAATTAACCTGTAATTTAAATGTGTTTTTTGATACACTTAATGTGTGACCCTCTTGGTTCATTTATCATTTAAATTTGGCTAGAATCCCCTAAAATCAAAGATCAAGGTCTATAAACTCATCATGGAACCCCTTGATAAAGGTGTTAATGTCACAATGGGAATAAAATCCTATGAACATTCACTGTGTAATATAATCCCTTTTTGTGTTATCTCACCATGTAAGTTGGGTACTTGTGTTATCAACCAATATGATCGATATATCGCTCATTGAATTTCAAGAAATGAATATATCAATAAAAACACCATTACCATGGACATAATTAAATAGTTACATTTCTATCAAATGGGTTAATATATATACGTCCATAAAAAATAGAAGGGAATAGTCATTTCTTGACCTATTAATTAATTCCACAATACTCATGATTCACCCATTGTATCATACCTCACCCTAAGCATTGGTTTTCGTAGTTATATTCAATACATATAAGCATGTGACTGAAGACATGAATTAGTAATAATCTCAATTATAAGGCTAAATACACATGATCATAGATCAGAATATCCAATGAAAAATATAACATTTGGAATTCCTCTATGTGGGTCTTCAATAATCACCACATCTCATAGAGATTACTAAGGGATAACACATTTAGAAGAAGTTTAAATGTCTTATGAGCCTCCTACCAAGGATGTATTCTATATTGTATCTCTAGAGAGTTTATATCATCCTACAATAGAACATGTATTTAAGAATAACATTGTAGAAATTCATTTTTCTCATCATAGTAGGGAGTTATGACCACATAGGAATGTGTAAAACACTAAGAGGGGATTAGTGTTTATATACATTAAATAAATTTTTAATTTTGATAAAATTACACGTAATATTTTATCAAATGTTCTAAACTATCTATTTATATCTCCATTGGTTGGTTTGAATATGTATAATAATAAAGAAACACAAGAGGAAACTTGAGTTTATTGATGAGGTTCGCATCCTTAAGCATGACTACATCACTGATACATTGGGGATATTATCTCACATTCATAGATTCTTTCATATAATAAATTAAAGCATGAGAAAAGTTATGGATATAAACAGATTATCCTGGAACTGACCAGGTACAAGGAATGTGAGGGAAACCTATCACTTTTTACAAGATAATGTGAATGTACTTACCTTAAGAAAGTTTATCTATGATGGATCAAGTCCCTACTAGACTATATGGAGTGATCTTCTACCACTCATGAAGTACTCAAATTGGTTTCCTCATGCTTCCACAATCATTAGGGCTAACCCAACTTCATTCAGACTTATATAGAAGAATATTGTAGGCTGGTAATCTATTTTACATTGTTTAGGATAAAATAAATGGCAGGTGTATTCCACAGTCTTTCTATTGTCTCCCATTAATTTTTAAAAGCAGAACCTACTTTTTTATACAATACTTGTTCATTTGGTCACATTATCATGGGAATAATCTGTAGTAAAAAAGGTCAATATTCTCTCCCCTACACTTATTCTTCATCAGTGTATCCTGACAGACTTACGACACTCCTCCTTATTCGACACGTAGGATCTACGAAAAGTAGTTTTAATAGTTCTTCTTTTTATCATTCTTTGACTTATACAATATTCAGCAGCACACAATTGAACAAATTCTCTAATCTCATTATCTTAAAATTAATATTCATAATAAATGAATATTTCTTTCAATATTATTACACCTGGAATATCCTAAAATACGACACTTCAATTCTCCATCTTCTTTGGACTTTTTGAAGACATAAAATTATCATAATCCTCAATTATCATTATTTCCCAAAACATAGAATCCTAAAAATTCATCTTATTTGAACTATTATTTTAATCCACGTGAACACTTGTAACATTACTACTGTATTTCCTTCGATAATCTTGATAGTAATTATCTTGATATTTGCTTCATTGATAAAAAACTTAACTGGCATCATCAGGTTTATTATTACATGCATACAGTGTATAAAACACATTGAACTAAAAATATCATTCAATGTCATATAATCACTAAAATTCATATGATCTTATATAAAGTCATAAAATCTATGGAATGACTTTTTCACCTGATAAAACTACTAAAATTTTCCAAGACAAGGATAAAACTTATTAATATCCACAAATAATAACAATTAAAGAAATATCGATCCAATGAAACATATAAAGTCTTGATAAAACTTATGGAAATTTAATGATACCAAAAAATATTATAATTTTCACTAAGTTTTGAATGTAACTTTCATTGAATAAAAAATGACACTTACATAGATGTGAATTGAAAATTACAAAACACTGGAGTACATTCATGTATATTGCAACATGTTGAGGTTAAATTTATAAAAAAAAATTATGATTATATTTCACATTTCATTACCTTTTTGTACACTGTAGGAATCTAGAGTTACCTTTACATAGCATGTGATGTATAGACATACCTTGATGTGTAGACCAGTTTCCCCTTACATATCTCACATAAAATTCTATATTTACTATTACATAGCTAGTGATTCATTTAGATTTAATTTACATGCCTATTTACTTTTCTATAATAGAATTAAAAAGATATTATAATTATGGATTTACCTTTATATACATTCTCAACTTCTTTAAATTAACTCATAGGATCTTAAAATGATAACATGGAATTTCAGACATTTTCAAAGCATCATACATGTATATTTCATCACTGAGCTCCTCGGTAATATTCAAGCTCGCTTACACAAGGATGGTTTCTACTGAAAGTCATATTTTCCAAATAATGGCTAGATAAAAAATAATCAAATAGTGGTTACAATTTAATTATCATGCGATTATGAAAAAAATCTATTCTTTGATCTAAGATGTATCTAAAAACTCTACAATACATATTAAAACCTAGTCTTGGGAACTCTATATTCCTCCAAATTTTTTTAGGAACATCCTAAAAAATTCCAATAAATTACACTTCTACATACAGATATAAAATGACTTATCTTATTCATTGATGAAAAATAAAATAAAACACAAGGTGGGATAAAAATATCCACATTTTTTTGGTAAATACCAGTTTTTTAAAAATATATGTCAATATGTTCACTCAATTATCATCTTTTCCTCTCTCCCCTTTATCATTATATTTTCTCATTCTCTAGTCTCCCACATATTGATAAAAACTAAATATAAAATTATAGGGGATATTATCAATTAATTCTTAATAAATGTTTCATAATTCATTCAACTAATAGTCCATGTGATCCATGATCGATGTAAAAAAAATGGTGGCTTGAATTTAACTATAGTGTTGTGCATAATACCATGAAATTAATACCAACTCGAGCCATTTATTACAATGCTATCTCCACAAGGTATTCACATACATTTTAAGAAGAATAAACTATCATCAATTGATTTATATATCATTTTCAATGAAATTGAACCTGAAGTACATACACTCATCTCTACACACAAATTAAAACATTGAAAAAATATAGTGTAATAGATTTTTGATTTTTGGACTAGCCCTAGAACTCCTAAAATATCCTTATTTTCCTTTCATATAATAAAAAAATTCTCTCTATTAATGTTAATTTGTATCATAGAAATCCAACGTTGATAGAATGAGAATTCAAACATTTTTAAATGACTAAAAAGGAGCCACATTTTAAAAATTACATATTTAAATGAATTGAATGAATTTCAAATCTTCTCATGGAAAATACCCCTCAAGTGATGATCTCTATAGTCAGTTCATGAAGGTATATATTTTTCAATAGATTTTATTTATATTACCAATTGATGAATCAAACCATGTTGGTTACTTCTTTAGATCTGGAATGGTTATTCCAACTTACATTACTTTATTAATTCTCAATTTGAGATCTATTATCACCTTCAATCCCCAACATGGATAGGAAACAAAATAAAACAGAAATAATAGGAAATAATATGGATCCTCATTATCCCTTAGTGAGAGTAATCGGGTTGAGATTTTATTATCACAAAATTTTCCTTAAACAATTTAGCTCTAGGGATGAATGGACACCTCATGTTTGATATTTGTATTTCAAGATTTTATTTACTTTTATCCTAGATAATTTTTCTTTCCCAATAATTTCATTTTATGGGATCAATATCGTAATATGTTTCATCAAGGGATATGAGTCTCTTGACGTGAGTTCCATGTTCTTTATGATTTCTTCTTAGGATAGTATGATTGTGAGATGATAATTTATATTGTTTCCAATATACTAGATCCTCCCACACAACACTTCATAACCCCTTTGGTCATATTTTGGTTGAAAACTGATCTTGAAATTCAGATTTTATATCTTATGGAAAATATTTGTTCTCTTTAGATCTATCCTTCTAAGGTTCCCTTCATATTCCCTTTTCAAATTAAAATTTTACTTTTTAAATGAATAAATACACTTTCAAAATATGCACATCCTAATTTCTAATAACACATTTAATCACATGAATATCATCCACAGACCGAATTCTTTTTTTTCATTCTTTAATTAGTTCTCTTATTAGTCACATAATCTTTCTTTTTTTGTTCCCTTATTAGTCGGATTTCACTAGGGGGAATCAGGGTAATACAAATATTCAAAAATAAATATTTAATAACGGTCTTATTAACTTTATGTGATGAACACTCCTTTTTCGCTCTCTTACATTCCATATATAAGTGATGTATAAAATAAAAACATATAAGTGATTTTAATTTATCCACCATAACCACGATAGGAAAAGTAGAATGTGATCAATGACATGCCAATGGACCTATAATACTAGAGAAAATTGCATCTGTTTGGGTTACATAATTAAGGGATCACAATATCCCTCTAAACACACTATTCACATAAATAATAATTCTCACCACCTCTTATCACAAGGTGTAAATTACTAATCCTTCAATGCAATTTTATTTCTAATTAACTAGAATATAATTTGAATAAACACCATGAATGTTGTGTCACTTCATCACAACTTACTATTGTTCAAGTAAGATGAAACTCCGAGAATTCCTTCTTACATATTCTCCTTCAATTTTTAGTATGTGTATAAATATCATCTACATTATTCCTTTAAGAAACTCTCTATAAATACACTATAATATATTCCTTTATTACTAACATATAAAATCAATTAAATAATTGTTTACGGTTATGGACAATAAAACCAAATAGATTTGATCTAATGGTTATGATTAACTAAAGATTTCGACCACTTCTTAAAACCATGGAATATTCCCTTTTCTACATAAATGTTTTCATTAATGACCATTAAGTTTCCATTAATGGTATTATGTCCCCAAACACATCATCCTTATCAGGCTTCCTTTTTTTATCTCTTTCACTATAACTTGGCCTATTAATCTATGGTGAAACCTTCACCTCAATATCTTCACTAGGGTTTAGCCTACCAAATTATATAATAGAATGGAGATATAAAACAAATTTTATTCTCTAGTATTATATTCATCAGAATGAATACATCTCATTTTCCAAATATATAAAATCCTACAAGTATTCAACACTCCCATGATCTCCACATGAACTCTACATGGTCAGCTCAAATTTCCTTTAAGAATAATTCATGAACTATTGTTGATTCCAATATTATTTTATTTATAAAATTATTGGATTTGAGATCACAAATACTGATATTTATATTAAATTCATACCCTCCACAACACAAGTAGTAGTTGTAGAGTGTGAATATTCTCTTCAATACGGTTATAGCATAGCTGGTCCTCTATAGAGAAGAAACAATTAATTTTCCAATGATAATAAAATGTCTATAATATTCTTTAATCTAAGAGCCATGACAGGTCCCTATGCCAAACTTTTAGGTAATGTTCTCTAAATCACACATCTAAAATTACTCTAGAATACCCAGGGAAAATAGGCCTATATTCCACTCAACCATACATTCATGTTTGATAAGTGTTAGTGTTCACATACAGCCTCATGTTAATCCTCGAACAAGAGAGGATACACACGCCTTTCCCTATTAGTTTCTTCATATGTTTTTTTCCTACCTTATCATGCATATGTTACTCTACATGTGAGTTCCAAAAATTCACTCCTTATAGCCCACATAAATATGTGGTTCCTTAGATCAACCTCCATACTATCGGAATGTTGCTCGAGTGATGGACTTTTGTTGGATTTGATTTGTTTTTGTAGACACCGAACTTCACTATAGTACAATTGGAATCACAATGGTGTTGTATTTCTAGTCTAGTCACATTATACATTACACAATAAGAGCTACGTCATGGGGTCTATATGATTCTACCTACACAAAGTCTTTTGGATTCAAATGAATCCATTAAAATCCTCAAAGAATCATCTTAACATAGCCATGTTGATCAACCTCATAACTCATAATTTTATAAAAATGTACAACCCTGCAAAACATACAAATATGTTTTTCCAACATTCTCCCCCTCTAGGTTTGTTTATAATTCCATTGTAATTAAAAATCTTCCAACAGGAATGAATAATGTTAGAATTAGAAACACATGGACCAATTTTCCCCTCTTTACTTTATAGAGTTCTTCAATTATAAATTAATCATAAAGTCTATCCTCACAGGACTCAATGATAAATGTAATAAATATGGCTTAAATTAATTATTTATTATTAGATAACAAATTATATAAATACATGATTCAATTATTCCAAAAACCCAAAATCTTTAAACAAAAATACTCCTCATTTTTTGATACTAAATATTCTTAATTCACAATGAGTAATTTCTATACAAAAATATTGGGTTCTCAAATGGAATTATCCAACTTTTTTCGATGTACCCAAATAGAAAATCCTTGAATATTCAGAAGAAATAGTTGAAAAGATAATAATTTGATTGATGATGTAGAATATAAAATTATAAAATATAAATTTATACATAGATTGGGGCCATGTTTCTATATATATATAGTGAGATGTAGTCAAATAGAATCTAAGATATGACTGATGTTGTTTGGAATCCACCTTAGGAAAGGCCATGGTTAGGATATTAGTGACTCAATCCACAGTAGGTACATAACCAAAATTCATGACATGCCATTCTACTTTATCTTTTAGGAAATGGTACTTACTATGAACATGATTCATCATCAAGTGTTAAATGCGAGTTATTTCTAATGTTAACCCTGGTATAGTTTCCACACATGATTGGGATCAGAGATACCACATCAATTCCAATATCAATAATCTATTGTTGCATCTATATTAACAAGGTATAATCATTAATTACTAAAACATGTTTTAACTCTACATTTCTTAAATATATGCAATTTTTTTATTTTTTGATTTATTAAAGAAGTAATAACCTACTAATGTATATCACACCTCCTAAATTAGAATTTTTTTCATCCACAGAAATTACCCAATAATCATACATATATCTAAAAAATTGTTGTTAAGAATTTATTAAATAATATAGCCCAAATGTCCTTAGGTATTGATTCAGTCATGAGTACTAGGCCTCTATTACTTTCATAAGATCATATAATGATTTCCTTAATTAGAAAATTTTAATCTCGTCATTATCATCAATGGGAAAATAATTTTTTTTCTCAATGTATACTTCCTCTTCAAGGAATCTATTCATGAATTTATATTTTAACTCCATCTAATATACATTAATGTTTTTTCATGGTCATATCTGGAACTAATATTTTGGTTTCATTTTGGGCCCCGAGTGAAAAGGATTTATCAAAATAAATTCTTTTTATTTTTGAATAACATTTTAACACTATATGTCCCTTATTCCTTATCCCTCAGAAATAGCCCTTGATTTTGATTTATAAAACCTATTAAATTTTGATCACATGCTTATTTATCATCTATGAGACAACATCCTTAGTCTTGTTTTATTTAAATCTTTTAAAACTCTTCAATAATTTCTTTAACACATTGGGAATCTAATGTATAATCAACAAATAATTTTAGTTCCACCTGAGAAAATATTTTCTAGTATTGTTCCTTCATCGTTCTCATATGAACTAGAGGTATATAGTCTCCCAAAATGTTGATATCTATAATTATATATTTTCTGAAATGTATATTAGAACTTATTGTTCCAACTATGTATCTTTTATAAATAAAGATATCATTATAGTAAATTTCATCGATTTTAACTCCCACTCCCTAATATGGAAACTTATTCATCACATTCCTCCTAAAAAAGGAAATTTTAAATTAAAATTATACTCATTGACATCAAAAATATACTTTCCAAATTCCATATTCTATTATATTTTAGTCATGGTAACTTCATGGATTTCAATAATACTTTTTTATTATGGCCTATTTTCATATTCATTCGACATAATGAACCAATTTTAATCACTAATTAGATAATTATTCCCATTGGTCCTTCTTTCATGTAAAACAAGTGAACCATAATTATTTTTATTAGTGAACGCCTTCTTGCAAAATTCCACAACATGTCAAAGTCACATAGTTGACTTAGACATAATGCATTATAGCTAAGTACATATACCAATAACATATCTATTTTCTTAAGATCCTTTCCATCAACCGTAGACATCCTTGAGCCAATCATTTTTGAGTTTTTAATTATTTTTAAATCATAACACTCTACCTTTTTCCTATTTGACACTAATGATAATATTTTGTCTTCCGGTCATGTGTGAGATCCCCCTGTTATACATAACCCATAAACTAGACATGCTAATTTTTCAAAAAAGTAACCTCAATATTTATTTCCATATCATTTCATTTTTTCTCCCATTATTTTTATGAAAATTCTCTTAAATATTGATACTCTTTCTTCTCTATTGGTTCAACAATATCCACTTAATTTTACAAAACCAAGGATATATTATTTGTTTCAAATGTTATGGATGTGGTTATCATCTACTGATATATTCTTTACTGAGTCTCATGAGTTATACATCTTTCAACCCATGCGTCACAATAGAAAACATTTTGTACATACACATCACACCAAATGAATCAACTTTTAAAGGCATCAGAACATAATGAAAAACTTCTTGACTATATTTACTTTTATTAGTTTGAGAAAATGATTTTTGATGTGGGGAACAAATATTTAACCCCTCCAAATTTTCAAACAAAATAACACCTAATATCTATTTTTCATCCTTCCATCACAGAGTGATTAAATAGTTGGATTTTGAGATTCTCCAAAATCAACATTACTTAAGGGAGTTGACACTTTTCTCAAGAACAATCCACTATCATATTATTTTTTGATCATTCTTAACTATATATTTTTATTTAGTTTTAAAATAAATCACCTTTTTAATGGTGATATTCTCATTAGTTTTCACTCTAGGGACTTCTATAAATTAAATTAGGACTAGTTTTTTTTAGTAAATTGTTACCATTCTAGGTGTAAGGAGTATTCCTTCATCCACACACATCTTCTACATGTTATTTAGTCTTTTTAACCTTTATTCACTATATTAGGAAATATATTAATGATTCGGGATTATTATTACACATTAATCATGAGTTCAACTTCCTTTTCTATGTTTACATAAATTCTAATTTTAGTTTATCCATCTATACTTTTGGATCTGACTTTATTTCTTATTCCGGTTTTATATAAAATTTCGAGTCATGAATAACTATATTTTATTTCATTTTTACCCCTCTATTTGACATGTTCTTCAATGTATTCCTCAGGTTTAGTCTAAAGATCATATCTCCCTAAAATGTCACTATTTTTTAAACCATTGTAATTAATTTTAGGTTTATCAATAACTACAACTAAATAATAGTCCGCAAGGTCCATTCAACACTCAACATATTCCACTTTAGGGGAATCCAAGAGAACATATTCATGAAAAATCCAATTTTTATCTTAAAGAGTTTGCACTATTTTTTTCTCTACCTCTTTCCATTTATGAATGATTTCTTCATAGATTCATCATTCTCATAATACTGAATATTAGTAAGACACTTAGTTATGAGATGATCTACCTTACCACATCAGAAGAAATATATTTGAAGTATTTAATGAATTTTACATTTACCATCTTATGGTTAAAGGAATTGAAAAATATCATATCGTTGTCCCCATGTTTTTATGAACCTTTTTGAACAAAGGGTTTCTTCATTTCCTTGAATAAATGTTCTTTTGAGTTATTATTCATTATGGATTAATTTTCATCAATTCTAATTTATAAGAGACAAGTTTAATATTGATACCTTACTGATATATAATATTTGGATACCTATATTCAAGAATATGAACCTTTTCCATGAATCATAGAGGATCTATCCTCAAGATTCATTTAAAAATATTGATATCTTAAATATTTTCTCAAAGACCACATATGTATTATACAAGAGAATTCATATGATCAATGAACAAAAACATAGTTTTATTTATGCTTATCCTCAATTCATCATATTTATTCAATATCACATAAAACATTTCTTCTTCAACCATGTAATCACCTTCATAGATGTTTAAGTTATTTTCTTACAAATCATGAGATTTTTTTGAAGAACATTATCATGGTATCTCATAGTGTTGTCTAAACCTCCCCTTAACGTGTTCACTGCCATTGAATCCAAAAAACTCCATGTCATCAATTTATGATAATTTCCCACATTCCATGTTCTATGTTATTCCATTAGTGTTTACTAAGTACACATCCATTACCAATGACCTAAAATAGTGATACATCCTATTCTTCCTTAACTAGAAATTGTTTCCATCAAAAATGATTGGTCTTTACGATTAAAAACCACTACCACTAATTTTCTACTAGGATGGATTTTTTTCCAAAACCTATTATTTGCTACAAATTGTTTTTTTATCAAGGATATTACCTTGAATGTGGGTGAATTTGGGGGATATTGATATTATAACATTAAACATTAACAAAAATATTGTTCTGTAAATGCAAGGAACACACTTATTTCTTTCACTTAGATTCCATTAATATACTTTGAAATAAATAAATAAACAAGAGATTTTATATAGTTCATAATAAATAGGATATTATGTGGAGGATGCAATCAATGATGCATTGATACACCAAAAATATCAGAGCACACTACTTCTATTTTGGGTTACACAATAGAGTGTTCTCACGGTCCTCCAAACACAATATTCAAAAAAAAGGGAAAGGTCAATGCCTATCATCATAAAAAGTAAATCACTACACCTTCTAGGGAAATATTCTCCTTATTCACTACAACTTAATATTATTGAACACATATAATGTATTATCTCTTTATCAAAAATTTGTTTTGTTCCTATGAAATGAAACATCCAGAATTCTATATTCCTTTTTCACATTCAATTCTACAGAAATTCATGAAATCTTCTATACAGGCTTCTTTTGAGAACCTCTCTAGAAACTAACTAAAATTTATATATTTACTCTTTCTATCCAATATATAAAAAAATAAATTTTTAATTTTGGATAATACAAGATATTTGATTCTATGTAATGGATCTTTCCAACTAATGCTTTTTATCACTTATTCATATCATTCTGTTCATACGTTACACTTAAATGTGGAAATTGAGGAACATTAAATTCACATTAAAATCCATAAGACCCCACACACATATTAATTATCAAACTTATAATTTAGACCATAACCGGTTCATAGTAGGATAGACTCTTCTTATATGGTGTAGTTGTCACCTTCTCTACATTTACCACAGTGTAGCCTCATACACTACAATTCATAATGATGGATTAATCAACTTATATATTATGGTCATATATTATTTATCCTAAACACCTATAGTTGTCCCAATCCATACAACTCAACTATTCTTCAATGTTCTAATGATATTTCCACTATCTCTACAAGATCACCTTTACTTTCCCTTGAGAAAACTTTACCTACTATGTTGTGTTCCTCTCTTCTATGGAGTAGGATCATCTTAGATTTGAGATCACAAAAATCTAAATTTATATAAAATTAATTCCCTCCATAGTGAAAGAAGTAGGTGTGGCGTTATCTTATTCTATTAAATTTGGCTATAATGTGGATTTCTCCCCATGGTTATGGAACCATAAATTTTATATTGACACTTA
Source organism: Viscum album (assembly GCA_963277665.1). NCBI lineage: Eukaryota > Viridiplantae > Streptophyta > Magnoliopsida > Santalales > Viscaceae > Viscum > Viscum album. Next base: position 1,691,048,983 of record OY728143.1, on the reverse strand, counting down.
ATTGCATGAAATAAATATTACACTATGAGATATAGAGTGGTACAAGTGCTGAATGTTTTTCTAGTGTTAAATTAATCCTACATAGAACATGCCTCTATAGAACCAGTGATTGATAAGAATCCATGACTCTCAAAAATAAATTCAAGTAAGAATGATTTCTATTCTCACCTACAGCCATGCTACCTTACATGTGTAGGGTTGATCACCCTTTTTCCCATATGCAACTTCCCATTCTATAACCTACCCTCACACACACACCAATCCCCCCCCACAAGGAGCTAATATGAACTCCTTCCAACTTACTGAGATATGTGGTTCCATAGCATAATTAATTAATTATCATGAACCTTCTTGGGTGTTGGACTTGAATGAAACATACACTATTTTATAAACACCAACATTTATTACAGTAAAACTGGGACTACTATGGAATTGTATTTTTAATCCAATAACATTCATTGATTAAATATATGATCTATAGTGTGGTTAATATATTCTTCTAAAAACACCATATCTTGTTGATTTATTTGAATACCTACAATTAACCAAGAATCATCTCATCATATAAATTTTAATTATCCTTATTACTAAGATAATTTTCAACAAACCCAAACACAACAAAACCCAATGATATGTTTTTAGAAAATCTCCACCTCTGGGTTTTTTGACAATCCCATATCATTTTAAACTCTTCTAGAATGAATGAATAATTTTAGAATCAAGAATCCCATAATAATTTTCTTCTCCCCATTCCTTTAAATATTGCATCCATGATTTTACAATCCTGAACACTATGCTCATGTGATTCAAGGCTCAATGGAAGAATAAAGAGATAAATGAAAGAAGAAGAATTTGATAACACATCATTTCATTATAGGATTTCATTTAGCAAAACCCCCAAAATATTTTAACTAACACTATCACCATTTATGGATTACCCATCATCCAAATTATCCATGTGAAATTTCTCTTCCAAAACATGAGCTTACTGAATATTCTTCCCCCTATGTGTCAATAATACATAAGAGAATATCCTTGAATATTTACAAGAGAGATTTGTAAAGATAAAAATGATATTGAGGAATGAAAACATACCATACTAAAAGATAAATTTTTACAGGGTGTGGTGCCATGTATCTGGGTTAATCTACTAAGATGGATTCAATTATAATCCAATAGCCAAATGATGTTAATAAAATCCCATCATGGGTAAAGAGATGGTGATGATATAAATGAATTGATCATCATAAGGTACATACTAATTATTCATAACCTTCTATTTCATTTTCTCCTTCAAGAAGTGAAACATAATCTCAATATGCTTCATATGTGATTATTGAATGGTATTTTTCATAATTTTAATTACACAATACTTTTCATGCCTTATAGGATCAGAGATGCCACAAAAATTCAGATATCTTCAAGTTGTTTTGGTATCTACATCAACAGGGTACAAGATTAAGTCACAATGTATATTTAGTCTCTATAGAGATTAAATATATATTGTATTTATTTTTTTACTTTACCATGAAATGGAAGAGATACCAATGTAGAACAAGCCTCCTAATGCAGACTTTCAATTATCCACAAAACCCACACAATCAAAATCTTTATAACTAATATTATATTACTTTTAATTTATACCACAGTGAAACCTAAATTCCACTGTTTGTTAAATATATTAAATTATCCACCTCATATCCTAGATGATCTATTCCTTTGGAAAAAAATTATATCTGGAAGCCTGAAATATGGGAACACAGTGTTCAGGTGAGTGTCTATTAAATAGTGTATTCTAATAATAATCTTCCATTACAAAGTCACATACACTACCTTACCTAAACCAACTTTGGTATATTTCATTCACGTTTATATTGAAGTAGCAATTAGTTTGTAATCATCCATACAAAATATCTTAAAAAATTCCTTAGCATATTTGGGTCTTGAGATAAATGTCCAATACACCATAACATGATATATAGACTAAGTAAATAAGGATAATTCATAGATTAATTACATTTCATGTTAAGACCTCATTAGTTATGAAAACTGCTTTCGCTGAGTGTCATCCGATCCACCAATAAAAATGTCATCAACATATATGAGAAAAAACTTATTCTACCCATACCCATTAAAAATGTATTGGATGTGATCCAACAATACTCTATGAAAACTATGTTTCCTTATGTACTAATCTAATCACAAGTTCCATAAATTTGGTTCTGAATTATTCCTAAATAACACTTTCCATAACCGATGCACATTGATCTCATCGTCATCGATGAGAAATGGATATTGTTTCTCAATATAGACCTCCTTTCATTTAATCTTTTCATTAATAATGATATTATGTCTCTATGATACACATTAAATCTGTTTTTTATTATTATGGAGAGAAAATATACAATGGCTTCAATCAAGGAAACTAGCCTAAAGGTTTTATCAAAAAAAATCCATTGATTTGGGAATAAAATAACATTTTTTCTTATTCCCTTTCACAATTCCCCCTTATTTGTGTTTGTTTTGGAAAACCCCAATAGTTTTGATCATATTATTATTATTTTGCCAGAATACATCATCCCAAGTCTTTTTTTCTCAACCTGGTCAAGTTCATTATTAATTTAATTGAACCATATAGAATCCCTTATTGCATGATAATTTTTTTTTTGGTTTCAATTATGATAATAATTAGTTTTAATTCTATTACTACATCATTATTGTTTAAAATGGAGTTTTTTGATCACCCATGATTTTATTATCATTAATTTCCTCTCTATTGAATCTTCTATTATAAGCTGCTATTATTATCAGAATATATTGATATGTGGATGTTCTCAGGGTATCTTTTCAATTAATATAAGAATTTTAGCATAATAACCACCTTTAGTAGATTTTGTGGAATCATTTATCTAATCAGGTAGTTGTATGGACATGGATTGTGTTGTTTATAGATATTTAAATTTAACTTAAACCTCTAATAATTTCATATTGATAATGAATATATCAAACTCTGTTGCTTTCCATTTTCCTTATTGGCCTTATTTTTGTACCAATATCACCATCATGCATACATTTATTTTCTTATTGAGTATGATCATCATCTTTTATCTTATAAGATATAATTATTAGTTGAGAATTCTGGACAATAATTATATCTTCTAATGCTTGTGTTTTTTCAACATTCATTTTCAATTATTCTAATCTCTAATGTATTTCAGTGATCCATTATTTCTTAAATAAGGATTATATTCATTAATGCTCCTCATTCATGGTATTATGGACTGATAAATGTTTAGAGAGATTTAAAATAATCATTACTCTTTAATCAAATGAATCCTCCAAATTTTTTTTCTCTTCATCATGTTAGGTGATCTCCTCATGCATGTTGTTGATATAACCATAAGTAGTGGTGATAATATCTCAAGGAATGTTGGGTATGGTTGTCATTATATTTGAAGATGAATCAACATATACATTATCATAATATTTTACAGTGATATAATCTTCCCCGCTTGTTCTTGTCTCTTCTTAGGATTTTTTGATAATAAATTTTGGTAACTACTTATTCATGTAGGGATGATGAATTAAAAGGGAAAATATTACTGTCCATTTCATTAATGTTGGATTAAACAACCAGATATTCATTTACAATGCACGATTTTACTTTATCAAGAGTGTTTTGCAGAGAAACTATTTTTTATTCCACTTTACATATGAGGGATAAATTCTTATCAATGTTTACCTTAAAAAATATATTACCAGTAGAGATAATATGATGAAACCTGCATTGATTATGTTCAACTTGTAGAGAGTCCTCTTTATTTGATAAGCCTTTTCTCAACCTATTTACATCCATTTTCTTCTTTTTCGTTATAGTACATATAGAAATATCTTCCATGGTATATTTGATATGGAATTAATTGTTACATAAAATATTAACATCATAAAGACATTAAAAATATAAATTCATCTCCTTAAATCGAAATTAAAATAAGTGTTTAATTAGAATATAATAAAGGAATTTCTAGCTCAGATACTAATGTTTTGGATCCCATATGTATGAGTCCAACACTAATAGGGGAGAATAATAGTTTTTTTATATTAATATAATTTTAATTTTTCCCCTTTGAATCTATTTAGTAATTTAGTGAGGAAATCTCTCTCTATTTCTCTCTTCTATAGTCAGTATACATATATAGAATTTTAAATAAACACAAGATAACTTTAGGGTCAGTTGATGAGGTCTTCTTTCGTAAGGATGACTACATCCTTGAAACATAATGTGTATTATACCACATATACGAACTCATTATTAATATAAAATAAATTATGATATAGGGAATGTAATTAAACTCATTATCTTGGCATCAACTAGGAATAAAGAATGTAAAGCGTATTTTCCGTTTTTATAAGATAATAGGTTTGTTCTGGCATTAATCAAGATCACCAGTAATATCTTGAGTCCAACTTGGAATATGTACAATGATATTCTTCCTATATTATTGCAATCAAATTTTCTACATCAAACTTTTTCAATATTAGATTCTGACCAACCTTTATTCAAATATCTAGAGAACTATACTATATTATAAATCTATTATTTTCCATTTCCTAAAGATAATATCTTATATGTGTATATAGAATTATTATACTTCTTCCACATTTATTAAATTGACATAAACACTCTTCATCATGCAATTCAGGTTATCTTAGTATCTTCTGTATTTGAGTAATTAATAGTAGAAAATAGTCCGGTTCTTACTAACATTTTCTACCCTATTAGTGATTATAGTGACATTGGTTCACTCTTCATTATTTGATACATATAATCTAATATAGGTTGTTTTATCTATTCTTATATCTAAATCATGCAATATTACTCTCTCCCTCTCTCTTCAACTTACAGAATATTCATTAGTACACAACCAAAACACTTATTTATTCTTATTTTCCAAATATTAATATTTATATTCATGAATTTTATTCTCTATATTCTAACACTTAAAACCTCCTAAAATATCACAATTTCAGTATCTTTTTTTAGTCTTCTTAAAGACTCAATATTACCAACCACCCCCATTCTTATAATTTCAAAAAACCAAAACTCTACAAAATTCATATTATTTTAAATTTAATTTTAATATGGTTAATTACTTGAAACTTTACATCTTTTTTTTATTTAAACCATGATGATTATTAAAATGATACTTTCATCTTTGAATAAGAGATTACCTAGTATCATCACGTTCATCATCACATATATTCTGGTGGGGAAAACTCATTTTAGTCAAAATATTATTCAATTTCATATGATCATTCAAATACATAAATTCTTGTCACAAGCCATAAAACAAAAGATGTCACACAATATTATATATGTTATTTAACAATAAACTTCTTTTCCTGATCATCACTAGGAAACTCTTATTATTCTTTATCCATTTTCATGTAACTCTGACCTTATCTATGACATTGTATCTTCTCCATTCACGAGGTCACTCATAATAGAACCATACCTTCTCCAATTGATATAAAATCCATTATCATTCTCCACCAACAAATTCATTTTCATGAATATTTTTTAACTGATAAAAAATAATCATATTTGAATGATGAGGAATAAGAAATTATCACTTAATTTTAATATTTATTTAGAATATATAATTTTATTATGGAATTAACAAAGATACACCACCAATGAAACTTACATAAATCCCTATCAAATGATACTTATGAATTTAGGATGGAACTTATGGAAATATGATGATACTTACAAAAATATAAATTTTCAACATCTGTTGAATAAAAAATTCATTAAATTTAAAATGAAACATACATAGAAGTGTAATTACACTTACACCCCTCATCTTTACTTTGACATAGGTTCAAACATATTGAGGTTTCCATTATAGAAAATTATTTAACCTTACCTAGAATACAACATTACCTTTCTATAGGTTGGTGACATCAAGATATCCTTTACATACCTTTGTATTTTTAGACTTTACCACACATAATTTCTATATTTACCATACATGGATCACATGAATTTCTAATTTTTCCTCTACACATCTAGTGCATCATTTAAATATTTCTTAACATACATAGTGTAATTTTTAGTTTACCATTACATAGATATTATAATTCTAGATTTACCATTATGTAGAAACTCATGTACAAAAAAGTAACTCAGAGGCTCTTCTAATGATTTAATGGATTATACAACACCTCCAAATCCCCATAGGCATATATTTCAACATTCATCTTCGTAGTTCACAAGTGAAGTAAATAAGGATTGATTATTTTCAAGAATAGATTTTATAGGATATAATGTATACAAAAAAACTACTCAATACATATGGGAAACTTTACATGAGGACTCCATATTAATTTTAATATTCTATTGGAATTCCACACAACATTATTCATGAGTGTATTAACATCAAATACATTGTTTTACTCAAAAAAACTTGACAAAACAAAAAGTGACCACAAAACAAGAATTTTTTTGTACCTTTCAATGTGATAGATGGTCTAAGGATATTATAACATTAACTATTTTATAGAAGAAGAATTATAACATGATAAGATATTTATTAATATTCAAGACCCTGAATATATAGTTAATTAAAAGAATAAATTAGTTGGTTCTATGGAACCAACTACAACACTATATCCCCATATAGCATGAAGCTGATACATATGAATCATTCTCCCATGTCTCTTAATTTGTGATTGAAAATATCATAAAAGTATTTTTTTAAACTATAACCCAAACCAACACTCAAATGAGTCTGACCTGCTTTGGTCTCCTTTTTGAGTGCAATACTTGGTATAAGACCCAAAAAATGTATTCATTAATAATCATATCCATGTGCCATAAAAATTGAATAAAAATAACATGGACCTCCTACAAGATGTAAGAATTAACCGTATTCATTCCGATATTGTTATAAAAAATAATGATTGGCTAGAAATAATCCCTCATGTGTAATACATAAAAAATTGTTTCTAGGTTCTATTCACCAAGTAATCTACTCTGCATAACTTTAAACTACAAGAAATGGGTCATCTATGTATGACCATAAACTATAAGTCAGGATATCCCAAGATTAATTAACTTAAATTGGAATTCTATGGATAGATCTACATGACCTAAAATGGAAGAAACATTATCCTCATTACATGAATGTAAAAGCTACAATAGGTACCATTAAGTGGCACCAAACTACATGTGTTCTTATTCAATTCACAAGAATACATAAGAAGATCTAATCATTGGACAAATCTTGGAACTAGAAGACTAACCACCTCCAAAGATAGTGATAGAATCCATAGTAACTATACATGTGGAATAAATCCATAGTGCAGCTAACCAGCAAATGAGAATATAGAGAACCTCTAACACAAACACATGTTCATATTGATACTTTGTAACCAATATTCCTAACTAGAGGGATTTCAAGAACATGTATTACCTATACAATAGAGTCCCAGATTAGTAAATAAAACCCTCATTCACTGGTCATACGACAAATCATGTTGACCATAATACCCAATTCAAAGGGTTATTTTCACACCCCAATGATATCCAGCCATTATAAAACATGTCCAAAGACAAACAAAATGTGGGTGTGAAAACATGATGGTGAAAAAACACCAAATATTATTAGTTTCCTAAATTGACCCAAATGGACTATCTCAGGTGATCAAAAACACCTCCAAAATCCCCTCTATGGTATTTAACATTTCATAATTTTTATCATAAAATATCAACACCAAGGCACATTAGGTTTAAAAATGTCTATTTCAATTCTATATTAACCACCCAAGACATGAATCTTCATAAACCTCATAATTATCTAATATTAATATGAGTGGTATTCATAAATCATATATTCTACCCACATTATAGATATCCTAAGAATTCTCATGGTTTTTCCTTGATTAAATCTAGTCTCCATTGCCATGATTTCCTTTCTCTGTTCTAGTGGTTTCAATAACCATGATTTCCATTTTCATCTCTACCATTACTTTAATAATGGTATATAGATACCTATTTTAGCATACGCAAATCCATTCCCACAATAACTTATTCTCCAATTCTCTTCCTAGTTGTCTTTTTTAACTATAGTTTGGAGAATTCCTTGTTCTCCAATTCACCACAACATATTTGAAACCAATTTTCTTCACTTTCTTAGAAACTTCTCTGAAAACACCTCAAATATACTTATTTATATAAAAACATAAAAAAAATTAATTTTGAAAAAATAACTCTTTAAATTATAAAATTTAATAATTACATTGATTGTATGTTTTTTTAATCAAAATCCACCGAACACAAACTATTGATTGTCCTCACGTATCGATCTTCATATAATCATAATGAAAACACATATTATATTATATTTAAACAATATAGTGAAACATTTATTATAAATCAAGAATATACATTAAATCATCACATAAATAAACATTTCAACACATCCCTTTTCATAATAAATCACCACATATTTTTCTTTTCTTCAAAAATGACTGTTGTTTTCATTCTATATACCATATCCTGAAAGTCCTTAATTAGGGTAACTATATCAGTAAGCTGGAGAGGGGTTAATTAGAGATACTATTTCTTTTATTTTTTTCTTGAAAAATAAACAACCTTAGTCTCATTTTAGTTTTTTCATTCCCTGTTAAATAAGATTCAAACACGCATCCATAGAAACACAATAATTTATATGGTTCACTATTGAATAAAAATAGCTACATACTTAGTATGGTTTAAAAATAATTGAATTCCACAAAATCCTCTAGAAAACAATCTGTTGTGTGGAATATAATGATGAGGATATACCCTTTCACTCATTTATAACATTGTAAATAATCCAGTAGTGCATGTTCACCCTCTAGCACAAATGTGGTATTACAAAATTTGTCTAAAAAAACACAATACTTTTACTTATGTTCAACTAGACAAATGTGTTATTTTAAGAAACAATCCATCACATTCTTACCCATAAGTTGGTATGAACAACAAAGTACTTTGATATAGAACTCAATTGAATTAACTATTTAGATATCTGTAGTCTGAATCTTCCAATATGATTTCCCAATACAACACATATAACTCCGCCAATATGTAATTGAGAATATTCAAAAGAACTTCTTCCTTATTCAAGAAATTCTAATTCAGAAATCCTAATCTGATTAACCAGCCTGATACAGTGACCAACTGAATACGATGATAAGAAGAATATGATAGATAGAAGAATATGATGATCACTGAATAAAATTATTAGATGAATACATTTAAATCTTGTCCCCAATCCTTTCACTTTTCTCCATCGAAAATTCATTACCTAGATTAATAAAGAAACATATTTTTATCCCTAAAACATTGGAGATTCTCTCTCTTCCTTATTAATAGTAATATATTGTTATAAAAATATAATTTACTTCTCCCTTTTATAGGTGACCCATGTCTTGTTTTTTTTGGAATCCAGAAAACATTTACGCTTAAACAAATCACCCAAAATATCAAATTCCCATGACTTTTGGTTTCTTTTATGACATCATAAACTCTTCTCAAATATTATTGAATCTTATCTTCAACTTCAACTCTTCTTCAAAAATTATCATAGCTAAAAAATGGTCCATTTCCATTGTTCAAAACTATAGAATAGGGAAAAAACAGTGGCCTTATACTATGGGCATGGTTTTCCCAACTGTGGGCGCTATCCCCGTGGCAGTAGGGTCTGACCTATGACTACAGTTTTAACCGTGGAAATAGGTGGAATATTCCCACAGTTTTGAAAACTGTGGCAATATTTGTCTCTGTTTTCAACCATGAAAGTTGATTTATGGCCACATTTTTAACCATGGATATAACCCAATAAAATGATGGAAATAACTTAAAAATAATTTGTGGCCTACCGAATTTGATCCCAACACCTTCCCATAACTTTTCAGCACCCTAAACACTACACCAGAAAGTATTTTTTTGTGTATATATATATATAATATTTTATATATATCATTAAAATTGTGGAAATATCCTGAAAACTATGGAAATAGTTCTTCGCGCCTTTTTTTTCAGTACGTTTTTCTCCCGCACTAGGGTGGCAGACCTATAGCCATGATTTTCAAAACAGTGGCTATAGCCCTTTGAAAAAAGGCATATAGCCATAATTTTGAATCCTATAGATATAAGCCACATAACTGTGGCTATAAGTGTGGTCTGTATCCATAGTATTGAAAACTGTGACTATAGACAATGAAAAAAAGACCTAGGGCCATGGTTTTAAAACCGTGGATATATGCCACATAACCGTGTCCTTAGACACCTATATCCACGGTTTTAAAACTGTGGATATACTTCTATGGCCATAACTTGTTTTTTCATGTATTGTATTTTCAAATGAATCACTGGATCTAATTTCTCAATCTGATATTCTCAATCTGATCTCTTCAACACTAATATCTGTACGAATTTTTGAAAACAAACATCTTAATTTATTTTCAAGATCCACCTTTTCAACACATCTATCTCCTTCATCCCTAATCTTGAACATCTTCTAATTATTATTTTTCTTTAGAATGATGAATCAACATCAACTCTGATATGATGGATCCAGAACCAATTGAATAAAAAGACATCTGAAAACAAATCAGAATCCATCTTTCACTTTTGAACAAGATACCCACCTTCTTTAATCCATTTGTTGATCCAATTGAATGATTAAAAAAGTAATTCAATATATTTAAAATAGATTAATACATTTATGATCACACTATTTTCTTTTGATTTTAATTCATATCTACTAAAAAATTCTTCCTCTAGTGATTACGATGGCTTATTGAGACTAATAGAGCAGTATATGAAGCTTCTTTCTCTGATATATAGGATACCAAGAAAAAATTATTTTTCATTTCCCATAAACATCATTCTTCTAATATTTATTTTTTTTAGTTTTGGTCTAACTAAAATCCCTCACCTTCAGTTTATCACATTTTCTATAATCGTTCACAGCCTTTATGAATTTGATGAACCTATTACGATGAATTGAAATCCTCAACTTCACCAACATTCTTCTTCTTTAAACATCTTCTTGTATCATGACTTCATTTATAAATTTTATTAGTTCATAATTTTCATAAATTCATTAGAAACAATAATACTTTCCCATTCAGTCAAAAATACCTTTCTTTCCAACTCTACTTGAATATGATTTTTCAGAATACAATTGTCTTGAATACAATTCCCCTGATTATGATCTGTCTAAATAAAATCTCTATCACTCTTCTCCCTTACAATTAATTGGAATACGATTGGAAGCATCAGTTTTATTTCATTCCAACATATTATTAATCATCATGGATCACTCTCCTTTTTTTTATCATCAATATTGCGTCACAAGTTTTACCACTAACATATGACTTAATAGAATTCCAAAATAGCCAAGAATCATCACATTTATTTATCATAGTCATGAAAACTTCGATTATCTACCATTATGATTTCACCTTCCATTCTAAATTCATGGAATGTTTGATGAACCTTTACATCCATAAATATACATCCTTGATACAATCAACCTTTCAATCTAGATTCAGAGTGAATCCGATGAACCTTTTCTTCTAGTGAACTTCTCCCAAATATGATGGACATTTTTAAGAATTTTGAGTCCGATTTTTTTAATACAATGACCATAAAATCATTCACAAAATAAAAAATGAGGTCCTTTCATTTATTCTTAAAACATAAATCGACAATAAAATATAATAAAATTAAAGAAAAAACTTTTTCAAATCCAAAAACATTCTCCAACCAACTTGGCCCCATCAATCTGCCCTTTGGATTTTGTTGTAAGAAATTATTCATAAATTAGTAAATTTTTTATCTTAATGTATTGGATTAATTATCAAAAAATTTAAGCCTACATGGTTTAAACCATTGTAGGAAAAAAAATCATTGACTGAAAAACCTTAATATCCCACATTAGTGACAATGAAATGTTCTTCATCATTCTTTCTGGGCTCCGCAACATTCCTATAATACAAAAATTTGTTTCCCAAAACGAATCAACCAAAAAGTTATAAGAGTTCACACACAATATAATGCTAAATTCATATCTTAACCACAACTCCCCATTTCTACATACATTCAAAAGGACATATTTATGAAAAAATTATCTCTTTGACAATACTATTCAAAGGTACAATGAGTGAGAAAAAAACACATACCTAAACCATATTGAGAAAGAGGAAAGACACCATGTTCAACCTCAATTTATAAAAGTATTCCTTTAGTAATGGTTTTGGGAAAATGTCAGCAACCTGTTTGAATTATGAAACATACTCCATATTCAATTCATTCTTCTCTACATGCTCTTTGATAAAATCATATTTGATATAAATATGTTTTGAAATAGAATTTTGAACCAGATTCCTTGTGAGATTGATTTAACATTGGATGTCATATCCCAAGAGAAATGATAACTTCACTTAATCATGTGAGTCTTTTTATTGAGTTTTCTTTAAAATAAGTCAAGTAGTGGCTTCTGTGGAAGCAACATACTAATCTTTTTTTGTATTGATAGTTATTTAATTATATTTCTTTATATTCCAACTAACGAAATTTTTTCGCAGAAAGAATACTCCACCATCTGTTGATCTTATATCATAAACATTTTCTACCCAAGACACATCGGAATACCCAAAAAAATCAATACTATCTAACCTATCACATTAGATTCTGAATTTTTTTTTCTTTTTTTGAATCTAAGAATTATTTTTCTAGAAATTAAATATGATTCTTTTAGAGCACTATGAACTCTTGGACATACTGTAACAATATAAACAATGTGTGTACATGAGTAACTCAAATACAAAAACAACCAATCAACCTCAAAAATTCTTTATGGTTAACTTATTTTCCTTCTATATCTTTAAGAAAATTTATTCCCACTGAAATTTGTGTTAAAGAAGTTTTTGAGTTTTTATACTGAATTTATTTAGATGTTCCTTAAAATAATTTTTATTGAGAAAGAAAAATGTGTTTCTACTATTGTAGAATTTATAACCCAATAATTTATTTCATTTTCCCCTGCATAGACATCTCAAACAAAATTACCATTTCTTCTAAAAATCTTTCATAGGTTCTTTCATCATTCCCAACAAAGAAAATTTCATCAATATAAACAATTAGAATGAGGGGATACTATTGAGTTTCTCTTATGTATATATTTTTATCTAATATTACATTCTTACAACTCATCTTCTTTAATCATATATCCACTTTGATTTACCATTCCCTTAAAAAATATTTTAGCCCATACAAAACCTTATTTAATTTTAATACATAAATTTCCTATTTCCCAACAACAAATCCAAAAGGTTGTTCACTATAAAATTCCTCTTCAAAATCAACATTCAGGATTGTAGATTAATAATCCATTTGAAAGAGCTAGTAAATTAATTTTTCATAAATAGAAATAAATATTATAATTATTTCTAATCATTCCAATGGAGAAAAGGTTTCATCAAAATCAATTCCTACAATTTGAGAATACACTTTCAAAACATCTCTTTCCATGTAACTTATAGCTTTACCATTTTATTCATCTTGTTCTGAAAACACACTTTATTCTAATAATGTTATTTTTATGTAGTTAGGTATGAGTTTCCATATATCATTCTATTTAGTCAGATCTAACTCTTTATCCATGGCCTGAACCCATTCTAGATTCTCAAAAGATTCTTTTACTTCATTCATCTCAACTTTTGAATAAAAATAAGTATGTGTAATAGAATTTGATGTTCTTTTTGTTTTAACCTTCTTATATTGACCACCAATAATATTCTGAGCTTCCACTATGTTCCTCATCCAAGGATTTAATTTTTGAGTATCATCCACTTCACTTGAAATAGATGAGTCTGATTCGTCTTCTTGAGTAGGATTATAGTTGTTTGTATCCTTATATGAATTTTTTCCCTTATCCTACTCAACATCCTTATCATCCTTAATATGTTTGTCTTCCTTAGATCATTCAATTACATTCATATCAATAGAATCAATAATTATTCTTGTTTTTTTATTAAAACATCTATATCCACTTATTTTTGGAGCATAGTCAAGAAATATTATATCTTTAACTTTCAGCTCAAACTTTATAAAGTCTCTAACATTATTTTTAATAATACGTGGGATATAGAAAAATCTAATTTTATTCAAACATGTACTTTCCACACACAAAAATTCATATGGAGTCATATCTAAACTAGTCCTATATTAATATTAGTTTTGAATATATACATCCATACTCATGTCTTGACTTTAATAGTATTTAGAAATATGATTTTCAAGTTACATAGTTCTTCCCATATACACTAATCTCCTATTCTTTCTTTCAGAAACCACATTTTTTTAGAAGTGTATGGGGAACATATACATTCCAAATTCTATGGTTCTCAAGTTAACAATAAAATTATTCAGTAATATTTTCACCACCATTATTTGTTCCTAGCTTCTTCACATAATACTCACATTCATTTTGATCTTTCTTTCTAAATCCTTTACAAATTTTCAATGAACATGACTTATGTTTCATATACAAGACACAAGTAATTTTATTAATGTCATAAATGAATGTAATGAAATACATATCTTCATTTATTTACTATTTCCTCATTGCCCCACAGATTTCAGAATAAATCATCTCTAAGGTTGGTTTTGAACAAATCTAAACTTTTTATGCACTGTGTTTGTAATATTTCCTTTCTAAAAAAAGATTAAAAACTAATATATTCATCTTGTAAAATCTAGAATGTATCAAACAATGTTTCTTTTATATAACTTGATCATCTTTATTTTACACAGGTTTCCCAAAAATTTATGACACAATTGATTTTATTCCACCCTTCTCATGTAACAAGAGTTTTGTACTTCACTATCCTGAAACAAGTATCCTTTTGTATGTTGACCTCTTGTAACAATCCTTCTATATTCCTCGCATTTTACATTAAACACATATTTTATAATGATTAATTTTATACCCTAATAACAAAATTGCGAAAGACTTAGAATATTTTGTTTCATCCCATAAAAATACAATGTTTTCTTGGTTTTTGTCTTTTCTTTTCAAATGATATATGATCCAGCGACTTTTATTTTCAAGTATTCATCATTTACAAGTGTCACCATTTCATCTTTAAATTCTTTCAAATTCTTCAAGAATTTCAAAACTCATGTTATATGAGAAGAAAAAAGACTATCAAGAATCTATGATCATTCAATTTTTGTAGATTTCAATGAGGTTTCACCAATAATATATTTTTCTTCTTCCTTTTCGTTCTTCAGTTTCATCACTTGAGAATTATTAAGAAACTTTTTTTACCAGTAACAAAACAAAACATCCTTTTCTGATGTTTCCAGGGTGTTCACATATGTCACAAATTTTTTTGAAGGTTGGAACCTATTTTTAATCTTCAATACATACTTTTTATTTTTCATCAATACAACCTTCTCAGAATTATTTATTTGAATAGATTATGTCCCCCTCAAACATTTTCTTCAACAACCTTTGGAACAATATTAATTTTTTTGGATGAACCAACACATATTTTTCAAATGTCGGAATCCACCACAATATTAACAGTATTCATAAAAAGATTATTTTGTTATAAACCATCCATACTTATTAGAATAATAAATATGGTTCAAAAACACATTATTGTATTTATTATCTAAACCCCCAAAAAATTCGATTATCAATCATAATATTCATTATTTTAATATATAATGGAATCAGAAGTATTTGAAGCATTTCCAGATCCAAATAAAACATTTTTAGACTGAGGGAATTTTGATACTTCTGAATTAATAATTTTGTTGGTCTTTGACACATACATAACTTTCCCAGCTTTCTTCTTCTCAAAAAGAATTCCATCTATTTTATTAACCATTGAAGGTAACTTTTGTTGATCATTTTTAGGATTATCAATACTATAACTTTAACCAAATTACGAGATAGATTTTTTGAAACATTAATTTCTTTATTCAGTTTTAGAATGTCATTGTTAGACACATTTAAACTCTTATTATTTTTCTTTCAACATCACTTCCAGATGCACATTATGATTCGTTTTTTCCTCAAGATAATTCTTTAAATTAACAATTTATATTAGCATATTTTTCTTTTCTTTTAAAAATATTTCTTGAGTGTTTTTGGAACACTAATATAACAACTTAGTGTTTTTTTTCAGCCTTTTAATCTTTCTCATACATTAATTCAACTCTTCTATGAAATGAAATTCATGTTGAGTTTATTCCTCTTTGTAACTACAACTTCAGAACTCAAAATAATTCACTCTTGAAATAAAGGTATTTTCAATACCATATTTAATGGATTTTTATATTCAACATCACTACTTTCATCTTCATCATCATTTGATAAAAATATTCTTTTAGATTTGAATAATTTTGTATAATTCCTTGTGGAATATAATTTTCCATTTTCTTCATGTTTCTTTCTCGTTCTTCTTGTCTTTAATTATTGTTCATCACTGTCTTATTATTTCTTTATTCAAGGAGAAATTTCCATAATGTGACCAATAAATATATATTCATAAAATTTTATAGGATGTTTCCCTTTATATTTCCCTATACCTCATCAAATATTTTTTGAGAGCCAAGATAAAATATCAAGTAGATTTTTACATACCTCATTTTCAAAATCAGAATCACCGGTTTCATATTTAGTCAGAGTCTTATCTGACTTTTATTTCTTAGCATCCTTGAAATTCATTTTTCTATCAAATTATGTTTTTATTTTCATAGATTTCTCCCTTCCCATTTCACATGTGATGATAGTGCAATGAAAATCATCTATTTCAAATGTTTCAGGATCACTGTATTATAATGAATTAACATTTTCCTCACATTTTTTAGGATGAATTATCAAGATATTTTCACTATCATTAGAATATTCTAACTTTAAAAAAAACATTTGATAGTACTGACAATGTCATTTACCCAGACATAGAAGTCCCCAACAAATTCACACTCACCCATTTTCAAATATTCAGACATCAATCTGACGATTTGTAATTTTTCCTTATTCTCTTTTGTATTTCCTTCATATATGTTTTTTAATTAATCTCATATACTATTGGATGTGGAAACACCTATCACAATTAGTAAGTCACTTTCAGAAAATGATGATAGTAAAGTATTATTTCCCCTTCCATCATTCTATGGATTCTTCTTATCAACAATTGTAAGAGGAAATTTAACATCAATTGGAGGAAACTCGTATGTTGTGGATTCCAGAACATCATATCTAATAGAAATATGATAAGGAAACATTATATATTTCCAGATATGATAATTCTTACAATCAAAAAACAAAATAGAAAGTCTATTCAAAAAATATAAATTGTCCAACAGATAATAATAAACTAATTGATCCTTCAGCCCTGATGAAACTTGAATATTCCCTGTTAGGATAACCATATCTCTTATATAGGGATGGGTGAATTAGTGATACTATTTATTTTTTTTCGTTGAAAATAAAATAACATTTTCCCCCTATTAAATATTTCATTCACTACTTAAAACAATTATATCACGCATCCACAGGAAGATAAGAATTTATAGGGTTCTCTATTCAACAAGAATAACAATGTATGTGGTATTGATTGGAAATAATTCAATACCTCAAAATCCATAATAAAATATCCTTTTTTGGGAATATAATGAGTAGGATATACCCTTTCACTTATATAGAACTTTGAAAACAATCTAATAGTGTTTATGCGTCCTCTAGCACGAATGGGACAATACAAAGTTTATGTAACAAAAGATATTACCTATTCTTCTTTTTAACTTCCAAAAATGTATTCTTTCGAGAAACAATTCTTCACTTCCATACCTAGAAGTTGGTATGAATAACAAAGGTCATTGATATAAAACATAGTCTGATTTCCTAGTCTGATCTTCCCAATCCGATTGCCCATTATGGAAAATATAACCCTTATAGAATGAAATTGAAACAATCCAGAATAACTTCTTACTTCATCTAGAAATTCCAATATGGAACTCCCAATCCAATTTTCCAGCCCGATATGATGACCAACTGAATACGATGACTAGAAGATTATGATGATCGCTAAATATGATGATCAATTGAATATGTTTCAATATTGTATCTTCTTTTTTCACTTACATCTGTTAAAAAATATTCAACTTAACTCAATCTTGAAACTTCTTTCTTCCCATAAACATCAGAGCTTCTATCTCTTATATTTGAACATTACATCATAATCAGAAAAGTAAAATGTACTTATCCATTTTATAAGTGACCCATGAGTGGTTTTGGAAGGAATCCAAAAAACATTCACACTTAACCAAACATCCCAAAATCTTGATATTCCTTGAATTTCAGTTACATTAATGACTTTGTTAACTCTTATTGAATCTTATTAAATATTTTCTAAGAATTCAACCCTTCTTCAGAAACTCAATTCAAATGCTAGTCTAGATCCGATTTATCAATCTAATTTCTTTAATATTACGCTTTGTACAAATTGTTGAAAACAAACATCTTTTTTCAATTTCAAGATGCACCATGTCGACACATGTATTTCTTTAATCTATGATCTCAACCCAATTTTGCTTATTCTTTACTTTAGAAATATGAATCAACATTAAATTTCATATGATGTCTTTTTACCCAGTTGAATAAACCAAAAATTAGAAAATAGATCATATCCATCTTTCCCTTTTGAACATGATACCCATATTATTTAATCCTATTATGGATCCACTTGAATGTTAAAAAAAGTAATTCATCCTATTTTAAATGTTTTACTACATTTTTTATCACATTCTTTTATTTTTAATTGTATTTATCAATCCTAAACAATTCATACTCCGATGATTAGGATGGCATACCAAGATAGATGGACCTGTATCAGCATCTTCTTTCTCTTATAAATATGATACAACTGAAAACATCTATTTCATTTTCCATCAATATAATTTTCCAAATATTTATTTCATATGGATTTTGGTCTTACAAAAAAACACCACCTTCAATTTTTATCATTTGCAACAAATGATCTCATCCTTTATGAATCTTATGAACACATTATGATGATCCAAAATTTTAATATTCACCAACATTCTTCATTTTCTTCAAATATCTTTTGGTATCATGTATTCTTCATGGAATTGAATAAATTAAAAATCAACCTCAACATTATCAACATTTCATTGGAAGGTATTATGCCTTCTCATTATTTGTACAAAACCATTCATTCCAACTTCTCTTGAATATGATTTTTCATAATTCAATTGGACTGAAAACGATTAGCCTCAATACTATCAGTCTGAAAAAAATCTCCATCACTCTTTTCTCTTCCGATCAATCGGAATATTATTGGTGGAATATCTTTTATTTCAATCAAATATATTATCAATTTTCAGGGATTAACCTCCCCATTATTTCATCAATCATACATCACATGTTTTACCAATAACATATGATTTATGAGAATTCCAAAAGGCCAAGCATCGTCAAATTTATTTATCGTATTCATGAAAACTCTGATTCTCCACCATTACGATTTCACCTTCCTTTCCAATTTCTAGGAAAGTTTGATGACACATTAATTCCGCAAGATACAACCCCAAAATGATCAACCTTTCAATCTAGATCCAGTGTATATCTAATGAACCTTTTCATCTAGTGATCTTCTCCCAAATACAATGGACCTTTTCAGGAATAGTGAGTCTGATTATCCAAATATGATGGCTAGTTTGATTTTCATAAAATACAACGTGAGGTGATTTATTTTCTTAATAAAACATCATTTCATAAAAAAATGTACATTTGAAGAAAAAAAATCTTCAATATTAAGAAACCATCTTCAGACAACATGGTCCCAACATATCCCCCAACTTATGATTAATATTCATGAACACTAGTGATCAGACATACTCAAACTTATTTCTCTCATCACTCAACATCCTTTAAAAAGACTTCTTCCCAATTTTAGGTTCATACACTCTATCTTTAATCTTTTATGATGTATATATATCTAATTTAGTCATTAAAAACTTACAAATTACAAATAATTGTAGTTTTTCTTATTTCTATGATGTTATGTTTTAGTGGCTGATTATGTAAAAACTCAAATCAAGGCCTGATGATTATGATAAATTCTTAAAGTATAATGCAAAAATATAAATTAATATTGTAGTAAAATAATTTGATGCTTATTTATATCATTGAAAACATAATTAACAATCCTTATACTCTCTTAATAAAAGTTTTACATTAAGGGTTTTTAAGTATTGAATATCCTTGGTTTAATATAGTATGATAAATTAGAATAAAAATCGCATGATCACCATGCTATGAAAAACTAACTCCATGTATTTTAAAAATTAAGAAGATATACCTTTCACTATAGAGAGATGATTCTCATAAATCTAATCAATTCCATGATTAATATTACTTAAGATCATCCTAAATAATCTTCCCATTAAGCAGTATTAATTGGAAGATTTGAATCACCCAATACTTGTGTGGGTTATCCAAAACACCAAATATATATTGGTACCTCTTAGAGGATAAATTAAGAAGGAAGAATAGTGATTCAATAGAATTAGTTTGAGGTTTAGTAAATCTCATAAAAATATATATAGCTACTATATAGAGACCCTAGCCTTTTACACATATCAATACATTAATTTATGCATAATTATACATCATATTAAAGCCAAGGATCGTAGGGTATAATGTCTCAGAAGACTTTGTACATATAACTAAAAACATGGGACTAAAAAACATTCCTTTATTTAATCTTCATATTGAGATTCTTACATCTACTATGCTCATACATATACATAGGATAACTTGTGAAATAACATGAACAAAGGGAGTGAGCTAAAAATCCCAGTAATAGAATAATCATAAGAACAAATCATTAGCACATGGGTTATAAGGCATGAAATAATAATACAAAAAGGCATGGAACATTTGGAATCATAACATATAAAAAATTGGATCATATGAACATTGAGTAATAGTATTGTGGAAGCAACATTAATCATGTCTTTTCCATGATTCAAGGATCATTTCTTATAGAGGAGTGCACGTCATGGTTGGCCACCAAGACTGCTACACATTGTTGAAAAAATCAATTCTAACCACCAAGACCATTACACATAATGTCTCCAAATACTAAAAATTACCCAAATCATTAGTTCACTATTTTGTTTAACCCATCATAACATATTAATGAATATTATTTCCACATTTAGAATCATACATAATCAATTATTCATAAATATAAGGGTTACCGATGGTAAGAAATGGGTATTATAGTCATATTATAAAGCATAATAAATGGGTTTATCATACATGTGTCCATAATATAGTGAAATTAAAACATAAATGGAAATTCATATGTGAAAATAAGAATATATCATGGTAAGCGATTTCAAAAAAAATGTGATAACATGTAAGAAGATTATTTTAGAAATTTTATCATTAAAACATTTTAGTATGGTTTTAAAGAAAATACTAAAGAACCATTAAAATAGAAAAGGGAATAATATTTTATATAAACCAAGAAGTGATCCACGAAGGTTTTAATAATATAAATACTGATTTTATAAAAACAACGGTGGATTAAAATAAGTGATATAGTGCACTTGAAATTGGGTATGAATTAAGAAAACTCCCTTTCAAAGGGTTTGCTTATTGATAAGTATTGAGGAGGGAACCATTTAAGAACATGTATATACCTGAAAGAGAATGATGAATGGATCTTGATACATGAGTTTTGGAATATAAAAACATTTATAAGATGTAAATAAAAATAATAGATATCTTTATTTGGGTAAAAATAATCTTTGATCAACCTAATGGAATAATGAAGGTTTGGGTAGAATCAATTATGAACATTTGACATGGTATTAGGTGTACATAAATGGGCATAAAGAGAGAGAAAAGGGTATATGATCATTTATATATCATGAGGGATTTATGGGGGGTGTGGGAAAACAGACCCCATTATTTAGAATAAAAAATAAAATGGCATAGCATAGAGGAGATTCTTGAATAAAAGTGAGAAAGTGAGGATCCCTTACATTAATTCTGGAGGAGTTATTCACTTGATCATAATGAACTTAATCATCTGCATAGGTTCATTAATGAATAGGTTAAAAATATATTTTAGATATAATTGATTTAGTACACCCATATTAAGGTCATTTATAGTCTTTTTAATGGGTTAAGAAGTACAATTTCATTGTTTGGAGTCATTTTTTTCTGTGGTTTTCATAACTGGTTTACTTAGTTTCATAGTTGGAGAATGGACTGATCTTCGTAAAAAAAAACATTCCCCACGCACCTCCAGCTTTTCAAACCTTCCTACCCAATACAGCGGCGACTGCAATTGCTCCGGCAGATCTCCTTGCCTTGAGGATCTCTGATCCTAGACCTGATCTGGTTCCTGTCGTGCCGCCTCTCCTGCCAGAGGTTCATGCTAGGGTTTCTTGTCTGAATTTCTCCATCAAGGATGCGTTGTGTGGATTGTCCCATGCCCAGTAGGCCTGCTTCCCCTAGATCCATCTGTTCTCTATGGGGGTGTCACGGTAGGGTTCTTGCATCTCCCTAGAGGTCCCTTCGACGGATTTCTCTGATGCGGTGCAGTGCCTATGGTGCACCCTTGTGGCCCGCTTCGGAGCTACAAAACCATCACTCCTAGTCTTCAGGTGCTTTGTGGACTCTTTGGGTTTGAAGGATCGAGTGATAATCTCTTCACTCCACCGGAATTCATTCTGCATGGTCTTGGCCTCAGAGCAGGGCTTTGTTCATGCGTGGTGTATTATGCCTCGGTCCTTCGGCTGTTGGCGTTTCAAAATTTCAAGGTGGTCGATGGAGGCCCAACGTGGAAGGAGATCCCTCGTGCTACGATTTGGGTCTACCTCCCTGGTCTACTCCTGCCCTTATAGAACTAATCTCTTCTCATGGAAATTGGGGACTCGCTCAGTGGTTTCTATGGGGTTGGAGTTTTTAAGATGCAACGAAATAAAATAAAAACACGAAAATTATCGTGGTTCGGCGAAAGCCTACTCCACTCGAGAATCAGTATTTTTATTGTCAAATAAAAATTACAAGTCTCACAAATCACAAACTTCAATTGGTGCAACAATCTCTGCTCCACTTCGTGCTTTATTTCAACCGCCTTCGTGATCTCGGGTTCCCCTCTCCGCTTGCATCCACGTCGTGCACCTCACACCACTACTCGAGCCCTCAGCGTTGTGAATCCGTCAACGCTTCACTCCAATATGAAAGGGCTTTGGAACCTTCAAAATGCGTGCCTCCTCTATTGTCTATCATGCATTTTATAGGCCTCCTTTTTTTTCAACCTTCTGCGTGGTTTAAATGCAGTCAAAATGAGATCCTATTTTTTAGGACAATTAAAACAAATATTCAGATTTCAAATCACCCCCCGACAATAAATATTCCGTTGAGATTTTAAATCACCCCTCAACAATAAATATTCCGTTGAGAATTTAAATCACCCCCAACAATCTCCACCATGATTAAAAATCTTAATAGTTCACCATCATCATCCATTTTGACCATTAATGTGATGCCCAATATTGGCATTACCCACCACACCCATAACGGGTGTACAAATTCTCAAATCTGATGAACAAAATGTTGTGGCTCCACCGTACCACGAACGACTGAAGAAAATGTCACATTCCTTTTCAAATATCCATTTGCAGGCATATCCTTATGAACATCACCTGTAATGGTACTCTGGGGCCGCAATGAAGATTCACCTGCATGAATCAACTTGTATAGATTCCCAAATTTCTTCCCTTTGATCACGGTCATTACTCCTCACATCACTTTGAGAACTCCACCATCAGTAGAAAACCTAAAAACTTTGGAATTCAACATACCCAAATAATTTAAGTTCATTCTCAAATCAGGTACATACCTCACATCCGAAAGTGTGCGAAAAACCCCATCAAACATACAAACTCGCACCGTACCGATTCCAACAATTCGACTTTCTGATTTGTTGGCCATTTTCACAATATCACCTTCATACATCTCATAACTGTCAAAACATTCCTTTTTTGCACATATATGATAAGAGCAAGCAGAATCTAAAATCCAATCTGAATCATCCACATCTTCCACAGTTGTAAGCAATAAATCACTAGCATACCTCTCATCTTGAGTCACGGTATTCACCATAATTGTTTCTTCTATTGTTTCAGCTTCTTTTTTTTCTTTCATAATTCGCTTATAGAAATTCTCACAATTTCTTCCCATGTGACCTCTTTTTACACACTCCCAGCATACAAAATCTCCTCTTGGTCTTGATTGACTTCGATCTCTCCTGCTCCTTGAACCATTCTCTCGTTCTATCGACCTTCCGTGATAGTTACGTCCACCAGTCACTGCAAAGAGCCCACTATTTCCTGACGATCCATCATCGTTGGTCTTTGTCGAGTCTCGTTCATTAGCAATGATGAAATTACATCATCTAGTTTTAGAGTGTCTTTTCCAAATAACAATGTAGTGACGAGATTGTCATACGAATCGGGAAAAGAACCTAATAAGAGAAAAGCCTTGTCCTCTTATTCTATTTCCACAGGCACCACGTTTCCTTTATCATCAGTTTTGATCACCACATAAGACAATTTCGTCAAGAGTCTGTTGAACTCATCCAAATGGTTTCCCAAATCTCCATTTTCTGACATTCGATGATGATACAATAGTTTTTTCAAATATAAACGATTTTTCAGAGATTTAGATTCATACCTGGCTTCCAGCTTCGTCCAGATATCTTCTGGATTTGTTAGATTCATCACCTCTCGTAGTGTATTGTCCGCCAAATACAATTGAATGGTTCTTGTTTCCAAATCTCTCATATCTTTCCAATCATCAGAGATAGTCTTCTCCAGCTTCTCTAATTTTTTCTTCAATGCTTCCACTGTCCCTTCTCGAGTCAAAATATTTTTTACCCGTTGTTGCCACAATGTGAAATCATTCTGCCCATTAAAAATATCGATATGGATAGAAATATTTGGATGTGAATCTCCCATAATTATCCAAAAAGAAAAATGGATAACCTGGCTCTAATACCAGATGTTGGGTTGGAGTTTTTAAGATGCAACAAAATAAAATAAAAACACCAAAATTATCGTGGTTCGGCGAAAGCCTACTCCACCCGAGAATCAGTAATTTTATTGTCAAATAAAAATTACAAGTCTCACAAATCACACACTTCAATTGGCGCAACAATCTCTTATCCACTTCGTGATTTATTTCAACCACCTTCATGATCTCAGGTTCCCCTCTTTTCTTGCAGCCACGTCGTGCACCGCACACCACTACTCGAGCCCTCAGTATTGTGAATCCGTCAATGCTTCACTCCAATATGCAAGGGCTTTGGAACCATCAAAAGGAGTGCCTCCTCTATTGTCTGTCATGTATTTTATAGGCCTCCCTTTGTTTTCAACCTTCCACGTGGTTTAAATGCAGTCAAAATGAGATCCTATTTTTAGGACAATTAAAACAAATATTCATATTTCAAATCACCCCCCGACAATAAATATTCTGTTGAGATTTTAAATCACCCCTCAATAATAAATATTCCGTTGAGATTTTAAATCACCCCCAACAGTTTCCTCTACTCGGACAGTCATACCTATGGCCGTGAGGATTTTTTGGAAACTCAGATCTGTTTGGAGATGAAATCTCCATACCCCTCCCGGATATCTTATCCCTAAAGGTGAAAGGTTTGGTGGACTGGTAGTAGGACCTAGTCTTCCCTATGTTCCCTAGGTACTATCATTATTTCTCTCCACAAGTCCATTCGGTTCAGTTGTGTAGGGATAGAAGGCACGGTGGGTGGAGTCCATCTCCAGGAGATGCTCCCTTAATTTCAGTGGCTTCTGAGCATGGTCCTTCCCAGGATGCTCCTTGTGATTTGGATGATAGTGGGTGTGGTCCAACCCTGATTTCTCATCGAGATTTGGTTAAGGTTCTTCCAGCTTCCTCTGTTCTCGAGGACCTGGTTGTTTCCCAAAGTCCCCATGAAATGTTTGGTTCGGTCTACCTAGAGTTAGCATATCCCGCATCAATGGCCTCATCCCCGGTGGCTCAATCTTTCTGTAGCTACTTCTTTAACCCCAACCAATTTCTCTTGGGTGGGTGTTTGATTGAATAAATTTTGGGTTGTTTTAGTCTACCAGTGGCTCCGGAGGAGTACCCCTTAGGGGACATGGGGTCTCTTGGTGTTACCAAATTGTTGAAGGGTGACAGACCTATACTGTTCCTTCCCCCCCCCGGTTGTTGCCTGCAACCAATCGGTGCCTCGTGACTTCTATCCAGTTGTTCCAGTTCCCTTGGCCCCTGCGATTTCTATCCTCAGTCCATCTCCCTCTAGCTCAGTTAGGGGCAAAACCATCACAATGGATTTCAAAATGGCTCAGCCTTCACCTTATCACCCTAATTCTAGTCCTGGCGTTTGTACCTGTGTGAAATTAAAGCAGATGAGGGAGCAACTGATATCCCGATTGAGAGAGACTGAAGGTCCTGGGGCTAAGGCCATACCATATTTTGTTTAAATGTTTTCCTTTATAATATATAACTCTCGAGGCCTCAGAGCCCAGGTAAAAATGATTTCATTTCTACAGAGATAAGAAAGAATCGTGTGGATCTGGTTACTTTTATTGAGCACAAGCTGAAGATTTCTAAGCATCAAGAGTTTCACCACAGGATAAAGATGCATGGTTCCTTGCCATCAGATCTAATGAACATGCACTTATGGTTATTCTTGTTTAAGGGAATTATGGATGATCTCTTCTGTTCGGGCAACCAGTTCATTATAGAGAAGGTAAAATAGGATGGGGATAGTGTGATGGTGTCTTTTGTGTATGGAATCTGTGACACCCAGTGTTGTAAACAGTTGTGGAAAGTTCTCTATTCTTTTGACCTGGGATATTCTTCATAGATCATGGGGGGGGGGGTAATTCAACATCATTGCTGATTTGGAGGAGAATGAGGGCCAAGGGGAATTTCATAGGAGGGCTAGGCTGGGCTTTGTTCATTTCATGGTTGAGAATGGATTGCTTGACCTAGTCTTCTCAAGAGATCCTTTCACATGGTGTAATAATCAAAAATGCAGTAGGAGGTTCTAGAGACGGATTGACTATTTCCTTGAAAATATCAATTCCACTCCAAGTTTCCCAATTCCTAGGTTAAGAACTTCACTCGAGGGATCTCAGATCACTCGCGTTTCTGATCTCCCTTTCTCCGGGACCAGAGACCTCATAGGGATTTCGGTTCTACCACTACTGGAATCGTATACATAGATACAAATATATAATTAGTGAGTCGTGGGGTGAGCCGACGCAAGGGTACTCATGGGTTATAGTGCACAACAAACTGTGGTGGCTAAAATTGGGATTGATGGTGTTGGAAAAGGACCTTCCAACCCTTGATCAGATCATGGAGAAGAAGAAGCGAAGAATTAAAAGTCTGGAGTCTACTCATGAAGAGAACAGGATTGACTCGATGTTTGAGGAGCTCTCAGAAAGGAATAACTCATGGGCTGAGATGATTCCTAATCATGAACGTGTTGCATTTTAAAGGTCCATGATTAAGTGGTTGAATGAGGGTGATACGAACTCATCCCTTTTCATGCTTACTTGATGGAAAATAGAGTCCCATGATACCAAACATTTTGCTTGAAAACAGTTCGTATACGTATGATAGAGATGTGGTGGGGAGCATGGAAATGATATTTTTCAGGGATCTCTTGGTCGACCCTAATCCAAGGATGGCCATGGGATACCCCAATGTGAATATAGTCATTTGGGAGGTAGTGGCCACTTATGTTTCTAATTGGGATAATGAATTTATATAAATGACTTCAGATGAGGATGAAATCCAATCATCCTTGATGAATCTCAACCCAGAGAGTGTCCCAATCCCTAACGGCTTCCCTAGTTTTTTTTTGATTTTCCTAGAAGGTGGTGAAGGGTGACATCACTACTACTATTCTGGATTTCTTTCGGGCGGGAGCCTTCTGAGGGTTGCATGTTCCCCTACCTTAGTTCTCATTCCAAAGTTTCGAGAGACCTCTTCTCTCTCTCACTATAGACCGATGAGTACATGAAACTTCCCCTATAAGATACTAGCTAGTTTCATCAACTCAAGGATGTCTGAATTCCTTCCACGTTGGAATTCCATTGAACAACATGGGGTTTTCAAGGGCCGATCCATCCAAGGGGTTATTGAAATGGCTCATTATATTTTAAGAGATATTAACACAAAAACCCATGGATCGAACTTGGATATCAAATTGGACACGAATAATGCCTTTGATAGGATGGAGTGTGGCATCATTAACAGAGTGTTTACAACAATGGGTTTTTTCTCATAAGGCCCCAGACCTCATGTTATTATGTTTTATCTCCTCATAGATGGTTATTTCATTCATGGGAAACACCTATGGGATTTTCAAGGCTACCTGAGTGCTTCTGCAGGGGGTCCTATCTCTACCAGTATTTTCATTCTTCCCCAAGACACACTTAGCCGCCTCATTATCAGGGGCCTATCTAATGGTGACATACTCCCTTATCGTAGGAGATTCAACCCAACACCTATATCCCACCAGATATTCATGGATGATACTTTGATCTTCATTAATGGTGGCAGGGGATCAGTAAATGGCATAAAGAGAATTCTTGCGAACTATTGCTTCTGGAGTGGACAGGTTATTAATAATGCCAAACGCAGTCTTTACATCTCAAACAGGTGCCCACCTGGAAGGCCCTCTTCCCTTTGCTAAAGGATTGAAATGAAATGTAGGTCCTTTCCAATGGATTACCACAGAGCTCCTATATCTTCCGGGAGGCTTAGGATTCAAGAATTTGATCATATTGTAAGCAATATCACAGGTAGGGTTCTCAACTAGAAGAACCTATTTCTTTCCTTTGGAGGGATAATTACTTTGGTTAATAGTGTGTTGTCGTCTATCCCCATCCAGGAATTGGGCTCCAATATTGTGCCTAATGGAGTTATTAGAACTATTGATAGGCTTCTGGATGGTCTTTTGTGTGATGCCCTTTATGTAGTAAAGCGTCCTTGGGTTGCATGGGAAAGAATGTAAAGGACCATACAAGAAGGGGTGTTGATGTAAGGAGTTTAGAATTCATACTTCATTGTATGTATTCCAAGCTTGCATGGGATGTTATTGAAGGGAATACCCTTTGGGGGAAGTATATGTATCATAGTTGGGTGGCTGATGAGGAAAACACTGGAAGTACTGCATCCCCCTTCTGGTCCAGGATCTATCCCTTCATCATCTTACTTTGTCAGAACTCACGCTAGATTGTGGTGCAAGGTAACATTTTTTATTGGAAACAAAATTGGTATGGCTATGTGATTGGATTTCTGGGATGTCTGGCCCCCTTACTCTTTGTTAAGGAAGCCTGACTCCACCCTTGACTTATCAAGGCAGTGTTGGATACAAAACAACAGGAGCTTTTCGAGTCCATTTCTATTAACTCGGATCTTCACACTTGTGTCTTCACTACATCCTCCTCAGGGCGATTCTCTACCAAGGATTATCTCAAGATTTTGTTTCCACCAGGCCATAAGGACACTTAGAATACCATTGTTTGGAGTAAATAGATTCTTTAGAAATATAATTTTCTAACATGGAGGATCAAGAAGAATGCTCTGGCCATGGATGAGTAGGTTAAGAAGGTAGGCATCACTCTGGAGTCTAGATTCCATTACTGCTGTTGTCCGAGAGAGGAGAGAACTTCACACTTAGTTTTTTACAGTGATTGGGCCCAAGCAGTTTGGTCTGTTTTGGGAAACCTCCCGACTTTCTCCTCTAGTTTGCAAGAGAATTCATCTTTTCTAGATAGATGATATCATGGGATGGATATTATGGACATGGATATTGGGGTTCATTCCATGATTTTCAGTGCTGGGTGATGGTGCATATGGAAAGCCAAGAACCAGGCTCGATTTGAAGGGGCTATGCCTACAGTAAGGGCCATCGTGGTGCGGTCACAAAACCTCCTGGAGGACCTGGTTACACTTGGTCCAAGATAGAGTGAGGCTCCTTCGTTGAAGCTACTTCATATGAGTTCACTCTTAGCTAACTCCTCACGAAACAGGCCACAAGGACAATGGATACAATGGTGACCTCTAGTTTCGGGATACAAGCTCAATTCGGATGGGTCATATCAGCTGGGGGAAATGAAAGGTGGGGGTGTTGTTAGAGACATGTGGGGTAGTGTTGTGATGGCTTTCAAATAATCTTACGGGAATGGTTCCCCAATCCATGTAGAGGCCAAATCATTTTTTATAGGGATATCTCTTTTCAGGAATAGAAACATCGTGATTACCCAAGCTGAGACCGATTCCATAATTCTACATAACTCTCTAAATAGAAATGGTCACATACCCTGGTCGATTTCATACACATTTAGGAACTGGCATGCCCTTCTCAATAATTTCAGGGTGACTCATACCGGTAATGAGGGGAATAAAGTTGTGGATCATCTGGCATCTATTGTGAACTCTGGGCCCAACATCACTTGCATTACTACGATCAACCTCTTGAAACCTAAGGGAGTTAACTTGATTAGAAGATATGCCCTTGTACTACATTACTTAAACCCCTAGTCTCGTGGTACTCTTGAATGTTTCTTGTGGCTCGTTGCTTTTCCCTTGTTTTGTTTCTTGTATCCTTTTCTTGTATTCCTTTGGTCTTCTTATTTCTCTGTATTTCTTCTTCAATAAAAAATTTAATGTTGGATGGATGGATAACTGGCTTACTAATATACATGTAAGGATAAACAAGTAATATGAGAATGGATGCCAAGAATTGGAGTTGTATTTTATCATTGGAAATTAAGAAGATTATATAGTTATAAAATCGATTCGGTTATTTGTAGTGAAGATTAATCATTATATAAAACTTTAATCATAACTATTTTGGTTAACTAGCAGTTTTTTATCACAATGATCACATTTCTCATTATAACATAATATCACTTGTACAAAATATTCTAGAACCTTAAATAAGGTACAATACATATAATATAGTATATTTCAACCACAAAATGGACTCATGACCATAATTAAATATGGTAATAGATATTGAAAACCTTTCTTCCTTGAATGTGATAAATTAACACATCTCATAGGGAGTTTTTATTTCTAGTATAAAAGGATGGGAAATGAGTGATAATGATGAATTATACATTATCACAACAATATTATAATAAATGTAAGGTACTAGAGATATGAAAACATTTGGATTAAAGGAGGTGAGGAAATAAAACTAAAGAAATGAATTTGAAAGAAAATAATGGAATTGAAAACGAGGAATTTACCGCTTGAATATATCATCCTTTAGAGCCTCTTTATGGAACATGTTTTAGTCTTTTGAATAGACTAAGGGATAATGGATGAGGGATATGGTCCTTGGGGGATATTTGAGCATAATTGAGACTAGCCACAAGTCTTGAGAGGAGTGAAGAGAATAGGTAAACAAGGGTGGTATTTATAGTGTATGAGAGGAGGAGTTTCCCATTATTTTAATAATTAGTTTAATATTTTGGCTCAAGACTATAAATAGTCATAAATATTATGTTCAAAATAGTAAACAGATCATTTTTGTTTAAACGTAGGTTGAATACAACAACCATGATGTTAGGAATAGTGTATTTATCTCATAATGTATATATACTATAAATTACTGTATTTTTCTATTCATCTGAAATTCACGTATTTCAGATAAAATCTGAAAATTACACAAAAAATATTTTCTGATGTGTCGATACAAAAATTAAATCCATTTTTCAATAATAATTTTCTAAATATAAGAAATTTAAATTTTAATTAAAATCATAATTTACTTGAGAAACACTAATTTTAAAATTAAAACTGCATTTTAACACATTGAAAAATTAATTATGTTCTAATAAAATTATCTTATAATCATACAATATCAAAATAATAATTTAGGAAATTATTTTAAGAAAATAAAATATCTTTTAATTTATTAAATTAATCATAAATTTTTAATTAAATATACATGACTTACAGAAATACCAACACTTATTTAATAATTTAAAAAATAATTATTTACTTATATTATGATATAATTATATCATATTGACAATTATAATATAGATAAAATTTATTTATACTTTTATTGGCGAGGTTACTATTACATTGTACTGTTTACTATTCATAAGTGTCACATTACTATTCTAAAGGTCAAGTTACTATTTCATCAGTATATGATCCTTAACTTTTAGAGATACCTTTTATTTCACTCATTCATCATTTATATTGTTTTTATTGTGTTCTATATGTATTATTATGTGATTATAATATAAGAAATAATTATAAGAAGGGAATTCCATTAATAAAACTTTGAGTTGTTACATTCTTCCCCCTTATAAAATTTCACCCCAAAAACATTGTTTTACATTTTCAGCTACAAATAGGTATATGAACTTTTTCTTCATTGTTTCTTACTATTCCCATGTTGCCTCTTCGTACTTATGGTTCCTCCATAGTACCATGACCAGGTATTTAGTCTTGTTACATGTAACATTATCTTTATGATCAAGATTTTCACTGGTTCCTCCTCATAAGAAATATCATTCTCCAATTGTACCATTTCCAAAGATAGTACATGTGAAGGGTCTGATATGTACTTCCTTAAGATTGATACATGGAATACATTGTGTACTTAAGACATTGTATGTGGAAGTGCTAGCCGAAAGGCCATATCTCCAAAATGACCAAGGATATAGAAGGGGCCAATTTACCTCTGTGTTAGCTTTCCTTCCAACCCAAATCTCATGATATTCTTCCATGGAGATACGTGGTGGAATACCATGTATCCAATTTTAAACTCAAGGACCCATCAACAATTGTTTTAATAACTCTTGTTTTTGACATTGGGATATCTTTGTGTGCTCCAAAATTGTGTTCACCTTCTCCACCATTTCTTAGTCCATTATAGGTCATAGTAGCTTACATTCACCAAATTAATCAAAACATGCTAGTGTTCTGCACCATTTCCAAAAAGGGCTTTATATGGTGTAGTTAGGAGGCTGTAGTGGAAACTATTATTGTAAGTAAATTCAACCAGTGGAAGATGTTGGTACCATCCTCCTTTGAAGTCCATAGAATATTCTCTCATTATAGCTTCCATTTTCTGAATAGTTTTCTCAGATTTTCAATTAGTTTGAGGATGAAGGCAGTACTGAAGTACAACTCAATGATTAAATCATGTTAGAGACTTTTCTAGAACATTGATCTGAATATAGGATCTCCATCAAGTATAATAGATAGTGGTAATCCATGTAACCTTACCAACTCTTTGTTATATATCCATGCAATCTTACCCAGTGAGAAGTCCTATTGAATTGTGATAAAGTGAGTTATCTTTGTAAGATGATCCACGATGACCCATATAAAATTGTTTCCTCTTGATGTCCTCAGAAGTCCAGTGATGAAGTCCATGGTAATGTTATATCACTTCCATGTGGTATGGATAGTGGTTTCATCATCCCCTTATAATTTTGTCTTTCATTTTTCTCTTATTAACATACTTGGCTCTTTGATGTATATTTTGTAATCTCCTTTTTCATATTCTCCAACCAACAGTTCTATCAGAGATATGGATACATCATTGTGCTCTATAGGTGAAAATATAAGGATGAGCTATGAGCATAATTAAAAATCTCCTTATTTATCTCTTTATTGGATGTTACATATAATTGTGACTCAAATCTTATGAATCTATCCTTATCAATCTTCAACTCAAAGGATTTCCCTTTTTATGATAGCTTTCCACCCTTTTCTGAATTTCAACATCTTTTCATTGGGAATCCTTTATTTTCTCCAAGTGGGATGGTTGAGAAATAATTTGGGAAAGGATTTATTATTTTCTTACCATAATCATTCCCATGTCCATCCTTTCTAATTCTATGAGGATGGGATAGTTATAAATTCTCACCATTGATAAAGATTCCAGATTATTTCTACTTGGAGAATCCACTACCTTATTCTCTTTACCAAGATGGTAGTGGATTGAGCAGTCATAATCTTTAATGAGATCTATCCATTATCACTGGCATATTTTATGCTCCTTCTATTTGAATATATATTTGAGACTCTTGTAATCAGTATATATCTCTCACTTCTCCCCATAGAGATAATGCGGCTAGATTTTCAATGCAAAGATCATAGATGCCATCTCCAGATCATCAGTGGGATAGTTTTTCCCATGTATTGTCAACTTCGTTATGGTTTATGCTATCACTTTATCATTTGTCATTATTATACATCCTACTAACTTTTTTGATGCATCACTACACACCAAAAAGAGTTATCCACTTATTGGGAGTGTGAGGACCAACATAATGATAAGCCTCTGTTTGATCTCCTTAAATAATTCTTCCCATTCTTGAGTACAGACAATCTTCACCCCCTTCCATGTCATCTTGGATATTGGGTTCCATAATAGTGAGAAGTTTTTCACAACTCATCGGTAATACCCACCTAGAACAATAAATCTCCAGATCTCAATCACAGATGTTGTCCAGAGACACTCTTCGATTGCCTTTTCTATATAGGGGTCTACAGATATCCCTTTACGGGTGATAACATTCCCCAAGAATGATACATTCTCAATCCAGAACTCACATTTAATATAATTTTCATATAGATTTTCCCTTTGCAAAGTCTTTATAAGAATATTCAAATTCTTTGTGTGTTTCTCATTGCTCTTGGATTATATTATAATATCTTTCAAAAAATACTACCAACAATTTTTCAACGTAATCTCTAAAGACCCTATTCATGAAGTATTTAAATATTGATTAATAATTAGTGTGTAAAAAGGTCGTCACTAAGAACTCATATTGTCCATACCTCATTCAAATGGATGGCTTGGGAATATCTTCCTTCCACACTGTTAATTGGTGATATCCTGAATGAAGATCCACCTTAGAGAAATAACTGGCCCCACATAGCTGATTGAAAAATATATCTATCATAAGAAGGGGATACAAGTTATTTATCATGATTTTATTGAAATAATGATAATCAATATAGAGGCACATTGATGTATCCGTCTTCTTGACGAATAGAATTGACACACACCATGGTGAAGCACGCCGGCATATAAACCCCTTTATCAGATTCTCCTGTAACTACTTATTCAGCTCTTCCAACTCTACGGTGACCATTCTATATGTTGTCTTTTATATAGGTATAAATCCCGGAATAAGTTCAATTGAGAACTCAACCTCTCAGTTGGGAGGAAGACTAAGAAACTTTTCAATGAATACATCAGTGTAATCCTTCACGATGGGAATGTCATTGTACATGATTTTCTCTTTTTTCTCAATCATTTGTGCAAGAAATTATTTCTCATTAGGCATTAATATCCACACTTGAGACAATGATCCTGAAATAGATTCATCTACCTCATTAAAATTTTAGATAAATGGAGGATTCTCTGGTATGAGAAGATTGATCTCCCTTTCCTGATAGTTGATTTTGGCTTTGATAAAGATAGATAATCAAGGCCTGAAATATCATCAAACTCTTCTAAAGGGATCATGGAATGATTTTCTGGGAGGTTTAGTAAACAAACTTTTACCATGAATGAGTTGTAAATATTGGATGCAATAATTTTCCTATTTTTTTACTCACAGATATCAAAAGCTCCATATTTTGAGGCGGTGTTTGAATAGTTTTACTAAACATGCAAGATATTAAAGAATTCATAGAACTATAATAAAATAGTACATTCTATATTCATGAATGAATAATCAGTATACCTATCACCACATAATTTTCCATCTCCATATCAACAATAGTAGTAGCATAATCCCTTTTTTTAACTCGGAGGTTGTCATTGATTACCTTTGACAATCCTTGGATTAGGGAAATTGTTCGCATAATTACTATTCTCCTTGAATTTGTTACACTACACCATAGGTTGAGTGTGGATCCAAAACATCCATTCTTCTTCTACATTAGTAGTATTTATCCTATTTCATTGATAGGTTTTTACTAGATGTCGCAAATTTTCTCATTTGAAGCAATTCCATGTACCCTTTATATAGTTCCCATGATACGTCTTCCCACCATTTTTACATGTGGTATGTTCAGTCTTCTTTCCATCATGAGAATTGTTTACTGATCCAACCATATTAAACTCCATTTTCGTCTTTTTATCACTGGGCCCATGATACCATTGAGAGTATCCGATCTCAATTTCATCCGTGAGGGTAAAAATATTCATAACTTTTGAAGTCTTGAATCACCAATGCTTTTTATAGTCATGTCCTCAATTTTCTAAATAAGCGATCCAACTTTCACTGAGTGTTCATGAACAAAGTTGTTTCCATACCTTCCAAAACCAAGTAAATTTTTCTTCATACACCACAATTGACTCATCTTTAATCTACTTGATTCCTAATAACACTTTTCACATCTTGATAGGGAGGTTTTAGGGAAAATATCTATTTAAAATTTTTTCTTGAATTCCTCCCAATCTATAGAATCAATTTCCTCTTGGGAGATTGTATTATTGATCAGTTTCTAACGTTGATATGCTTCCTCATCAAAACAATTGGCCAACAGTATGACTTTATATTCTTCCAAGTACTTTAGGACATTAAATATATTTTTAATGGAGTTAATACACTCTTCCACAAGGAGGGGATCATAAGATCTACTAATCATGGGGGGTTTGCTGCATGAAAGATTCGACAACAACATTCTCTTTACTTGGATAATATGGGCATTCCACATGATTGATATTATTATTCATAACGTGATCCAGATGAGCAAGTTGTGTCATAATGTTTGATCACTTGTTTCTATCATATCAGGTATTTCATTAGGGAATTCATCATATTTTCGATCATGTTTATTGTTGGCGTGTGTCCAAAAATTTTCCTCCATTAAATAAGAAAAATAATGTACAATTAGAGGGCATGAATATTTAGATAATAAGCATAAAAAGGAAAATTTAAACATAAAAGGGTAAAATCTTAAAGGAAAATTATATCATAACTCGTGATTCTATAGGTTTCAATCAAGGTTATCCATGTATTTTTCCTAAAATTTATTTTATCATGGGTATTTTTTTTGTTATTTTAATAATGGTTCACATTGAGATAATGAATTTACCAAATAATATCTTCCAAGAATGTTGAACCATTAGGGAAACAGGGCCCGTTGTTGTGCACTAGTTCATGTTCGAGTCTAGCTCAAATCAGTGTTTTCAGGATTTACCCCTAGATAAACTATTCTAGAGCCACATCCACTTGTTTTTATCCAGATATGGATTTATTTTCTTGATAAACTACTTACTCAATACATACAAAAATTTTGGAATGTTTTTTTATATATAGTTTCATCCCTAGGGTTCTTAATAATTTGACAGTTTCCTAAACTCAAAAAATAACTAGACCTTCATCTGATACCGTCTATAAGAAACCTTTCCTTTTACACATATCAATACATGATTTTATAAAAAATTAAAAATAAGATTTGAATCCAAGGATTGTAAAGTATTGTGTCATGGTTGACTAGGTACATAAACCTGAAAACATGGGACTAAAAATATTATTTATTTAATCTTCATATTGATATCCTAATTTCCATTGTGCTCATACATCTACACAGGATAACACAGGGAATAACATGGTTAAAGGAAGTGAGGTGAAAATCCTACTAAGGGAATAATCATATGAATAAATCTTTAGCACAAGGGTTAGAAAGAAATATGTAATGGTATAAAAAGGCATGAAACATAAGGAATCATATCATATAAACATGGGATGATATAAATAATGAGTTATTGTGATATGGAAGTAACATAAAACGAAACTTTATCATGTGTCAAGGCTCATTAGACATAGTATTTGGTGAAATATTTTGTAGAACCCATCGTAACATGTTCTTGAATATTCTTTCCATATATAGAATCATTCATAATCAATCAAACATAAATATAAGGGTAACTCATGGTAAGAAATGTGTATCATAATAATTTTATAAAGAATAATAATTGGGCGTATCTAACAAGTGTCCATGAAAGAGAGCAATTAAAACATACATGTACATTCTTAAGTGAAAATAGTCATATATCATGGTAAATGATGTCTAACTGAAGTGATAACATGTAATAAAAGTATTTAAGAAATTTTAGCATTAAAAAATTTTAGTGTGGTTTAAAAGAAAAATTCTAAAGGGCCTTTAAAATAGAAAAGGTAATAATAATTTATATTAACCTAGAGGTAACCCAAAATGTTTTTCATAATAAAAAAATTATTTTATAAAAACAATTGTTTCTTAAAATATATAATAGATTGAACTTGAAATTAGTTAAGATTTCCCAAAGTTCCCTTTTAATGGGTTTTCTTTTTAGGACGAATTGTAGAGGGAGCCATTTAAGAACATGTATATCCCAAAAGATAATGGTGAATGGATCTTGATTAATGAGTGTGGTAATATAAAATTAATCTATAATATATACTTAAAAATAATAAATTACTTCATTTGGGTAAAAATAAAGGCAGGCCAACCCATAGTAATAATTATGGTTCGGGTAGAATCCCTTACAAATGTTCGTCCTGGTATATGGTGTACATAGAAGGTCTTAATGAGATATAAAAGGGTCTCTAATAATTTTTATATATATAAAAAATTATGGGGGGGATTAAAACATACCACATCATTTGGAATTAAAGAAATGGCATATCATAGAGGATATTCTTGAATAAAAGTGAGAAAGAGGTGATCCCCTACCTTAAGTCTGAAGGTTTTTTTCACTTGATCTTAATAACCTATATAATCTAATTAGTATCATTAAATAATAATTATAGAGCCTCTTATGGATGTAATTGATTTTTTATAACCTTATTAAGTTAATTATTGGTCTTTTTTAGGGGTTAATAGGTATAATTTCATTGTTTGTGAGTGTTTGTTTCATTGGTTATCATGATTGTCTTACATATATAAATGTAAGGATAAACATGTATGATGAGAATGGATTTCCACAATAGTATTTTTATGTAATTAGTGAGGGTAAATTAGATTAAATTGTTATAAACTTCATTTAGTTATTTGGAGTGAATATAAATCATTAAATAAATCATGAATGATAACCCTTTTGGTTAGTTGGTGGTTTTTTTATCAGAAAGATCACATTTTTTATCAATTAATATCATCTGTACAAAAAATTACAGAACCTTAAATGTGGTATTATAAAAATATTATTGTTTGGTTCACCCATAAATACGATTTCATGACTATAATTATAAATGGTAATATAAATTTAAAACCCTTCATCCTTGAATGTGATAAATTAACACATCTCAGATGGTGTTTTCATT
Organism: Viscum album; assembly: GCA_963277665.1. Lineage (NCBI taxonomy): Eukaryota > Viridiplantae > Streptophyta > Magnoliopsida > Santalales > Viscaceae > Viscum > Viscum album. The sequence continues at coordinate 1,691,009,475 of OY728143.1, read as the reverse complement.
TCTAGTATAAAAGGATGTGAAATGAGAGATTTTGATCAATTATTACATTATCATAAATAAAATCCCATTCATATATATTATTGGAATTATCATAACATTTGGATTAATGTAGGCACGAGAATAAAAATAAATAAAGGAAGATGATAGAAAATAAGGGAGATGAAAATTTGAAATTACCTCTTGAATATATCTTCATTGAGAATTGATTTAGGGGAGAGGATTTTGTGCTTTGAAGATACCAAGGGACAATGGAATAGGTAGAGGGGATTAGGGAGATATTTGATCAAAATTTGTACTAGGAACAAGGCTTGAGAGGAGTGAAGAAAATAGGTAAAGAGGACTGGTATATATAGTGGAGGAGAGGAGGAGTTTCCCATTATTTTTATAATTAGTTTAATATTTTTTCTCAATAAAATGAATAGTATTTTTTATTGAGACCAAAATAGTAAATAGAGTGTCTTTTTTCGAACCATGGGTGCTTACATAATCCATGATGTTAGGAATAGTGTATTTATCCAATAATGTATATATACTATAAATTAATATATTATACTATTCTTCAGAAATTGATGTATTTCAGAAAAATCCCAAAAATTCACCATAATCAATTTTTTATGTGTATAATTCCAAAAATGATCTCCATTTTCCAAAACAAATTTATAAATATAAGAAATTTAATTTTTAATTGAAATCATAATATAGTTGTAAAATACAAATATTACAATTAAATCTGCTTTTCTAACACTTTGAAAAAATAATTAAGGTCTCATAAAATTATCTTATGATAATTAGACCTTAAAATAATAATTTTTGAATTAATTTTATGAAAATAAATTTTATTTTAATTTATCGAATTAATCATAAAAGTTTTATAAATTATACATTACATACCAAAATACCAAGGAAAAATTAAAATTTATTCAAATATTTATTTACTTATACTATGATATAATTATATCATATTGAGACTTATAAGATGGATAAATTTTTTTATACTTTCATTGTTGATGTTAATATTACATTGGTGGGTATACTATTCACAAGATTCGCATTACTATTCTAAAGGCCAAGTTACTTTTTCATTGGTATATGTTCCTTCACATCTAGATATACCTTTTATTTCAATAATTATTCATTATAAGGTTTTATTATGTTCTATATGTAATATTATGTGATTATACTAAAAGATATAATTTTAATAAGGGAATTCCATTGATAAAACCTTGGGTCGTTACATAATACCTCTGTATATATCCCTCTTGGATGGTCCCTGTGTATTCATCCATTTACTCATTTGTTATAAAATATACAAGTAAATCTCAGTGGTTACAATTATTATTACTCCTTAACTAAATGAATTATCCTAATACCTGTCCTTATATGACACATTATAGTTAATGATAATAATTGAAGGGTCCTAAAAATTAACTTTTATCATTTAAATGTCTAAATAAATTATTGAGTGTTATGTGAATCATAAAATATGTTGTCAAAAGTAAAGTATAATTATGATATATCCATGTTATAAATCATCACTGGTCCAGGAAGTATCATTACAATATCATTATATCATAAGAAAAGATATACACAAAGGTATAAAATTTGATATTTTCAACATGAATGTTGAACCCTTTAACATACCTATATTGTAAAATACAATATAACATATAAAAAATCATGGATTTATGTTTTATCTCCATAAATATTGTAGTTATAGTAAACAAATATATACTTTAGGACAATTCACCTACTATTTTATCATATAAAATTACTTTTGGAATCATATCCACCACTCCCTAGATATATATGTTGTTCAAAAGCATTTTTTGGAATTCCATCATTAGTTAACCATGTATAATATCATATTAAATACCTTTCTAATATTAAACTAAAACACTATTTATAAAAAATTTATATACTTCTATTTCAGTTATGAATTTTATAAAACTCAATCCTCATTTAGTTAACCATAATGTTTGATACCATGGGTCAAAATAGACATATCCTAAATTCAAACTTCTTCTAGATATAAAGTTACTTTCCCTAAATTATGGAAACTAAATATAACTTTTATATTTTTCTTTCAAGATATTTCCGAAATTATTTTTGGACATCTATTGACATTCAATTTAAAGCAAAACTATTAAAATCTTTTACATGATAAAATTTGAATTTCTATAAGTCCAAACACATTCTCCATAGCCTCTTAGATATTGTAACCTCTACTTATTATATTTCTAAGATATGTGAACTTTTTTGTTTTAATAAGTATTAATTTTTTCATTTAGTGATAATATTTAACAAATACACCATTATATCTATCTGATATATGGTATTTGATGTATCTATATCAATATTTTGAAATGATGGAAGTATTCCGAGAAAATATGCCACTGATGGTGAGTTGAATAATATCCCTCATGTTTTCTCAAATGCCTTTGATATAATATTTTATATAAATTAAAAATTATTTATCATTATTGTTTTTTCAATCGTGTTATATTATACATTGAATCATAAACCTTGTTTATTAGAACAATCCATAAATATTATCTATATAATTATTTTTATTAAACAACTTCCCTTATCAGATAAAATTTTTAAAAAGAAAATACACACCTTTTTTATAGATCTATTTGAGTTTATAACTTCTTTTTCATCCCAATTATTTATATTATAAAACCCCAATATTATATTAGAATATAGTCTATAATTTTTTCTAATTCTCACCATGATTTTGAGATCTTTAATATTTAAAAATTTTCAAAAACATACCTTTATTACCATATACAATTCCAAAAAATGAATTTACTTCTATAATAAAAATATTCGATGTTTTATTTCCAAAATGTTTCATAAAAATATTATTTTATAAAATATAATTCTATAACATATGGAATCATTTCTAGTCCTTAATAAAACCTTTGTTATGTTTTAATAACATTGTCTGACTATTGGAAAAGTTCAATATAATTTATCTTGCTCAATATTTTACACTTTTTCCCTGTCAAAATTGTAATAGAGATAATACTTCTTATTTATGATTACATATTCTCAAAACCTTGAAGAAACTAGATATAAATAAACAAAAAACATTCAATTAGATGCTACATTTTCGTCAATATTTTTAAAATTAATTCAACATCTTGAAAATTTCTTAATGGTTACCTCCAGTCTCTCTAATCCATAAAATTAGTTAATAATATTGATTAAACGTGACTAAATTTAATTTGGTTCATTTAAATTTAAATAATTCTTTAAAATACTTAAGATAATTCTTATATGATTATCAATATAATCTATATCTACTTGATGAACAACATCAATATTTCATTGATGAGTAATGTTTACTTTTGAACCATAGAATTATATTCTTACTTAAGAACATTTCTTATGTATTCTTATAGTCTAAGATGTTTCGTAAATTAAGATCATCATTTCCCTCAGAATAATATTTATGTATTTTTGGATGAATATGATTTCATATATACATATAAATATTTTATTATATGCATATCATGTTTTTCAATAATTTAATAAGTAGTTATAGTAATTATACTTCCACAAATATAAAGAAGTCTATCAAGTTTATATCAAATCTTTTAGTGGGTCAAGATCTGTATTTAACTAATAAATTAGTCTATTTTGGGATTCTACTCACCACATAGATATTTAGTTAGGCCATAATGTAAATCATATCATATATAACTATTGGAATATTGAAAAGAAAACTCATTTTTGAACCAATTATATTGAAGAACACAATACTGTACCCTGAGTATCCTTCCTAAGGGTTTCAAAACTATGTGTAACCTAATGTAAATGACATAAATAAGGATCAAAATTGTATGGTCACCTTATTACATGACATGCATACAGAATATAATTTATGGGATCAATTATATGGTGAATCCTACCAAGTTTCATGATAATGGTCTTGACAAGTGAATTATTTTTATGGAATATAGAACATATTTTTTAAGGGAACTTAATCTCACCATAATATCTCATGTCATTACATTTACATGTATTCATTCTTATAAGTGATTTGTTTTTGAATCCTAGTTACTTTTACAAAATCAATGTGTTTATACCATATTGCTGTGTAACTCTTTATACAACATATACCTTGTGTTACTATCCAAAATTAATAGAAAATGGTAATTTCACATATTAAATAAAACTCATTCATAAGGTATATTAAACCCTTTCATTTAATGGTTTAAATAATATAAAACTATAAATATTAAAAGAGTAATTATAAATATAAATATAGCTAACTCCCTCTTTTCAAGACGAGGTATAATCCTTCAGGAAAGTGAGAAGTCCAACCAAATTTCCCTCTGCGCATGGATCTTTAATCAAGAGAGACCTCAATTCCATATTATTATTAATGCTGAATATATATATATATATATATATCATAATTAATTTCTTAATCCATGTTAATAACCTAGTATAAGGTATTGACAAGGTAGGTAACAACAAAATCAATTATCATACCAAACATGAAACACCTAAGATGCATACATGGAAATTTATAAAATTAATTTAACATCAAAAAAAATATCACCCATTACAATTTATAACATAATATTTATATTTATTAATAAATTGTTAATAAATTGAATAAATTAATAAAATAAATTATTCTTGAGATAAAAATTTATGAACAATTCATAAATAGTCAATTAGAAAACCTTTTTATTATATAAATACATTATAGACATCCCGTATTTAAATAAATATAAATAAATTATAAATATTTACAATACATCAAGAAATCATTTTATCTAGAATTTAATTTAAATATACGATATTAAATGAAATATATTCATTTTAAATTCCAATTGTATTATTAAAAAACATTAGATAATTTAAATAAAACATATCTAATATTATCAACACAAAGATAGTATCAATTATAAATACACATTTTAACATGGTTTAAATCATTTTCCCAAATAAGACTATTTAATTAGAAAATTTTGAAATTAAAAATTATTCTCAATTCATAATTTTATACATACCTATTTTATATTTTTCCTTATTTTTTAATTTATTAACCCAATTTAAATTAACCTTATAATTTCTATGTAATCATTTTATAACAAAATTATAAGTCATTCTATATAAAACAAGTTATATAATATTAATTATTAATGTTATAGAATATTTGTTTAATAAATATTTTGTAAACAATTAATAATTATTTATAAACAATTTATAATTAATTAATTTATAAAAACATTATAACATAAACAAATATCTCAAAATACCATTTTCCAAAATTTATAAAAAACAAAAAATTTATAAAAATAAATTCCTATTTGAAAAATGTAGAAATTGATTTTATATGTATAATTTATTTTATGATATAAATATATCATAATTTGGGATATCATATCGCATCTTACGACACGGTACCACAATTCCGGATTTAGAGGGGAGAGCTGTCAATTTTATTCCATGATAAATAAGCATGAATTGCAATATCTCCTTCAATAGAATTAGTTATATTTTATGATATGAAATGATATCTTTAAGGTGCTTTGATGTTTTGTTTTTTATCATGAAAGTGGAGTTGTTTTTTATGATACACTATATCATAAATTCTGATATAGTGTAAATAGATGGAATTATATTGTACCCTAGTGGTACAGGCTCCTACTTGGCATCCAAAATACCGAGGATCCAATCCAGGCTGAGGAGAATTTTTAGGGGCTACTGTAGCAGTGTTGTAGTAGGGCACTAGAGCAGTGACGAAGCTGGTGTAGCGGTGACACTGTAGTGGTGGAGGGAATGTAGTAGGCACTGTAACAGTGGTGGGACTGTAAAAGTGCTGGTACTGTAGCAGTAATGTTCACTAAGGGGTCCTTAGGGCCAAAAAATGGGCTTTCAAGACTTGTATTTAGGACACTTGGCGTTGGGCCTTTGGGCTATGTTATGGGTCTCCCTCTACCAAGTCTAAAAAGAGGTATTTTCATTAATAATAAATTGAGGCTTTGGCCCCAACACTTTTATATTTTAGGTGATGACATCATGTATTATTATATCATATATTGTAAGAGTAGAAACATTTCAACATATATGTTATTTTTAAGATATCCAATGTTACAAGAACAATGATATCAAATTTTTTCATTTAGATCATCATTTCATGAATCTATAATCATGATAAAACTCGAGTTACATGAAATGGTTTCTATGTACTGAATTACACTTAATCATTTTAGCCAAAAATATTAAAAAAAATAATTACCTAGATAAGCAATATATGAAAAACCAAAACCATGTATTCTATGAAATAATAACATCTACCTTTAACCATATATGGATGTTTATTTTGTCTTAAATCCAATTATAAATGACGATCACTTTGGAATAACTGAAGGACTCTTCCCTCCAAGGTGGATACACTCTCTTTTTTAAATCACCCAATGCTTGGGTGGTCTTATCCAAAACTCTCATAGTATTCTAATTCCTCACAGTGGAAGATGTATAAGGATCTAGGGATCATTAAAAGAATTGACATGAGTTTTGGGTAATCTTGTACAACTATACTTAAAGGAACTAAATTGATAAATGGATATGTGGTTGTCTTTTTGTCTCTCAATATTTTTATATGGAGGAATGTTAATGAGTTTTAATGTTTTGTGATGTGGAATTACATAACGAATGAAGATTTTAGAGCTCCCCATGCATAATGAACAGAATTGTAGAAATTGGGATATTGAAGAGTATGTTTTTAGGTCATATACACATGGAAAGTAATAAATGGATGTTGTTTTATATACATGCATCTCGTTAAAAAATGATTTTTGTATGAAACTATAAATCTGATGATGGTATAACGACTTTTTATGGAAATTAATGGAATGTTATTTTAGATAAAACTATCACTTTTTATAACATGTCTCATGTCCATTTTATGAGATAGATAAGTGAATAAATTGAATGTTATGGTTAAGGAGGTACATAGTTGGTTGATTATTGATTTATTCATTTAAATACTTGGTCATGATGTTTGTTGTATATAGTGATGAAAATCTATTAGATGAGGCTTTTGTAAGGATTAATTTATATTGGAAATTATAAGGAAGTGAATTTTCATTTAATCACTCAATGATGGGTGTTTATATGACAAAAAATTGATTGGAATTAAGCGTAAATAATTTGGAATTACTCTTTAATTTACAATGATTTTTAATGTGTTTTTAGGGAGGTTAGAGATAACATAAGATGATTTTAAGGGATTTTGGAGTTATTTGAAGAGTCTTTGAAAGTTGGAGTTGGAGTAGAAATTTAACATAGTCTATATTATATAGACTCATGCTAAGCGTACATGGATATTGCAATATTTTAGATGAATATTCAAAACATTACAAAATTTCATTCCTGAAAACCATAATAGATTAGTGTATTTGGAAACATGGAAGACAATATTCTAACATGGTGAAATATATTAAATGTTTCCAACAATGATCATCCCATTTAGTACTCTTACATAAATCCATTCTTCATAACCCGGGGAATAGAAACATAAGAAAGGGTGAGTCGAGATGATCAGTAAGGGTAAATAACTGAAATATATAAGCATAACATGAATATAAGGGTATCTGAACATGCGAATAGAATTTTCAAATCATACCATTCATATAAATGATCATAATCTTAATTATTGGAAAACAGATAGGAAGTTCATAAGTTATGAATCATAAATAAATTATAGAATATGAACCATGATACAATAACATTGGAATAAGAGATAAAATATGTGGCATACACATCATCATTAAACATTTTGAATGGGTATAAATAAAAAAAGGTTCACTCATTATGTTATGGACATGAAATGATGTCATTGTGTAAACATATGGACATTCAACACGGTCCATACCTAACAATGTTAAAATGTAATTAGGTTCACACATAGGTGGAAACACCTCCTAGGTGGGACACACCACCAACCCTAATGGAAGCCTTCATAATAGTAAAGGATCACTTCTAAAGATATATTAGTGGAATGGGTTCACTCCCTATACCATCATAGTAGTCATTTTTCACTCCCAATACCATCTTAGTAGTCAAGGATCACTCCCAATACCATTATAAAAGATAGATTCCCTTACTAAATGGGGTTCACTCCTTGTTCCATCCTTGTCTATCTCATGATATATAAATCATTACCCAATTGTTTGGAGATTACTATAGGTCCCATGTATCCCATAATAAAATAATAAATATGTGTTCCAAAAGATCATAAAAATTTATAATATCATAACAAAAAAAATGAAATGGGCATTATAAACACATCATCATATCATAACATGTGGAAAATAGACAGGTTTCATTATTATTTAATCATACAAAAACCTATGAAATGATGTTGGTTTCATAAGCACTTTATTGTGTTATAACATATGGAATATGAATGCGTTTCATATGAAACTTATCATCATAAACATCGACCATTCAAATAAATAGTAATAATGGTGTCCTTGGATCATATTGCTAATAAAAAATAAAATATATCAATGAATTTCATCATAGAGGGAAAACAATTTTGAAAGGGTCATTTAAAATATTTTTTAAGGAAAACACACATTACACTATAAAAATTCATTTTAAAAAATTATACATTTTCAAGAGATTTTAATATGAAAATATATTGGAAAACCTAAAAAATTATCAGTGAAATCATTTAAATCACCTTTTAAACATACATCCTTTTTGAAACAACTTATCTTTGAAAATAGGATTTGAAAACATATAAAGGATGTTTTAAAAAAAAATTAAATCATTTTCCTTGAAAATAACAAATTAAAAGGTATAAATAAATATTTTAAAATCATTTCAATCACCCTTTAAACATGAAATATTTTGCAAAATATTTTTAAAAAACATGATTTTAAATTAATACAAGTTTTTATCATATAGGGAAGTAATGTAGGATTTTTGTAAAAATATTTAATTAATGGTACTAAGTAAAAAATATTTGGAAATGATACACTAACATGAAAATAATATTTAATAACCACAGTATAATAAAATTTATGATATTTATTGAGATATGGATCATGATATATTTTTAATTGAAGCATAATCCTAAACTATCATTATAAATGATTGGATTTTAACAATAAATCCTTACCACATTATTAACATTTAATCATGATACACACAAGGGAATAAAATTACATGAATCTTAAAATATAATTAAATTAAGGAAATTCATTATACAACATGCCAGTAGAAACTATATACACCTCATAAAATGATATATGATTACAACACAACATGTGTCTCAAAGAAAGAAAATTGTGACAAAATTACTTTACAGAATTGGTATCTTTTCTACCATAATCCCCGTGAAAGAGAGATCAAAAACTAAAAATGTAAATAAACATATATTTAAGTATAAATATCATATATTACATTCTTTGTCATTATATAAATCACCAAAAAAAATTAGTGGTGAATAAGGCATAAGTCTTGCATAAATAAAAGTCAGACTAGAAATCCCCTAACTACTTGTATAACTATAGAATCATGAGATACATGGAAAAATAACATAAATTAAAACATTATATATTATAAAATAAATTAAATTCATGATATAACATTTCATAGCTCAATATATAATCTACATAGTAATAATAAGTGGTAAATATATTGTATATCTTACATAAATAAAAATAAGATGAGAAAACCCTTACAATAAGTTTTGACCTTCTTCATACATGATCAAAAATATTTTATAATAATATTAAGTTTATTTTAAATCATCCTTGAACCCATATTATTATATATCATACCATATATGATTTAATTATGTCTTTATATTTCCTATTTATTGATAACATCATGTTATGGTTACATTTTGGGTAATAACTTATTTTTTTTTCCAATATGTTTTGAATTGGTATTAATCATCCTCTTAATAAAATAATTATCTTCTGACATACAGAATGTAAAAAATTAAATAAATATCATATAAATTTAGTACACAAGTTTTCATAATAATAGATAAAATATATAAATATTAAATGAAATACATCCTTTATAGAGACAGTAGACTGTACATACTCATGAGCTTTATTTCCATTTTCATGTCATGTTTTTAAGAAAGAAAATTAAATTATATATATATATATATATATTGTAATTTTCCCTTCCCAAAATCCACTTAATCGATGCCTCAGTATGGGTTTCAATATAACCTCAAGCATGCCTCCTCAAACACCAGAGGTTGTCGACTATCATCGAGGGTCTAGGTTAGTCACCTAGGGAGACTATAACCTCTTTGCAGAGTACAACACAAAAAATAAAAATGATAAATATATAAAACATGTTAAATAACTAAAAATCATTCCAAACTAACTTTTCACTAAACTGGGTACAAACTACAATCAAAGATAAACATGGTATGTCAATATCAACACTGTTAAAGTAAACACAACCCAAAAATGAAAAAAATTGCAGAATCCAAAAAACAATCTTGACTCAATGTATGGAACCTCATCCATTCATTTCCCCTTCCTAGATCAACTCTTGAAAAAAAGGCCCTTAACCATGTCCTGAGATGCAGCCATGAAGTCTACTCAGGTACCCATCATCGGCCTGAGCTGGTTGTGAGTACAATTCTGTAGGCCACCACCAATGGTGTCTAAAAAATCTAGTCTAATTGATAGTGTATGCAAGTATGAATAAATGTAATGTAAATAAAAGAAAAATAAAAATCCATTAATTGATAGGGTATGATTGAATCATTTATTTCATTATTCCCCATTTAAAACTCACACCATCTTTATTATGTAATTCACTTTCATCATGTGTTCAATGGAAAAGGCATAACCTCCAAGTTCAATTCATAATGAAAGATGAGTCATGTTCCCTAAATTAGTAGGGGTAAACACATTTCAGAATCAAGAATATTAACTAAACCAAGAACATCAGTCTAGGTAGTTTCATTGAAAAAACCATCAGGGGTGTAGTGCATCAGTTTGACTCCTCAACTCATCCATTCTTGGGTGGGGTTAGAGCATCACCCTAGCCAAACTCGTGGGAGGAGCCTCAGTCCTTTATCCCCCCACCAATCCATGTGCACATGCTTATTCATTCATTTAGTACATAAAAATCATATCACAACCAACACAACTGATGCATATAATAATCCTGATCCAATATTCAACATGGGAATTAAAAATCATGCCATGACCCGTTAACACGTTTTCTATTTTCTTTACTTAGCCCATTTAGCACAATTCTCATTCACATGCCTATCCCACTAAGAATATTTAATAATTCAATTTCATCATACCACTTGAAATTCCATTTCTAGTTTTATAAGAATTATTAATATCCCATTTTCACTTCTATTTAATATATGATCAATATCAATAAAGGGTTTACAATAACCCACAACAACATACCACATACTTTACTAGTTTCTAGGTCCAGAAAATATCAGTGCACCCCATAGGTGGCCCTAAATAGGTCTAATAATCCTCAATGCATACAATGGGAACCATGAGGGATTCCATTTATCATTTAGACACCCATTATACCAAACCATTCCAATAAAATCAATATAACAAAAATAATTAACAAGGAATAAACCCATACAATCACAAATTCACAATGAATCTATGGGAAATAACTTGTAGACCACTTACCTTGATTCTGTTCTTGAACACTTCCCCAATCAAAGCCCTAGATACCAATCCAATTTCCCTTTAAATATTCTACCTAGATCTCACTAGAAGAAGAAGGTTTTAGGGTTTCATAAGAAGATAAGAGAAAGATACAATCCGTGACTGAGAAGAGGAAATAAAGAGAAGATTAGAATCACTCGTGGCTTCGATCCGCAACCAACGGTGCTCCAAACTGACTTGGATCGATATAGAATTACCCTTGGGAAGGTTAGGTCATCCAAGCTATCATATTGGGTTACAAAAGGAGTATGGGAGGGAAATACGAAGTTAGATATAAAATACTCAGGGTGTTAATTTTGTAATTTTTCTAACTTTATAGGGTCGCACGATTTGCCCACATGTTTTTCCAAACCGTGCGTGAGGCACTGTCTAAAATCACCCACCTCGGAAAATTACCTCAGAAGCTATGAATTGTTTTTAAAAACCATGCACCATGTCCAAAGAGCCCACTTTCCCCCCTTTTCATGTCCCAAACCCCAGAAACACCCATAAGACTTCTCATCAACTTGGGTAACACTTATTTGACAAAAATATGGGAATCAACTGAAACATAATCATGGAAATACCTTAAGAAGAAAAATAATGGATCTTATAACCTCCCCACCTTATGAAGGTTTATTCTCAAGCCACTCTTCCTGAGAGCTATTTAGATACCAGAAAAAATTGATCGGGCCACTAGGCCCACATATTTGACTCTTGTTCCCCTGTCTCTTCCTAAACCATCCCATACTACCATAAGATTTAAACTAAGGGAACAATCTTGTCTAACAAGACAATCTCACTATGGTCTATAATACATATTGGATGATCCTTAACGAGAGAATCATCCTCATGCTCCACATATTCAACATTAATTATATGAGATGGATCTATCTGATTCTGTTGCAGTTTTGAAACATGAAAATAAATTCATTCTTCTGTATAGTTGTGGAAGAGATAATTAGTTCTCCACTAGCCTGATCCACTCAACAATATCAAATAGTCCCACAAACCTGGGTGCCAACAAGCCCTGCTTCCAAATCTGACGGTGACCCAACCTTGGAGACAGTCGTAGAAACACACAATATCCGGCCATAATCACAAGAGGTTTATGACATTGATCTGTATATTGATTGTGATTAATCTATGATGTATTCCATCACTTTTGAATCAATCAAATGTTCTCTGACATGTCCTTCATGATACTCAGCCATAATAGTTACAACTTCTCTACTTCTAACCAACACAATAAAGATCTACATGGTCTCATATAGAGTTCCTCAAAAGGATCCATATGAATTGTTGCATTAAAACTATTGTTATCAAAAGACTCAATGAGTGAAAAATGGGTTTCACACAAACCACAAATATATAGAACATAGGCTCTAAGAAAATCCTATAACACTAGAATTGTATGCTCTAACTATCATCCATCAAGGAATTATCGGCCATACTCGAAAACACCTGAGTACCAAATGATTTCTGTAACCTCTTCAAGAAGCATGATGTGAAACACATATCACAATATGAAGCTATGGTTCTCACTACACAATGTAACCATGCTATTTCTCAAACATACACCTCACCATATTTATCAACCATGTATGTTTTCTAAATTGGAAATAAATGAGCCACTTTAGTCAATTATTCCACAACCATTGAGATTGTGTCTTTCTTATGAGGAATCCTCAGAATACCCACTATGAATTACATCGTTACATCAGTCCAATTCCACTCATGAATGGGCAATGATTGTAAAAACCCTTCTCGATGTTGATGTTTGGATTCCAACTATTGACATGTAGGGCATCACACCACAAAACCCACAACCATGTTTTTCATTCTTGATCACCATTACTCCCTATGAAGATCATGATACATTTAACTCAAACCTTGATGTACTACCCACTTCAATGAATGGAAATCATGCATCAACTCACCCCGCATACCTATCAAAACCCCAACACAGCCTTGAACAAAATGAGTAAATCAACATTAACTAGTCGACTGAAAGGTGACTCCCCACATTTAAGACTTTTCTTCATTTCTAAACACTCTAGTTCCACCAGCTCACTCTCCTTGATTTGAATCAAAAGCATATACTCAAGTACTATAGATGCATGTGTCATCTTCTAGTGCCCATCTTATACCTATTGGCACATCTCAACAAATAAGGCCATCATCTCCCATTCAGAGTTGGACTCCTTAACCGCCCGATTCTACGTATTTAGACACAAGACATCTGAAACACTATTCCACATTCATGGTGTATAAACCATCTTGAAATCGAAGGATTTTAGGTACTCGACCCACCTCTACAGCCAAATATTCATGTCACACTAAGAGAAGTTGTACTTATGGCTTTTATGATCAGTAAACACCATGAACCTTTCCCCCAAAAATTTAATGCCTCCATAAATTTAAGGTATAAACCATAGTAGCTAGATCCGAGTCATCAGTAGGGTAATTTCATTACTGTAGTCTCAAATACCTTGACCCATATGCCACAACCCTATCATCCTGCATCAATAGTTCCCTACGTCCAACTCCGAAAGCATTATAGAACAAAGTGCACTTTCAACCAGCTTTGAGAAAGATCAAAATTAGTGTAATTGTGAACCATTTCATTATCCCTTAAATATCATTAGTGAATGCCTCTTAACACTCATACTTAACCCCCATCTTGGTTAAGCTTGAGAGTGGAGCTACTAAATGAGATAAATCATTAAAGAACCTTTAGTAATAACCATCCAAACTCCAAAATCTACAAAAATCATAAACATTATTGGGATGATCTAAAAGAACCATATCTTTCAACTTCCAAAGATCCATGATACACCTTACTCGGAAATGATGTGTCCCAATAATTTCACCTTATCAATCTAGAATTGAAATTTTTATAGCTCGGTGTAAACCCATGTTCTCTTTGTGTACTCAAGACGATGTCGAGATGTTGGGTATGATTTTCAAGAGTTATCGAGTATACCAATATGTTTTCATGAAATAAAACCATGAAATAATCAATATATGGGTTGAATATCCCATCCATTAAATCAATGAACACATCTGGTACATTGGTTAATATAAATAGCATCACCACAAATTCATAAAACCCATACATAATTCGAAACGTTCTCCATGGTACGTAAAAAGGTCTCACCCTCAACTAATTGTATTTTGATTTAAATTGAACTTGGATAACACTAAGTTAACTATAAGTTGATCAAACATCTCATCAATTTTGGGAACCGGGTAGTGGTTCTTAACTGTCATCTGATTTAGCCTTCTATAGCAAACACATAGTCTTAGCAATCTATCTGCCTTCTTGGAAAATAGCATTGAAGATCACCATGATGACATATTGGGATGGATGAACCCCTTCATCTCTAGATCTTCTATCTTAGACATAATCTATAGGAGTTCTTCCCGTGCAATTTGAAATGGATGAATGTAAATAGTTTCTTCCCCTAGTATCAACTCGACCATGAACTACATGTCTCTATCGGGTGGAAGTCCCAATAAATCATTAGGAAACACATATTGATACTGATCTAAAATATGAGGAAAGACAAGACATTACAATCCTCCATCATTAAGAATAATTCAAGCCACTTGGGCCATGATTTCCCCCAACTAAGGGAAAACTGGCACTACTCGGCTCGGTCGGACATCCCACTCACCACAATAGACATAATAATCTCCATCATGATATGTGAATGTTACCCTACTAAGGTAACAATCAATATTTCCATGATATAACCCTAGCTAGTCCATCCCAAAAATCAGGTCAAAAAATGACATCTCAAGGAAAAACAGGTTCCATAGAAAATAAAATCCACCAACCATTAGAGCATAACCCTTACACTGTCTGATATAACCAACTCACACCCCTAAAAATTATCAATTGACAAAAACCAACATGATATTTCCATTTTAAGACCCAAAAAAATAAATACCTATGCATAAATAAATGATTTTTTGGTACTTGTGTCAAATAGATCACTAGAGAGCATTGAAGATACAAGAATCGTAACTCGGATGGTAACTGGTCCAACATCGCCACCTCCAGGTTTAGATAGATATCCATGAAGCTGACCTACCCCTCGACCCTGGGCCTCGACCTAAGAACCCATCACCGCGCTACCCTTATGGGGTGAATGATCTTTTCATGGGGTGCTACATCCACCACCCCTACTGGTACAAACCATAGGGCTCCAACCTCCCACCTAATATGAGTTAATCGCCCCCTTTCTTGTACTCTACATTTGCCTCTTCCCTCCACCATGTTCCAACTATCACGGGTTCTTGTAGAATCTATGACCATTTCCCAATCTCCCATAGGCTCAAAACTCAATTAGTGGTTGGGAGAACTGGCTTTTCACATGTACTGTTCAACTACACTGATAGTACAAAACTCGATCACTCACCTATGCCACTAATTACATTTTCTGGTTGTATTGTCCACCATATTGCTGATGGAAATATTCAAAACGGTACTTCTTAATATCATAATACACACCACTGGTTTTCCCTATTGGAACTGTATGTCTGCTTCCAAAGGCCTCCTTGTGGTTTTATTTTGAGATGAGGTCTTGATCCATAACCTCATCAAACCTCTTAAACTAAATGTTATTTAACTGTGATATTATCTCATGCCTAAATCCATCCTCAAAGAACCTTCCATAGCCGCCTCATCTACCACTAAAGAGGGAACAAAACTATGGAAGTCTGTGAACCAACCTACATACTCCATCATTAACATCATCCCCTAAGTCATACTCATAAACTCTAGATTTCTCGTGCCTCAAGGTTTTTGGATAGTAATGCTCCAAAAAATCTCAAAAAAGTTTCCACAATATGCCCTCTACTTGTTCAGTTTGAATAATGATATCCCAAAAATGATTTTCCTATAACCATAGTATTAGGTTTCTAACATGACTCCCCTCTTGAAAGGAGTCACCAAATGAACATGAAATGTCTGGATAGAATCTATCCAAAACTAATCTTCCTCTGGTCCACCCTCTATAGTGAACTTTAGAAGGTGATTTAGCTAAAAATCAATGTTCAGTGGGAACATAATCAATCAAACCCAACCTAGACCCCATTCCATTATCTAAATAAAATGAGAAATGGCCTCAAGATACTTCTATTCCCTATTATCTTGAACCACTGGATCTCCATGCTCATCTACTATAGGATAATTATCAACAACTTACTTTTTTCGCTCAACCGACACACATCATCTTGGTTGAATTTCTCTATAATGCCAATTATGAACTTTAGAACCTCATTAATAAGCATTCAAAAAATATTGAAACGCTTATCACTGGACATAAAAAAACATTAATAATACACTACCAAACATGTCTTATCATACTAGGCACACTACCCTCATCCAAATCTTCCATGTACTATGGGTAACATGAGATAACTAACTAACATGATTACAAACCTCACATTCTACACATTATCAAACCTATTCACATATCATCACTTACTTCAACAAAATTTTAATTCTCCAACTATATGTTATATATCAAAATTATTAAATTTTTATTTAACATTTTCACCCCTTTTTTGATTTATATCACTTTATTATAAACCATTTCCCCCATTTTCATGAAAATCAAGCGTGTCCTACCCTTTTTGTCCCACACACTCATCTTGTTTGTCTGTGCCTATGATGATTCATTCCACTTATATGATTAGGTTACTAAAATTAAGAATGAATACACAACCTTTCCTCATTCTATATATGATAAAATTATCCTAAAACTATCACAACACATGACAGGTGGATCACCCAATTGATAAATATCATCAAATGTTACAAAAAACAGCAAGAACAACCATTCCCCACCCTAGGTGGCTTGGGGTTCTCCCTCATACATGGGTCATACACTCCAAATAACAAGCTCATTACCAAGTCCCAATACCTTAATAAAATCTTATAAACTACCCCCAAATAATATTAACAAGAAAATAACTCATTTGACACCACTTGGTAAAATCCTCATCCAATAAGCCACTAAATCGATGCATTATTTCAAGTCACCACATGACCTCAAGCATGCCCCCCATATGACAGAGGATGCTGACTAGTAGTGAGGGATGAGGGTAGTCACTTAGAGATATTATACCATCTTACTAGAGTAATACACAATAGATAACTAGGATAAATAACAAAAACATGTGCAATAACCAATAAGCATGCATAACTAACATTTACAAATTTGGTACCTTTTAATCATAATCACAGTGAGAGAATAAAGTTACATGAATCTTAAAATATCATTAATATAATAAGATTCATGAAACCAAATATTAAAAGGTAGTGTATACACCTCATAAAAGAAAATTCTTTGATAACATAACATGTGTCTTTAAGAAGAAATATTGAGACACAATTACTTTACCAATTTTGTAACATTACAGTCATAAATACCATGAATGATATCTCATTAAATGGATATGTAAATATAAATAAATTTAAGGACAATATCAGAGAATGAATTCATGTGTATTATATAAACTACATATAAGGAAACTAGAAGTGAATAAAGCATAAGTCTCACCAAAATAAAAGTGATACTAGAAATCCCCTTACAACATGAGTAACTATTGAATAATGAGATCATTAAAATAACAACATAAACTTAAAGTTTTATTTTAATTAAAATATATATATTATATAAAATTTCATTGGTCAATATATACACCACCCAACAAGAAAAAGTTGTGAATATATCATATATACCACATAAATAATGGTGAGACGATGAAACCCTTACTCTAGTCTTGACATTCTTCGTACACGTTAAAACCTCATGTATAATAAAAGTAATTTTATTATTCATCAACTATAGAACCATATTATTTTATATCATACCATAAATTATTTTATTATTACATTATATTTTTTTATTAATAATTTCATACGAAAGATATGTTTCATGTAATAACCGCTTTTTTATCATATATGTTTTGACTTGTTATTCTTGATCCTCTTACTTAGATCATAAATTGAATATTTATAAAATTTAAAACATGATATAATTATAAAAAAATTATTATTTTATAATATATAATAATCTATATAATATATAATATGAAATCAAATACATCATTCATGGAGACGGTAGGTTGTACGTATGCATGAACATTATTTCCATTTTTTAGCTTATATTTAAAGAATGAAACGTAAATTATTTTAATATATATATATATATATTATAGTTTTAGTAGAATTATTATTTAATACATATCTCAAATTTTTATTAAAACCATCATATATATATTCCTTATAATGATGGAGCGACTCACATCACTTTGAAGAGGTAGTAGTCCACACGTCCACAAACCAAGTTATCATATTCCGGAAAAATGGAACGCATGAATTTATGTTCCATATAATAAATAAATAATAATAAAGTCATAAAAAATCATATATATCATATAAAAATGTTATGTACATCTGTATTCCCAACCTTGAGAAGTGGTAATGGAAAAATTAAAGATATCGGTTCGTGTGGTGGTAGTTAGTCGTACTATAGAATGATGATTGTGTATCCCATTTGATGGAAGCGTGTGATTTTTTATTTAATACTATTAACATAAAATTATATAAACATATTTATTATACTTATTTTATTATATAATATTGTAATAATAATAATTAATGGGGTGTAGAATGAAATACAAAAAAAGTGATCGCTGAAGAATGTTACCTATTCTTCGGGTAACACCTTTTGGATTGCACCAATGGACTGCCTTGGATTGATTTTTTCCAAAATTTGTCTTATAGTATGAGAGTTGGGATGTTTTTTTTCTTATTTGGGTAGGTTTTTTATGAGACAAAAGGCTTGAAAGTTGTTCATAAGTGAGTGGGTGGGGTGAGTTCCCTATTATAGTGGGGGAGGAGTGACATTCTTGTGAATAAAAAAAGTTATCACTATTGAGAGGTCACCCTTACATTATGTGTCTCTAATAGGGTTTCATTGTAATTAAAATAGGATATATTTTTAAATATATGTCCATAAAATGAGTATTTTACAATTGTATAAGTCATTTTGGCCCCTTAAGTTAAATCTTAGTCCCTTGGTAAACTCATTTTATCTTAATCGCATTAATTAATTTCAACTATTTTTACCAATAGTTTTGGTCAAAAATTAATATGAAAAAAATTGAAATTCAAAATTATGTTGATTAAAAATACTTAATCCTTTTTCTGAATTTTAATGACAGAAGTGGAAGAATGGAATATAATAATAGTGCTATGGATGGGACGAAATAACGAGTTTTTAAAGTGAAAATAGGGAAAAGTTTAAAATATTTTTATATCCAATTTCAATGTGAAATTAATTCCAATGAACTATATTGGAATAATATATATATATATATATATAATTTATCTCTATATACTTTGAAATAAATTTAATATTTAATTTAACTATACAAATCAATTAGACAAAAATTTAGTTTTCAATTAAAATTCTGTGTATTTTAACAATTCATCATAAAAACAAACATCTCAAAAAATTCAAAAAATACACAAAAAGTATGTTTTGATATTAAAATTTTGAAAATAATGTTTTTTTTATCAATAAAAATTATAAAAGTGTCTAAAAGTAGTTTTAAAACAAGTCAGTCATTAAAAGGTGGTAAAACCGCCTTTGATAATAATATAGCTATTTATGCCTAAATTATGATTTTCCTTATTTTTTTCCAATTAAAATTATTAGATGAATTTTGATTTATTTTTTAATTTATAATATACAAATTTTATTAATATACCTTTCCAATATGGATTCATTTAATTATTAGGATTATATTTTTTTGTCAGCATAAAAATAGTTTTTTCATAAAAACGTATCCTTTATATTCAATTTGTTTCTATTTTCATTTATAATTAATTTATAGAAAATAAATTAATTTTATAAGAACAATAAACCAAATGTTCATAATTTATTTAATGTTATTCAAATATTCTATTATAATATCTAGGTTATAACTATAACAGTATTTTAATAAACATTTAATAGTATTTTCTTGTTTGGTAAAAATCATTATTACGTTTAACAGAAGATATCGAAGGGACTAAAAATTGTGTTTAACAAAATAAAAACAATTCTTGAATTTATTTAATTATAAGCTATGTGTTGATTATAGTGTAATAGAAACTTAGTGTTTCATCCAAAGCAGGCATAACAATATTTAGCGTTCAATGCAAGCCATCAATGAAATTTAATATAATCGAAAAAATTAATTCATAAAAATAACGTGGTTTTTCATAGCGTCTCATGGTATTTTATAAGCTTAATAATGAATATATGTCATTATAAATGGAAAACTCATGGACTCTCATAAGCGTCTTTTAGATTTTGTAAGAGTGATGAAAATTTCATAAGATTTATTTGGACTTTTTGTAAAGGTTATTGATAAAACGTATGAGTTAGACTCATTTTAAAAATTGTAAATTTAAAACATATAAGGGTCATCTAAAACAATTAATGTAATTTCCAAGATTTTTAAGGTTTATTATATGTGGATTTTAGAATATTACCTATGTCTCATTTCATTAGAGTAATATAAATATTTTATAATAGACATTTAAGTATTATGAAAAATAAGTTTTCTAAAAAATTAACAGTTTTATGGACTCAATTTATAAAATTTAAGAGTGAAATGAATATTTCATATTAGTCACATTGATCCCAGTAGTTAGAGAAATGTATAAATAATGATAAATCCTAGATATCTAGAAAAATATTCTAAAGATAAATCTGTTTATTCTAGAGTAGATATTTATTTATTTAAAGATCACAAATGAGATTGTAATTATTGAAATTAATTGATAACATTATTTCCACACTGATAAGATATAGAAAATATAATGATGAAATATCTCACTATAATTTAATATCAAATTTTTTTTAATTATATATGCATTCACACTATAAAGAGAATTGATCTGTGGCCACATAATTTCAACTACATATTTGTTATGTAGTTATGAATATTAATTAACCATAGTTTTTTTAATAAATAGGTTGAGAATAATTATCACTATATTTTTTGATAAATTAAATTGATATTTAATTTATTTTCAATGAAAATAGAAGAAATAAGAAAAAGGTTATTTTTGGAATTCCAATTGAGACAATCAATTAAATAAGAAATGAATATTTGGTGGTTGTGGGTCAAAACCCACATAATGTAGTTATGGAAATCTTTAGACATCACAACATCCAGATTGATTAAAGGAATTTCAATATTATAAATTATGTTCAATATATTCTGGCAGATCTATGAATATTATAAGGAAATATGAAGAATGAGAAGATCATGTAAGAAACAAATAAATGAAAAAGTAATGTTAGGAAAAAACATTATCCATGTAGAATAAAATGAAGGGTCGGATGAGAATCTAAGATAAAATATAATGTAAAAAAGAAGACTGAAATGGAATATACCAATATTGATATTAGATCCTATGACACTAAATATTATAGAAGATTAGGAAAAAGAAGAAGATGAGATCAAGAATTTGAAAACATTCAACTCTACTGTTTATCAACTATGTTGAGACTTTCAAATTGATGATCTACTGGGTATGGGAAGATAAAATGAAGCTCAAGATTTAAGTAAGGCTACAAAACCAAATTCCAAATAAGATCAAGTTATATTGTTCATGGAGAGATATATGTAGATGCTACTATTCTTGATGATCTACTAATAGTGTAAGACTCCATATATTGAAAAAGATATCATAATATAATTCAATTACATCGAGGTTATTAGATTATATTTTATTCAACAGTGTTTATAATGAAATTAAATAATAAAGAAAATATATTAAACACTAGAATTAGATTGTGCATTTTATAGTTCCTCTTGAGAGAATGAAACACCTGTTTAATATAGTGGACATTGAATTTATATTGATTCATTCTCTTCGGTTCAAGATTATGTCATCCCCGTTGTAACATTTATTAGAATAATCTAAAATTTATGAAATGTAATTGATCTGATTAAAAAAAGTAATGGGTTTCCAATATTAGGACCAAAACAGGTTAAACCATTATGTTCTACTATTTTAATTGCATTATGAATATCATTTTGTTATTCTGAGTTGGGTAAAACATAAATAGGTCCATTTTCCTTAAGTAGAATAGATTTTAAAAAAAAATGGGGAAAAGTTGATAAGATAAATCAAAAAAATTTCAAAAATAGGTTTACACTGATTCAACCACCCTCTCAGTGTGTCTATATGTATTCCTAGGTACAACAACTGGTATTAGAGTAAATTGGGTTCCCTCGGGTAGGATTTATTTTTACATCCCAATTATTTTTATCTAAAAAATAACAAAGTATATATATTAATTGATTCCCAAAGATCCTGAGATGTCAAATTTATTCTCCATACGTATCAAAACAGAAATGAAGTTTTCCCCCTGAGTCTAACAAATAAGAAGAAAAGGGAGGTAGAAAAATTGAGATATAATTTTTGAGTTATATAATCACTCAATATTTTGTTTTGAAAATATGTGTACACTCCTATTATAATTTTATTGAAGATGAAGATAATTTTTTTTCATCTTTTCTATATAGGATAATAACCTAGTAATCAATGTTTTCAATTCAGATATAATTTTACCAAATGAAGGATCACTGTAGTTGTTTTGGACCAAATTTTTTAGAAGATTCAATATAATAATGATTTCATCTGAAAGAATTTATATTCCAACCATTTATGTGTGTTACATGTATGTATAAAAACATGACATAACCTTTGAGGATGGGAAGATAAGACACATATAACTCCATAATATTTCAATATTGTTGAATTATACAATATATTGTTTTCTATATAACTCATGATTGTTTTTTTCTGAGTATTCTACTATGAGACTATGTGTTTGATTGTTTCATTGTAAAATCTCTTGTTTCACAAGTTGTAATTACCATTTTCATGACCATTGTTTAAAGGACTTCAATAAGGAATACTTTGTTGCTTCTTATCAAATTGATTAAGGGATTACGTGAGGAAGAAAAATATACGACTAATCAAAGTGATTAAGGGCTTCTTAGTGTAGAATACAATGCACCTTTATATAGTTCCATATTCAATAGATTCTTTGTGTGGACGAAATAAATAACATTTGATAGGTTTTGAGCCAATGATGATTCAATGTTTGGAACAGGGATACCTAATGTTACGTTATAGGCTTTTATTTCAATTTGGGTTAAAGTGAAAACCTCTCAAACTAGAGGTTGTTTTTTAACATTATAATTTAAGGGTTTTATGTTTTAATAAACAATATATTTTTTTGTTTTGTATTTATACTATTCTGAATTTATTAATTTTTTCATATATTTTTTACATTAAATTTTTATTTTCATAAATTAAAAATGGTTTTTTAGAATGTTATATTTTTGGTACATCGATTATAATAATATTTCCATATATTAAAAGTTTAAAATTCTCATAATTTTAATCTTTTGGTTGTTTACATATTGAATTTGGTTTTTTAAAATTATATTCGCTCCCCTCGTCTTGGTTTGATGGCTATATATTTTTTGGACAACACTATATTTTAGATTATGTCTCGTTATTTTATTCCAAATCTGATATTTTGTTATTATTTTCCATGGGTTTATCAAAATTTCACTCAACATCGTCACAATAACATGTTTTGGAGAAAAGTTGTTTTTTGGTTACTAGTATTCACATTAGAATGTTCTATAATATGAATATGATAATAAATATAATTTTTTATAGAAAAATATATTATTATTAGAGGAACAGGATGGATATATTTATGATTATTACTGGTATTGAATATTTCTTTATACTTAACAGTACTTATAAAATTCTAGAGAAAAAAACTTTTATCTATTACCCGATATGAGGGAAATAAATTTTAGAAATTTTTAATGATAAATACTTTATTATGTTCAAATCTTAGTAATTTCTATAGTCAGGTTTATTCATGAATTAAAAAGTATTAAATTGGAATGAACATGAATTTACATATTTTAGAACTTCAAATGTTTGGGAGACTAAGTGAGTTGTTCCTATAGAAGATTACCATAATTTTGATTTTCCTCTAGGAGAATATGTTTCTCAAATGCATAAATGATTTATGATTATTGTTAAATGATTATAGTATCTTGGAGATAGATAAATCATAGATGAGAATTTTTTGAAAATATTATTTGATATTTAACTTATGTGGTGGGAATCAAAGAGAAAATATATTGATGATAGAAGAAATATTACTAATATTATAGTTAATGGTCTCAAAAAAACTCTCACGAAATATGAGGGTCGGTTAAAAAGGTATTTTGAGAAGTAAAATAAAAATAATTTTGCATATTTTTTTTATACTTAAAAGGTATAAATTATATATTTTTTTAATTATAATTCATGTATATCTTTCTATGTTGAGTTTAGGGAAGTATAAATTTGTCAATTTTATGGAAATATGATTTAGTATATTATAAACTAAAAATTTTTAGACCCAAAATAATAAATAAAATAATGACAAGTATGAAAAGAAACAATCTTCCACAACTATATTATATGAATAAAATAATCATATTCATATTTTAATGGATTGTTTGAAATATAAAATAAGTGAAATAAATATTTATAAGATGTATTCTAAGAATAAATTCTATAATGGTTTTAAGGATATGGATTCCTGGAGTGATACTTGTAGTGATACTAATTCTTATATTTCATCGAAAGATATGGATGATGGATATAAAATCACACATTTTTATGAAATTATTATAAATAGTGAGAAATGTTTCATTGTAATATTAATCATGGAAGTGATTACTAATTTAACTAATGATTTTTAAAAAATTATTCATCTAAGGAGAATGAAGTGGAAGATGATGATATGACTATTTATGAAATTCCCATGAATATAAAAAATCATGAATAAATGATAAAATAATAAAAGATGACTATGATAACTTAAAGGGTGATGTATCTAAACATTAAAAGAAATATAATTATCCTAAACATGAATGTGTAAAAAAATTCATTTTTAAATCAAATAATGAGTTATCAAAAGTGAAAAATACTAATGAAAATTTAAATTTTTAGTTGAAATTATATATAAGTATTGTTTCTATGTATTCTACTGACAATAAAGGTATACATATGAGAATGTTAAAATTGAATTATAGAGAGTTTGAAAAATTTACTAACACTATTGAATACCTGTAGAAAATATTTTGAAAAAAATTATAGGTTGTTCAAACACTAAAAATAATATCTGAACATGAATGTAAATCAAGTATAATATTAAATTTTTAGTAAAAACATTTTATCCTCCTCAGGGCACCATTTTATTCTATATGTTAGTGAGGATAACATTGGATGACAAATTCATATCTAAATTGAATTAATTTTTTTTAAGTACAAATGAATTTATTTATATTGAAATTTCTACAAAAGGGAAATAAATATTGAAATAAATAAGTGTACCAAACTTTTTCTTGGTAAATACTTCTAAACCTAAAAGGGATTATCATACAAAGGCCTAAATGTAATGATTTCAAGTCACTACACAATGTTATATGAATTAATATCCCAAAAATTGAGTAACATTTACTTTTATAATTAGTATTAATTTATACTATATAATTAAATTTTAATTATTTGTCTTATATTTTTTATCGACTCTTTTAATTATGGGCACATTTCATTTTTTAGATAACATTTCAAATATAATTTTTTTAATCTCTAAATGTGTAACACCGTAGGTAAATAAAGAGTATGACATTTTCACATTTATCCATATTTGTCAATAAAATATTAATATAACTTTAAAGGGGACACTATGCTCGATGGCATACCCAACACGCAACAACGAGTTTCTTGGGAATCTTGTGTTGCACTCAAACAGTAAAATAATATTATTTTAAATGGTAGTTAACGCCTAGCTATTATGATGGTGGGAATGAATAGAACTAACTAAAAATTGATTATATATGTTTGTCAAATATTTTTACTTTTTACAATAAATGTTAGAGGATTAAAAATGCGAATGAATCCAATTTTAAGCGTAAACATTCTAATATTCTTTAAAAGGTCGATTAACTGCCTTTTGATGTTGAACCTATTTTAAATAAACTTTCTTACAATTTTATGTGTTATATTTGACAAAATAAAATTCTTCTTTAGAATCGGGTCATCAAAATTTACTTTGTGTAAATTTTTGGTATTTTTCCGAAAAAGTTCAATTTTTAATGAATAGTGAAAAATGTTTTATTTTAATTAAAAACCTCTTTTTAATCTGATTTATTTATATGATTATATTATCTTTTGAATTGTTTTTAAAGTGAAATTAGAATATATTTTTACCATTTAATCCAATAGTGGTCGTTGGAATTAATTTCACTTTGAAATCGGACATAAACTAGTGTCAATCTTTTGATACATTTTGTTTCATAAAAACAAGCTATTTGTTTTGACACCGGGAATTAATTATTAAATTTATTAATGCAACTTATATGTTTTTAATTTTGTAAAATATACATCATTTTTGAATTTGTAATATCAAATATATCCTAGGGTGAATTTTTGGTAATTTTCTGAAAAACATCAATTTTTGATGAATAGTGAAACCACTAAGTGGTACTTATAAAAACTGATTTACCGTTTAAATGAAAGTTTTCCACCTTTGTGTTTTGAATTTCAAAAATCCGACATACATGGTTGTAATTAAGAAGTAAAATGTGGTTCAATGAGATTAAAATAATTTTTTCTTGAATACTAACTTTTAAGTTTATTAATCGTGATTAGAGGTAATTAGTGTAGTTTAAGGTAAAAATAATGTTTTAATAATATGAAATGACCTAGACACATGTCCTACCCTCATTTTATGTGTCATGGCCGACCAAGAAAATACATGGGTAAACTTGGGGACCCCATGGAGCCACTTTGGTAGGAAAATTACATAAATAACTTTTTATTTAAAGTTAAAATTAAAATGACACAAACATGAGTTTATTTACTAAATCAATTTTTAAATGGGGTTATACAAGTCATATTTTTTACTATAAATAGTAATTGGAAATCTAAAGAAATTTACTACATCATAGTATTTTTTTATATAATTTTTATTCATTAAATAAATTAAATTATTTATGACATCATGATGATGCAGCGATGACCTCATTATTTAACGATTTAAATAAAATGGAAAGATAATGTAAAATCTAAGACCTAAACATGTCCAAAACCTATTGTATGGGTGGATTTCGAACCCTTATAACCTTATCCTTGAAACACATCAATGTGGGACCATTAAAATCCGAAAATTATTCTAAAATAAAGTAACATTTCCTTACTTTCCAAGAGTGCCCCTCCCCTCCTCTTATAAAAGCCCCACACCTCTACCTCCTTACCCACACATCCAAAGCCTTTGGATTGGTCAAACCCTGCCCATTTCGTCTCTACACATCCCTATATAACTCCTTTAAGCCTCAAATTGGGCATAAGTCTTCCCAACTAAGCCTTTTAGCTCAAACCAAAGTGAGTTACCCGATTTTAAGGTAATGTCTTCACTTGAGTCCTTTTGTTTTATTTTGATTCTCCAACCCCCTAAACTCTTTTTATTAATTTCTTTTGTAACAACTCTAGTATCTTCAATATACTAGGATTTTTTTATAAGAAGTATTCTAGATACACATACATACACCTACATCTAATGGTTAAAGAACATACTGTTTCCGTGGATGGCGAATTTCTGCCTCACGAAATGATGATTGTTCAACACTCATATATCACCTTCAAAGGTGGCCATTAAGATGTCACTATATTTATATATGATATATAATATGTTTATGTTTTCCTTAAGCTTCTGTATTTTTCATTTATCACATAACTTTATGGCTTCCATTATGGGTATACGCGATATCTTCATTTTAGGAAGTGCGGACTACCGCCCCCTCAAAGTGATTTGATTCGTTAATACCATATGTGGTACATATAAAGGATATATTTAATGATATTATATATATGATACCATACTGGAATTGAAGTACTATTACGTATTATTATGTTTTAATTCCATTAAATATGAAATAGAAATGGAAGTAGCGTTCATGCGTACGTACGACTTACCGTCTCCATGAACGATGCATTTCATTTCTCACCTCTAAATGTTATGTAATATTATAAATACATGAATATAATGGATATATATGATATATATGATATCTACATCATGAATAAAATTCTGGATATAATTGATATTTTACCACATGAACAACTTGTAATTATTTAAGAGTTTATTTTTGACTCAAGTACCAATGATCGTTAAAACGACCGTTATTAACTTAAATAATAACATAGTGTTCATGACATGGTAATAAGTGATATAAAAGGAATAATGAACTTGAAAAGGGTTCTTAAGGTATTAGAAATTAACTCAAGTATATTATTCAGGAGATTAAATAACGATCGAGTCAATTCGGACCCGAGGTAAGGGATCCTACTCCTCACTTTCTTTTTAAATACACTCTTTTATGTCATTCCTTTTAAAGCTCATCTTTGTTGTTATTGGTATGTTCTTTTATATTACTCATAATTTAAGTTTAATGTTCATATGATGGGAGACCCTATTCTCTCTCATCAATCCATTTTGGAAGTTTTGATTGGCACCGTTAGGCTGCCAAATTTTCGTAAGAGATCTAACCTCTCTCTTTCTTTTTAAGTACTCTCCTTTATGTCACTTCTTTTAAGCTACTCTTTGTTATGTTGGGGGATGTTCTTTTATATTCCTATTTCTGTAAACTTTATGTTAATATGATGAGAGACCCTATTTGATCTCATCAATCCATTTTTGTATGTTTTAAGTGGCGCTGTTAGGCTGCCCAGTTTTCGTAAGGGATTTTTCATCTCACTTTTAGTCTCGTGAGATTTATGCTACATTTGCCACCATTTCCTTTTAGCGGTGTATGTACTTCCCATTATTATACTCTTTGTGTAATATAATTTCATTTATGGGTATTTACATATTTATTGTATGACCCTTCTTCAATGGGGTGTGCGTTTCGAAAGTTACCCAAGTTGGTAAGGGAACCTTTCACCCTCCTCTTTTTAAAAGACTTCTTTTGTTATGTCTTTTAATTCACATACTATTATGTTGGGATATGTTCTTATATATCCTTATTGATTTAAATTTTATGTCCATATTATGAGATACCCTTTTTATCTCTCATCAAATCATTTTCTGAATTTTGTAGTGACGCTGTTAGGCTGTCAAATATTTGCAGGGGAACTTCTTAACCCAAATTTGATTCTTTGGGATAATATTGTACTCGTTGAATATGTTGTTCTATGAATATGTGTGAATAAACTATGATTGTTTTACAATTAATATCCACTTATATTCTGTGTATTCATTTGTCACACATAATTATGTAATTGATTTATCCTTAATCCAAGGATATCGTCTTTGTATGGGACTTCGTCTCAATCTCCATTCATTGAGGCATATTTTGTTTTATACACAAATTTCTTTTATACGGTGTATAAACCCCATTGAATTTTATTTTTATTCAAGTGGAATCTTTTTTATACGAAGCATTTACTAAACGAAAAAAGGGAATGTTTTTGTCATACGTATGCGGCGACAACGACTTCTCCGCTGCCGTGACCATTATTTGAGTTTCGGCTTCCTCTACAAGCCATACCATATTTTTAAAAGAAAAATAAATACCATGTTTTACTTTTCTTTTATTTTGGTATTGAAAATAGTTTTCATAATGTTTTTTTATCAATGTGTTGTATTGATATCTTGTGATTGAAAGGTGGAAATGTTAATGTTTCCTTTATGCATGATTTATGTCATATGATTATGTTGTGGTTCTTCGGCATTGTTATGAAGATGGGTGGTTCGATGATAAACTAAGGGTATGTGAGCCCGATATAGCTCTCTAATGCATTGGGTAACGCGAAGGAGTGAAACGTTAAGGTTTCTCTGAAGAGATTTAGGGAATATACTGTGGTGGGTATTCCAAACGTAACCAAGAGGGTTACTCCC
Source organism: Viscum album (assembly GCA_963277665.1). NCBI lineage: Eukaryota > Viridiplantae > Streptophyta > Magnoliopsida > Santalales > Viscaceae > Viscum > Viscum album. The sequence continues at coordinate 1,690,978,709 of OY728143.1, read as the reverse complement.
TACGTAAAAATGTTATGAATGCCTCAAGTTACCTTTTATGTCTTATGATTTCTATGATTTATTCATGATTTGATGAGGTATGTTAAAGTGTCTATGTTTTATGGGTAAAGTATGATTTCATTATTATATATGTATGAACTCATGTTTCCTTTCCATATTTTTATAACCCTTACTGAGCTTTTTATGCTCATCCCAAGTTTTTTTGAAATGTTTTTCGTAGTTCAAGGGAAAGGTACATGATACGATTATAGTGTCAAGGAAGTATCAATAAAGAATCCATGCTTTATTTTTAAATATGTTTCCGTTGATGGGAAAAAAATTAATACTGTCTTTTATGTAACCACTTTGTTTAAATGTGGAATGTAATGCATGTTTTGTGATCTAATTATCTAAAAATCTAAACCTGAAAAAATCCTCAATGTGTAATCTTGTAATAACTCAAGATTAAGTATGGTTTAAGGCTGGGGCCTTATAGTTGGTATCAGAGGTCGTTTTAGATAACTTTAGAGGTTAGGGTATTCTTTAAGCATAAGTTACATTACCATAATGGTTAGGAATTCAGAAAGAGTCCTAGTTTTAGATAAAGTGAATGACTAAGTAAATCTTAGTGTTTAACTTCCTCATTAGTACATGATGGTTTTGTTGATATACTCACATTGACCTTTTTGATTTTAGTAAATGGATGGATCTAGCAAGCACCAAAGTAACAGTGGATGTGAAGGAAACTATGACAGTTTTTTGAGCAAGTAACTGAATGATATGGGAGTTGAAATGAGAACTCTTGTGTTTATCCTGAACCAACTATCTGGAGTCATGATTGACCACCTAAACCTTGGTGATTTCTATAAGGCATCATATATGCGAGAAACAAACCCCTACAGAACTACTGGTAATAATCATAAAGGTAAGTATGTTCAAAACCCTATGTGTCAAAGATGTGGAAAAAAACACCTAGGAAAATGTTTCAATGGGACAGAAATATGCTATAGATGTGGAAATGAAGGTCATAAAGCAAGAACCTGCCATGGAAAAAGGAAGCATCCAGTTGACTCGAGGAAAGGCAAAAAAGTTCTTTCTGAGGAATCAATTGAATGTTTTAAATGTGGTGTGCATGGTCATTATGAAAACACATGTCCTATGAAGAAGTTTCGTGAATGGGATCACCAAGATCGTACAAATATTCTTTTACCAATACCTATTTCCATTCCAATTGAGGATGAAGAAACTGACAATGACCAATAAAAGGTATGGATTATTTCATAACTTTTGTTTTCCTATTTTGGAATCTTAGGATATGATTCATGATTTTGTTTGTAGGAAATAAATATTTCAGAATAAGTTGGAAAGGAATGGTTAATGGATCATGAAGAATGTTTAATGAGTAAGAAGTCAATATATAAGGGCTTCAAGTGTTATGGTGAAATTCTTAAGAGTATTAAGTCTCTTTTGATGATGGGGTTACATTAGAAGACTTTTTATAGTATATGTAACCCTGATGTTTAATATATGAAAATTTTATTCAAGGAATAGTTATCTGTTCTTTTGTGGACATAATTATAAAGAACCATTTGGGTTTATATGATCCTTACTTTTGAGGTAATTATGGGTTACTATATGTTATGATGGAAGTGAAAGGCATGAGATAAAATTGAGGTTAAATTATGTTATGTTTATTTTTGATGATTTTATCTCTTTTTGGGGAATGATTTGAGAATTATATAGTTCTGGAAAAAGGACAACAGGCAGACCGTGTGACAACTCGTCGCACCAGACAAAGCTGCGGGAATCGAACCCACAACCAAAGTGCAACTGGTATTTATCACCTACCACTGGACTACGTGAAGTCCCCGATTAGTTTGACTGGTTCTTTTTAGTTAAAAGATTTTATGAATTAAGAGTAAGTTTATTTTGGGTTATCTATGGAAATTTATTAACCTATCATGGAGGATATGTGATTAGGTTAATTACTTTTCAATACGAGACATTAAGAGCAACTGATGTTGTTTGGAGATAAATGTTACGATTTAACTTGGAAGACAATGTGACTAAATCCTTCAAATATTTGGGTTTCAATCTATGTTTGGTTTGCTTTGAAGTATTTTATGGACAATTTTTTTATTGAATGGTCTTTTTTGAACTTTGGGTATTGTTTGATAAATTTTGGAGATTAAGAATAGATTTGTTTTTTTAAGGATTATCCTTTTTGGGTATTATCTAATATTATACTAACCTCTTTGGTTTTGGTTTTGGTTAAGTTCTAAAGATATGGGAAGTATATAGTTCTCTTTTTTTGATTAGGTGATTCTCTAGAAGTTGATTATAGTACTCTTAATGTGAATAAGTCTTCCTAAAAACTCGTCTTTTGGGGAAAGTATGAGTTTGTGTAAGAAATTTAGTAAAAGTTGAAAGTCAACATGACAAGTAAGAATGTTTCCTTAAGATCAAAAATAAATTTCTCAATGAAGAGTAACATAAAACAAAAGTGTTGTCTGTTAACTTTTCCTACTGGGGAATCGAATACCGTTTAACCCATCACAAGTTTGTGATTCTATTATGGTTAACTTTCTCCTAGACATGTTTACTATCACTCTCCATCAGAACATGACCCTTTTTTCCTCCATGTCCATATTTTCATACTTGGAATCCTGGTATGGGTTAACTCGGGTGACCTTTGTACTTATCTTTCTTTATTTTAAAGTGATTGTTTTACTAACTCTTTTTCCGATGTGGGATTTTCAATGAAGTTTCCAAGCCCAATTTTAAAATTTCGAGGACGCAATTCCCAAAAGGGGGGATGGATGTAACACCCCAGGTAAATAAAGAGTATGAAATTTTCACATTTATACATATTTGTGAATAAAATATTAATATAACTTTAAAGGGGATGCTATGCTCGAAGGCATACCCAACACACAACAACGAGTTTCTTGGGAATCTTACGTTGCACTTTATTAATAAAATAATATTATTTTAAATGGTAGTTAACGCCTAGCTGTTGTGATGGCGGGAATGAATAGAACTAAATACAAAATGATTATATATGTTTTTCAAATATTTTTAATTTTTACAATAAATGTTAGAGGATTAAAAATGCGAATGAATCCAATTTTAAGCGTAAACATTCTAATATTCTTTAAAATGTCGATTAACTGCCTTTTGATGGCGAACCTATTTTAAATCAACTTTTTGACAATTGTATGTGTTATATTTGACAAAATAAAATTCTTCTTTAGAATCAGGACATCAAAATTTACATTGTGTAAATTTTTGGTATTTTTTGGAAAAAGTTCATTTTTTAATGAATAGTGAAAAATGTTGTATTTTAATTCAAAACCTCTTTTTAATATGATTTATTTATATGATTATATTATCTATTGAATTGGTTTTAAATTGAAATTAGAATAAATTTCTACCATTTAATACAATATTGGTCTTTGTATTAATTTCACTTTGAAATCGGACTTAAACTAGTGTCAATCTTTTGATACATTTTGCTTCATAAAAACAAGCTCTTTGTATTGACAGCGGGAATTAATTATTAAATTTTTTAATTCAACTTATATGTTTTGAATTTTTTAAAATAGAAATCATTTTTTAAATCGGAATATCAAATACAGCCTAGGGTTATTTTTTGGTAATTTTCTGAAAAACTTCAATTTTTGATGAAACGTGAAACCACTAAGTGGTACTTATAAAAACTGATTTTCCGTTTAAATGAAATTTTTCCACCTTTGTGTTTTGAATTTCAAAAATCCAACATACATGGTTGTCATTAAGATTTAAAATTTGGTTCAATGGGATTAAAATAATTTTTTTGGTGAATAGTAACTTTTAAGTTTATTAATCGCGATTAGAGGTAATTAGTGTAGTTTAAGGTAAAAATAATGTTTTAATAATATTAAATGACCTAGAAACATGTCCTATCCACATTGGATGTTTCATGGCCGACCAAGACAATCCATGGGTCAACTTGGCGACCCCATGGAGCCACTTTGGTAGGAAAATGACATAAATAACTTTTTATTTAAAGTTAAAATTAAAATGACAGAAACATGAGTCGTTTTACTAAAACAATTTTTAAATGGGGTTATACAAGTCAGATGTTTGACTATAAATATTAATTGGAAATATAAAAATATTTCCTACATCAGAGTATTTTTTTATAATTTTTAAACATTAAATAAATTAAATTATTTATGACATCATGATGATGCAGCGATGACCTCATTATTTAATGATTTAAATAAAATGGAAAGATAATGTAAAATCTAAGATCTACACATGTGAAAAACCTATTGTATGGATGGATTTATAACCCTTACCATCTCAACCTTGAAACAAATCAATTTTGGACCATTAAAATCTGAAAATCATTCTAAAATAAAGTAACATTTCCTTACTTTCCAAGAGTTCCCCTCCCCTCCTCTTATAAAAGGCCCCCACCTATACCTCCTTACCCACACTTCCAAAGCCTTTGGCTCGGCCAAACCCTGCCAATTGTGTCTCTCCACATCCCTCTTTAACATTTTTAAGCTTCACTTTGGGCATAAGTCTTACCAAGGAAGCCTTCTAGCTCAAACCAAAGGGAGTTACACGATTTTAAGGTAATGCCTTCACTTTAGTCCTTTTGTTTTATTTTGCTTCTCCAACACCCGAAAATCTTTTTATTCATTTTGTTGTAACAACTCCAGTATAATAAATATACTAGGATGTTGTTATAACAAATATCAGAGCAACACTTACATACACCTACAGCTAATGGTTAAAGAAAAAACTGTTTCCGTGGATGGTGAATTTATGCCTCACGAAACGATGATTGTTTAACACTCATATATCACCTTCAAAGGTGGCCATTAAGATGTCACTATATTTATATATGATATATAATATGTTTATTTTTTCCTTAAGCTTCTGTATTTTTCATTTATGGCATACCTTTATGGATTCCATTATGGGTATACGCGATATCTTCATTTTAGGAAGTGCGGACTACCGCCCCCTCAAAGTGATTTGATTCGTTAATACCATATGTGGTACGTATAAAGGATATATTTAATGATATTATATATATGATACCAAACTGTAATTAAAGTACTATTATGTTTCATTGTGTTTTAATTCCACTAAATATGAAATAGAAATGGAAGTAGCGTTCATTCGTACGTACGGCTTACCATCTCCATGAACGGTGCATTTCATTTCTCATCTCTAAATGATATGTAATATTATAAATACATGCATATACTGGATATATATGATATATATGATATCTAAATCATGAATACAATTCTGGATATCATGGATATTTTACCACATGAACAACTTGTAATTATAAAGAGTTTATTTTTGACTCAAGTACCAATGATTGTTAAAACGACCGTTATTAACTAAAATAATAACATAATGTTCATGACATGGTAATAAGTGATATAAAAGGAATAATGAAATTGAAAAAGGTTCTTAAGGAAGTATAAATTAACTCAAGTTTATTATTCAGGAGATTAAAGAATGATCGAGTCAAGTCAGACCCGAGGTAAGGGATCATACTCCTCTATTTATTTTTAAGTACACCATTTTATATCATTATTTTTAAAGCTCATCTTTCTTGTTATTGGGATGTTATTTTATATTACTCTTACTGTAATTTTTATTTTCATATGATGAGAGACCCTATTCTCTCTCATCAATACATTTTGTAAGTTTTGAGTGGCGCCGTTAGGCTGCCGAATTTTCGTAAGAGATCTAACCTCTCTCTTTCTTTTTAAGTACTCTCCTTTATGTCACTTATTTAAGCTACTCTTTGTTATGTTGGGGGATGTTAATTTATATTCCTATTTCTGTAAACTTTTTTTTAACATGATGAGATACCATATCTGATCTCATCAATCGATTTTTTGTATGTTTTAAGTGGCGTCGTTAGGCTGCCGAGTTTTCGTAAGGGATTTTTCATCTCACTTTTAGTCCCGTGAGATTTATGCTACATTTGACACCATTTCCTTTGAGTTGTGTATGTACTTCCCATTATTATACTCTTTGTGTAATATAATTTCATTTATGGGTATTTACATATTTATTGTATGATCCTTCTTCAATGGGGTGTACGTTTCAAAAGTTACCCAAGTGGGTAAGGGAACCTTTCACCCTCCTCTTTTTAAAAGACTTCTTTTGTTATGTCTTTTAATTCACATACTATTATGTTGGGATATGTTATTATATATCCTTATTGATTTAACTTTTATGTTCATGTGATGGGATACCCTTTTTATCTCTCATCAACTCATTTTCTGAATTTTGTAGTGACGCTGTTAGGCTGTCAAATTTTTACAAGGGAACTTCTTAACCCAAATTTGATTCTTTGGGATAAACTTGTACTCCTTGAATATGTCATTCTATGAATATGTGTGAATAACCTCTGATTGTTTTACACTTAATATCCACTTATATTTCATTTATTCATTTGTCACACATAATTATGTAATTGATTTATCCTTAATCCAAGGATACCGTCTTTGTATGGGACTTCGTCTCAATCTCCATTCATTGAGGCATATTTTGTTTTATACACAACTTTCTTTTATATGGTGTATAAACCCCTTTGACTTTTATGTTTATTCAAAAGGAATCTTTTTTATATGAAGCTTTTACTAAACGACAAAAGGGAATGTTTTTGTCATACGTATGCAGCGACAACGACTTCTCCGCCGCCGTGACCATTATTTGAGTTTCGGCTTCCTCTACAAGCCATACCTTCTTTTTAAAAGAAAAATAAATACCATGTTTTAATTTTCTTTTATTTTGGTATTTAAAATGGTTTTCATAATGTTTTTATATCAATTTGTTGTATTGATATCTTGTGATTTAAAGGTGGAAATGTTATGTTTCCTTTATGCATGTTTTATGTGATACGATTATGTTGTGGGTCTTGGGCATTATTATGAAGACGGGTGGTTCCGTGATAAACTAAGGGTGGGTGAGCCCGATATAGCTCTCCAATGCATTGGGTAATGCGAAGGAGTGAAACTTTATAGTTTCGCTGAAGAGATTTAGAGAATATACTATGGTGGGTATTCCAAACGTAACCAAGAGGGTTACTCCCTACATAATAATGTTATGAAGGCCTCAAGTTACCTTTTATGTCTTATGATTTCTATGATTTATTCATGATTTGATGAGGTATGTTAAAGTTCCTATGTTTTATGGGTAAAGTATGATTTCATTCTTATGTATGTATGAACTCATGTTTCCTTTCCATATTTTTATAACCCTTACTAAGATTTTTATGATCATCCCAAGTTTTTTTGAAATGTTTTTCATAGGTCAAGGGAAAGGTACATGATATGATGATATTGTCAAGGATGTGTCAAGAAAGAATCCATGCTTTATTTTTAAATATGTTTCCATTGATGGGAAAAAATGAATACTATCTTTTATGTAACCACTTTGTTTAAATGTGGAATGTAATGCAAGTTTTATGATCTAATTCTCTAAAACTCTAAACCTAAAAAGATCCTCAATGTGTAATCTTGTAATAACTCAATATTAAGTAAGGTTTAAGTCTGGGGCCTTATAAAATGATTTTTATATTTTTAAGGGAAAAATTATCTAGATACATATTCTTTTTAAAATGATGATTTTGATTCATTAGACGAAAAATACCAGTGGAATTTATCATTTTATTTTTATCCTATGAATTTTCAAAATATATGTTTCCTCTTTTTGTAAAATTTATGTCTTTGAAAAATTAATTATTAAATAAACCATACTAATTTATGAAACATAATATTTATGTCTCTTAAGTAATTATTACTTTTTATGTCTTGTCAATATTTACTGAGGACTGTTTGATCAATGAAGATCTATGGAGATTATTGAAGAAATTAAAAATACTAATGGACCCAAACATTATAGATTTGTAAATTTATAGCTCACTCTTTGTTTTTAATTTGAAAAATATAATAATTTAGATATATGTATCCATGTAAAATAAATTGTTAGAAATTGATCAATTCTAAAATAATTTGGAATTTGGAATTTTGTTTCTCAATGAAATTATAATATTTCATTGATAAGAATTTTTCTCTTTGTAGACAAAGGATTTTGTGATTTTTAATTACTGTTTCATTAATTAGATCCATGGAATGGAAATGTTTACTGATGATCCAAGGAAGGATAAAAAATAAACTCTAAAGATCCAAAAATACTTTATCTTCGAATTTTTCGGGAACATGCAGAGGTTGATCCTAGAAATTGTTATATATTATTTCATTGAATCTATCGGCATAAAAAATGAGATATTGTAAATTATATTATGTTACTATATTCTTAACTATTTTCCTATAAAACTATTATATGATGAATGATTCAAGGTGGAAATTATTCTAGAGAGGGATAGAGACTTATTGATACTCAGAATAGGAGGATAGAAAGCGTGGGAATAATTCATTTTCAAATTGATTATAAAGAATATTCAATCCTCTTGTTTTATCATTGATTTGTGGATTTATTTTATCTGGAATGGGAAATAACATTCAAATATGTGGTTCATAATTCCCCTCCGAATGAAGGAATCGCTCTAGTACGTACCCAAGAATGGTAAATCACAAAGGATATACCAACAATGATCCACAAATCCAAATCCTTTTCTGAAGCTATTTGGGGATCTGATTCCTCCATGGATAACCTTTTCAAGCATTGTTTTACTAAAATATCGGATGATCAATCCTTCTTTATTTTTTTGAACCAGATGAAATCCAACACATGCTTGATATGTGTAAGTTCTCTATCCTTAAAAAATTTAATATTGTAAGGGTGATAAATCTTGTACAAACTCATATCTGATGTCTAAAATTTATCATTACTAGAATATTATTTATTGGATACTGATGAAAATTGGAAAATAAAATTTCCATATTATTCTAGAGTCCTTATAGGACCTAAAATCACTGTGTAAATTTTTTAAATTTTTATTAGAATCTTGGGGTACATCAAATTTCAAAATGGGAAATGAATTTCTACCTCTTCAACTAGAGGCACTCAGAAACACGAATCTATGAAAGGATTCACATCCTTCCCTGGGTCATTTGGCACCCCAAAATTATTAATGACCTAGAACTTGGTATTGGTATTCCTTTAAAAGTGAATCAATTACCTATAAATAAGAATTTTATTCTTTATAAAAAATAAATAATTGAAACTAACATAGAATAAATTCCCTCAGAACAGATTAATAGTATTGAAAGTGAGTATAAATTAATGGTGAAAGATGAATATGAACATATTACTACCAACCATGAAGTATAAAATATGGTGTGACATTATATTTCCAATTGTGGAATAATTCTAAAATAGGTCTAGCCTACCCAGGATGCTAAGGAATGGGAAGAGGTTCCTAAGCACAGAAAAAAAAATTGGTGGGGTTTGAGAATGGTGAATTTTCTATGGATGTTGACAATAAAAATAGTGCCAAGCCTAATAGAAAAACCTCATGGGATATGATTGTTAAATAATAATAAAAAGAACAAAGCCACCCCTCCCTTATGGATTCTTAGATTCTAATAAGTTTCTTATTCTTGAAGAAACGAAATGCATCCCTTTGGAGGATTACATTGACAATTATCTGAATTTTTTAAAAATATCATAAGTATTTTCTCATCCCTATTGTCTAAGGAGGCTCCATTAAAAGTGATTGAATTCTATACTAATATAACAATCTATGTTGATTTAATGACTCTAGATATAAGAAATGGAAATATATAACGTAGTTCTGCAGATTTGGATCATCCAGCTAAATTTTGTGGCTCCAATGACTCCACTAAAATATATATAGAGGCTCCTTAGAAGAATCCATTAAGTATAAGTTCTTCTATAATAACCCCATAGTTTGACACATCGGCTTATGGAAATAAGAAATTTATTACATCATCTAATAAAAAAAGGACTAGACCAACCTAAAATTCATATAGAAGTAGTATGTTAGATTAAAATAAAGAAGTGGTATAACACCCCCATGTCCAAACATAAATGAAGTTATTATTCTAGAACTTTCAGGGCTTGGAAAACACTAATACAATATGTTCCCTCGGGCTTTTGATTCAAAATCACCAACCTACCTTCACTCCTTTGTTTCAACCAAAAAGGGGTTTCTCTTCCAAAATTTCCTCTCTTGATAAAAGAGGCTTCTACCTTATTGGGATGAATCATTCTCCTTATGATATTAACTGGATATAGATCATGTTGAATGATAGAATTAAATTTCCCACTATTTTTAGTAATAGTGAACGACTTATAACTACCAGTTTTGTTATTAATAGAAGTCCAAAATTTTGTTTTGTTCTTTATTATTTTAACAAATACTAGAAGAGAGGGGATCTTTGGATATAAATTTGTTAGTTATTGGGTATCGTTAATGACCCTTGGATACTTATTGAGTATTTTAACTTCATCATTCACCTTGATAAGAAGCTTGGACCTGGCTCCCACTCCATCTCAACCAAGGATTTTAGACCCTGTTTGAACAGTATAAAGATGATTTAGATGAATTTTGTGGGTGATACATTTAAATATTATAAAAAACATCTAAATATAATGTTAGACAGTTGAAATTACATAGACTCTACAAATGAATCTGCATTAACAACACGGGGCTACATTTCACATGTCTCTTTGGATAGGTACATCTCTATCCACCATGATATAATTATGAGTCTTGTTTATAAATATATGAATTCTACAATTCCATTAAAAATTAATAATGTCTGGATTATACATCATGAATTTGGTATAATTGTACACTACACCTAGAAATTAGTGGATCATAAAGATAATACTATAAAATGTATTCCCAATCTAAAATTTCTCAATTTTATAAGGAAATAGAAGATAAGAATTCATTCATATTCCCTTATATGTGGATTGATTCTCTAGAAAATTCTATTCATCTTCACCAAAAATCTGGTACCAAGAATGACTTTTATGAAGTACATGAGTAGGAAACTATGAATTCTTCCAAGCCCAAGTATCTTATAAAAAAATAATACTTAAAAAACGATTTCAGAAAAAAATATCTCAATAATGGTGAAAGAAAGACTAAATTATTCAATTCTATTCAGAAAGTTAAAAGGGAGAATATGACTCTTTCTCTTATAAAAATGGTGATCAATGTTTGGATGATATATAATATATTGTCAACCATATTGTCTCTTACTACATGAATAATTTCAATAGATCTCTTTCTAGATTGGTTTTGATGGAGGGAATCATTCTCGGATTAGTAAGTGATTAATATTATATAATTATCACCACAATCCATTTGTATCTTGAAGAAAAGGAGGCAGTTATTAGACTAAATGAAGGGATATATCTTGGACTAGATGGTTTCACTAATCATTTAATTCATGTATATTGGTGTATTATCCAATAATATGTCTGCAATCTAATAAATAATTTTATCAGGGGTGGATCTTTGATAAATTACATTAATTCCCAATTCCTTTCACTCATACCAATGTCAGATAATTATTGTTATATTATAAAATTCAGATTGGTTTCCATTGTAAACACAATTTATAAAATAACGCGTCAATCTCAAGAAAATAGTCCTTCAAAACTTTTAGAAAAAATAATCTCTTTTAATCAATTTTTTTTTATTAAAGGTAGAACCATTAAAAAATGTCTTATCAATGATTCTGAATGTGTCAGCCTACTTAGGAAAACTACTTGGTGAGTTAATATTATTTTAATGCATGACATTAACAAAGACGATGAGACTATATACCGAGGATTCCTTGGTAGGGTATTTATTGACTTGGGTTTTTATTTGATATTCCTTCATTAGATAAAATCTCTTTATAACACTGCTCAAGTATAAATTATTATTAATGGCTCCCCAGAGAGATATTTCCCTTGCTCGAGATGGGTTAGTTATGGGGACCCCCTATCTTTCATTTCCTTTTCAATTTTAGAGAACTATCTTAGTAGGCTTCCTCTCAAGAAAATTGATAAGGGTGAATTGAAGACCATCAGGGATTATATAGGTATATTTACTCACTCACATTTTTTATATACTGATGATATCACACTCTTCAACCCGTGTGATAAAAGAAATATCAAAACAAAAAATATTCTATCTTACCTTATTAATATGTTTTGGTCTAGTAGATAAATTGGAATAAATATTTCATTTATTTTATGATAAAAATTACAAATTCTAGGAAACTAGGAATCATTAATGAGCATGGAATTTCAGAATGAACTCTCCCATTCATATAATTAAGAGTTCCCATGTTTTTGGGAAAACTCTGAACTAGATACATCAATCACATTGTATTACAAATTAAATGGAATTCAAGAAAATGGAATGGTAAATTTCTATCATTGGATGGAAAAAATTGTCTTCTAAAATGCTTAATTATTTCGAAATTTATTTACACATCTATGGTGTAATAATGGCCTGCTTCATTACTCAAAATAATTTACACCTCCATTAAGAATATTTTTCAATGGAATCACTCTTAAGAGATGGATCATCTTGTTTACATAGAAGAAATTATTCAAGCTGCATGCCCCAGAGGCCTTGGAATTATAATTCATTTCTCTTCAACCACACCCTTAAATATAAATTAATATAGAGTATTTTTAATTATAAATTAATTTCTATATACTCTATAAGATTTAAATTCATTTGATGAATTAAATATATTAAATTCATATATGTTGGATTCTCAATCTGGCCATTCATTAAACTTATTTTTAATAAAATATATATGCAATATCACTGGATAGCTAAGAAAACCTATTCTATTAGTTTTTTTAAGTTGTACAGGTATGAATATGGTCAACATTATTGATTCCTCTATTCCAATGGAGAACCCCAGTACTAACATCAATATTCAACTTTCCAGTCTTCACTCACTTCTTGTCGACATTGGATCAATTCATAACAGCTAGGATTTCATTGATAGGGAAGTTTTTCTAATTTGGGAGCCAGATGTCAATGGAATTTTCAATAAAAAATAATTCTATATCAATGTAATATAAGGATCACAATACAGGATTTTCTACCTTAATAAAAAATGGATTCTTCCATCAAGGTTCATGTTTTTTTCAGGCCTTCCCTCTCCAAAATTCCCATTGATTCTAGTCTTCAATCTATTGGTATATCACTCCACACGATATGTGTTTTATGAAACCAACATAGATAGGATGTGGACCACCACATACATAGCTATTTCACTTCTATTGCCCTATAAAATTCCATGTTTTACATATTTGAGACAATCATCATGTCTATGGACTTGATTATAGACCGCCTCAGGTAGTGCTTCCAACTCTCATTCTCCTAGAACCCCGTGAACCTTTTTAATTCCCCCTATACAGGGCACATACATATAATCAGGAATATAAGTAATAAAACATGCCTCATCAGACACATTTTATTATTTAATCTTCTATCACTAATTTCATTATGGTAGTGTAGACTACCAACTCTCTTAATCAAGGTAATATTGAATAATGTTTCCCATGATTTCTCTGTTAGGACAGATCTAAAAATTACTATTAATTTTCAACCACCTTTAATTATGTTTGATGTCATTTGGATCTCACCATTTGTATTATGGATCAAATGCAATTGTGATGGATCCTATAGTGGTAATCTAGTCCCTCTAGGCTGTGGGGCTGGTATAGAGATCATACTAGTGATATCCTGTGATATGTTTATGACCCCTCTATGATCACTTCTACTTTGGATGCAAAAATTCATGGTCTGATCAAAATAGTGGACACAGAAAGTCTATAGGGTAGGAAAAACATATGGAATAATAGTGACTCTTCCAAAATTGCGCATGCTATTAGAATGGGTAACATCCACCATTCATAGAGAATGACAACTAAATGGTTCAAATTCTTTGACCTGATCTCCTCTATAAAATAATATGTTAAACCATCCTATCATTGATATAATTATTTTTCCAACTTTCATTCAAATAAAGGGGTAATTTGTGATGATTTTATATTCTACAGAACCCTACCGAATAATTTCTTTCTCATTTTCCAAAGGTATTAATGTAAATTTTCATCCTTAAGAAATATTTAATATTTAATATATTTATTTTTGGATACCATCTTGTTGTGCATGATCTCAGTTATCTTTCAAAAAAATCAACACTCGGACTATCTATAGAATTATATTAGTTATTAATTTTAATGAGAAGAATTTATTTGAGAATCATTTTTGTGGTTCTTAAATAATAGTTTAAAAATCCATGGAGAAGAAATTTGTTAATGGGAGGAATATAAAATAAGCTTCATTAGTTGTGATGTCACCCCTCTGAAAAGATAATGGATATAGTTATCATTAACATAAGGAATTTATGAAAATAAAATTTTCTTTAGAATATGATTTTTAGTGATTGATAGATAAGAAAAATGAATCATTCATACAAAAGGTCATTGAAATTATGTCTAGGATATTAGGGAATTACCAATCATTTTATTTAGTATAATATCACTCCGATTCAGAATTTTTAGAATTTTTTATAGGAGATCTAAAGAGTACAAAGATATTTTCAGAGATTAAGAAAATAATCTAGATTAATAAGATAAAATCTTCATAATATTTGATGAATATTTTCATATATCAAAATAAAAGGATTATTATTGGGGAATTAAATTTTGTGTTACAAGATAATAAAATCCTAAAGAATAATCATATATTCAAAGAATAAAAATAAAATCTAAATATTTCATTTTTTGATATTATCAATTTTCCTAGGATTTATTTATTAATATGATTCATCTAAAAATTTTTCATTTAAATTTCTCATGAGTTTATCCATTTTATTTTCAATAACTATATTTTATGATTATATTTTTTCCTTTTATAAAAATTAATTAGTTTAAATGATTTAAAAAATCTTAGATAATCATATTTAATTTTATTACATATCTTAAGTAGATTTTATTCTTTAATTCTTCCATATAATTCATTTAACTACTATTTTTTCATTTGTAATCACATTATAACACATTTTGATATTGAATATCATATTATCATAGGAATTTTAGAAAAACAAAAAAATGATTTTTTAAAAGTTGATATGTTTATTAATGGACGAAAAGTCGAAGCATGTTAACAATGTTTTTTTATTTAAATGTTTTATTATGTGATAAATTCTTTTATTTGAATATTGATTAAATCAGGTTAAGTGTAATTATTTTTCATGAGGAGGGGGTTTAATTCTAGATTTTTTTTATTTCACATTATCTAATGTTTAGTTCAATTTCAATTTTAAATATTTTCAAATGAAATTCCATTATCATGATTATGATTTTCAAAATGGGGAGATTGTTTATTCTAGAAATCACTCTATCATTTGTTTTTAAAATCACTACACACATATGTCAAAATTTTATTTAACATAATGTTTAATTCAGTTGAATTTATTATGTTGGATGAAAATCTAATAAACTAAGGTTTCTAGTTAGATTTGATTTTAAATGATGTTAGAGAACAGTATTAGTTCTACAATGACTTCAATTGAATAAGAATGTTGATGTTGATTTCATTGGGAGATGATGGGGTTTCCTCCAATGAAGTTATAACTAATCCTTAATAATTAAAATTCCCACTATTATTATTTGTTACATGAATGATTATAAATAATACAACCCCTTATAGGGTCATAATAGAAGACACTAATTCTTCTAGAATAATTCTATAATTGTTTTCTCTTTAATAACTTTTTTTCGTTAGTTATTATGATTTTTTTTTCTTTACAACTATTCTATAAATATATTTTTGAGAGGTATTAATTTTATAATATCCTAGTTTTCTCATTCTTTTTTAAATTTCTTGGACCATTGTGTTAAAGGATCATATTAAGTAGACACATATTCTTTTATTAAAATTGATTTAGGGATTCTATGAGGATGATAGAATTTTTTTCAATATAAGTGATTAAGGGATTCTTAGTGTTGAATAAAAATTTCCTTTTAATAATACTATAGTTGTCAGCTTCCTAACATGGAAGAAATATATATCTTATAATATGTTTATAGTCAAGAATGTTCCTATGTTTGAAATGGGTATAATTAAATTCAGGTTATAGACTTCCTTATCACTTGGTGTTAAAGTGACGACCTCCAAAGCTAGAAGGTGTTTGTTTTTTGTAATATCCATTAAGGGTGTATTTGGTTGGTAATCCACTACACAATTTTTGGTTTTATATTTCCTCTATTCTTATTTTTTTTTATTTTTTCATATTTTTTCGCATTATGTTTTTATTTCTACTGTGTAAATATCTATTTTACATATAGTTCTATTTAGAATTATTTATATTACAATATTTTTTTTGTTGATTAGATTTTTTTAATTATGATATTTTTAATCTTAAGGTGGTAAAGAAATTATATTTTTATTAAACTATAATTCATCAACTCCTATAGGTTTTCCTTCTATATATCTTATAGTAAATTAAAAACTATGAAGAGAAAGATGATCTACCATTCATATCTGATTTTAATCAGAGTAGTATTAGTTTAGGTAAGTTCATTATTATAGATCCTTTTGATGAATCATGTTCAATATGTGAAACAATTCTTTACATTCAGTAACTATGTGATTTCTATTATAAATATAAGTATTATATTCAAATGGTTACTATTGAAGATGTCAAATATTTACATGTATTCATCAATTGGGTATAAAATAAAAATCATAGCTATAGTTAGAAGTTGAATTAATATAAAAATCACTATACAAGAAGTTTTAAAATTGAAAAACTATAAAAAAAACATGTTTTAGCAATGTAATAATATATTTTACGTTGATATGAAATATTTTTTCTGATTGAATATTAATTGAAATTGTTTTTAGTGGATTTTGAGTTTAAAAATGTTTTGGCTTAAGTTATTCTCACATTATTGAAATTTTATAAAACCTCTTAGAATATCAAACGTTACCATATAGAAATTAAGAAAAATTAAATAAAAGAGCATTAAAATTAATTATAATATAACAAAAGTTAATTAAGATAATATTTAAATGGTTAAAATAGAGTGTAATTATAAGGTGAAAACACGTGAAGACGATAAGTACATTCTGAATCTATTGTGTCTAAATATAGAGGATAAATTGAAAAATTCTGAACACCCCAATGACTAATCACCCAAAACCATTCAAAGAAGAAATGATACAATAAGAGTTAATTATAAGAGTCTCACTTCTAAAGAGAATCTCTCAAGTTGAAGAGATATATTGGGATAATCCGGGAAACCATACACTATTAAATCATAGAGAAGGGTAACCCATGAACTCCATAAATAATTTTATATAGTTTATATTTAAATGGATAGTAAAGGATATAAATAAATATATATATAAATATGGATGAAAAAATAATGATAAACCCCCAAATATTTCAATGTTGTATGAGAGAACATGTATGAAGAGATGATCCCCAATAAGAGACCGAATGAGTGGTGTATCTCTCTAAATAAAAAATGTCGTCAAGATACAAAATCAATCAAAATGACTTCTATAGAAAAAATAAATTACATTATTGTCCACTTATGGAGATATTGGATTTTTTTATAACAAGGAAATAAAAAACTTTCATAATATGAGAACTTTTAAAAATCATTCAAGGACTAAATTTAAGGGGATTAAATCTATATTGAGGAGTAATTGTATTATATTATATCATATTTCGCATAAAAGGAATGATAAATCTATCAAGTAATGAGTGAGAAAATATGATGAATTAGGATTGGGATGTAAACAATTGAAGAATGGTGGTAAAAGATAATAATTCTGAGTGAATAACTATGAAGAAGAAAGATAATAATTATGTCTCATCAATAAGTAATTGATTCTTCTACTATGGTAGGAAACTGCCCACCATAGAGCAATGTAGAAAATATATAATTTTTAATGAAAAATGATGAAAGTTGGAATAAAATATGGAATCAACAAAATAGTTAAATTATAGGATTGGTTATGAGTAAGACATTCAATATGGACAATTAATATTTCATGATATGTTATATATTAAAGACAACCAAAATGCTACTGAAAATTCAAACAAAATGTCAGAACTATCATGTAATATTGTTAAAAAGTGGATGAAATAGATGGTTATACATGTGGTTTTGTTAAACAAGGGAATGAATAAGTAACCCTATGTACTACGAGGATTGTTATGAAAAAAATGTATCCTCGTATAATAATATGTATGAGCATGTTCCAAAAGAGAGTTTAACTTTATGTTCAAAAAGTTGGATTTGGAAAGGAAGTTAGAGAAAGAACAAAAGAATAAAGGTTAATTGATTATTGAATTAAAGAAGACTACTCCTAAGATGAATTATTATTTGAGAAATAAATTCATTCATCCTAAATAAGTAATGATTTGAAAAATCAATGATGAATCTAGTATTAAGAGTTCTATCGATTAGAGTTTCAAAGAAAAGAATCTCAAGGTTTTGATTCAACTCTCTACCACATTACTCTCATTAAGGATTTGATGAAGACTCACTTTATTCCCATGTCTGTTGTGTTTATTTTTAAATATAGTGAATTGTATGTGATAAAAATAGGATAAATTCACAAATGTTATGATTTTTATACACCATGAAATATTTATAAATCATATTGCACATTAATTGTTTTTCCCTTGAAATAAATCAATTAAAAATATTCAATATGTATCATGATTCATTTGGTATCATATATGATTTGATATTACCTTGATGAAAATCACCCATGATAGAAATTATTAAATATCATCCCTTAAGGGGATATACTAAAAATAACATTCTACAAGAATTTAATAATTTAAATATTCTATAAATATAAATATAACTTAAATAAAATGAGGTTTGAGGTATGACGTTCACATTCCCATTAATTTTTTTAATTTTGTTTAATCTTTTTATTGAGGGGGGGTCCTTATTAATCTAGAATATGATTTTAAATGGGAGAAATAAATTATTTAACTTGAATATTTTTTATATGTTTTTTGAATGTTAGTGGAGAATTTAGAATTTAATATAAAATCTATTTTTATTGTCTTTATTCACTATATTGAGTGTTGGTATCAAATATTTGACTATTTATGGATAACATTAACATATATACTATTTACCCTTATATTATACACGCAGTTATCTAACATAGACATAATGATTTTTAGTTTATTGATCATTGCTAAAGAGTATGTGGTTCCATCCTTATCCTAATTGGTCAATTGAGGTGGATATATAAGAAAGGAGAGAGAAAAAGGGGATATGATGTTATTTACAAAACATATAATAATCATGAAATAATATGATTTTTTCTATCACTTCTACTCCATTATATTTATTTTCAATTAAGGGGAGAGGAATTTTCACATCCCAATGATGCAAATTTACTTATTTAAAATATTTTAATTATTTCTATCCTAATTGTTTTTATTGTTTCTAGATCAAGGTTAAATTTTAAAATTTTTATGATAGGAGGGCTCTTGTGCACGGGTTGCACTCAATTAAGAGTAATCATGCAGAAACCATTGATTAGGCTTGGTCATCCGGATAGTGCCATTTGGCACAGTTAGAGAATGGTTTTCATAATGGTGTTTCTTCATATATGTAATCATGTGAGTGTGCTAGACCTAAGTAGTGTCCAATGCATTGTTAGTGCATGGTCTAGTAAACCATGTGAAAAATTTCTGATTTTCCTAGAAATTTAAAAATTAATTTTTTATTTTATTTTTATTTTTATTTTATTTTTACCACTTTCCCTCTTTTCCTTTTCCCCTCTCCTTCATGTGCATCGCATGAGTTACACCTCCACCCTCTCCCATGGTCATGAACCTACCTCTCTATCGACCCCTATTCCATTCGACTGTATCCTTTAATTTATTCACGAATCTCAGTCGGAACCTCGAGGTTATTCATTCTCTCTCCATCATCTACTTTGGTTCAGCTAATTCATGTCTTCCAATCACCCGATGTAGCTCGTTTGAAACCCTAGGTTAGGGTTTATTCATTTTTCTTTGTTTCTTACAAAGTTAGGTTTTTTAAAGGTCTACTGGGTCTTGTTTATGTGACTTTTATAAATCACCACCAAAGGCGAGGGGGATTTAGTCGATTTGGTCCACTTTCATCATTTTTTGGTATGTTTTTTCCTTCGTTCTTATTATTTCTCCTTTTATAATTTTTTATTTTGTAGTTTATGGGTTCTTGGTGATTTACTTGGAGTGTGTGGGTCCTTGTAGTGTTATTTTGAGCTTCCAGTTGTGTTTAAAGTGCATTTTATGACTCCTAGAATGTTTTCACACACACACATAGGTATGTACACACACACCCCACCTATACATGTTCCCTCATGGATAAGGGGATGAGTACATGGTTTTGAAGGGTTTAAATATATATATAAATGTATGCTTGTGTAATGGTTAAGAATTTTATTCCATCATTAAATATTTCAAAGGATGATTGTGAGTTGGATCTTTTTTTAGGTAGGTTCCCTATTCATGCCCCATTAATTTGAATTCCCAAATTGATTCTCATTTTTAAAGTGTGTTTTTGTATTTTTGTGATATATATATATGTGTGCGTGTGTGTGTGTGTGTTCATTAAAATAGATTTCACCACTTGGAATTGGTTTCCCATTTATTTACATAACTTGTCTAATAATATTTTCAAGTTGAATTTTTTTGTGAAGTGTCCCAAGTGTTTTAGGATAGTTTTCTAAATGATTCCTAGTTTTTGAAGTGTATTTTTTAAACATAAAGGCTTTAGATAAATAGATATCTAAAACATGGTTTTTTTATCCTTCAACAATATTTTTAAAATTAATTAACATGAAGCCTCGTTTGGAACACATTAAGAGTGTTGTGTATTTTTAACATGGATTTGGAAGTGGTTAGAAAAGGGGGTTTTTCGTAGATAACATGATGGATCGGTTGGTACATTGAGATGTTTTAGAAAATGGTTTGAATAACAAGTGATGATTAGATTATATCTTGATACCACTAGACCTTTGGATGGGATCCCCTCTGGTGGCTCATTCAAAGTGGTTCACGTACAAGAACATTTTTGGTTGTGGTTTTTATAACACATTACACCAAGTTTTATTATTATTATTATTATTATTATTAAAATAAATGGATTCTATGGAATCATCTACAGGGTCGAGTGATAGTTTTTTATCAATCCTGATTAGTTAGGTTGATACCCCCTAAATTAACTAAGTGGCCAGGTGGGATGTGCCACTAGATTGTTCAGTTTAGGGCATCCTATTGGTTAGTGACTACAGATTTTCACCATATGCAGGTTGGTGGTTCTGAACTGAATATGTCCCAGGATTTCTTATAAATATTTGTATGAAACACCAATTATTACATACCGGCATGTTCTTGTTTATTTTTGTGGAACTTTGGGTTATTTAATCTCATGAATCCTTTACATTGATTTTCATATTTCATATACATGTTCTTGCATTAGTATTCATTTATACTAAATTACTAAAAGGAGTTATATTGTTTGGAAATTGTTTTTTTAAAAGGTGAAATTAAAGGTGGTTTTTCATAAAAATAATAGCTTGTTTCATATTTTGATAAAATTTTGGAAGACCATATTTTTAAATATCTTATTTTGAAACTAAAAGGAATGGATTTAACATTATTGATGGGAAATTGGGAGTTATTAATCTTTTGCATTCCTACTGATCATTTTTGTGGTCACACCGTCTCTTTTTTCAGTAATAGTTTCTTCCATTTTTAGATCATTCTCATAACGAGATTGGTTCTATGTTTGGTGGTGACCCATGAGGTCACATGTAGGAATAAGTAGTAGTTTATTTAATTACTCTTAAATTACTTAATTTTGTGGTTCAGTTTAATTTTTAATTGTTTATATTTTGTTCTTGAGAAAAATCATTCCCAACAGTTTTATTTTGATGCCTGATAAAAGTTACTAGCTCGTGGGGATTGGGAACACACTTCAGGCCTTATAGCGGATCGTCCCGGCTGTCTTGTTCATGGTTCACCCTAGTTGTTTCATGAAAAGAATAAAATTAAATTTACTATAAAATTGGGTATTAGAAAAAATACAAAGGGGAATATTGAGGAACCCAAATGGGTTGATGAAGTTGATGTTTTATTTTCTGTCAATATGCCTACCTAAAATAAAGTCAATTAGTGATGATGTTGGGTTTTGTGGAAGATCCCAATTATTAATGATATTTGATTTCCCTAAGGTTGATTAATAGTATCATGGAATGGTGGATAGAATATTGAGTTTCATATATTAAGAATAAATGGTAAGGAACAATGAGTAGAAGTTGTTACTCCATGGAAAAAATTAAAAATTATATTTAAATAAAAAACAAAAATATGAGTACTGTAGATCTGATCTTCATTGAAATAAATAAAACATGATATTGTTTGAATTCAAAAATATCTATAACATTTTCATGTCAATTTTAGTACATGTATAAGAGAACAACATGAGATCTTAGTTTATAGAGATACACGACTAGTTATTTATGGATGTATATATTAAAAGATGGTTGACAATGATTTTTTATATATAGTGATTAGAATCTATTAGTTTGGTATTTTAAAGTGTAATTTTATGTTGTAAGTTATAAGTCAATAACAATTTATTAATGCACTCTATGTTGGGAGTTTACATGTTGAAAAATAATTTATAATTAATATTGAATATTTTTGAAGTGATTATTAATTTAAAAGTTTCTTATAGATTTTCAGAGAGATTGGAGATACCCTAAGATTATTTGAAGTTAATATAGATTTAAATTAGGAGTAATATAATTTTATAGTTGGAGTTGAAATTTAATAAAGTCTATAGTATCCTTGTATTTCATAAACGAGATCTAGAACAACCAGCTTGAAAATTTGAAAAGTCAAGAATTTTTTTAAGAGTCATGTAAATTTTGTAAGAGTCAAAATATATTTTCTATTTATAAAATTTTATACTCAAATGTATTTTCATAAGAGTGGCCCAACAAAAACATAAGTTTCACTTGAAAAAAAGTGTCATTTATAGGATTTTATAATGGTCATTCTAATTGTATTTCAGAATATTGGCTAAGTCTAATTTCTTAAGATTTATTCATATATTTCTTAAAAGATATTCAAATATTATAAAAAGAATGATTCTATCTAAAAATTCAATAAATGAATGGATGCAATATAGAAAAAATTAGAATGAGAAGAATATTATATATGTGTTACATTAAGACCAATATTTAGAGAAATTACTAAATAATGAAATGTCTAATATTTCTAGAGGATAATATTTTGACGATATCTTTGAGTAGAATTTATGATTAAATTGATTCTAAAATTTTATTTGGATCCACAATATGGTTATAACATACAAACCATGACAAAATTACCATTGGATATTTTTTTTGCAATTATGAATATTAATTTGGAAATTTTTAAATAGAAATACTTTGAGAATAGTTATATTCATATTAATATAATATTTTTATGGAGATTTATTTTTATTTGGATTAAAATAGAAGAAATTAAAAAAAGGGAATTTTCTGGAATACCACTAGAGACGTGGAGTTAAAAGAGTGAAATATTGGGTGCTTGTGGGTGTAATCCATATTAATATAATTGAGTAAATATTTTTAGATCCCAACACAATTACTTATTAAATTTATTTATTATTTCTTAAATATAGAAAAATTTATGTTATTAGAATATAAGAAGGTGAGAAGAAGAATAAGAAGATAATGTAACCACATAATAGCTCAAATTGTATTATGAATAAGTACATTATCTATATTAAAAATGAAGAAATAATTTCTGAGAGTCTGATAGATGATCTAGTTCATTAAGGATGATTAATGAAGATGAAGAAGATACTATCACAAAGACAAGATCTCTTATAGCCTTGTATTATAGAAGTTGAAAATAACTGAAAAAGGAAGGGACATATGATTTGGAGAAGATATTAATCTTCCATAACAATTAGGTTATCATACATCCTATATTATATCTCAGATTAATCTACCTCAATAGATATCTCATTGGATTTATTCCCAAAATTAGCATCACAATCAAATTCTATAGGGTTTTCAATGAATTTGGATTCCTCTCTCTATACATTTATTTTTTCCCCTTTTTCCATTCTATGTAGTCCTTTCAACGTGTATTGTAATATCTATATCATAAAATTATGTATTTTTTCTTCCAGACATTGGTAGTGTGGTTGTAAAGCCCCTACATGGCTTCATATCTTCTTCTAGTGTATTTCAATTTTATGTGAGAGATTAACCATTTTTTACCTTAAGTTTTTACTATGTCCATAATTCCCCTCCAATAATATAAAAACATTTACTATATATAAGTAATTGTAAATTCTAATAGTGAATCAAGTTTAGAAATTATGTGAACTCTTTATTTAATCTAAACTGCAAGGTTATTATATCTCTAAATTCTAGGGTTAAATCCATAGATCCATAGAATGAAACATTAAAAAATAGAACTGAAAAAAATTCAACAATATATATCTAAAACTATGGACAAAACTATGAATTATGTAATTGTACGATGTTTTTCTAAATTCGGGTTCATGATATAATTGAAATTCCAATGAAATTAATAAATAATATTGTCATTCTTATAATTCAATCTTAATTAGCCACGGTTCTATTACTCACATTCTAATCAATAAACTCTCTTATTATTATTGTAATTAAATAAATTTCATTTAAGGATTAGGATATCTAAAAAATATTTAAAATAGTAAAATAAACTCAATCCATGATCAATAAATAATATATTCACTAGTTCATGCATTAAATAAAAAATTCATTAATCAATATACAATTATCGTTCCATGAGAGGGATTTAAGAATATATATGGAAAGGTAAATTCCATGTCCCAAAAAATATATATTATAATACAAATAAATAAATCACTTAATTAACCTTTATTATAATAGTCAGTACACCATGTTTACCCCTCATGTTTTCAAATGAACCAAAGGTTTTTTCCATGTTATACATGAGAGAGTGAAAGAAAACCCAAAATCAAAAATCAATCCATAATATCTTATCCCATGTAACCTACAACTAAATACCTCTATATTGATGTTGAATGTAATGATTTTTAATATATAATTCAATGACTCTATTTTATATAAAAATATATATCTTACAGCTTCTTATATCAATTATATGTTATTTATATTATTTTAGTCTCAATACCACTCAAGATATACCATAAAGGTTGTGTGGGATGTATCAAATATCCCCTTAAATCCCCCTATCCCCCATGTTACTGTATCTTTTGGAGATATAAAATCCACCAAATGGGCCAAAACATAAGAAGTCTACCTAAAGAATAAGATGTGATCTTCAACGAACATTTTTTTTATTTATGCATACAACTCCTTAAATTATTATTAAAACATAATGATATAATAACCTATGTATCTTCCATACACATAAGTATTTTTATTTTAAGGGCATGACCTAGAACCATTTACAAATAAATCAAATGGGTTCTGAAATCATTATTTGTTTTTATGGTAGACTACTACCTCGTAAAATTATGTCATTCATCTTTAAATTAACACCTCTCATGGTTGGGTTTAATTATGGATTTAAATTATATATATAAATGAAATTTATAACCTATTTATACTACTTGAGTCATTATATCATATATAACATTTCTTAAATTAATTCTATCGGGGATAGGATAGCATCACACCTATGTTGGGAAGACTACCGCCTTGTGAAGCGATGTGATTCAGTTTTCATTAATTCTTTACATAGAAGGTGATAAGGATAAAGATAAAAAATATATGTTATATAAATGACATATTTATTATAATAATTATATATTTATCATTCTTGAAATGTAATAAATCATTTCCTTTCTTATAATGAAATTTTATAATGTCACCTATGTATATGTGGACCATTGCCTTCAGAAAGCAATGTGACTCTCCTTTCATTCTCACAACCCATGGATGTTATGTATAAGAATATTTGAAGAAATAATATCATATTATGATAAGTATATAATGGAAAATTATTTCTTAACTTATTTTCATAATGATAGTTGAAAAATAGAAATGTTGTTTATGTGTACATACTAACTACCATCTACATGATTGTAACATAATTAATTTCTCAAAACTATATTTCATGTTTGGTATTAAAAGAATTATTGATATATAAATATTATAATTATGTAATAATTATTATTATAGAGGTTATTTATATATATAATAATGACAAGAACTGGATCTTTCATGAATAAAACATGCGTGATAAAACAAGGTAATTAACACCCATTAAAATGAAATTAATGAAAAATTATTAATGGAAGAGAGATAATATGTAATAAAAGTATCATGTACGATATTATAAATATTAATATATTACTTTTATAAGTTAATAAATTTTTAAAACCCCTATATGGTTTTTCAAATAATGTTCAACCAAAATTAAGTGTGAGGTAAGGTATTTTCTCTTAAATTGAATTTATTAAGACATATTGTAATGTTATTCACTGATTTTCATTTATTTGATACATATAATACCCCCTTTACATGTTATATAATGATTCATTAACAATACATTTTATTTTAATTTTCAAATAGAATTATTTCACCTGAGAGTATTTTACTAGAATATTACGAATCGGTCTAGAATTTCATATCTCAATTTCATTTTATTGGGATATATTACTTCTTTATTGTTGTTGATATTATATTGTTTTATGTATAATGAATTTTATTATCTTATGTTTTATTTAAACTTTTTTTATGTTGTTTTAAATTTTTTAAAATAACCAATTAATAGATTAACTGTCACTTCAACGTTAATATCATTATAATGTTTTATTTCACAATCTCATTCCAAACGAGATTACTTATTAATGAATTTCATTTCATAGAAATTATTTGACCATTTTCTGGTAGTCTAAATCCATATTATTCTCCACTAGTTATTCATGATAGTATCATGTATTAATTATATTTTCCGACTCTTTTGGGATTAAAAATTTGATATAATATTTCCTAGAAAATATGAGATCATTTCAATATTCACTCGAAAAAAATTTATTCATCCAAATTTTTTTTATTAAAATGATTAAAAGTTATTTTTTACTTTTTAAAAATGATTTATTAAATAAATTTTTACCAATTTTTTTTAAATTTTTTTTGAATGGATTATTATTATTGTTTTCTGAACAAGGAATATTTCTAATATTTTTATGTTGAAAAAGGAATGATGTTTTGAACTTATACAAAATGTATGTAATTACCTTTTATCATGAACATCATTCTTATGAAGATTCCTTTGCATGATTACAAGGATAGTTTTTTAAAAATTCCTAATATTCTGTTTATTAAGTGTTTTTAATGTGACTTTAGAAGAAAACTATTATAAATAAAATATCTTTTAAAATGTTATTTTCAAAATGAATAAAGTTATTTTCCTGAAGACTATTTTAAAATATTATTTTTATTAAATTTTAATTCAGAAAATACAATAACCCTTTATTTTATGTATACTCCAATGATTATTTTTTGTAATGATACCATCATTATTATTCATTTGTATTTATTATTATTATTATTAAAAATGATAGTAATGGCATTCACTTCCTTGGTTCATTTTTGTAGTCAATAACATTCCATTGAAATGTTCACTTTTTCATGATCACTGGACATTAAATTTACCATAAATATCCATATTAGTTAAAATAGATATTTTTATTGGTTAAACTATATCTCATTTATAAATTTAATGTTCTATATTGGTAACAATTTTTTTTATCTGTCAAAATATTGATATATATGTATTGTTTACTCAATATGGATATTTAATGATAAGGAACATTATTTATGAGTTAAATTAATTATTTGACATGTGAGGAATGATTACGACATGAAGGACATGGGTGGGTCCCAATAATAGATTGCTCCTTGATGCATCTGTAGTCTCATGGGATGAATCAATTGGTTATTTGTAGTAAAATCATAATCATAAAAATATAAATCTAATTAAAGGAGACCAAAAAAATATTTGACAATCACGGGGGATAGAAATAATGGAATCTCAAGGAATGAACTCTAATAATGTCCACACTCTTTGAGTATTGACAACCCAAAATACAATGAAATGTACGTTGAAAATTCTATATACTCCTAGATGCTAGAAAATCCAAAACTTTTTTACCTTCATGCCATGTGTGAAACACCCCCACCTAATCATTCAACCGAATATATTTACCCGAATGAGGTAGGTGATATTCCATGAAATAGAAGAAAATTTTTTATGTGATTTATGAATGGTCAAATAATCAAATTATAATGAATATATGATTGGGTTACTATCCAAGAATAGAATCATACTACTGAGCATCGCACTGGCTTTCAAAATTAGAGATTCACCCTCTCCATAAGCAGTGGTGAAATAAATAACAAATGATACCTTATTTTAATGAACATCACCACATCCTCTAATGAATCTTTTTGGGAAGGGAGAATTTTATTTTAAGATTCAGTTCACTCATAGGAAAAATCTATATCACCCATTTTCCACATGAGTCCAAACTCTAGACTAAAGAAAGTGGCAATCTTCCAACTAAAAACACTCTCAATGAAATATTTTTATCATAGTTTGTGAAAATAATCCGATGATCATCATCCAAACTCATTTATCATGAAACCATATCCATATTTGATCTAGGAATCCCCTCATTACTATTCTTAATACTTTCACACCAAATGCTCCAACATCCCGCCACTAATGACACTACCCTTGAATTTTGTTAATAATTATTATTCCCAACTCCCATAAACCTATTTTTGGTAAAAACATCAATTATATAACTTTGGGTGTTTTACCATAATAACTCCTTGAGTTTAATCCACACAGATCTCACCCACTCCCCTTGAAAGAATATGTTGAGGTTTATTTATTCATTTGTTCTTTTGTAACATGGACACTTAAAAGAAACTGGAATACCTTTGTGTCTGATTTATTGGTTTGTAGGGATATAATTGGATCTGATGCACGAATTCAATAAAATAACATCACAGGGATCTCATAGGAGCATATGATACCACCCACTCATCCCTGGTGAAGGTTTCACATATCATATTTTGATATTCTTTGATAGAAAATAATATTGATGGGTAACTTGTGAGGACCAGGAAAACCATTAATTATTTAGAATAATATTTCAAAATGTATCACTTTTCTGTTAATTCATAATACCTTGAATTAACATTGGGAAATTACTAACATTGTTGAATGAAATATTTGGAGTCATACACCATGTATAGACCCTGAAATAAGAGTAGTGGAATCTTGTTCCAGAGAAACATGGGAAACATGGAATCCAATAATTAAAATTTCCTCTTATTATAAATTCAGTTATTTTTATCCGTGAGATTTTCTATATGATATTTTTTCGAAATTAATTTCATTATTAGTGTAGTGATTAAATGAACTTTTTTTATGTTATTTATATTTCTATACTAATTTTCCATATCTAGTTATGATATTAATGTTTTTTATTAAATGTAATGTTTTATTAGTTATTTACCTTTTCATATTTACTATGCTTGTAAAATTATTTTAATGGAATGCATTTTTAGTTATTTACCTTTACATATTGGTTATTCGTATTGATTCATGATATCTTCCTCTATAATTAACCATTACCGATCATGTTAGCTCACCCTTCTTTGGTTTAACTTCTAACAAATCGATGAAGTGTACTATAATTGATATAAAATGATATTCTAGAGGGAATAATGTTATTCTTAAAAAAATATCTTGTATTTTATGTCACTACCCGCCTTCTTCAAGATTAAGTAAGAGAGTGAAAACTACCAGAACCTCCCTTCTTTAAGATGAAGGAGAGATAAGGACCCTCAATTACCACCTTTAGTAGGTATTGATGTAGTGACTAGAACCAATGGTTTATAATATCACATGAAAATTTAAGGAATTACCATTTTATTGAAAAATATCGAGAGATAATATGGTAAAGCCCAAACAAGTCCAAATACTAATAGCAAAGACAAAATCCATTCCCACATGCATGTTCAATTGTTAAACTGATACAAGGAACATTGAAAATGTCAATGTAAAGTACCAAAATAAAAGAGTCTAATAAGAAACACAATAAAATACTAATGCATGAGCTAGTGATGTCAAACACAATCCTCAAAGTCCTCCAAAAAACCTTCAAATACTCTATATATGTAGGTTGAGAATATAAGTATTCAATATAGGAAAACCAAATCATCCCATGTATAAGTGATGGAACATACTAATGTCCCTGTGAGGAAACTGTTTAACCTCAAGCACCTACCATAAAATACTATCCATCCCATCCTCACAAAGGCACACTCCCCAAATAACTCATGTCAAGTAAAGTAATAGTATATGCACATTGATATTTGGGTACCCCACAACACTTTTCCACATGTTGACTGCTTTTCCCTAACAGCTAATGTCTTGAAACTACCATTATTACCATACGAAGTCCTACTGCCACAACCTACCCACACACACCTAGGCCTAAACTAAAACAAATATTACCCATATACACCTGGGCCACAACAACCACACCACTTGCTCAAAGACACCTGGCCCTCATATTGAAGGTACTTGGGAAAACAAATTCATCTTACAAACACCTAGGCCTATCATCCAAAACAAACCCTTTCTTGAAGAATCCTTGACTATGGAAAACCTTAAGCCATTATAGCCTACCAGATACGCCCGAGCTATAAGATCTGGAAGAGCGTGTGAGGAAAAAAGTCATTAATCGGCCATCTATCCTCCCACCGGGATGTCAAGAAATACATTTTCCCCAATGAAATGGAGGTTTTTGCAATATAGTTCTCAAAAAGTTTGGGTTCCGTATATAAATCGGAATAAACTAAAAGTTTAAATATACATTTAAGAAAACACTCATCCCAACCTATGAGTTTGTAAAGGACAACCAACCCCAAAAAACACTTCTTCTGCAACCCCTATATACAAAAACAGCCTCAAAATAACATGAACCTGAACTCATTTTCATTTAACCACTTTACATTTATTTAGTAAGGGTGTTCAATGTATTTTATTCCAATAATACCACGTAACTACAAACCATAACCATATCAAATAGAGTTGAAAACTATACCTGCACTCCCACTATCCAAACAATTCCCTAATGTAGTCCCACTACAGAATGGGTCATAACCACACTGAAGTCCCACTGCTCGATGTCACATCTTGACCACAAAAAAAAGGAAATTCAACTTTCGACAACTTCATCCACTCCAAAATCAATAAATATATTTGATTGAGATAAAAACACACCTCTCATATACCACCCCACATATAAATCCCGTTATAACTATACATTCAACCACATCCCCACTATAGGCCCATACCAATCCCTCAAAAGACCAACTCCCCTATCCATCCTTGTACTTACAACCATGATCCCAATGGTGGCACCACATAACTCACACAAGGTTACGAACTCAATAGAGCACAGAACTCAGCCACACCTATCAACATGATGCACATACATTCCAATTTATCTATCAGGGGTCCTTTAATTCCACTTAATTATAGCTGGGGTGATAACATAAGAAATCTGATCTGGGGGAAATAGTTTATTTATCCAAATATATGTTAATAAGTATATTTAGTGTTACAATAATCGTTTAAGAGTCTCTACAAAATAGAACATCACTAGTTCCAAAATAACAACCACCAATATACATGATTTGAAAACATTATATAGCCACAACAACCATAACAGAATCCAAGATAACAAATAAAATAGGTGATCAACATCGAACTACTCCCTACTCGTTATATTATTTATCCGTGTTATGTTTTAATCAAATCCAATTCTTATCCATTTATTGTTTTTATGAAATTCCCCATTTGTTCTTCATAAGGGTTTATTAGAATACCCACCCTGCATGATGCACAATTAATGAGAAGCAAAATAAATCCTTACCTGGACAATCAAAGGATCAAATTTCCTCATTGTGGTAAGAATAAGGGATCATGCGACTCGCAAGAAAGATCACCAAGAAGGACCGAGCGGGAGGGGATCTAGAAAAATTTCACGAATCATATAAGGAGGATGTCTCTAGATATACGAAGGGAAATAAAAATTAAGAGTGAAAAAAGAGATCTTAGTTTATAAAAGTGTGAGATCTTCAAAATTAGGGAGCCTATTTCAAAGTACATGAGAATCATATCATGCTTTGACCACGATGCTGGTGGTCACGAAGATGTTGGGATATTACAAGATATGAGGAATTTAATAATTCCCTTTGGAAATGGTTGATACCAATTAGCGCATAGTTGTCAGTTGATAAGTAACCATTTCATGAAGATAAACATGTAATAGGGGCGAAATTGGAAAAACAGTGAAAAATTGGAAAACTGGAAATGAGTCACTGATGGGTGAGTCACCGATGCTAAGACACCACCATAGAGATATTGATTCCATGACCTACTAATCCACTAAACAAGTGCAACCCTAACCTACCGATGCCTAACCTACCTCCACCCTAACCTACTGATGCCATGACCTACCGACGCCCTGACCTACCGGTGGAGACACCTTAGACTCACTGACACCTACGCCCTTGATCTATTGATGATGATGCACCTTGAATAATTGATGCCGAACCAACTTGAATCACTGATTTCGACACCCATTGACACATTAATGATGACACCCATGACTTTCTGAAAAATTCTCATGGCGATGCAATGACATGCCGATGGAAGAACTAGAAATTTGGAAAACTCATGAAGTATGAAACCAACTGCTCCCAAAAAACATCCACACTGGATTTTAAAAAAAATAAGTGCCTAGGGAAATATGGTTTATTACATTAGATACCTTTCAAACTATTCTCATCCTCATGAATTTAAAACTAACCGAGAAGAAAAATGTTCTGAACAACCAAACCAGAAGATAGCTCTCAGGAGTAAACCATATTTTGTTGTTATAAAGTAGGATAAAAAACCTCGACATCTGAGGAGACCTCCTTGAAATATATCTCCTAAAAAACTAGAAATCATGGAGGTTCCACTCTACCCCAAATATTCACACATAAACCATGGTCATGGGGTCCAGATATAAGAATTTTGGAGCTTCTTCCTCAATGTCAATATACTATCTGCTTTGGGTGGCACTGAATCACCCACATGGGATTAATCACATACATATTACTGTGTATTTATTAGGGATAATTTTATTCCTTCCCCATAGTCAATAATTTTCACCTAAAATCATAGAACAAGGAAAAAATTTATCAAATAACAAGAAGGATCAAATATTACACCATAAGAAAGGAACAAAGAAAATACAAGAGAAAACTCAGAATAGATATGGGTATTGGGCACGCATATGGGCTTCTCAGTCCCAGGTACTCTCCTCAAGGCCACCATGCCTCCATAAGACATTAACAAAAGGTGTTGTTCACCCACACATCACCTTTTCCTCATAACCCTTGATTATTATCGGTCACTCCACGAATGTCTCATCGTCTTTAATATCCAACTCTCCCCAGTCAAGGATGTGGGAGTCATCGTGTGGATACCGATGGAGCTTAGAGACATGAAATACATCTTGGATATTCTCCAACCATAGTGGAAATTCCAGCTAATTATACACTATGCCAACTCATCCCAACACTTCTAAAGGTCCAACGAACCTGGGAGAAAGCTTTCTCCCTCTACAAAACCTCCACTGTCCACACTGAGGCGATACCTTTAAGAACACATGGTCTATATGATAAAAATCCCAAGATGTCCTCCTATGATCAAAATATAAATATATGCCATTCCTGAGCCTCCTTCATCCTCCACATACAAGATGAACCCTTGTTGTTGTGTTATGAACTACCTATGGTCGGAGAAGGGATGCTTCTCCTACCTCTGTCCAGCATACTTGTGAATGGCCTGGCCTTCCATACAAGTCTTTTAATGGTTCCATTCCAATGGTAAATTGAAATATATTATTTTAGGGAAACTTCACCAGAGGAAAGTGTCGTACCCACGGTCCTCTGACGTGCACAAAATGCGCCTTCAACAAGTCCTCCGACATCTGGATAGTCCTACCTATCTGCCCATCCATTTTAGGGTGGAAATCGATGTTACGACATAAATGGGTTCCAGAATCATGCTACAATCATATCTATACTTTTGAGGTAAACTGTGTGTATCGATCCAAGATGATGGATCTTGGAACTCCATGGAGTCACACCACCTCATCCACGTATCTCCTTACCAAGGAATCTAGTGTGCTTTTCTCGTTGATTACTAGGATGTGAGATTATTTCATCAATAGATCCACAAAAAACCAAAGAGCATCACAAACTTCCTGAGAATTGGTTAAACCTATGATGAAATCCTTTGATATGTCATCCCACTTCCACTCATGGATGTCCAAGGGCTACAATAGACCACTAAGAACATGTTGCTCAGCCATCACCTATAGACACACTAAGAATCATTCCAACAACTCTTCTACTCACCGCTTCACCTCAGGCCACCAAAATTGTTCCCTCAAGCCTCGACACATTATAGAAACTCCTGGATTAACCTACAGTGGGTAGATGTGGAACTCATAGAGAACTACCCCACATATTTCCTCTAGGTCAAACAGCTTCCAATGGAACATCATCTAATTCCTACTATCCTACAACCATCCTTTCAGATAATCACCCTGGGAAATGTGATCATGCAT
This sequence comes from Viscum album, assembly GCA_963277665.1. NCBI lineage: Eukaryota > Viridiplantae > Streptophyta > Magnoliopsida > Santalales > Viscaceae > Viscum > Viscum album. The sequence goes on along the minus strand of OY728143.1, from coordinate 1,690,943,933 downwards.
CACCTCAGCATCTTAGTCTCCCCAATGTGACTCCTCTACGTGTTGCACCATGGAGGACCTCACTATCTGTGAAAACAGATAACCTCTTCTGCTGTCCTCCCTAGTAACCAGGTGAAAAGCGGACAACTTCTCCATTGCCTTCTCAGAATTAATAGATCTTATAACTGCCTCATTTAGTGACTTACTGCTTAATGAATCATCCACCACATTCAACTTTACTAGGGAGTAGGATATCTCAATGTTGTAATACTATATAAACTTCATCCACCTTTGATGTCACATGTTCAGGTATCACAAGGAGAAGATATACCATAGGCTCTTGTGATCTGTGAAGACCACAAAGTTCTCCTCGATGAGGTAATTCCACCACAACTACATTAATAACACGATCTCTACCATCTCTAGATCATGGGTGACATAATTATGTCTGTGAGGAAGTAACATCCTAGACTCCTAAGATATTACTCCATGTTGTGGCATCCACACATATCCAAATCCCAGACCGGAAGCATCATATAACACCTCCAAAAATACCTCTTCCCCTTGCAACCCAAGCACCAGGGCACTGAACAACTTCCCTTTCAGATATTTGAAAGCCTCCTTGCACTACTCACTCTATATGAATTCTTATTATTTTCTAGTCAAAGATATCAAATGAGCTACAACATGAGGGAAGTTCGGTATGAACATCTAGAAATAGCCTTCCAGACCCATGAAAATATGAACCTACACCACATTTTTAGGTGATACCCATGATGAAACATCTTTGACCATTGATGTGTCCACTAAAATCCCTTTCTCGGACACTACATGTCAAAGGTTGTGCACCTATCATGTCTAGAACATGCCCTTGAAAAACATTCTGTAGAGATGGTGGTGTCGAAAGACCTCCAAAATATTCCTCAGACGCCAGGAATGTTTTTCCTCTATCCTCGAGTAGATCCAGATTTCATCGATGAATATGATGATAAATCGGTCCAGTTACTCAAATAAAACAGAGTTTATGAGTCCCATGAACATGGTAGGTGAATTCGTGACAATCAATGGCATGGAAAAAAACATGAAGTGCCCATTATTGCACCTAAAATCAGTCTTCGGGATGTCACCCTCTTTTACACTCAATTGGTGATATCCACACTGTAGGACGACCTTAAAGAACCAACCTGCCCCATTTAACTGGTCGAAAAGATCATCAAATCTTTAAGATGGTGTAACAGCTCTTGACCGCCACATGATTTAGCCTCCCATAGTCTATGGAGGGTCTTAGGCCACTATCTTCCTTCTTCGCGAACATCACATGAGAACCCCATCGAGACACAATTGGAAAGATAAAAATCATCTTCATTAGGTCTTCAACCTGAATATGCAACTCCTATAACTCAGAAGGTTCCATCGATTAAGGAGACATTGAAACTGGATGGGAACCACGTTGCAAGTTTATCCCGAACTTAGCATCACATTGAGGTTGTAGAGTCAGAACCTCTTAATGGAAGACATAAAAGAACTCACTAACAACTCCCTAAACATATACCATCTCTGTATCTGATGATTCTACTGACTTCTTGGCTAATAAGTCAAGAAGAGTCTCAACATGCTAGCTACTCTCCTAAAAAGATGTGTTCGCCAATGAATGCTATGCACTGGCTGCCCACATCTTAGAATGAAACTCTTCTATAGAAGAAGTTTTTATAGTATAAATAGAAAAAAAACAAGCTAATCCATAGGATGAAATTATATGGTTGCAGTTGTAGTAGAAGAAGATACCCACTGGACTGATGTGGTCCCAACATCTGTCTACACCCTAAAAAAACATTAAATAGACTAATCTGACCACCAATTGGCTTACAGAACACCAGGGGAATGGGAATAATCTCTATGTATAGTCCTAGATCATGGGTTATACTAGGTGAAAAAATGTAGTTTTAAGCTCCTGAATCAAACAAAGCACATGTAGGATTACTAAAAAGACTAATCGTACCTCGAACAACCTCTATCCCTACTAGAACTGCTACCTCTGCAGCGTGCAGCTTCCCACACCCTGATCCTCTTCCTCTTTATTGTCAACTACCTCCCCGACCACGCCATGGTTGAGGTCCCTAAGGATCACCCTATGTTCAACCTTCCCCACCACTGTATACCATCAGTGCAGTTGGATCCCAATGCTCTTGATGGTGGAAGCGCCTGACCAGCAACTGCTGCTACTAAGGTGGGTGGTGAGCCTACCAAGCCACACTATACGGTGCTCGAACAAGGCTCTGGTACTGAAGATTCACATAGCCTCCACAGAGAAAGAACCTCAGTCCTGGTCCCATGAAGTATGTTTGAGGAACAAAAGATCAGAACTGTAACTGTTGAGGCCTACTCCGAGCGGGCCAAAACCTATAATGTCGTAACACTAGAGACCTGCTGCTGATTCCCCTTACCTTTGATGAACATGGCTAGATCACCTTTCTTGGAACACCTCCCATCATTTTCATCATCTCCACTAATTTTTCCTTCTTCTGAAATTATAATTATGGTGGTAGTGTGAAGAGAGTAACAACATACTAAAGAGTAGTTCATAGTGCCTCTTCTAATCATCTAACTCGAGACACCTCTTCTAAGAAGAGATCTGGTGGAAAGCGCCTAAGATATTTGAACTTTATTCTTTGTTCCCTTACAACCCTAACCCACTACTGGAGGGAGAGTAGTTTCTGACTCTCCTCAACCTTCGCCTCGAATGAAATGAATTCCACCTGAAACTCCCTCTAAAATTAGGCCTGTGAAATCTCTATTTCCTTCCTCTCTCCTAGGTAAAGTGTTCACCACTGACGCACTGCTCCTCATATATGGATCATTACCAGAGGAACCCAGTACTCTGTTAGATATCAGATCAATTTGAAATTTATCTCTATCTCTGCGAGCCAACTCTGTGTCTCCATGTACAAGATTCGACCCTCGCAATTTCCTAGAGTCTGTTGTTGGAAGAAACAACACATCTTTATCCAGTTTTCATCCTCCTCTTCTTGATCTGCCCTCCACTTATCAACCAAGTCAACCTGTTAGGACTCAACTAATATTACCATTTGGGGAAAACATCTGAGTTCCATTGCGAAAAAGTAAACAAGGAATTCCTAATCCCCAGTACTTTGTAAAACTTCTTGTAATTGTTTTTGAACTCTTTATTTATATGAAATTCCCAAAAAAACAAGAAACAAAAGAACAAAAGTCACTATGTTGCATGTACCTTTCCAATTTCCTCTACCCTACAATTGACATAGCCTCAATTGGTCATTCAGTAGGTCCAGAGTCCTTACATCAGACCATGGGGGCCCTAAAAATCTATGTCATAGCTGGTATTCTCTAGCCTATCTCACGAACCAAGATTATCTAACATTGCTTCCCTACCATCCAATGGAATATTCACTATGCCCATCTCTGAACCCCATCTTATCTCTCAAACTCCCTAATACATACCTTTAATACAATTTTTCTATGACCTACCATCTTCTTGTTGAGGGAAGGGATGGAAGACTGCTAGACCCTCCCTTCTTCATGATGTAGTAGAGGTAATGACCCACGAATCCGGCCTCCAATTGGACCTAGAGTGGTGAATAGCACCAAGGGTATTGATAATACATTGAAAATGAAAGTAATTTCCCTTTTTATTGAACAATATTAGAAGATAATATGGTAAATCCAAAACAAATCCAAATACTAAAAGCAAATGAAAATTCAAAATTTATTCCCACACACATGTTCAAAATTGAAACTGATACAAAGTAAAATGATAAATCCCAGGTAAAGTACCAATAGGAAAGATTCAATGTTGAAATAGAAAAAAATATTGACTCCCAAGCTTGTAAGGTATAGTGAGACCTTCAATGTCCTCCCAGAAACCTAAAAAATGCTTATATTCCTAGGGTGAGCATATAGGTATACTCAGTAGGAAATCCAATGCTACCCATGTATAAGTGTGGGAACATACTAGTGTCACTGTGAGAAAATAGTAGAACCTCAAGAACCTACCAAGGAATATTATTCAACTTGACCTCAATATGACAAACTCACCAAATCGCACACGTCAAGTAATGTAATAGTATAAGAACAATGATATTTGGGTACCCCGCACCACTTTAACACTTGTTGACTGCTTGTCCCTAATATATAACGTCTTGATGCTACCAATCTTCCCTTACGCAGTCCCACTATCACAACCCGCCTGCACGCAGTTGGTCCTCAAGCACACAAATTCTTTCCCTCATACATCAGGGCCTCAAAACCACACCACTCACCCAAATACACCTAGGAATCATCCCAAAGATAACTGGGGAAACAATACCAGCCCAAAAACAACTGTTCCCCTCATTAAAAACAAACCATTTCCCAAATAATCCTAGAGTATGGTAAGCCTCAAGAAATTACACCCTTCCCGGATATGCCCACATGGCAGGATCTAGAAGAGGGGGTTAGGAATAAAGTTAATAAACAACCATAAATTCTCCCACCGATATGTTAAGAAAGACACCCTCCCCCATGAAATGGTCATGTTCAGAACACAGTTCTCAATAATAGTGGGGTGTGTATATAAATCCCAAAAAACTATAAGTTTTTATATATATATACGTAAGGAAACTCTCAACCCAAACTATGGGTTTCTGAACAACAACTAACTCACAGAAACCTCCTTCTCTACGACCCCTAAATGCACAAACTACCTCAAAATAACATAAACCTGACCAATTTTTATTTAATCACTTGAAATATATTATGTATGGGGGTTCACTGTAATCTTTTCTAGAACTATTAGGAAGCTACCAGCCATAACCATCTCCATTAAAAGATCAAAACTAGGCCTTCAGTCCCACTATCCAAACAATTCCCCAATATAGTCCCACTACTGAATATATCCATAACCACACTGCATTCCCACTACTTGATGTCGCTTTGCAACCACAACACAAAACAAATGTAGTTCAGAAGCCTAAAAGTTTATCCATTCCACAATAAATCAATATCTTAGAGTGAGATAACAACACACCTCTCTTATACCACCACAGATGAAAAGCCCACTTTAACTATCTTTTCAACCACAACCTCTCTACACACCAATACCTCTCCCTTTTGACAAGACCAACTCATCTATCCATCCTTGTACCTATAACCATGATCCCAAGGACAACACCACATAACTCACAAAGGGTTACAAACTCAATAGAGCATAACACTCAGCCACACCTATCAACAAGATTCACATATATTCTTATTTAACAAGAAGTGGTCCTTAAATTGCACTTAATTATAACCAGGTTGATCACAAAAAAAGCTTGATCCTATGGAATTCATTTATATAACAAAATATATGTTATTAATAAGATTTAGTGTAACCATAATCTTTGAAGTATCACTAAAAAAACATCACTAGTTCACAAACAAACACCACCATCGACCATGATTTTTAGAAGGCATATAGCCATGACAACCCCAACAGAATCAAAGATAACAAACAAAACATGCAGTCACCATAAAACTACTTTTAGTCTATTATATTCTTTAATCATGTTATCTTTTAATCAAATCCAACTCTTATCAATTTTTTATAATATCATCATCCATTCTTCATAAGGGTTCTTTAGTGTTCCCTCCCCTTATGATGTACAATTAATGAGAAGACAAATAAATCCCTACATGTATGATCAATGGATTGAACTTCCTCCATACGCTAAGAATGAGGGATCATGTGAGTTGCAGAAATGATCTTTAAGAAGGACTCAGCATGAGAGGTTATACCATAATTGCACAAATCATTTGAGGAGGAAGGCTCTAGACACACAACGAGAAATTAAAAGGAAGAAAGAAAGAAGATATCTAGGTTTATGAATGGGAAATATCCTTGAAAACAGGGAGATGATTTCATAGTAAATGAAAATCGGATCATGGTTTGACCCCATGACTGGTGGTAACAAGGCAGGTGGGATGTTACAAGATATGGGGAATTTAATAATTCCCTTTGGAAATGCTGGATACCAACCAGTGCATTGCTGTGAGTTGATAAGTTACCATTTCATGAAGATAAACACGTAACATGTAAAAAATGTAAAAAACTGGAAAAAACTAAAAAACAGGAATTGGGTCACCGATGGGTGAGTCCCTGATGCTAAGCAACCGACACTGAGCTACCCACACTATGGCATACCTATGTAATGATCGACTAATTCCCCGGCCTACTGATGCCCTAACATACCGTGCCCTGACCTACCTATGTCGATGCCTTCCACTCACTAACACTGATTATCTTGATCTACAGTTTCCTACACCCCTTGACTCACTGATGCCGACACCTCTTGACTCACTGATTCCAAAACCTCTTGACTCACTAATGTCAATGATCTTGACTCACTTCCGAAATGTGATGTCGATGCACTAACATGCTGATGCACTAACATGATGACACACAAACATGTTGACGCACTAACATTTCTATGGAGAAAACAGAAATTTGGAAAACACTTGAAGTAAGCCACCGAGTGCTCCCAGAACACCTCAACACTATATTTTCAAAAAGGAAGGACCTATTAAAAATAGTGGTTATTACATTTCTTTTTTAAATGTAATATTGAATTGATGATGTATATAGTTTACCAAGAATACTAATCTATTAATTCATTCAAGATTTAATTCCATGTATCTTATTATAATATAATATATCAGGAACTAGAATTAGGATACTGGTGTTGGGGTTTATACAATTTATATTATTAGAAATTTTATAGAAACTTTGGAAACTAGATTTATTAAAACCTAAATGATGGAACATAACCCTCTGACAATAATTAATTATAAGTATAGAATAATATACAAATGTTTTATTATGGGGAATATTATTTGATTTTTTCTAGATATATATTATTATCTAGATACTATTAGTGGATGTGGTTATAAAATATATGTACCTTTGTATAGTAAATCTGAAAATTGAATGTTAGTCTTGAACTGATCATCACCTGGAGTATGAAAATGGTCCTTAATGTGCATCAGGTTCGACACTCATATGGTATATGATTAGGATAATAAATAATATATTTACAAACTATCATGTTGTATTTGAATAGATAAGGAAAATTAATGAAATAAGATAAACCAAAGGTGTAATATATTGAAAATAATTTTTTATGTTTTATATAATCAATAAATGATTCTATTGTTTTCCAACAATGATTATTGTTGATAACAATATTTTTTTGGTTTTATTCAATGTATGGACCCAAATGAAACATTTTAACATTGAAAATTAAGGACAACGTGGTTGATATGAGTAATAAGTGGGATGAAGATAGGTGTGAAAGATATCATGGTTATGATTAGTAATTTTTTCCAAAATACGATTACAAACATATATATTATCCAACACATGGACTCGCCATATAAGATAATTATACAGGTTTATAAGAGATTGATTTATGGATTCCATAGAGGAAATAAGGATCGATTTCCATCATGTAATAAATGTTGAAGGAGAAACATATATGGTGTCTCAATGGATTGGGAAAATGATTTATGTTTGCAAATCAAGGACCTAATGAAAATAATTTCTGAGGAAAAATGAAGAGTACTATGGTAGGAAATAAATATTATCCTAGGGATCCTTTTATATTTTTTTGGCTTGAATGTGGATAAGCTAGGCATTAATTGTCACGACCCGTCCTTGGGGCCCGTGCCGTGACTACCCCAAGCCCGCCTTCCAAAGGCTAGGGGCTGGCGACTAGCACCAAGGTGTAAATCCCAACAAAAGGGAAGGCATTGCCTTTGAAAAGTAAACAAGCACCATAGAGTAAGAAAGCGGAAAAGTAACACTAAGTAAAAACTATAACAAGCTGTGCTGAAAGTAAAAGGGGCCGGAAATACAAGCCCAACTGTAAAGTACAACTAAATGGAAAAATAGCAACTGAAAAGAAAAGCCGCAGCGTCGAGCCGTCCTCTGGAAGTCCCACCTGAAGGGTGGGTACAGATAGCCTCCACTTCTCCTCGGGTCCACCTGGCCGCTCCGAGTACGTCCCGCCCAGTGGTCCACCTCCTGGTACCGTCCTGCTCCGCACGCCTCCACTGTGATCAGCGCTGTCCGTCGCCTGCAACCAACACAACGTAGTGCGGGAAAAGCCCGTGCAGGGGTGAGTATAAGCTACTCAGTAGGGACCCTGAGACCCAAAGGTCTCCCGAAATCCACAAAGGATAAACCACAAGGAAGGATACAATCACAAAGTAACATCCGACACTGCTTAGTTATATGCCCATACATTACCTAAGTCATCAATTCTCGTTCGGCTCCAACATCCGAGCCCAAGCACAACCCAGTCCACACAGTAAAGCAAAACGTATAACCACACAGGATAGCACAACACAATCCACAAAGGAGAGTAAACAGTAAATCCACACAGGATAGTTCAACACAATCCACAAAGGAGAGTAAACAGTAAATCCACACAGGATAGATCAACACAATCCACAACGGAGAGTAAACAGTAAATCCACACAGGATAGTTCAACACAATCCACAAAGGAGAGTAACACAAGATTCATCTCACACAGGTATACTTCATCGGATGATGATAAATATGATCACTGATCCATCTAAGTCGTCAGACCCACAAAGGATCGATAGGTAACTAACCCCCGCAATGACCCACACAGGATCGGGCCCACACAGGACCTGTAGGCACTGGCTCACACAGAACCGCTGAGCGCTGACCAACATAGGATCAGACCCACACAGGATCGGGCCCACGCAGGACCTGTAGCACTGATCTACGTAGGATCGATGAGTGTTGTAGTCATCGCAGTCCACTGAGGATCTCTGCACAGTCGTCGTCGCAATCCACTGAGGATCCCTGCAATGTTGTCACCGCAGTCCACTGAGGATCTCTGCACGGTCGTCGCCGTAGTCCACTGAGGATCTCTGCACGGTCGTCGCTGTCGAAGTAGCAGTCGCTGCCAGCTCTAGGGTTCCGCACATAGCAAGCTCGTTCGGAAGGGTCCGCTCCACGAGCCGAGAGGCCGATACATAAACTGTCACAAAGTACGAGGTTGATGTATCAAAAAGTTCCGTATCATCAACAAGAACTCAACATCACAGATGGCGCGTCGATCGGACACCCAGTCTGAGAGTTATTGGCTTTTTCGTCACAGGGGCCTGGTTGGTTTTTAAGGCAAAACCAACCCGACCGTACTCCACCTGCGTCCAAACCACGGGCGAAGTATGCCAAAAGATCTGGCTCACTTAGAGGAAATCAAAAAAGCTAACGGCACGTCAATCGGACGTCCATAGCTCAAGATAGGAGCATTTCCGCTCCAAGGTCCCGGTTGGTTTTGTGTACGAACCAAACCGGCCGAACTCAAAGTATTCTGAAACCTTGAGTGTTATATACCGAAACTACCGTCTCGATCCAAGGACCGCGTTTCCGCTGACGGCTATTCGTTTGGAGGCCTGTAGCTCAAGATACAGACATTTGACTGAAAACAGTCCGAAGACGGGGGGTCCAGGCCCGGGGCGAGCCGGCCCAACCCCCCCCCCCCCCCCCCCCCCCCCCCGGGTCGGCCGAACCGGGTCGACCCGGTCGGACCGGCCTGGCTCGGCCGAGCGACAAGGGGGGGGGGGGAGCCTCCACCCCCGCGTGACACCCCCACGGCACCCACAGGTTGTCGCCCTGGGCAGCCGAGCGACGAGGGGGGGAGCCGCCGCCCCCGCGTGACACCCCCCGTGGCACCCGCGGGGTGTCACTCAGACAACCGGACGTGGCTTCAGCCTCGTCCCGCGCGCGCCGGACCCCCGCGGCCGCGGGTCCGTGAGTGCCGCCGCCACAGCTTCTTTCACGGCGGCCTTGTCCGGCGGCGCGCCGGGGCGCCGCCGCTCCCGGCGCCGCCGCGCAGCCGGCGGCTTCCGCGGGCCACCGGAGTCGCTCAGGTGGTCCGATTCTATTCCCGTCTGCGCCGCTGCTCCTCCCGGGACCCGCTCTTCACTTCGGAACCATCAAACTTCCGTTGTGGCACGTTCCGTGGTCTCCCGTCAAATCCGCATAACAACAAAGAACGACGGAGGGTCGTCGGGCCATGTTCGTTTGGCCCGCATCCTCCGCGTTAGTGATAAACAAAGGGAGAAACAATATTCAACATATGAATACATATCCGAAAACAATTTTTAATGAAATAAAATTGTTTTATGAAACGGGTTCTTCATTCTTGAACGGAAACAACACAGGAAATAAGGGCATTTCCAAAAATAAAATCCCTACCTCGTAGTCGTCGTCGTACGCACGTTCTTCGAGGAATTGCTCGTCGCGGAAGGAGTGGAACGTCGCGTCGTCGCGGAAAGGCGTCGCGTCGGCGAACTCAACGGACCAAGAAATAGCAGATTTAATTATAAATAATTAAATCCATGTTTTGGTAACAACCACAAAGAATATTAAAAAGAAAGTCCGAGATTCTTACCTCAAGAAACTGATCGAAGATTCGTTGCGGAGGAAGAGACGTCGCAGAAGAACGTTTCAGGAAGGGAACGTCGGCGTCGCGGAACACGGGGTCGCGTCGTCGACTTCCACAGGTTCAGCGTTCTTCGTCGGAGGCTGGCGTTCTTCGCATTCTTCGCGTTCTTCGCGAAGGAGGTTGAAGGTTCATGAACTCTGACAAAACCTCACAACAATTAATCCTTCAAAAGACCTGTTGGTCTTATTTTATTATAACACCAACAAACGAAAAGGTAAGTAACGACCCATCAATTCGTCGTATTAATTCAACGAAAGTAACAGCTCATTTAATTCACAAAGAAAACCTCCCAATTAAATGATCTGTTAAGAATTTAAGAAAACACGTCAGTTGACTTTCATAATGACGGGTTTTCGCGGGTGCGTTACTTAGCAGAAAGAAACGGCGGGGCTCGTGCGGGGCCCACCTTACAAATATGCTACCAAGAGGGTAGGATATTTCTAGATAGTACCCTATCCGGTTCAACCCAGTTTAAGCCGCTTTTAAGTGGCTTCAAGTGGCTTCCATGTGGCTTAAGTGAAATAAAATAAAGTTGTCGTAAAATTATTCTATTTCTTAACTTTAAGACCGAAAATTAAAAACCACACCCGAGCAAACACAACTCTGGAAGAGGCATTTCCAAGCGAATACCGGTGCTGCGATTTAATCGGTGCCCTCAGAATTCGATTTCGGGCACCGGTTCAAAAGTTAGAAAAACGCGCTCATCCGTTCACTGAACGTACCCGAGCCAAACTTCGGAAAATGATTCTGGGAACACCGGGCCTCGGAATCAGGTGCCGTCAGAAATTGCGTTCTTGAAAATTCCAAAGAAAAATAAGAAAAAAATTTCCTTGAAATTTATGGGTCTTTACATTACTCCCACCTCAGGGCTTTACGTCCCCGTAAAGATACATCATAAACTAGGGAAACAAATGTGGGTACTGAGCACGCATCTGAGCCTCCCACTCCCATGTGCTCTCCTGGAGGTTCACGTGCTGCCATCTGATGCGAAAAAGAGGAATCTATCTCCCACGTAGGACCCACTCCTGTCGATCCTCTATCTCCATCGGGACCTCCGCAAAATTCACCCCATCATCCACGTCTAGATCCCCATAGTCCATGATGTGCGTCTTTTTCGTGCACGTATCTCCTCAGCTGAGATACGTGGAAGACGTCGTGCACCTGGTGCAACTGAGGTGGTAGATCCCGGCGATAATCCACCTCGCCAATCCTGCTGAGGACCTGGAAAGGCCCGATGAAGCGTGGAGAAACTTGCCGCCTCGGCCAAATCTCCACAAACCATGACGAGGTGAGACACGCAAGAAGACGTGGTCGCCATCCTCGAACTCTAGTGGCCTCCGCCTCCTGTCAGCATATGACTTCTGCCGGCTCTGAGCTATCCTCATCCACTCCTGGATGACCTGGACCTTCTCTGTCATGGCCCGGACCATCTCTGGTCCCACAAGTGCTGACTCCCCAGGGTCTGTCCAGCACAAATGAGATCTGCAAGGCCTGTCGTACAACGCCTCGTATGGTGCCATCCCGATGGTGGAGTGGTAGCTGTTGTTGTACGCGAACTCCACCAAGGGTAGGTGGTCCTCCCAGCTGCAACCAAAGTCGAGGACACATGCGCGGAGCATGTTCTCGAGAGTCTGAACGGTCCTCTCTGTCTGACCATCCGTCTGAGGGTGAAAGGCGGTGCTCAGACGTAGCCGCGTCCCGAACGCCTCCTGCAACCCCTTCCAAAGCCGGGAAGTAAAACGAGCATCCCAATCGGAGACGATAGTCTATGGAACGCCATGAAGCCGTACAATCTCCGGAACGTAGAGATGCCCCAAGCTCTCCACTGAGCCCTGCTCTCTAATGGGTAAGAAGTGTGTCGACTTGGTGAGTCGGTCAACAATCACCCAAATGGAGTTGTGACCTCTGGAAGTGCGTGGATGTCCAGTCACGAATTCCATAGATATCCCATCCCACTTCCACTCTGGGACCTCCAAGGGTTGTACCAAGCCTGCTGGTACCTGGTGCTCTGCCTTCACCTGCGGGAAGGTGAGGCACCGTGAAACGAACTCTGCCACGGCCTTCTTCAAGCCCGGCCACCAGTGCTATTGCCTGAGATCCTGGTACATCTTCGCCACTCCAGGATGTAACGCCAAAGGAGAAGTGTGAAACTCTCTCAGCACTTCCTCTCGTAAAGCGACTGGTACCAGGGTACGTCCTCTGAAAAGGTCATCATGCTCTGCTCCAAGGGAGAAACCATCAGGGGCATGTCCCAAGGATATATGTGCATGCCGTGTCTCACAGTCAGCGTCCCCATGCTGTGCCTCTCTGACCTGCTGCAGTAGTGGAGGGGTGACTATGAGAGACTGAAGGAAGGATGCTCCGTCTCTATCCACGAAGGATATCTGCAAGGCGGCTAGCTGCTCTGTCGCCTCCTCAAGTAGCTGGATGCCCGTCCTCCTGCTGAGGGCATCGGCTACCATGTTCCCCTTCCTAGGAGTATAGAATATCTCAAAGTCATAGTCCTGGAGGAACTCGAGCCATCGCCACTGTCTCAGGTTCAAGTCCTTCTGAGAGAAGATGTACCTGAGACTCTGGTGGTCAGAAAAGACTGTAAAGCGCTCGCCCATCAGATAGTGCCGCCATGTCTTCAGGGCGAAGACCACTGCTACTAACTCCAGGTCATGGGTAGCGTAGTTCTGCTCATGCAGCCTCAACTGACGTGATCCATAGGCAATCACGGCCCGCTCCTGCATCAGGACACACCCGAGTCCGATCCCTGATGCATCGCAGTAGACTACGTATCCAACTCCCTCCTCAGGTAACCTCAAGATAGGTGCGCTGGTGAATCTCTGTCTCAGCTCTTGAAAGCTCTGCTGACAATTGTCTGACCACACAAAGGTTTTCCATTTCTTCATCAAATCTGAGAGTGGCGTCGCAACTCTAGAGAAGTCTGGCACGAATCTCCGATAGTATCTGGCTAGGCCCAAGAAACTCCGCACCTCCATCACGCTCCTGGGTGGCTCCCAAGCTAGCACTGCCTCGATCTTCGCGGGATCCACTGCAACTCCCACCTCAGAAATGACTTTCCCCAAGAAGTGGACCTCACGTAACCAGAACTGGAACTTCGAGAGCTTTCCATAAAGCTGGTGCTCTCGGAGTGTGTCTTGTACAACCCGCAAGTGGTAGGCGTGCTCCTCCTCCGTGGTCGAGTACACCAAAATGTCGTCGATGAAGACCACAACAAATCGATCAAGGTATAGCTGGAAGATCCTGTTCATGAGGCTCATGAACACTGCTGGAGCGTTGGTTACGCCGAAAGGCATAACCAAGAACTCATAGTGGCCATATCAACACCTGAAGGTCGTCTTCTGCACGTCCTCGTCTCGAACTCTGAGCTGATGATAGCCTGACCTGAGGTCTATCTTCGAGAACCATCGTGCTCCCTTGAGCTGATCAAAGAGGTAATCAATGCTCGGTAACGGATACTTGTTCCTCACTGTCACCTGGTTCAGGCGACGATAGTCGACACACAGTCGCAAGCTCCCGTCTTCCATCTTGGCAAACAATATCGGGGAAGCCCAGCGTGAAACACTGGGTCGGATGAACCCCTTTCCCTGTAGGTCCTCCAACTGTACCCGCAGCTCTCGAAGCTCAGTGGGGGGCATCTGATACGCTGGAGTGGATATTGGGGCTGTCCCGGGGTATAGATCAATATAAAAGTCTACCTCTCTGCGAGGAGGTAGCCCTGGAACGTCGTCGGGGAAGACGTCTGCATACTGATCCACCACTGCAGGAAAACTAGGACTCCGCAAGTCAACTGCTCCAAGGATGAGGCTAGCCAACTGATGAGTGATGGGATGCCCTCTCCTCTGCGTGAGTACATCCTGTGCTGCGAAGGATCCCTTCTCGCCGGTGAAGGTGAACCTGCTCCCGTCGGTGCGCACACATCGCACCTTGCGCCTAATGCAGTCAATCTGTGCATGGACCGTAGATAACCAATCCATGCCCAAGATGACGTCGTAAGGCCTCGACGCTGCTACAAGAAGATCCCAGCCGAAGCTCTCGCCTCCTAGAGTATGCTCATAATGCCGACAGCAGTGCGTAATCGTCGAGTCTGCTCCCGTAGGATTCTCTAGCAGTAAGGATCAAGCCAACGGCTCTGTCGGAATTTCTGAGCTCCGAACAAGGGCAGTGGCTATGAAAGAGTTACTCGCTCATGTGTCTATAAGAACTACAGTAAGGGTGGAATAGACGCAGATCATACCTCTAATCATCTCTGGTACGCCGTGGTCGTAGGCCTCCACTACCTGGAGCTGTGCCTGTCTCTGCCCGCCAGCTCCCTATGGTCGGGGCGGACCTCCTGGTGGTGGTGGTGGCAGAGCCTCAAAGTGTCTCCCACCACCTGGTGCTCGGCCAGCTCGTCTGCCTTGTCCGCCTCCTCCCTGCGGACCGCCACGGTCAACCCTCTACCTCTGCCTGGGTGGCCCCTCCACCGTCTGATGCTCCTCGGTTCGGCGGGTTGGGCAATCACGAGCCATGTGGCCCTGCCCGCCGCACGCGTATCACTGCCAGCCTCTCGGAAGACTGGATCCACACTGTGTGCCCCACACTGCGAAGCCAGTGTCTCGAGGTCGTCTGTCAGAAGGTCTGATCTGCCTGGAACCCTGAGTCATCTGTCGACTACCAGCTGCCGAAGACTCTGCTACCAACCGCCTTGCGGTAGGTCTCGCTGTGGACTCAGCTAGAATGCTCTCGATCAGAAGGGCTCGCTCCAGCACTCCTGCCTGGGTCGAGATGCTGAGGGAGATCAGCGATGCCCCGATCTCGTGTCTCAATCCCTGCTCGAAGGTCCGAGCCCGGAAGAAGGGGTCCCATACCATGTCGGTCGAGTAGCGAGAATGATCGGTGAACCTCGCCGCGTACTGGGCGACCGTCAAGCTGCCCTACCGCAGCTGAAGAAGCTCCTGAATGCACACCGCACGGAGGGTGGCCGGGACGAACTCTGAGCGGAAGAGGCTCTCGAAGTCCGTCCAGATGAGAGAGGCCTCATCGTGGACCTGGAGCATCAGGCTCCACCATCGTCCTACTGCTGCGTGCAGTAGGCTCGCCGCGAGGATCACCATGAGGTATGCCGGTGTCCTCACTAGCCTGAAAACTCGAACGACCGCCTCCAGCCAGTCCTCAGCTGCCTGGGGGTCCGTCTCCCCACGGAAACTAGGTGGTCGCCGGCGCTGGAACTCGTGCAGAGCTCCGAGGCATCGTGCATCATCAGCGATCGGTGTTGGAAGCATCGGGGGCTCGGCGGGTAAAGGTACCGTCGGTGCCTCTACTGTCAACGGGCCCTGTACCGAGGCCTCGTCGCTCGTCGGGCTGTCGTCGCGCTCTACTCTCGGAACCCTAGCTGGCTACCGTCGTGGGGCCATCCTAAAAAGGAAATAAGTGCACCACGGTCAGAACAGTATGCCTGGTGATCTGACACAATTAATCACAAAGAAAACTTGAAACACACATGCAATCAATGTTTTCGTGCATTAAGTCAGAAATCAGAAGTTAGGGTCCTGGTTTACGGATACGTCGGCCGCCGCACAAACACTGGACTCCCTGGACTGATAACCACACTCAATACACTAAATACTATTGCTTCACATATAAGAAAGATCAGAGTCTGCGGTAGAACCGACCACCTCTGATACCAATTTGTCACGACCCGTCCTCGGGGCCCGTGCCGTGACTACCCCAAGCCCGCCTTCCAAAGGCCAGTGGCTGGCGACTAGCACCAAGGCGTAAATCCCAACAAAAGGGAAGGCATTGCCTTTGAAAAGTAAACAAGCACCACATAGTAAGAAAGCGGACAAGTAACACTAAGTAAAAACTGTAACAAGCTGTGGTGAATGTAAAAGGGGCCGGAAATACAAGCCCAACTGTAAAGTACAACTGAAGGGAAAAACAACAACTGAAAAGAAAAGCCGCAACGTCAAGCCGTCCTCTGAAGTCCCGCCTGAAGGGTGGGTACATATAGCCACCATTGCTCCTCGGGTCCACCTGACCGCTCCGAGTACGTCCCGCCCAGTGGTCCTCCTCCAGGTACCGTCATGCTCTGCACGCCTCCACCACGATCAGCGCTGTCCATTGTCTGAAACCAACACAACGTAGTGCGGGAAGATCCTGTGTAGGGGTGAGTATAAGCTACTCAGTAGGGACCCCGAGACCCGAAGGTCTCCCGAAATCCACAAAGGATAAACCACAAGGAAAGATACAATCATGAAGTAACATCCGACACTGCTTAGGTATATGCCCATACATATACCTAAGTCATTAATTCCCGTTCGGCTCCAACATACGAGCCCAAGTACAACCCATTCCACACAGGAAAGGAAAACGTATACCCACACAGGATAGCACAAGACAATCCACAAAGGAGAGTAAACAGTAAATCCACACAGGATAGTTCAACACAATCCACAAAGGAGAGTAAATAGTAAATCCACACAGGATAGTTCAACACAATCCACAAAGGAGAGTAAACAGTAAATCCACACAGGATATTTCAACACAATCCACAAAGGAGAGTAACACAAGATTCATCTCACACAGGTATACTTCTTTGGATGATGATAAAGATAATCCCTGATCCATCTATGTCGTCGGACCCACAAAGGATCGATAGGTAACTAACCCCCGCAATGACCCACACAGGATCGGGCCCACACAGGACCTGTAGGCGCTGGCTCACACAGAACTGCTAAGCGATGACCCACACAGGATCGGACCCACACAGGATCGGGCCCTCACTGGACCTGTAGCACTGATCCACGTAGGATCGCTGAGTGATGTAGTCGTCGCAGTCCACTGAGGTTCTCTACACAGTCGTCGTCGTAGTCCACTGAGGATCCATGCACAGTCATCGTCGCAGTCCACTCAGGATCCCTGCACAGTCGTCGTCGCTGTCCACTGAGCATCTCTGCACGGTCGTCGCCGCAGTCCACTGAGGATCTCTGCACGGTCGTCGCTGTCGAAGTAGCAGTTGCATCCAGCTCTAGGGTTCCGCACACAGCAAGCTCGTTCGGGAGGGTCCGCTCCACAAGCCGAGAGGCCGATACATCAACTGTCACAAAGTCCTAAGTTGATGTATCCAAAAGTTTCGTATCGTCAACAGGAACTCAACGTCGCAGACGGCGCGTCGATCGGACGCCCGGTCTGAGAGTTATTGCCTTTTTCGTCCCAGGGGCCCTGTTGGTTTTAAGGCAAAACCAATCCAACCGTACTCCACCTGCGTCCAAACCTCAGGCGGAGTATTCCAAATGATCCGTCTCACTTAGAGGATATCAACAAATCTGACGGCACGTCAATCGGATGTCCGTAGCTCAAGATATGAGCGTTTCCGCTCCGAGGGCCCGGTTGGTTTCATGTACGAACCAACCCGGACGGACCCAAAGTATTCCTAAAACTTGAGTGTGATATACCAAAACGACCATCTCGATCCAAGGATCGCGTTTCCACTAACAGCGAGTCGTTTGGAGGCCCGTAGCTCAAGATACGACCATTTGACTGAAAACAGTCCGAAGACGGGGGGTCCGGGACCGGGGCGAGCTGGCCCGACCCCCCCACCCCCCCTTGGGTCAGCCGAACCGGGTCGACCCGGTCGGACCGGCCTGGCTCGGCCGAGTGACGCGGGGGGGGGGGGGGGGGGGGAGCCGCCACCCCCGCGTGACAACCCCGCGGCACCCGCGGGGTGTCGCCCTGAGCAGCCGAGCGACGCGGGGGGGAGCCGCCGCCCCCACGTGACACCCCCCGCGACACCCACGCAGTGTCGCTCGGACAACCGGACGCGGCTTCAGCCGCGTCCCGCGCTCTCCGGACCCGCGCGGCCACGGGTCCGCGAGTGCCGCCGCCGCGCCACCAGCGGCTTCCGCGGGCCTCCAGAGTCGCTCTGGTGGTCCGATTCTGTTCCCTTCTGCGCCGCTGCTCCTCCTGGGACCCGCTCTTCACTACGGAACCATCAAACTTCCATTAAGGCGCGTTCCGTCATCGCCCGTCAAATCCGCATAACAACGAAGAACGACGGAGGGTCGTCGGGCCGTGTTCGTTTGGGCCGCACCCTCCGCGTTAGTGATAAACAACGGGAGAAAAAATATTCAACATATGAATACATATACGAAAACAATTTTTAATGAAATAAAATTTTTTTTATGAATCAGGTTCTTCATTCTTGAATGGAAACAACATGGGAAATAAGGGCATTTCCAAAAATAAAATCCCTACCTCGTAGTCGTCGTCGTACGCACGTTCTTCGCGGAATTGCTCATTGCGGAAGGAGGGGATCGTCGCGTCGTCGCGGAAAGGCGTCGTGTTGGCGAACTCAACGGACCAAGAAACAGCAGATTTAATTATAAATAATTAAATCTGTGTTTTGGTAAAAACCGCAAAGGAGATTAAAAAAAGTCTGAGACTCTTACCTCAAGCAGCTGATCGAAGATTCGTTGCGGAGGAAGAGACGTCGCAGACGAACGTTGCAGGAAGGGAACGTCGGTGTCACGGAAGACGGCGTCGCGTCGTCGACTTCCACGGGTTTGGCGTTCTTCGTCGGAGGCCGGCGTTCTTCACGTTCTTCGAGTTTTTCGCGAAGGAGGTTGAAGGCCCAAGAACTCTGACAAAACCTCTCAATGAGTAATCCTTCAAAAGACCTGTTGGTGTTATTTTATTATAACGCCAACAAATGAAAAGGTAACTAACGACCCATCAATTCGTTGTATTAATTCAACGAAAGTAACAGCTCATTTAATTCAGGAAGAAAACCGCCCAATTAAATGATCTATTAAGAATTTAAGAAAACGCGTCAGTTGACATTCATAATGACGGGTTTTTGCGGGTGTGTTACTTAGCGGAAAGAAATGGCGGGGCTCATGCGGGCCCCAACTCACAAATATCCTACCAAGAGGGTAGAATATTTCTGGATAGTACCCTATCCGGTTCAACTCATTTTAAGCCGCTTTTAAGTGGCTTTAAGTGGCTTCCAAGTGTCTTAAGTGAAATAAAATAAAGTTGTCGTAAAATTATTTTATTTCTTAACTTTAACCCTGAAAATTAAAACCACACCCGAGCAAACACAACTCTGGAAGAGGCGTTTCTAAGCGAATACCGGCGCTGCGATTTCATTGGTGCCCTCAGAATTCGATTCTGGGCACCGGTTCAAAAGTTAGAAAAACCCGCTCGTTCGTTCACTGAACGTACCCGAGCCAAACTTCGGAAAATGATTCCGGGTACACCGGGCCTCGGAATCAGGTGCCGTCAGAAACTGCGTTCTTGTAAAATTCCAAAGAAAATTAAGAAAAAAAATTCCTTGATATTTACATGTCTTTACATTAATTGAGTCAATGAATTATTCTAAATAATAGCCCATATAAAAATAAAGGATCCATGATGAAAAAAAGGATGATTTATTTACATATTACCATCAAGAATTAAATTTTTTAAGAATTTTACTAATTTTATTTTGGATATAAGGATCTTAAAACATTTAAATATATTATTACATTTTATAATCATATATTTATCCATTAAATTAAGAGTTATGGACACCGTCATGGATTAATTATTTTTAGATTAAACATAATTCCAATTTCTTAAATACCCCCTTTAATGTTTTATGTGATGCGAGTATACAACTATTAGGGTAATTTTGGGATAAATTTATGGAAATAAAACTCATTGGTTCACTATATGTTTTAGTGAAAAATTTATTTGAGTAATAATGCCTTTAAATTTTATAGACATATGTATAAAGGCATTGATAAACTTTAGGGTTGATATGATCATTAATGACATTATAATGATATTAAAATAAAATTTTTAGACATTGTGAAATATTTTTTAATTGGAAAAGATTTTTGAAAGGTTATTAAAGGACTAATTTTATTCTAAGTATGTCCAAAAAAATTTGGAATGTTATTGGTATTAAATTAATATAGTTTAGTGAATGGAAACCCTATATTTTGGTTGAAGTCTTGTTGCATCCAAAATGGATAAGGGCCTTAAACACATGAACAATGGGAGATAAGTGTTTAACGCCAACCACTGACATGCATGATGTATTGGTTACTATATCATTTATTTTTTAGAATTACTTGATGAGTAAATGTTAAGGATGAACCATTGATCTTATCATTAAGGATTACAGATAAATGTACTATATTAGATAATTTGTTCTAACAATATTAAATTAGAAAAATATTTAGAGATAAAAAGAAATACATTTCCCTTTTTATGGATCCTATGTTCTATTGAAATTTAATTTGAGTGCATCATGCATAAAAAATCATTTTTGGATATTCATTTCCTAGAGTAAGGGATGAATTGGACATTCCTCCAAGCATAAACAAAATATAAAATTGTGATTATTAAATAGAAACAAATTAAGTAAGAATATTTTCTTTTATTCATAGATAGTAAAATAATTCCTGAACATTATAGAAAGGATCTTGAAATAAAAATACTATCTTCTTACATTCATATTCGAGGAATCTGATAGTCTTTTAAATCATCCTAGATTTATGGTTTTTTGTCACTTAACATTCCATTTACCATTCAATTTTTTATGATTGATGACCAATATCACACTATATAATTATTTACTCTCTTAAACCATGTATATATCATCACATTCCACCAATGATATCTTACATAGAAACTTAGTTAAGTGTTATTCTATATTACCTTACAAGTTCCCTTTCTCTATTATAAGGATGATGTCTTATTAAACCTCTCATTATTTGGGTTTTTCAAAAAATTAATTTTATAATATCAAACCCTTGATAATCAAGATCATGTTTAAATGGTGTTTATGCCATTTATTTTTGGTGGGGAGAATGAAACACCTAAAATTTTAAAAATAAAAACATTGTATTGGATTGTGTTTCTAACTGTAAAACAAAAAATTGAATAGTAAATAATACCAAAATACATTAAAATATATTTATTTTAGAAGAAATTTAATTTATTTTAATGTTAATATGCACACAACCCCAATATTAATTGAAATCTAACACATTATTAATATTATATTTAAATCTGAACGTTATTAACTAACCAATACATATGATAATATGAATAGTAATAACTATATTATGAAAAAAAAATTGTTTATAGAAGTTCACTGGTTATCTGATGATTATAAATAGTAATCATCGTCTTTTGAAAGTAAAAGAAATATTTTCTGGTGGACTGTTTTTTTTAAATGGTTTAATTGTGCTTAGAACACATAATTTTAAATTACATTATACCACTTAAAGAAAATATTGTAGACAAATAAAATTAATTTTTCAAATATTCATATCAAAATAATCATATGGTGGATTTTAGTGATTTTATAAATTAATTCATTGTTTGATGAATAGTAAAAAATACTGAATTTTTTTTGAAGATTGCTTCTTCATTTAAATAATTTATAATTTAAATTTATAATTAAAATTGTTTTTAAATAAAAATTTGTTTAATTTTATATAACATAATCCGATATAGTTCATTATTCTGAATTTCATAATAAAGTTTTAATATAAAAACTTGAATACTTCTGAACATTTTCATTTTGAAAACTCTCTTTCTCATCACGTCTGTTGGATTAATTTTAAATTAAAATTTAACAATTATGAGACTATAATTATTAAAAATAGATTTATTATTTTTAAAAATCATATTTTATTTTCTTTAATTAGTTAAGCTTATTTTTTTACAAAAATGAAATGTAAAAACATTAAAAATCTTTTACCACGGTATTCGTAAAAATGAATTTGATTATGGTTGAACTATAGAAGATAGGGGTTATAATAACAAAAAATATTTTATAAAAATATATTTTATCTATATATTTGGACCATATATTATATAATTATCTATAATAATCCATTTTTTACCCTTTTGTAACTTTAAAAACATGGCCACACTTTTATCTTTTCAAAACATACATGTTTTCCACTCTCCTCACTTATAAAAGGCCACCCCTCCCTTCTCTTCATAAGAACGTAAAAACATAATGGATCAACCAATAACTACAAAAATATAATATAAAATTAAATTCCATAATAATAAAGTTATTTTTTTATAAACCCAACCTAGTATGTAATTTGGTGAAAAGCTAATGAGTTTCCAAAAGAAGAGGTAATGCTTTTCAATGAGTGTTTTTATTTTATTTTTTCCTACACCTCCTCCAATTATTATTAAACCATGATTGACATAATAAAATCATTATATTCCATATACTAATATATTTTAATTTTATGTTCATTATCTAAAACTATATCCTCTTTCATCAAATGGATTATGAAATTACTGTTCATGTTTATGAAAGACTACCACCAGACAAACTGATGTAATTCGTTTTTCCATTATCAAATCTCATAGTTGAGTATGATGATATATATATATATATTATTTATGTTATTTCTAAAATACTAACATATCTTAATTAATTAAATCATATATACCTTTTTATGTTCCATTATGTACCTGATACGATAATGTCACTCATCTGTACGACATACTACTGCCTCGTGAATCGATGTGATTTATTTTTCACAAATACTTTAAATAGAAGGTGATAATGATAAATATAATTAATATGCGTGATATAAATGATATGAATTTGATATTATTGACACTTTTATAAATATTACAAGATAATATATCATTTTATTTATTTCACTAAAATATGATAACATCGCTCGTGTAAGTGTGGACTACCATCTTCAAAAATTGATGTGATTCTTTATATATCACAAAACCACTTTTTTGTTATATATAAGTATATTTAAAGAGTAATTATGATATTATGATGATTATTTTATGTTATAATATGAATTTACTCATTTCCATATTGATCATTGGAAAATGGAAATGTATCTCTTGCATAATTACAACCTAGTATCTCCATCATCTAAACATAATTCATTTATCAAAACCATCATTAATGTTTGGTAATAAAATTATAATTGATATATAAATATCATAATTATTACATGATTATTATTCAATAGATTATGGAACTATATAAAATTCAAAACTATAAGATTTTCATGATGAAATACGCATGATAAAATAAGAAAATTAGCACCAAAAAATAAAAATAATGAAGGATTATTAATAAAATGGTGATGAAATATTAATAAAATATATATATGATATTATAAATGTTAATATGGTTCTATTATATGTTAATAATGTGATTGAAACCATTATATATGAATTTATATCCTGTTCATCCCAAAGGAATCCTGAGGTAATGGATATCGTCTCAATTTTATTTTATTGACTAATATTGTAATGTTATGAACATAACTTCATTTACATGGTGTATATAGACTCAATTTGACATTTTATGTCATTATTTATTAATAATTAATGGTCTTTAAAGTTTTAATTTGAATTATTGAAAACAGTTGGATTTTACTAGAAAATCCATATGTTGTAAGGATTTTCATAACAGAATTTATTTTCATTGGGTTATATCACTTCTTAATTGTCATTGATATTAATATATTATGTGTATAATGACTTTTAATTATATTTTTTTCTATTTACACATTTTTATTTTTATTTATATTTGATACACATAATCTATTCAATGATTAATTCTCAATTCAATATTATAATTGGTGTATTAGTTTCTTTTATAATCTCATTCTAATTAGGATTGTTTATTCATGAATTTCAGTCTATGGAAATAATTTGATAACTTAATAATAAACCATTTTTTCTTCATATTTTGTTATTCATGAATGTTTCACACAATATTACAATTTTCTCACTATTTGGTGCTCAAAATAATTGATAAAATGTCATTAAAAAATCCCACCCCATTTTTCTCTTCGGTTGGAATTTGTTTTCTTCCTAAAACATTGTTTTCTAAATATGTTTTAAAAAATGGTTATATCCATTTAAAAATGATTTTATAAATATAATTTCACTGATTTATACATTTAATATGTTATCTTATATTAAACTTCATTTCTTTTTATGAAAAAGGAAATTTTTTATGCTTTTTACATTGAAAAAGGAATGTTTTATATAGCTTCTACATCATGAATGGAATTAACTTCTATCAGGAATGTATTCTCATTAAAGCTTACTTTAAAAATTTACATGTAACTTTTTAAATATAATTATTAACCTAATATTTTGAATTCTATATTTTTTAAATGTAATTTTTAAAGAAAAGGATTTGGAAAATGTTTTATGTTTTAAAAATTGATTTTCAAAATGAAAAGGATACTTACCTCAAGAATTTTTAAAAATATCTTATTTATGGTATTCCTATTCATCAATGATAACAACCCATTAATTTAAATATACTCAACCAAGTTTATTTTGTATTAAAACCATCCTTATTCTACCACTGTATGGTATATGATTATTTTTACCAAGGATAGTATTAATATTCATTTCATTGTTTCAATTTGGTAGTCAATAACATTCCCATGAAATTTTTTCATTCCTATGATCAATGGATATTAAATATACCTTAAAGTTTCACATTATTTATAATGGATATTTTAAATTATTAAAAAAATTTCATTTATACATAAAATGTTCTACATTGGAAGTCATTTGTTTTTCGGGTTAAATGTTAATAAATATGTATTATTTACTCAATATATATATTTAATTATTAGGCATGGTGTTTTTTAAATAAATCAACTATTTAATATATGAGGAATTATTTAAACAAAAAATAAATGGGTGTGGTTTGGTTATATATATTTATCCCCTCGATGTGTCAATAATGTCATAGAAAAAATCAGTTGTCTAGCCTTAGATAAATGGGTTTCTACCCATTGGTGTTAAAATGTCTTCAGTATAGGTCGTGATTGTAGTAGTATTATGTATATTGGAAACATGACATCTAATAATTAATATATTACTTTACTGATATTTTATTTATTATTATCTATTATATTTTCTCTATGATATTTTGTATGGATTCATTTCATTCTTATTTAATTGATTAAATGGAATGGGTTTTCATTTATTTACATTTCCAAATTGATTATTCCTTTTCTAGTTATGATAGTCATGTTGTTTACTAAAGGGATTGTGTTTTTAGAAATTTAACATTCCATAATGATTATGCTAATAAACTTATTTAAATGGAATGTGTGTTATGTTATTTACCTTTATATGTTGATAAAGATCATTGATTCATGATAAATTCCATTATAGTTAAAACTTACTCATCATTTGAGATAAATATTAATTTGTTTTCTTTCCCAAGAATCCATGAAATGTACAATGATTGATATTCAAGGATGTTATGGAGGGAACAATGTTATTCTTGAAAACGTTTTGTTGCAATTTTTGTTTTCAAATGTAATATTGAATCAAGTGTGTATCTAGTTTACTAAGTATACTAAACTATTCATTCCTTTTTGATTTGATTCCTTATATCTTATGCCAATATAATAAATCAAGAACTGTCTATATTTTATTAGAGTCAGGGTTTCTATATTTTACCTCTCTATAAATTTCTCCAAAATCTTCTCATTAATACTACATACAAAAAAACATAGAAAATAAAATAAATTTGGTTATTATAGCACATTAATTAGTGAAATTATTAGATAGAAAAATGGTATATTTTTTATATTTATATTGAATCCTATAATCCTCTATACCTATATATATAATCAATTTTTTTCAAAAATGAAACCAAATATCTGTTGAAATAACTCTATTTCATCAACCTCATATAAAGACCAAGAAATGTTTTTTCTCTATCATAAATTTATATATAAAAAACAATATATTATTATTTGAATTCCATTTTATCACAACCAAGGATACCATAGGTACATTACCATACCCATACATTCGAAATGAGTGATGTCCCATCTTTTCTAGGATTCCAAAATAAATAATATTTTCTCTATAAAAATTGGAAATACGAGGAAAAAAATAATTTGACCAACCTATAATACATCATGATCAATGAAGACCCTCTACATTCAACCCTAACCTTACGATCACCCCAAGATAAAAAACACTAAACCACCTTTAAAAATAAGGGAATATATCTATGAATAATGATATATGGTATAATGAAACAATGCTATTGAACAGGGATTTAACAAAACCTAGTGTACTGATAGTCAAAATGTTAATGCCCCCACCATCAAAAAAATAATATTAATCAATTATCACACTAGAATTACTAATCAATTCTTTATTCACACTTCCTTTTGATATAATTCAAAAATATATTTTGAGATATACAATAAATTTCTCAAAACAACATCTCATCACACAAGAATTTTTTATGGCCTTGAATATTGTTTATAAATATTAACCCATGTCTTTTCATGTCAACTAGTAATTCATAAACCATGATTTGAAGAATTACTAGCAACTAAAAACCATATTTTTAATTATTTCCATTTTAGGGAATAATTTACATAACTAAAAATAAATTTTTCATAACCATATGTCATATTATTTTAAAAAATATATAAATGATATTGACCAATAACATTAATAAAATTATCATAATATTGTTTCTCTACCTTCAACATAACTACATATAAAATTTGTATAACACTATTTAAATAATAATTTTATCTTAGACCCATATACATTTTAACATATTTAGTGTATACATACATTATTTCATATAGATATCTTTTATGAAGAATTATTTGGGAAAATATTCATATAGTTTTATTCAAATCCTTAGAGTCATCACTTTCTTTATAAACTCCAATGGAACCCCATAGAAATGACATATGAAAATCATAATTATCTCCCTTTACATAATATTACCTTGATAATTTTTCTTCATCTCTATGTAATACTTGGTTGAATCTTCTAGGGGTAATAAATATCCCTACTAACCTATATGTGAACACATCTACACCGTCCATGAAGATAAATTCTTCAACACATTAAAATTAATAATTTCAACATCTTCAGTTCGTAAAAAAATTACAATCCATATTTTCGATCATCAATTCTTAAATAAAAATCCTATACATATATTATTGAAAACATATTTTTCAAAACAAATATAGATAAACCAACATAAAAATACAACAATGGAAATTTACATGGTTTCACCTTGTGTTGTATATCGTTGTATAGAAGAGAAAAAATTTATTATATTAAATTTAAATCATAGGAATTTCATCCAAAACTACCTATTTCAAATATATATATCTATATGGTGCTAGGAATTAAAATAAAAAAAATAAAAAATTGGCCAGGTTTTCACCCACTCTACCATACATAAAAAAATTCACACATCAATATTAATTCTCTTAGTGTGCGATTTGTCGATTATTTTTACATGATTTTTTTTGTAATCAATATTTTTATCACATATTGGATTGATTTTATTTTTTTCTTTGAAAATTATAAAATTGCAAAAATAAAAAATCAGATTTTTTTTGTATACAAAATATATAATCTTATTATTATGTGCTCAATATACATGTTTTTATTTTTATATTTTCCTTTAATTTGTATTCCCCCTTAGTAGAAAATTTGAATATGCTCTATGGTTGTCTGTATTCAATTATGAAAAACATGTTTTAAATAATGGACACGTAATATATGTTTTTATTATTTTAAAAATTTAAATAAATTCATAATAAAATGTTAAAAATTATATTTTGATTTAAATTTTTTACTTTTTAAAAAAATAACAAAAATAAATAAATCTCTAAAAAAATAAAATTTTAGCCTTTTAGATTAATAAACATTTTAGTTATTCAAATAAAATTAAAGAACAAATTTTTTTAAAATGCTATGTTTATAAATAATGTTTTTTATTCGTGTTTTTTCTTCAATAAAATTATTTTATTTTCATTTATTTTTTTAAACTAATGATTGTTATTATTTATTATATAGAATAATAATTTTGACTATTTTTTCATGAAAAGTATCATTCAAATCCATTGAGATCACTATTTAATCTATTTAAAATAATTATAATGTTAGGATAGATTAATATCAATTTTTGAACATAAATTTAATTATTTGATTTCATTTATTTATCAAACGGACCATGTCAATTTATTTTAGTCATTTAAAAATTTAATTATGGAATTTTGTTTTTTTTTGTTTAATTGGCCATGAAGTCCACTTCTCTTAAATTGGAAATCACTATTTGTCTTACTATAAAACCAATATGGTCAAACTATATGGTTACATCTTAAATTTTTTTATGTGGAATAAGCTACCATTATTTCGTAACAAATCAAATTATTATATTTTGAAACTTTCAATATATATATATATATATGTATGTATTTTATTTGAAGTTAAGGAGATATTATGGGTCTTGTAGTAAACTAGAAAATATTTATTAAAAATATTAGAATTAATTTATTCCTACACATGCATTGTTTTGGAATCATTGTTATTATCATTGATCAGGGTCTCGTTTGGAGAATCCAAGATCACCGTTAGTTCTAGAATGTGTATTTTACCCTTGGTGAAATATATAGTTCCTTTTTATCAGAGCTTTAGTCGATGTACTATTGTGGGTGGATTTTAAATAGAATAAATTAATTTAATTAATTTTTTAATTTTTTTTAACTAAATCTATCTCACTACTTATTTAATCTATATTATAAAATATTTTCTTTCCTAATGGAATTAACCAAAGGTATTTAAAAAATATAGTAATTCATCTCATTGGGAAGACCTTCATCGAATAAATATGGGGATTTAAGGATTCTCAATCCAACAATGAGTTATAGAATTTAATTTATATATTTTTGCCTCATTATTATTAAACACAATCATTAATTAATATATATTATATGAATCCCTTTGTTCATATGTATTGGTCAATTTATTATCAGGATTTAAATTATTAATGATAAATTAGAATTTATTCTTCAGTTTCTGTAATGATCTTCATTGTCAGGATCCCAAAAGATCAAAGATGTTATTCAAATTTGGGTTTATATGGTTTTATCCCACTATTATTCATATTCTTCTCTATCACAAATGTTATAGGTGGTGGTTTGACTATTTTTGGTCTAGTTGGAATCACGACCAAACATTTTAATTTAGATTTACTTATGGGAAGATGAACATAATGATCATGGTTCTTGAGTATTTGAGAAAAAATGGCAGAAATAATATTTTTGAAGTATAAGGTTTGGTTTTCCCAAGATTGGGTCTAAAAGAATGAAAGTCTTCAATGAAGATTCCAGTTCTAGGGATGTGAATATCAAAAATCATATTATAATGTTGGTAGACAAATGATTAAGATTTTATTTGATGAAGTGGGTGAGATTGAAGGTGAAAATATGTGACCCTATGAGGTTCTATGATGAAGTTGCACATTATTTGAAATAGCCAACTACAAACTGTGTAGTCAACGAAACACACATTATGTGTGCTCTTTCTTGTGGCGGGTAGGGTTTTATACCATGTTAAATATCAGATGTCATGTGGTCAGGACAATAGGATATGTGACTTTACCTAGGCATCCAAGCTATTTATATGGATATACACATAGAACCATGAGTGGTTAAGAATTCAATATCCCTAAAGGGACACACCATGTGGAGTTATTTTGAATGTCAAGCTTTATTCAGGGAAGAGCACACCCAGGATCCCGAGTGTTCCCACACACTATGAGGATCCGAGCACACATTGTGTAAATGTATTTATATATGACATATGGGGAAACAAGACATGACTATGAAATAAATTATGTGTAAACCTTATATACCCTAGGGGACACACCATGAACTATTCCAATAATATTAAACTCACATATCTCATTCCTATGGACATGGATATGTATCTCTGAGGAGTCCATTCTGAGTAGAAATTAATATTGGAGATGATCGTGGAATTTCTATGACATTATAGATATGAAACAATGAAATATGAGCATTATTTTCCATCCATCGTTTCATAGATAATGAAAGTGATTAGGCTACAACATTAGAGTAATTCTTGGGTACGTACTCCCTTAAAAGTTTGGGTTTTTGTGACTATGGTTCCAAATATCACATTTAAAAGTAGATTGGGTACTTCCCCACATTATAGGGGTGTAGTACCTCTATATGAGGAGTTGGTACCCATCCCTAAAAAAGCTCTGGAAGGGACTAGATACTTCATTAGAGTCAGTTCTCTCTCAACCATGGTACCATTAGTGAGGTGTGGGTACTCCATTCTGATTCTCATGGGGTTTCATATAGGGATTAGAATTAGAGATGGGGTCTATAGTGCTTTGGGAGACATATCATTATAATCTATAAATGATGATCCAGATTCTTATCTCTCTCTTTGATTTGGATTCTTTTATGAGCATATCTTTTATTAGAATTTTTATCCACCTTTCTATTTTGGGTTGGGCTGAATATTTTTTTATTATTATTTCCCTACTAGTTTTTTGCGACATCCTATAAAGTATGGTTATACTAAACTCTACATAGAATTTACCTTCATGTGTCAGGTTTTATGAAAAAAACTTGTAAAATTGAGAAGAAATTTGTTGAACTATTATTGGAGGAGCAAAACTATAATCGATGACTGTGACCGTGTTTGGCGGTCAAATATGGGGATCATCAGTCAAGCTCCCTCCTATATTTCCCATTTTATCTACTCCCTTGTTTATCCTTTTTCCATATTTTTTAGGAATGTATTTTTAATTTCTAAATTTCATAGATATTTTTCTATTTCACTATAATGTATTTATTATAGGTTTTTACATGTATTTTT
Source organism: Viscum album (assembly GCA_963277665.1). Classification (NCBI taxonomy): domain Eukaryota; kingdom Viridiplantae; phylum Streptophyta; class Magnoliopsida; order Santalales; family Viscaceae; genus Viscum; species Viscum album. The sequence continues at coordinate 1,690,912,709 of OY728143.1, read as the reverse complement.
TAACTCTATAAGTTTTATTTTATTATTACTCTGCATTGTTTCATGGAGCTTGGTGGTGTGTGTGTGTGTGTCTATGTACATTTAGATAATGTCCCCCATTTTGTGTGATATACCTACTTAGTAGTATTCATGAGCATCTAGCCTATTGGGATTGGGTTAAGGGTGTAACTCTATATTTACCATTTTCCAAATCAGGTCCTGGATAAGTTAGGTCACGATAATTTCCCTCTATAATTTTGTAGAGTTTTCAAAACATATAATTCTCTCTCATTATTATTTTTATCCAAATTTAATAATTCATTTCATTATATAATATTTATTTTGTTATATTAATTAATAATATGTAACTTAATTAATATTAAATTTAAACTTTTTCATTTAATAAAATATATATGTCATGTGTATATATGTTTTATGATTTTTGAAAACCAATATATATAAGTAATGGTTTTAGGGGGTATTTTGTTGATGAATTTTTTTTGTTTATAATTATTCTGTTTGTTGTAAAATTTTTTATATTCAATATATGTAATAAATATGTTTTATATTATATATTATTTATAAATATATTCTATTTATAATTATTTAATACAGATATAGTTAAATTATTATATTTATGTTTTTTTTATTTTCATAAAATTTTATAATTTAAAATTTAAATTGGGGTACTTTGTAAAGACCTGTAAAATTCAAGGAAATTTTTTTCTTAATTTTCTTTGGGATTTTACAGGAAGGCAATTTCTGACGGCACTTGATTCCGAGGCCTGGTGTGCCCGGAATTCCTATACGAAGTTTAGCTCGGGTACGTTCAGTGAACGAACGAGCGGGAATTTCTAACATTTGAACCGGTGTTCGGAATCATATTCCGAGGGAACCGATGGATTCACAGTGCCAGTAATTGATTAGGAACACCTCTTTCGGAGTTGCGTTTTCACGATAGAAGTTGATAAAAATTTTGGAAGTTAAAATAAAAATTTAACTATAATTTTTATTTTACTCTAAGTGGTTTAAAACTTCGGGTTGATGTTTGGGGAAACCACCCAACTTCCATTAGGAGGTTATGAGGGTGGTGGGGCCCACAAGAACCCCACCCCTTCATATTCTCTAACTCCCTCAACTCACCATTAATTTGATAACTTAAGTTATTTAATTAAGTGAGTTTTATGTAAATGTTTGAATTTCAAAAGTGTAAGTTATGTTAATTAATTATGTGGATTAATTCAAACTTTTGATTTTCAAACCTCAAGTTGTGTTTATAAAATAAGTAAGGGACTTATTTTAATTTTGTTGGAGTCTTGTTGCTTTGGGAGTCTTTGGGAGAAAAGGTAAGAACCTGAAGAACTTCTTCCTCTTCGACGAAGAATGCGAAGAACGCGAAGAATGCTGGATTCCTCGGAGATCGACGACGTGACACTGTCCCCGCGACGCGACTCTCTTTTTCCGCAACGTCTTCTTCCACGACGGTTATTTCCGAGACGAACCTCCATTCAAGCTACGCTCAAAGTAGGGGATTTATTTATTTTGTTCGTGATTACTACCATGACGTTCTTCATGGAATATGACCAATTACTATCGATTAACGAGAGGGGGCCAGACTGCACAAACATGGTTGATCCTCATCCCTTATCTATGTTGTTGTTTCTATTGTTGTTTAAAACGGGAATGGCGCGGTGTCGTTGCACCGCGCGGGATCATACGACAAGGAATGCGAGGCGCCGTCGCGCCGCGCCGTAGACCGAACAAGGTCATGACGCTGTCACGCTGCGTTGAAGAAACCTGAAGACACCGCGGCCGGAGTGGGGCCGTGGCGAAGGGGCGTGGCGCCGACGCGCCGCGCCGGACGAACCAAGGTCGCGGCCGGTTCCGGGCCGCGGCGGAGCAGGGAGACCGGCGGCCGGTTCCGGGCCACCGGTGTCGGAGCAGGGGGGACTAGCCGTCGTCGGTCCCATGATGGAGGAAGCTGGCCGGCCAAGAGGGCCGGCCGGACAAGGGAAGGTCTTGGGTTACAATCCCCCGACAGCCAGCTCAATCGGCCCCCCGTAATGGGGGCCGCAGTTACAAAATCTAGGGGGGCAGGCGCCCCCCCCCCCCTTCCAATGGCTCTGCCGTTTGGCCAAGTGCCTGGCCAGCGCACCCAATGCGCCGTGCCCAAGCGGGCCGGACCCGGACCCGGTTCGGGTCGACCTGGTTCGGTCCGACCCTGGGGGTATCGGGCCGGGTCGGACCGGGCCCCAACCCCTTAATATCGAATCTCTTCCGGTCGGACGCCCATAACTTGTGTTATGGGCCTCTGATCGACTCACCGTCAGTTGCGAACATATCCTTGGACTGAGACGGTCATTTCGGTATATCACACTCAAGGTTTCAGAATACTTTGGGTTCGGCCGAGTTGGTTCGTACACGAAACCAACCGGGCCTTCGGACCGGAAATGCTCATAACTTGAGTTCCGGACATCCGATTGACGTGCCATCGACATTGATGGATTCCTCTTAGTGAGACGGATCTTTTGGCTTACTCCACCTGAGGTTTGGATGCAGGTGGAGTACGGTCGGGTTGGTTTTTCCTTAAAAACCAACTGGGCCCCTGGAACAAAAAAGCCAATAACTCTCAGACCGGGCATCCGATTGACGCGCCGTCTGCGACGCTGAGTTCCTGTTGGCGATACATCACATTGGGATACATCAACTCCGGACTTTGTGTCAGTTGATGTATCAGCCTCTCGGCTCGTGGAGCGGACCCTCCCGAACGAGCTTGCTGTGTACCAGAATCCTAGAGCTGGCTGCGTTTGCGACTGTGACGACGACGACGACTGTACAAAGATCCTAAGTGGATTCGACGACGACTCCTATAGCACTCAACGATCCTACATGGATCAGTGCTACCAATCCTACGTGGGTCTGATCCTGTGTGAGTCAGCGCTCAGCGGTTCTGTGTTAGCCCGCGCCTACAGATCCTGTGTGGGTACGATCCTGTGTGGGTCTTTGCGGGGGTTAGTTACCTATTGATCCTTTGTGGGTTAGATCCTTTGTGGGTCATTGCGAGGGTTAGTACCTTTCGATCCTTTGTGGGTCTGATGACTTAGATGAATCAGTGGATATATCTGATCATCTCTATCGTCATACGAAGAAGTATACCTTTGTGAGCTGAATACTGTTTTTCTTTTTTTGTGGATTGTGTTGTGCTATCCTCTGTGGATTTATGTTTTTATTTCTTGTGTGGACTAGGTTATACTTGGGATCGGATGTTGGAGCCAAAATTGGAATTGATGACTTAGGTATATGTATGGTCATATACCTAAGTAGTGTCGGATGTTACTTCGTGATTGTATCTTACCGTTGTGGATTATACTTTATGGATTCTGGTAGACCTTTGGGGGTCTCGGGGTCCCTACTGAGTAGCTTATACTCACCCCTGCACGGGCTATGCCCGCACTAGGTTGTGTTGGTTGCATACGATGGACAGCGCTGATCGTGGTTGAGGCTTGCAGAGCAAGACGGTACCTGGAGGTGGACCACTGGGCGGGACGTACTCGGAGCAGTCTGCTAGACCCGAGGAGCAGTGGAGGATATCTGTACCCACCATTCATGCGGGACTTCCAGTGGATGGCTCGACACTGAGACTCTACTTTACAGTTCCTATTTTCCATTTCCATTTGTACTTTACTTTTAGATTGGGTTTGTATACTGGCCCACTTACTTTTCCGCACTTACTGTTGTACTCAGTTATTACTTAGTGTTTACTTCTTTTTCTTGCTTTCTCTTTGGTGTTTTTTTACTTTACAAAGGCAATTCCTTCCTTTTTTTTACTGGGAATTACGCCTTGGTGATAGTTGTCAGCCCCTAGCCTATGGAAGGCGGGCTTTGGGTAGTCACGACACGGGCCCCGAGGACGGGTCGTGACAAATTGGTATCAGAGGAGTTCGGTTCTACCGCAGAACTCAGGACTCTGATCTTTTAATATGTGAAGCAATAGTGTTAAGAGTATTGGGTGTGTTTGTCAGTCCAGGGAGTCCAGTGTTGGTGCGGCAGCTGACGTATCTGTACACCAGGACCCTGACTTCTGATTTCCGACTTAATGCACGAAAACATTGATTGCATGTGTGTTTCAATTTTTCATTGTGATTACTTTATGTAAGCTCACCAGGTATACTGTTTGATCGTGGCGCACCTATTTCTTTTCAGGATGGTCCCACGATGGCAGCCAGCTAGGGTTCCGAGAGTTGTGCGTGATGGCAGCCCACCGAGCGACGAGGCCTCGGTGCAGGGCCCTTTGACAGCTGAGGCACCGGCGGTACCTCTACCCGCCGAGCCACCGATGCTACCAGCCCCAGCTGCTGATGATGCACGTCGCCTTAGTGCACTGCACGGGTTTCAGCGCTAGCGACCGCCCAGGTTCCACGGGGAGACGGACCCCCAGGCATCAGAGGACTGGCTGGAGGTAGTGGTGAGAGTTTTCAGGTTAGTGAGGACACCAGCAGACCTCATGGTGATCCTCGCAGCGAGCCTACTACACGCGACAATAGGAATATGGTGGAGCTTGATGCTCCAGGTGCACGATGTGGCATCTCTCCTCTGGAGAGACTTTGAGAGCCTCTTCCTCTTGGTGTCCGTCCCAGCCACCCTCCGTGTGGTGCGCATCCAGGAGCTTCTTCAGCTGTGGCATGGAAGCTTGACGGTGGCCCAGTACTCAGCGAGATTTACCGATCTCTCACGCTACTTGACAGACATGGTACGTGACCCGTTCTTCCGGGCCCGGACCTTTTGAGCAGGGATTGAGGCATGAGATCAAGGCATCACTGATCTCCCTCATCATTCTGACTCAGGCAGGAGTACTGGAGCAAGCCCTTTTGATTGAGATCTTTCTTGTTGAGCCTTCATCAGCACCGAGACCCACCGCAAGGCGGCACGTAGCAGAGTCTTCTGCAGTAGGTAGTCGACGGATGACTCATGGGTCCAGGCAAACCAGACCCTCAGGCAGACGACCTCATGACACTAGCTCAGCAGTGCATGGCACACAGCGTGGAGCCAATCTTTCGAGAGGTAGGCAGTGCTACTCATGTGGCGGGCAGGGCGACATGGCTCGTGACTGTCTGACCCGCCGTTCCGAGGAGTAGCAGACGGTTGAGGGATGACCCAGGCAGAGGCAGAGGGTCGACCGTGGGGGTCCGTATGGAGCAGTCGAACGAGGCAGAGGAGCTGGCCGAGCAGCAGGTGGTGGGTGACGCTTTGAGGCTCTACCACCACCACCACCAGGAGGTCCACCCCGACCACAGGGAGATGGCGGACAGAGACAGGCACAACACCAGGCAGCAGAGGCCTATGACCACGGTGTGCCCGAGATGATTTGAGGTACTATCTGTGTCTATTACACCCTTGTTGCAGTTCTTATAGACACAGGAGAGAGTCATTTTTTCATATCTGCTGCCCTTGTTCAGAGCTCGGAAATTCTGACAGAGTCGTTGGCTCGATCCTTACGGATAGAGACTCTTACGGGAGCAGACTCGACAATTGCGTACTGGTGCCGGCAGTGTAAGATTTTCTAGAAGGTGAGAGCTTCGACTGGGATCTTCTTGTAGCGGCGTCGAGGCCTTACGACGTCATCTTGGGCATGGATTGGTTATCTACAGTCCATGCTCAGATTGACTGTATTAGGTGCAATGTGCGATGTGTACGCACCGACGGGAGCAGGTTCACCTTCACCGGTGGGAAGGGAGCCTTTACAGCATAGGATGGACTCTCGCAGAGGAGAGGACAACCAATCACTCATCAGTTGGATAGCCTCATCCTAGGACCAGTTGACGTACAGAGTCCTAGTTTTCCTGCAGTGGTGGATCTGTATGCGGACGTCTTTCCCGAAGACGTTCCGGGACTACCTCCTCGCCGAGAGGTAGACTTTTATATTGACCTGTACCCTGAGACAACCCCGATATTGACTCTAGCATATCGGATGGCCCCCATGGAGCTTCGAGAGATACGAGTACAGTTGGAGGACTTACAGGGCGAGGGTTTCATCCGACCCAGTATTTCACCCTAGGCTTCCCCGATTTTGGTCACCAAGAACGCGGACGGGAGCTTGCGACTTTGTGTCGACTATCGTCACCTGAACCATGTGAAAGTGTGGAACAAGTATCCGCTAATGAGGATTGATGACCTCTTCAATCAGCTCAAGGGAACACGGTGGTTCTCAAAGATAGACCTCAAATCGGGCTATCATCAGCTCAGAGTTCGGGATGAGGACGTACAGAAGATGTCTTTCAGGTGTCGGTATGTCCAATATGAGTTCCTGGTTATGCCATTTGGTATAACCAATGATCCATAAGTGTCCATGGACATCATGAACAGGATCTTTCCGCCATACCTTGATCGATTTTTCGTGGTCTTCATCGACGACATTTTGATTTACTTGACGACTGAGGAGGAGCACGCCTACCACTTGCGGGTTGTACTAGAAACACTCTGAGAGAACCAGATTTATGACAAGCTCTCGAAGTGTCAGTTCTGGATACGTTAGGTCCACTTCTTGGGACACTTCATCTCTAAGGCGGGAGTTGCAGTGGATCCTTCGAAGATCGTGGAAGTGCTAGGTTGGGAGCCACCCAGGAGCATGACGGAGGTGCGAAGAAGGGGAAACCCTTTGTGTGGTCAGACAGATGTCAGCAGAGCTTCCAGGAGCTGAGACAGAGATTGAACAGTGCCCCTATCTTGAGTCTTCCAGAGGAGGGAGTAGGGTACGTAGACTACTGTGATGCATCAGGGACCGGACTAGGATGTGTCATGATGCAGGAGTGGGCGGAGATCGCCTATGGATCACGTAAATTGAGGCCACATGAGCAGAACTATGCTACCCATGACCTGGAGTTAGCAGTAGTGGTCTTCGCTCGGAAGACATGGCAACACTACCTAATGGGAGAGCGCTTTACAGTCTTTTCTAACCATCAGAGTCTCAGGTAAATCTTCTCTCAGAAGGACCTGAACCTGAGACATCGGCAATGGCTCGAGTTCCTCCAGGACTATGACTTTGAGATAGTCTATACTCCTGGGAAGGGGAACATGGTAGCTGATGCTCTTAGCAGGAGGACGGGTATTCAAATACTTGAGGAGGAGATAGATCAGCTATCCGCTTTGCAGATATCCTTCGTGGATAGATATGGAGAAGCCTTCCTTCAGTCTCTCACAGTTGCCCCTCCACTACTGTAGTGGGTCGGAGAGGCATAGCGTGGGGACGCTTACTATGAGACACATCGTGCACAGATATCCTCAGGACAGAAACCTGATGGTTTCTCCTTTGGATCAGAGCACGACGTCCTTTTCAGACGATGTACCTTAGTACCAGTTTCTTTACGGGAGGAGGTGCTGAGAGAGTTTCACACTTCTCCTTTGGCGGTACATCCTGGAGAGGCAAAGATGTACCAAGATCTCAGATGACAGCACTGGTGGCTGGGCATGAAGAAGGCTATGGTAGAGTTCATTTCTAGATGCCTCACCTGCCAGCAGGTGAAGGCAGTACACCAGGTACCAGCATCCTTGGTACAACCATTGGAGTTCCTGGAGTGGAAGTGGGACGGGATATCTATGTACTTCCTGGCTGGACTTCCACACACTTCCAGAGGTCACGACTCTATTTGGGTGATTGTAGACTGACTCACAAAGTCGGCACACTTCATACCCATTAGAGAGTATGGCTCAGTGGAGAGCTTGGTACATCTCTACGTTCAGGAGATTGTACGACTTCAAGGTGTGCCATCATCTATCGTCTCTGATCGAGATGCACGCTTTACTTCCCGACTTTGGAAGTGCTTGCAGGAGGAGTTCGGGACGCAGCTACGTCTGAGTACTACCTTTCAACCTCAGACGGATGGTCAGACGGAGAGGACCATTTAGACTCTCGAGGATATGCTCTGCGCATGTGTCCTAGACTTTTGTCACAGCTCGGAGGACCACCTAACCTTGGTGGAGTTTAGGTACAACAACAGCTACCACTCCACCATCGGGATGGCACCATACGAGGCATTGTACGTCCGACCTTGCAGATCTCCTTTGTGTTGGACGGACCCTGGAGAGTCAGCACTTGTAGGACTGGAGATGGTCCAGGCCATGACAGAGAAGGTCCAGATCATCCAGGAGCGGATGATGACAGCTCAGATCCGGCAGAAGTCTTATGCTGATAGGAGGCCGAGGCCTCTAGAGTTCAAGGATGGCGACCATGTTTCTTGAGTGTATCACCTCGACTTGGATTACGGAGATTCAGCCAAGGTGGCAATTTGTCTCCACGCTTCATCAGACCATTCCAGGTCCTCAGAAGGATTGGCGAGGTAGCTTATCGCCTGGCTCTACCACCTCAGTTGCACCGGGTGCATGACATCTTCCACGTATCTCAGCTGAGGAGATACGTGCACGACCCGTCGCATATCATTGACCATGGGGAGCTAGACATTGATGATGGGGTGACTTTTATAGAGGTCCCAGTGGAGATCGAGGATCGACAGGAGCGGGTCCTATGTGGACGGTCGATTCCTCTAGTGCGCATCAGATGGCAGCAAGGGAATCTCTAGGAGAGCACTTGGGAGCGGGAGGCTCTGATGCGTGCTCAGTACCCACATTTGTTTCCCCAGTTTTTGATGTATCTTTACGAGGATGTAAAGCCTTGACGTGGGAGTAATGTAAAGACCCGTAAAATTTAAGGAAATTTTTTTCTTAATTTTCTTTGGGATTTTACAAGAACGTAGTTTCTGACGGCACTTGATTCCGAGGCTCGGTGTTCCCGGAATTCCTATCTAAAGTTTAGCCCGGGTACATTCAGTGAATGAATGAGTGGGAATTTATAAATTTTTAATCGATGCTCAGAATCGAATTCCGAGGGCACCGATGGATTCGCAGGGCCGGTAATTTCTTAGGAACACCTCTTTCGAAGTAGCATTTTCACGAGAGAAGTTGATAAAAATTTTGGATGTTAAAATAAAAATTTAACTACAATTTTAATTTTACTCTAAGTGGTTTAAAGCTTTGGGTGTAAGTTGGGGGAAACCGACCAACATTTATTGGGAGGTTATAAGGGTTGTGGGGCCCACACAAACCACACCCCTTCATATTCTCTAACTCCCTCAACTCTCCATTAATTTGATAACTTAAGTTATTTAATTAAGTGGGTTTTATGTGAATGTTTGAATTTCAAAAGTTTAAGTTATTTTATTTAATTATGTGGATTAATTCAATCTTTTGATTTTCAAACCTCAAGTTGTGTTAATAAAATAAGTAAGGGACTTATTTCATTTTTGTTGGAGTCTTTTTTCTTTGGGAGTCTTTGGGAGAAAAGCTAAGAGCTTGAAGATCTTCTTCCTCTTCGACGAAGAACGCGAAGAACGTGAAGAATGCCGGATTCCTCAGAGATCGACGACGCGACACCGTCCCCATGACGTGACTCTCTTTTTCCGCGACATCTTTTTACATGATGGTTATTTCCATGACGAACCTCCATTCAAGCTATGCTCAAGGTAGGGGATTTATTTATTTTGTTCGTGATTACTACCTTGACGTTCTTCGTGGAATATGACCAATTGCTATCGATTAACGATAGGGGGTCGGACCGCACAAACACGGCCGATCCTCCTCCCTTATCTATGTTGTTGTTTCTATTGTGGTTTGAAATGGGAATGACGTGGTGTCGTCGCACCGCGCGGGATCATACGGCAAGGAATGAGTGGCGCCGTCGCGCCGCGATGTGAAACTGAACAAGGCCGCGACGCCGTCGCGCCTTGTCGGAGAAACCCGAAGACACCGCAGCCAGAGTGGGGCCACGGCGAAGGGGCATGGCGCCGACGCGTAGCGCTGGATGAACCAAGGCCGTAGCCGGTTCTCGGCCGCGGCGGAGCAGGGAGACCGGCTGCCGGTTCTGGGCCCTCGGCGTCGGCGCAGGGGGGACCGGCCGTCGCCGGTCCCGTGGCGGCGGAAGCCGTCCGGCCAAGCGGGCCGGACGGACAAGGGAAGACCGGGGGTTAAAAACCCCTGGCGGCAAGCTCAAATGGCCCCCCTTAATGGGGTCCTCGGTTACAATAGCCAGGGGGGAAGGCGCCCCCCCCCCCCCCCATTCAAACGGCTCGGCCGTTTGGCCGAGCACCTAGCCAGCGCGCCGCGCCCAGGCCGGGCCGGCTGCCTGGCCGGTCCGCCAGGCTGGGCTACACCAAAGCTGGGCCGGGCCACTTCCAAGCGGGCCGGACCCAGACCAAGTTTGGGTCGACCCGGTTCGGGCCGACCCTAGGGGTATCGGGCCGGGTCGGACCGGGCCCGAACCCCTTAATACCGAATCTCTTCCAGTCGGACGCCCATAACTTCTGCTATGGGCCTCCGATCCATGCACCGTCAGTTGCGATGAGATCCTTGGATCGAGACGGTCATTTAGGTATATCACACTCAAGGTTTCAGAATACTTTGGGTTCGTCTGAGTTGGTTCATCCACGAAATTAACCGGGCCCTCTGAGCAGAAACGCTCATAACTTGAGCTCTGGACATCCGATTGACGTGTCGTCGACTTTGATGGATTAATATTAGGGAGAAGGATCTTTTGTCTTACTCCTCCCGAGGTTTGGACGCAGGAGGAGTACGGTCGGGTTTTTTCCCTTAAAAACCAACCGGGCCCATGGAACGAAAAAGCCAATAACTCTCTGATCGGGCGTCCGATTGACGCGCCGTCTGCGACACTGAGTTCCTGTTGACGATACGGATATTTTGGATACATCAACTCCGGAATTTTTGTCAGTTGATGTATCAGCCTTTCGACTCATGGAGTAGACCCTCCCGAACGAGCTTGCTGTGTGCGGGAACCCTAGAGTTGGTTGCGTTTGCGACTGTGACGACGATGACGACGACTGTTCAAAGATCCTCAGTGGATTCAATAACGACGAATACAACACTCAGCGATCCTACGTGGATCACTGCTACCGATCCTATGTGGGTCCGATCCTGTGTGGGTCAGCACTCAGCGGTTCTGTGTGAGCCAGCGCCTACAGATCCTGTGTGGGTTTGATCCTATGTGGGTCTTTGCGGGGGTTAGTTACCTATCGATCCTTTGTGGGTCAGATACTTTGTGGGTCATTGCGGGGGTTAGTTACCTATCAATCCTTTGTGGGTCAGATCTTTTTTGGATCATTGCGTGGGTTAGTACCTTTCGATCCTTTGTGGGTCTGACGACTTAGATGAATCAGTGGATATATCTGATCATCTCTATAGTCATACGAAGAAGTATACCCGTGTGAGCTGAATCCTGTTTTGCTTTCCTTTGTGGATTGTGTTGTGCTATCCTGTGTGGATTTACGTTTTTCTTTCCTTTGTGGACTGGGTTATAGTTGGGTTCGGATGTTGGATCCAAACATGGAATTGATGACTTAGGTATATGTATGGGCATATACCTAAGCAGTGTCAGATGTTACTTCGTGATTGTATCTTACCTTTGTGGATTATCCTGTGTGGATTCTGGGAGACCTTAGGGGGTCTCATGGTCCCAACTGAGTAGCTTATACTTACCCCTGCACGGGCTATGCCAGCACTATGTTGTGTTGGTTGCAGACGACGGACAACGCTGATCGTGGTTGAGGCTTGCGGAGCAGGACTGTACCTGGAGGTGGAACACTGGGCGGGACATACTCGGAGCGGTCGGCTGGACCCGAGGAGTAGTGGAGGAAATCTGTACCCACACTTCAGGTGGGACTTCCAGTGGACGGATCGATGTTGCGGCTCTACTTTACAGTTGTTGTTTTCCATTTCCATTTGTACTTTACTTTCAGTTTGGGTTTGTATACTAGCCCACTTACTTTTCCTCACTTACTGTTGTACTTAGTTTTTACTTAGTGTTTACTTCTTCTGCTTGCTTTCTCTGTGGATTTTGTTTACTTTATAATGGCAATGCCTTCCCTTTTTCTACCAGGAATTACGCCTTGGTTCTAGTCGCCAGCCCCTGGCCTATGGAAGGCGGGTTTGGGGTAGTCACGGCACGGGCCCCGAGGACGGGTCGTGACATACTTATTATAAAAACAACGTTGAATATTGAATTTGAAATATCATAGTTCTAAAAATTACATTTCATATTCATTAATGGTTTGAGAGTTATGTTAAAAATTTCTAAATTTATATAAAACCTAATTATTATATAGCCTTTGATATATTTCCTTTACATGTGATAATTATACCATCATACCATAAAGGGTCACACTTGATCAAAATTTCATTTTTTGTAATTATTCATTATTATGATGTATTTTACTTAGAAATTTGATAAATTATTAATTGAAATTTCAGTAACATGATCTACCTAAATGATAGAGTCTCTAATACAATATACATTAATTATTATTTTGACTAAATTTTCCCTTGTACAAATATTTGTGCAATTTTTAAGTTCCCTTGATCCATGATGAACTAATTTTGATTTCATGACAATATTTTTTTTCCTAAAAATAGCTATCCACCATTTACTAAATTTTTGAGCTTTTGACCATTAATTGAACAAAATAGGTGTTATTTTTTTTGGATTAATATCATTGAGGGAATTTAAATTTTAAATATGGGGGGTGGTCTACATTTAACTTTATTTAGGATGAATTTTAATAATTTCCTTCGTATTTGGGTCATTTTTATTATTATTAATCTATTATGTTATTATTCATCTACTATATATTAAAAATAATGATTTTATTTGTGTTTTTACCACATTTTTGGTTAATATATTTAATATATATATATATAATTATTTTTTAAATAAAACTATGAAAACAACTAAGAAAATGGAAAAAAATATAACAATGAAGTAAAATAAAATTTAGAAACATCATAATATGTCAAGGTAGTATTCTACATTGTAATAAATACCACAAACTAAATAATAATTAAATTTTTTTCAATCTTTTTCTTATGAAATTATTTGGTCAAACATTTATCTTTTTGTAATTTTTATCAATTTTCATATACTTAGTCAATAATTGAGTTCAATTTTACTCCATTTCGTCCTTTTTTATTTCCATTTAATTTCTTACCTCACATAATCCTTAGATCATCAAATAAATGACCTCTTATAAGAGAATATTTTCAAATTAAATAGTGATTATATAGTCTTTTCATGTCAATGGTAAGGCATAATAAATTAATGAATATAAGAAACCCCACTTATTTGTTTTTATTTTATCTTATTTTAATGAGTAGAGTGATTGATTCTTGGTGGGGGTATATGCTAATTGAGTTTGAAATTAAAATGGTAATATATAAATTGACTAAAGGATATGAAATGATAATGATTTAGGAAGTGATATTTTTTAATGGTTAAGAATTTTGTATTTAAATTTATTTTTATCCTAAGTAAGAATTGTGTAAATTTAGGTTTTTTTAGTGTGACATGTATTAATATTATATTTCATTATACTCCCCCTTGTGATTTAGTTCTTAAAAAACCTTATGTATGACATGGTTTATAAATAAGTTTTATTTTGATACTTTTGTCATATATCATTATATTAATATTTTTTTATATTTTTAATATATTTTTACATTTTTTAGTGGATTCTCATTATATATCTAGAAACCCATTTTGAATACTAATATATCCAAGAAAAACTGTCTGAGAAATCCATTTCAAAGTCATCTTAAAAAAATCACCATAACAATACTAGAAAATAGTTAAACACATTATAAACCACCGAATAAGTTTCAAAGTAATGTTAAACTAAACAAGTGTAATTAAAATTGAGATTCAAATATGATTTTTTATAAAAAACCATCCACTAAAAATTTATAAAAAGAAAATAAGGATAATATAAATTTCGTATATATTTAATTTATTTTAATTGAATAAAAATAATAAAAATAAATTCAAATGTTGTTAAATAATGTTTCTTAGGATTTTATTCAAGATTGTTTTTTAAAAAATATCAATAAAATAATATTCATAGATAAATAATAGATAAATTATTATCAAAAAAATCCTTGAAAATTTATTTTATTTATTTTTATCATTCATTAATCTAAATAGATAAATTCTTCATTTTTTAATATATTTGTTAAAAAATTTGTATAATATTATTACTCTTAAAAGATGAAAAATATTATAGGTTTTGTGGTTCATAAAGTTAAAAAAGTTATCTACAAATCATGTAGACTTTTAAAATATTACACATAATTAAATTTGTGTTAGATTTTTTAAATAATAATTCTATGTAGCATACCCCTACCCCTGACCATTGGTCATTGTTGGGGATAGTATTTTCACATGACCTCATGCATGTATCCTTGTACACTAAAGGTCAATGACCAGTAGTAAAGGTCTAGGGTGTCACTGTGGGTAGATTATACCCTATAATCTGACGAAAATAAAAAAATAGACAAACAAGTTAGTAATATACCTTAATTTACTTATGAGGATTCATAAAAATAATTTTGTCTTTGCATATTAGTAATGTTTTCAAGATGGTTTTTTATTTAGTGAATATTTTAAATATTCTATTTTCATTAACAAATTATTTTATTTATAATTGTTTATTGTTTATTTTTTATTTTTTATTTATAAGTTATAGATTATTCTCAATTCATTTAATAATAATAATGTTGTTGTTGTTATTATTATTATTAGTTATTATTTTTTTATTTTTTATTTTTTATTATTATGTTGTTCTTATTTATTGATTCATTACTTATTTATTACCTCAGTTTCACCTAGACTCTCCCTATAAAATCAAGCATAGATATGTGTATTATGATATTTGAACCCCCTATAACTTGGTTATTTTGAAAACCATTTTTTTAGAAAAATAACCATATTGTCATTTATTATAAACAGAAACCAAAATTTTAATCAGATGGAATGAATGGATTTTTTATTTATCGTTCTATTGAAATGATTAGAGGTCAAGAGGGAGTGAATCTACATGAGAACAGGGGGATTGGGAAACTTATTCATTTTCTAGGGTATCTTCCAGGGTGTTAGATTCAAAATATGTATGAGTGACGATGTAGTTCGTTGTTGAAAAAATTTTCATGTTGTTAGACCATCTAACAATGAGCTTCCATGACAAATGAATGTTACTAAGCATCACTGCCTGGACAATCATGGTATAGTCGCATTCAAAAAATACCTCTTTCAAAAATTTTGTTTAGCCACATGGGAAACAATGATAAAATCAATCATTTTACAATAAAGAGCTGCTAAATGTCTGTCGGGTCCATTAATATAGTCAATTATATCTTGACTGTGATCTCTAGTGATGACCCCAAATCCTCCTAGACCATGATTGCCTTGGAGGTACCATCTCTATTGCATTTTTTCCATTCCACAAATGGGGGAAACCAAAATACTTCATGGAGACCCATGTAATGGCCTTCAGGCCATTAGCCAATTAATACAATCAATGTTGGGGGATTTTTATGGAGTGGTTCAACCCATGGAGGGTGGATTAACTCAGCATATATATATATATATATTATTATTCGAAAATTATTCTTGACATCTGTTAGTATAAATAATGTACGATTATCAGTAGAAAAATGTAATCATAACAAATGGGATATCATCATTTAAATTTTCATTCAAAAGAATTTGAAATAAAATATATGTTTCCATATTATTGTTTCTTAATATTAAACTTATTTATTCCATACAATATTTAAACCATTGTAATCTCAATTCAAATAAAATCCAAAACTTTTATTTCTTTTGAAATTATTCCGTGTTTTTATGAATTTGTAGTACTTTTGTTCTGGTTTGATTCTTATAGTGTGAATATCCTCTTATTACACTTGAGCCAACAACAGCTTGATTAATTTGAATCAACATGAATCACAGTAACTTTCTTATGTAGGATTAATGAGGAATATCATTTGACTATTATCTAATTTAAATCCATTTTTAATATAATGCATTATTACGGTTTCTATAATTTAATTATAATATTAAACATATTTTCCAACTACATTGATTTCTCATATATTCCCCAAGTGTTGTTTTAGAAAAATAAATTACTCTTTTGGAGACTATTATTAAATTTTTCAAAGTCTATAATGACTCATAAGGTATTCCTAGAGACTCATCCACACACATCATTAACACTTACAAACTCCCCTTATGACTCATCCAAATTACCAATTGGCTTATCCAAAGATAGAGTTTACTTATCCCAATATGATAATTACACATCCAAACTCAATAATTTCTCATTCAATGTGAATCTTGACTCTTCCAAATTTAAAATATTATCTTTTGACGTCAGGACATATCTTGATTCTATTTTTTCTCCATTTTATAGATTTTAGTCAAATAAATTCAAAATAAATCAAAATAAATCCATGCATACTCAGAATATACAGATCTACAAAAAAATATTCAAGGGTGTTTATTTACCTAATACAGTAGCATAAATTTACGAAACTTCTTGGATGGGTTCATATTCCTCTATACATTCTTGGATTTATTAATGACATTTCTACAATCTACCCTTATAGATAAATTCTTCAGTTTCACCAAAAAAATGAATTATATAGTGTTTCTTTATCAAATAATACCACACATATATTCCACCGATGAATAACTCTTGATTCATAAAAAATAATGGGATAATTCCTTGAATATATTGGCACTAGATCTTAAATGTATCATAAAAATTACTCAATCATTATTTTACCATTAATTCTTTAACATAATATCATGAATGTTCATAAGACATCCTCAACACATATTAACATCTTTATCATGGTGTACTTGATTATTTAAAAAAATGAATCCAACACTTGTAATGATATAATTTTATCTATGGAATAAATTTATAGTAATCTAAAAAATCACACGTTTATTACTATCGATTGTGGGAGATTTTATTTAACATGGATGGTGATCATGTGGTGTTCACTAGGTAATGAAATTTAAATTTATGTAATAAATGGATTAAACACTACATTATTTCATTTTAATTGGATAATTTGATTCTTATTTTATATTTTATGAACATGGTTGAGATTATTAGTGGTTTGAGGGAGTATATTAATTTTTTCTTTATGAATTTAGGATTTTACTTCTAATGTATGTGATTTACTATAGGATAAATCTATATTTGTGTGCATAACCTACTATAATGGATGTTTATCTTAGGAAATTTTTGTAGGATTAGTTTTTGGGGATTTAAAGATATTTTAAATTCTATATTGTTTATTTCTATGGGATGTTTTGGTATTGTTCATAAATAATGTAATTTGATGATTGAGGTTGAGCATAGATTAATAGAACTTAACTCAATTAATGATGAAAAATTATCCTCTTCCAATGACAAATGATTTTTTAATCAGTTGAAATGGGATATTGAGTCATCTAAGATTTAATTATGCTTACGATATCAACATATGGGGGATAAAGAACTATATGTCCCTAAGACATATTTTTGTGTCATTATAGGCATTTTGAGTAATTAATAATTATATTTAGTGTTTATGAATGAACTAGATATGTTTATGGGGAAATATATAGGGTGTATTAACCCTAACATTCATTTTTATAGTTTTCATTAATGATATGTTAGATTAAATTGATATGGAGGAGGATCATTTTGAGCATCTCATGATTGAGTTAGTTTTTATTTTGGATGATCAGATATATGGGTATATATTAATCATTTGATTCTAATCATATGTGGTGAATTTTATGGGTCGTGATATTTTAGAGCATGGTCTAGTGATCTACCCAACACTGATCAAAGAATTTATTTCATAAAATATATAAAATAGTGTTTCCAAAACATGAATTTTCTTACATTTTACTGGTTTTATAAGAGGTTCATACATTTAATTTTTTATATTGTGAATTTATTAACATCTTTAATAAAGATAAGTATTTTTTTTCATATATAAAAGAATGTAAATATATATTAGAATGTTTAAAAGAGAAGCTAATTCTCCCCCATTATTTTTTTACTTAATGAGTTTATTCTTTATGAGGTATTATTTAATGTATCTCATCATGCTTTTTTGATACGTCTTAATTCATGAATGATCAATAATTGGATATGTGATGAGATAGTTTCATCATTATTAATATAAATATGTTACTAATGAATTCGTGATGATTGAAATGTTTGTTGTTCTTAAGTTATTGAGGTGTTATTTTCATGTTGAATTCTATTTTTTATTGTTTGTCATGTTAGAGAGGTGGCCTATCAGTTGGTGATACATCCACCATTAGAGAGGATACGTGACATATTCTATTTGTCATATCTTTGGAAGTATATTATTATGATCCTTCGCATGAGATTAATTTTAGTGTTATTGATAATGAGTACGATTTGACCTTTATTGAATATGTAGTTGAAATTCTAGATTTCATAGGTAATTATCAATGTGGTTGAGTTTTTTATTAATAATTCCCAAAAAATATAGTGGGGTATAGGTAAAATCATGGGTAATGGTATCGTATATGTGAGAAAAAAATATCCCCAATAGTTTTATGTTATCATTAATTAATTTTATATAAAATAATTTAAAATATATTATTATAGGTAAAGAGGATTACAAAAAACCAAACAACACACACACACACACAACCAGACTATCTTATGTAGATTTTTTACATGATTGAGGTTTATGTAATAATAATTCATATGATTTTATTTATTATTTATGATTATAATCTATGATTTTTATGTGAAAAGTGTTTTAAAGGGATGTGAATTATAGGGAATAAAAAATTTAATGTTTGGTATTTTATGAAATTATTGAGTATATTTTTTTTATTATGGTAGATAGACTGGTAATATTACCGCTGTGAGATTGTAGTTAGATGGATGTCATTATATTCAGGGTGAAATGTTTCCCCTTATGGGGATTTTATTGTCGTTGTATTTTTTTTGATAATGATATGTTTTTAGGGTATCTATTTTGTTATTTCTTTAATAATTAATTAGATTATTTTAATTATTTATTATTAATAAATTATATTTTTATTTGGGTCTTTTTGATACTATCCAAATAATATTATTTATGTCTGGATATAGGTAGTTATTATATTTTTAATGACCTGACTATAGGTATAGTTAGTATACTTATAAGATAATTTGAAAAAAGAAAAGTCAATTGGTCTTACAGAAAAATGAATGGGTGGTTATGCCTTGTTTTTTATAACAATAGTTCTTGGATCATTTGGTCTTTATTCCACTGAAGATATATCTCAGTATTTTATCTCAAGATAATCCTGTTGAATATTAATGTCTATGAAGATAAATAAATGTCAAAAAAAAGTTTAACATCTTGTTATGATTTAAGGTATCCCTCGCCCTTTGATTTTTGTTTTCCGAGATTTTGTACATGAACTAGCATGTCTTCTATCTGCTGGGGGGTAAACAAATGTGTGTTATTTTCTAGATAGAAGTTGTGAAACTTATGTGTAACATAAAATTATTACACTCCTAGTAATGTTTAAATTATGTGAAATAAGAAAAAACTATTATTTTAATAAAAATGTTGCACATTTTTTGACATAAACAACCATCAATGATTTCACATCATGTAATGGGAATACATGATGTGTAAATATTGAACTCTTTATGTTTTAGGCACAATTGGACTGATTTTTTCCACCACCAGCCTTACCCCTCTCAACCCATATCTATCAGTAAATGATATTTGGGTTCCCCAATTCCTCCAGATCATCAATTCAAGGATTGATCATAGTAATGGTTGTGGCATGTCTCTTTGGGTAAGCAGTCTTTATTTTTCTTCAATTCTATATTTCTATCCTCATTGGGGTTTGATATATCATCTTGGGATTGATTGATCTAAACTATATGCTGTTGAATCTTGATTTTAGGTTGAGTTCCTTGATCTTCATTGTCTTGGTACTTTATCAGAGAGTGTGGTTTCAGGCGTTGCAATTCTATAATAAAGGTAATAGATTCCATTTATAATTAACCAATTTATTTAACCTTGAATTTATTGTTTTTTGAAATTGTTTTCAATATATTTTTGAAATAAAAATTCTAAGAGAATGGGGAATGAAAATGACATGGCATTGAATTTTGGGAAAAACACCCATTTCTAATGGAATTGAAAATTGGGATGTATTCAGAAATTGATGCAAATTGTAAAATGATTTGAAAATTGATTTCAAAACATTGAATTAAATTGTAATGATAAAAAATTATGATAGTTTTTTAAAGGAATGAATTGATTAAAACCCCATGATTTTACATAGAATGTGAATTTGTATTTTCAACAAGAAAATAATGAAATATAATTGTGAATGATGACTGATTTGATGTAAAATTACTTTACCTTTTGTAACTAATAGATTGATTAAGCATATTTGGGCCTCAGTATTTAGTGGGTTATTTGGGATAAGAATGATTGGATGGTAATTCCCTATAAATGTATTGATGATTATAAATCTAATAGAAAACATAGTTAAGGAGATCCTATCTCCGATGAGATGTTGGTAAGTACTATTCTTCCTGAGCCTAAGGAATGTGTTTACACATATTTCCATGATCACAGATATCATATGTGGGAGGATCCAATAACTATAAACTATCATACATTAAAGAAGATTTCTATGGTGCTTGTTGTGATAATTTTGACTAAACATTAATTGATATAGAACTATTTTACTTATGAATATTTATATATATAAACTATTTTATATAATATTTTTAATCTATCCATGTCAAATTTTATTTCCATTAAATTGAAATAAAATCATGTTTTCTCTTAAATATGAAAATTTTGGTCCATGCCCTATTTACAATAAAATTATAATCATGTTTTTGATTATTATTATAGAATCGTATTATTGAACACTTGGTGAGACCCTAATTGGGTTTATAGATCACACCCCACATTTCCCCTCGGGCATTTGTAGATTTCCATTAGTCAGGTACAAGTAAAGGGAATGTGCCTCTTAGTGGAGGTTTATTTTCTTGATCCTTTGGGAATTCATTGGTATGTCATCTTAGGAAATTTCATATTACACTGAGTACTTTGATGATGTATTGGATTTGGTTTTTTTATATACCTTTCTGGTTTCTGGTACTTTCTCCCTATGGTATTTTTGAGCTTGCTAACTTGTTTATTTTTCAAACAGTATTATTGTGGTAAATTCATTCCCTCTTTTATATTGTATGATAACAGGATCTAGTTCCCAAAACATGGGGATAAAGAAAGGCCTTTAGGCTATGTTGGGATTGGATAAAAAGTCCATGTACCTGGGTATCCCGACCAATACATGATAAAAGAATGGTAATAGATGAATAATGGTGATTAATGATTTACAATCACCATTATATTATGTAAGGTTAACTAAAACTATCATAAATTATTTATGTATGCATTTATAATGAATTTATTATTTTTTGATGGGTGAATAATTCAAGGTAATTTGAGTTAAATGTTATTATATTTAATTGGGAACATGATATAGTGAAATATATCTTTGATGTAATAAAAGGAATTAACCAAAATTGTGGTATAGAAGATTTGAAAGAATTATTTAAAATAATAATTTATAATTAAGATATTTTCTAGAAAATATTACGTAAATATGGAATGTGATTTTTTGATGAAGGATTTTGATATGTTTAAAATAATTTCATGAACACCGATAAGTGAATATTATGTTGATATGTTTTATAAAAAGAAATTGGGGGTGATTATTTCTTATGATTAATAAATCTACATATATTTGTATATAAGAATATGTTTATAAATTTTGGTTATGATAGTGATAATGAATTTATTATATTTTAATAAGATTAATAGAATTAATAGATTACAAAATTATAATATTTTATTGGGGTTGTGCTAGTTTTTAATGATTGATATTCAAGTTATGGTATGTTTTCTCTAAGCATTGGTATAATGTTGGGTGAAGAGGCAATGTGTTAAAAAGTGGGTTGATAAAGGAATTGTGGGGGACAAGACATATTATAGAGAATATGATGAGTTGAATTTATTATATATTGTGGAAACTTCTTAGTAATATTACCAATTTTAAAGCATCCTGTAAATGAAGTAACAATTTAGAATTGAGAATATTTCATTTAATTTAAATTTTATCTATGAATTGGTATAATGTTATGTTAGGAGGTAGTGATATAGATTGGGATTTTTCAATGTAGTATGTGTATTAGGATATATTTTAGAGAATATTTACCATAGTCTTGTGAGTTATATAGTATTAGTGTATTTCTTACATGGTTATTACTACATATGCACTAGGTTGTTCTATATATTTCACATTTTGTGACCACCTATTTATTTATTGGATTTTATTGATTCATATAGTAGAGATATTTAGAATAATTTTTTTTGGAAATGATAGACTAATAATTTATGAATGATTAAATAATTCTCTCTATTTCAAAGAAACAGGTGTAAATGTGAATGGATGGGTAATATTATGGGATGGTGTTTAAGAAAAGTTTTCTATTATGATATAACTAGAAATGGATTTTTCGAACATATAATTTCATATTACATGAAGAATGTTATGGATATGGTGATTAAATTCATAAGATCTAGTTTATGGTAGACCCATGTGATCGCATGGTATATCCACATTATGTCAAATAGTTACTATAACCTTTATATGTGTGGTTTTCAAAGGAGGGTGATAAAATGGATGTTGGGTTATGAATCCAATATTTTATTAATAATGGTATTACTGTTTTTTATTTTATAAGATAATGGATTATGGGATATTAAATATATATTGTTATAATTACCCATGATTTGAATATATAGATATTACATCTTTTTGGATAAATATTCAATACATTATACAAACACATACATGAGTAATGTAATATTTTAGTGCCTTTAGAGAATTACAACACAATATTATATTTTTATGAATGATATTAAATATCTCCAATAAATTTATTCTCTTTTATTACTCATCACAAAAAGGCCCTATAAAAAAAATTTCTTCATAACATAAGGAATGGAAACATAAGAAAAGTTGAGACTAGATACTCTGTAAGGATAAACTAGGGAGATACGTAAGCATAAAATGAATATAATTGAGCGATTAGTTGATAATAAAAAATTAATACCACACCCTAAATATCAAATATCAAAATCTTATTTAATGGAATAAATGATTACAGTTCATAATTCATGAATCATAAGGAAATCAATGAACACGATACATGATATCATAATATTGGTATAATACATGGAATTGTGGCATAAACATAATCATAGAAAATAATTTCCAAAATAGCAAAGGCACACATCTATGCCTATCATTATGAAATGGGTTCACTCCCCAAAACATCATAGTATTCAAGGTTAACTCCTGATACCATCATAGTGCACAAAGTCCATAACAAATCTGGGTTCACTCCCCATTCAAGTCATATCTATCATAGGGGTATAAATCTTTAGCTGATGCATTGGAGGGAGATATAGGTCCCACCACTATCATAATGAAAATCATACATATTTGTGTCACAATATCATAAAATATTTATCACATCATAACCCATGAAATGAAATGGGAATTATATACATTTCAATATATCATAACATATACAAAATTGATAGGTTTCTTGATCATTTCATAACTGACGGGGAAGTTTTTTTCAATAAATTTAATTTTAATTTCAAATTCTGGTCCCATAAAAATGTTATTTTTAGAGAAATTGTGAAATGTTATGGTTTTAGTGGTATTTTGATATTATTTGAAAAAATGACATATTTTGAATTTTAACTATTTTATATTATTTTTTTATTTCATCTATAATATTTCTGAACTTATCCAAATTGAAAAATTATTATATTATAATTTTTTATGTTATGTAGGATTAATTTTACAATTCTAGACCTAAATATAAATCAGTAATTTAGAAGCTGAAAGAAAGATAAAAATTTTGGCCTTGAAAACTTATATAGATCTGGTGATTTCTAATATTTGGATCCTAGCTCTTAAAGGGACTTACTAAATAAATTATACGTTGGGTAGGAAAATAGAAATACGTTTATGAATAGCTTTCATGATGTTTTCTATGTTTTAATTTTCCATTTTCAATTACATTATTTCATGAGAAACAAGAGATATGGAATATGAAGATTTTCCATGGGTATCATACATTCTCAATGAAAAATGGACATTAAGTTATCTACACAAGGAGGATAAATCATAAATTTTTAGGGTAAATGAGAAATATATTTATAAACAACTTTCATGAATCATTATATGTATTAATGAGCCATTTATTGGATCTAACACTTAGATACATTTATTGTAAACTTCTAGAACAAAACATTCAACCTTTCCTATAAAACGAGGGGCATGCCCCTTCAAAATCCTCAGCTTGACCCCCAGATGAGGATAAATGGATGAGGAGGAGATTTCTTTAACTTCTTTATCTTTTCTTCTTTTTATATATTTTCTTTTCTTTATTTTACATTTTTGTTTCTGAATTTTCATTTTTAATTGTAAATTAAATTTCATTTAGTTCAACAAAGTTAATTATTATTTTATAAATTACCATACATATTATTATTATTTTTATATTATTCTTATAATTTTTTTTATTATTATAATTAATATCATTAGTATTTAAAATAGTAGTATTATTATTATTATATTTATTTTAAAATTATTATTTAAAATATTATTTTTTTTGCATCTCATTTTCTTATTTATCTTCTTCCTCTTAAAAAAATAATTCGTTCTATTTATTATAAAAATTATTATTATTATTATTTTAATTTTATTTATAAATTATATACATTTGTTAAATTTTTTATTTTATTTTCTTTTATTTTATTTTTTCTCTCTCTCTCATAGCAATTATATTTTACTTAAATATTTGTTTCTTATTAAAACTATTTTTAAATTTTCAATCTTTTATATTATTCAATTTCTTCTTCTACTTCTCTTCCACCCACTCCACCATGTGAAATCTTACTCTTAGAAATGATCAGTTGACACAGAGGCTTGGCTCGAGTGGAGGTCAAGGTGTCCATGAATTTTAATTATAGTTAATTTTTTATTATGTTGATAAAATTTAGTTGCATGCATGGGTGAGGTGAATGTACCTATTTTAGTAAAATCCCCCAATGACATGCAAATCTCTATTACTTTATTTAATCACATTTCACTCTCTCCATTGTTTAGTTATTCAAATAATGGAGTCGATCTAATCAACGGATGAAACATAATCAAGAGATATTGGTCCTAGAAGATAGCGCCTCTAAGACCAAGGAGTGTCATCATCCTTGACTAAAGGAGGAGGTAGAATTGGGAGTGTTTAGGAATTTGATGCTATTCAAAAATTTATAAATAAATATTATTATTTGAAACATGATATTTCTTGTTTGAATAATCAAATTCAAATCGAATATATAAAATAAAATAATGATTGAATCCAAAACCAAACCCAAGAAAAGGTTTTTTATTTCCATTAATCATTCTCTTTGGATATTCATTGTAGTATAAATTAGAATTTACATTTTCCATGTTATAAATTAAAAACGAAAAAATACTTTCATTTTTCATTAATAACTTAAAGCAACAAAAAAGAGATATCTTAGGTGATTTAGAAGAAGTACGTGAAAAAACTGAATGGTTCCTCAAGTGAGATGACCTTGGTCAACCACTATGTTATTTTAGGAAAAATAAAATATTTATTTCTTCCATGACCTATACCAAGAATGCATAAAACCTATGGTTGTTTTCATGGATCAAATCATAAGTTTTATTATCTTTTACTATTTCAAGTTTTAGATATATTTAATTTATATTATAAGAAAATATCGATGATGTTTTCCATTGATCATTTTTTCAATTTATTGAAGAATTAATCTTAGGCTTAATCATCAATAGTTGAAGCACACTGGTCAGTAGAAAATAATGTTACATTGTAGGCTAGACATATCGGGTAAGGTCGAAAAAATTTAAAAGAAGAGGAATTCAGGGACCTCATCGTGGATCTCAAGGAGACCCTCGAGCAACCAAGAGCAGATGGATTTACCAAGGATATAACTGAATTTTGTGAATACATCCCATAATTCTATAAATAAAATTCCAAGACACAATAATAGTGATATTAATTCACTCGACACATTTTTGAAAAATTTCCACCAGAATACTTCCATTTTCAAGTGGAAAAACCCAAACTGTTATATGATATTCACGAGCTTGATGAAAATTTATAGGTTACACAATTCTAAATGAATGGGAGAGATTTATATTTCCAAGAATAATTTTAAGAACATAAACCTGGATTAAAACCTAAACTAGAAGATAAGAAATTTGTCTTAGCTAATGAATCACTGGAGGAAGACTTCTGTACTAAACTACACGTAAGAGAACAATAAGAATGGGATGAATCCTGGATCAAATGTAAGGAACTTATTGATCTCCCCAGACCCTAAAAATAAAAATATCAAGAATTATTGAAGGAAGATACCACCCATGTTGTGAAAATTAATGTTGAAATTATGGAGCCTGACAACTTTCCTTTACCCTTTATGTTTATACTCTAAGAGGAACGCATGAAAGTGTAATTTAATTAATCTAAACCAATCTAGAGAGTTAAACATTTCTCATACTCTCTCTCTTCATTTCATTTTATTCAATATGAATTGTGCATCACTGCATTTTGTTTGTAAATTATAGATTCATTGAATCATTTATATCAATTAGACGAGGATGATGAAATCTGAACTGCACCTGATGAGGAACACATGGAGCACCATTGTTTCAATGAACATTCTTTAGAGAATCCCCATCAGTAGATCCAGGTATCCAAGCCATATGGAATCATAAAATATGGTGATATTATTTAAGGGTATAAAATTACTTAAAAAATCCCATTTTATTCAACTAAAAATACATAATTAATTCCCTTTTGATTATCTAAGTCATGCATCCTATATGAATCCATCACTTGAACCTAAGAAGGTTATAATAGAGTAAACCAAGAAAGAGAATGTATCATACATCATCCTACCCCTTTCATGCAAGTTATACCTCATTGTGAATGAGGAGGATATGTTATAATTTATCCATGTATTATTACTCAAGATAACGGATGAATAACATGATGGAAAAAGTTACAAGTGATGGTTTAGATAACTAAAACATGATCCACCAACTCACTTTAGATAAAAACTAGTACTTCCCTCTGGAGGTAGCAAAAATCTTGTTCCCACTTCGGGGATCATACCACTAATTATCACCTTTGTTTTCTTCCAATAATTTAGATTTCAATTTCATTATTTAGAGTTAGTCCAGCATGCACCCCACTTCTTATTATCTTTTTGAGCTAAAATGAAATGATAATTTTCATAATTTTCATAATTATGTTTTGTAGGTTAATAATGGAAGAAGGTATCCCCAAAAACCAAGGAGGAAAGTATAATAAGATTCATGGGAAAGTAATTTCAATTTTTTATTACCTTTTAATCTCCATACAAGTTTTTTAGAAAATAAAACTTGTTCATTAAAAGATAAAATTGCATTCACATACTTGAATTTATGTTTTAGTTGACATATCAATGAGACTTGAGTTCATTAGGAATCCTATGACTTGATATTTTAAATTTCATTTTTAATTACATTAAATGATTAAAATAGAAAATTTTATGATAAATGTGATGAAATGATAATAAAATGAGGACTCATGATTTGAAGGGATTGATTGATTCAAGTAAATGAAATTTACCAAACATTTTTCATTATTTGAATTTATGAAATTTATGTGAATTGACTTATAATTATTTATTAGGACTAGATTGAATATCACAAATAATATGTTCTATTTCATAAGGGATTTATAATCTAAGTAATTCATATTTGATCTTGAGAATATTTCAGGAGTGATCTTGGTACATGTCAACTGATAGAACTTGCATACGAACTTTTCAAAGCTATGAGTGTTCAAAAACACATTTAAAATGATTTAAGCATATTTTTAGAAAAAAAATTTCCAAAAATTACCATCATTACATAAATAATTTATTTTTATATAGATAAAGTGAATGATATATTTAGGGATGATCCATGTTTCAAGAAATATTTATTTATTCCAACCCAACTCTTAGTAATTGTATGATTTTTAATGTTGAAGTGTGTGTGTGAATGGAATCATGGTAAATGGGAAAATTTACATTGCAAGGATATTGTGTGGGGGTGATTATTGTGGTAATTAATTAATATTTTTAAATCATTCATTATACTTAATTGTTTTTACCCTCTTGATAATAAAATAAAAAAGACAAGAAGTACAAAAAATGTGAAAAATAGGTTCAGCTTTGGGAAAAACCAAAATTAACATTACTAGACCAATGAATTCTATCATATGTGGTTAATTGGTTGATGTGAGGTTTATTATAACCATATCATTAAAATATGGAAAAAAATTTCTTTATTATAAAATAAAAATTATAAAATAAGAGAAAATTTCAAGAGGGTGTAAAAATCATTCATTAATATTTATTTGATCACGACCATCACTTTAATTTGTAGGGAAGTTAGGAGTTGATACATATTAAAGGGATAATTTTGTTAATGTTTTTTAATTTTGATAATATGAATTATTAATTAAGATATAGACTAACATTTTAGTCAATAATTTTTTAAAATAATTACATCCTACCGACCTTGAGCATCAAGTCATTCATACCTTTATTATATGTTCTCACGATTTTAAGTTTCATTTGTCTTTACAAAGTGAAGAAATTAGTTCTTTTAAAAACCTATGGAATAGGAGAATAATCCCATTATATAAGGACAACTATACCTGAATTATATATTTAGTGATTAGAGAAAAATTATTAAATTTTTGGTAGATAATGATTTGTAATGCTTTATAATAACTGATTGAGGAACATAAATGAATTAAAGGAAAAGTACAATCATTTGTAAAATGAAAAAAGAAAATTTCACAAATTGATTGCTTCACTAAAAATTGATAAATTTTATTGTTATTTTATGTGAAATTTTTATATAGTATTTTTTTGACATTTAAAATTATTTTATTTTATTTCTTTTGAATTTAAATATTTATAACATCAGTGATCTCTGATTTTCAATGTTGAGATTTTATACTTGAGGAAAATAGTGGTTTGAAGTGTGGGTGAATTTGCTAATAAAGTATTATAATTATTTATACTTAGAATATATATTTTTCTTAATACCAAAAAGTGTTATTTTTAGACAAATTCTCACATTTTATTTTTTTTTGTGGTATTTTGAGCATAATCGGAAAAATAGCCTATTTTTAAATTTAACTAATTTTAATTATTTTTTTATTGAGGAAATAACATTTTATTTTATATTAAAAATTGAAAAAAAAAAATTTATAGGTTTTTATATTATATGAGCTTCATTTAATTCTCCTCGAACCAATCTAAATCCACTATTAAGAAGCCCAAAAATTGCTCGAAAGTCGGGCTTCGAAGTCAATGCACATACCTAGAGAGGTTTGATGTTTGTAAAAGAGAACATAAATAGTTGAGACAAATAAGTTATAATTTGGAGGGGACATGTGTAGTACATAAACAAAAAACATTCATGAAGGTTTAAATGCTTGGATATACCATTTTCATTGTTATTTTGAAACATAAATCATTTTGAAAATAATTATATTTAAAAAAAATAGTGAAAAAATAAAATGTAAGATTCAAATAAAACAATATTTTTGGTAGTGGGATATTCCATTCTTGTTATACAAATTAAAATAAATACTAATTTAACATTTTTTGATAAAATATAAACAAATGTTTTTTGGAAAATGACATAAATATTACATTGAAAAGTTTTGTAAAAATTTTAACATAGGTAATAATTCCTTTAATAAATCCTTTGTATAATGTTAAGAAAATTAAATATTTTTTATAAAACAAGGTTTAAGAATAAAAAAATTCTACCGAAGAGGGAAATAAATATGATATTTCATAAAAAATATTTTTTAGACTATTTAGTTAATAAAGGGAAGGAAATAGTAGTAAAAAATATATTCTAAAGAAATGACCATATGATAATAAAATTCTTGAGTTTACATAGAGATATATTATAATATTTTATCATCATAAACATAATCACAAACAATATCGATAAACGATGATATTGTAACATAAAATATTTACCACTTGGGTAACATTGATTCTAAGACCCATAAAGTAATAACCTTAAATTTAACATAATATATAATAATAAAAATTAAATTGATGAAATTATATATCAAAGGGGTAGTATAAAAACATAATAACAGAAGATAGGTGTATAAAAACAATATTTTTGATTGAACGGAAATCGATAGAACAAAACCTTACCACTTTGGAAACTTTTGAATTACAAACACCAAAAAAGAATAACATTAAATGAATCATATAATATAATGAAAATAATTATATTCAAGATATAATATGACAATGGATCTGTATATTCCAATCATAATATAAGAAAGGTGTGTAACATAATGTATTTCCCAAAGAATAGAAATTGGGAAAAAAAATCTCTTACCACATTGGTAACATTTAAACCATAAAACCCATGAAACAGAGATCCTAGAATTGATATGGATATAAAAATAATCATTATGATACTAATATAAAAATAAATTCATGGTATTTATATACACCATACAAAATAAATAGGTGTTTAATAAGGAATGTGTATCACAGAAGTAAAAAGTGAAACAAAAATCCCATATCACTTTGGTAATATTTGGAATCATGGCCCACAATAAAGAATAAAATCATTTGAAATCTTTAATATATTTAAAACTATTATATTCATGATTTAACTTGTAAATGGGTAACTATATACATCACACAAAAGCAACAAGTTTTGAATTTTCATGTCTCCCAAAAATAAAAAATCAAATAGAAATCCTTTACTTAAGTCTCGAATTCCTTCATACACATTCAAAACACCAATATAATAAATATGGGTTTATTATAAATCTATTATTGAAAAATAATTATATATATATATTATAACATATATGACTTTATGATGAAAATTAATTACACATTTGTTACCAATTCCTTATTAAAATCACCATTCGGGTAGTAACAACATTGGTTTTGTAATTGTTTTAATTTGTTGTTATTGGTCCTCTTAATTTTATCATAATTACATCACCTTTATAATAATAATAACTAATTATAATGGTTATACATAAAATATTATATTTATCTCAATAATGAAAGATGTTATTTTTGAAATTATGTGTTTTACGTTCATGGAGACTCTAGGTCATATGTAAGCATGACTAACCCTTCCATTAATCAATGATCATTATGGAAAGGAGGTAAGTAATAAAATATCATTCCAGAATAATAATAATATCATAAATAAAATATTATTTCCTAAAATATAATTATACGTATTTTTTATTTTTCCTGGTTAAGAAAATTGAGATTTTCATCACTTTGTGAAGCTGATAGTCCACATGTACATGAGCGATGTTGTCATTTTAACTGAGTGAAAAGGTAAGAAATAAAAGGATATATTTTTATCTTAGTAATGATAAGTATGTAATTAATACCCAATTTATGTCATTTATATCCTATATATTAATTAAAATATTATATTTTATCTTTCATGTAAATCATTACTAAAAAACAAATCTAATCTCTTTATAAGGTAGTAGTCTATTGAACACATGAGCGGCGTTATCATATCCACTACAAAATGGAAAGTAAAAAATTTATATATTATATAAAGATTAAATATATATATATATATATATATTATAAAAAATATATAATTTATATCCTTCATTAAACCCAATTGTGATGGTTGGTAAAGGAAAATCGAATTACATCGGATTGTGATGTGGTACTCCACTGTACACACAAATGATGATTTCATAACACATTTGATGAAAGTAAATATGTTTTTGGGCATTAAAATAACTTAATAAAATATAATTATATCTAATATAGTGAGGATATTATATCAGAATGTTTTAATATGAATTTATGTAGGTGGATAAAGAAACAAAATAAAAAACTTCTTAAATAAGGTTTCTTCTTCTTCGGGTATCCTCCTTAATATCTCATAAAAAAAATTACTAGGGTGATTATGTGCCAAATATAATTCTTATAGGATGATATTATGGAATTTACAAAGCTATTTAAGAATTTATGTGGTGAAAAAAAATTATATTTTTAATAAAAGAGGAGAGGGGTGGTCTTTTACAAGATAGGTGAGTGGCAGACTTGTAATATTTTGAAAAGGAAAAGGTATACCCATGTTTTTCTCATAAAATAAGGCCCTAAAAAAATATTATTCATTTTAAAATTACATGATAGGGTATATGTATGAACATAAAATATATATAAAACTATTCTTTCTTAAATTTAACAAATATCGTTTTAGTTTAACAACTGATAAATCCATTTTTACCTTAATTGCGATAATTAATTTTTATAGTTTTCACTCCTAATTTTAGTAAAATATTATGAGTAAGTTATAATATAATATAAATTATTATAATTAAAAAAATGGAATATATTTTTGCAAATGAAATTCACTAAATAGGAAAATTTTAATTGAAAACTGATCCTGTAGAAGCGATAATAAAGTTTTACTCAATGAGAATATGTTAAAATGATTACAATGTTTTTATTTTCAATTCCAATGTTTAGATTATTATAATTAAATAAATTGGATTAATAAAAATATAACTTAACTTATTTAATTTTAAAATCAATTTAATATATAATTTAACTTTATAAATAACTAAAATGAAAAAGGCAGTTGTTAATTAAAATTCTGTATTTTTCATTATTCATCAAAAAATTAACATTTTAGAAATCTCATAAGAAGTATCCCCAATTTAATTTTTAATATTATGATATAAAAAAATTATTTTATTTTTTAAAATAAATTTTATAAATTTGTAAAAAATTATTTTCATAATAATGGCACAAAAATCAGGCAAAACTACTTTTTTGAAAAAAAAATGTTTTTAATATTAAATATGAGTTTTTATTATCTCTTGGCCAAAAAATACCAACAATTCTTGTTTAATTTTAGAATAGATAAATAATATATACATTTATTTAAAATAATTCTCTAATCGTGGGTTTTCTTAATTTATCAGAGGAAAAATGTGTTTGTTTTCATAAAAATATTTTTTCATAAAAATATTTCCTATATATTGAAATTGTTTTAATTTTTATTTTTATTTTTAATTAATTGGTCAAAAAATTATTCATTTTATATACATGTTTAAACCATATATTTTTATAATTTATTTAATCCTTTTCATAGTCACTATTCCAATAGCTAGCTGAAAACTATCATATTAAATAATAGTATTCTAATAATATGATAGGTTTTGTTTAGACTTAGTGTTTCATGTAATACATGTTGATCTTGATATTTCATGTAAGGAAATATATAAAAATGATTATATTTTCCTAAAAAATACTTCACAAAATCTAAAGGTTATATATTCGCATCCCCCTAAAAGGAATTTACTCTCAAAATTCATCACTTTGGTCTAACTACTGAGGTTACTTCTACCTCATTACATAATCAAGTTCAAACATATCTTCCTAAACATAGTGGTTTGACAAAAAACAATGACCAAGTTAATGGTGTTCTTTCAATGAAATTTCTCTATTCGATGTGGAACCTTTATTGGTTATTCCTCATAAGAGATATCATGCTCTTGTGTTACGACATCTAAGTTCAATACATGTTATGGATTAGGTATGTAATTCCTCCTGAGTGACATATGGAGAACATCATGAAACTATGTTTTCTTTCGTGGAATATCCATATAATAATCTATTATCCTGTTATGATCAACTACTTTAATGGGTTAGATATACCTAGGTATTAGTTTTCCATTTTTCATTCATGGAAAAATTCATTGAAAGGCCTTATTACCATTTTCAAATTCTAGACCGCATCAATTATTATCATCATAACATTTCTATCATCATTATTTAGAAATTTCATGTTTCTGAGTGGCTATAATATTCTTCTTCAACTCATCAGTTTTCTCAGGTCCCAATAGATTTCCTTCTGAAACGTTAGTCCTGTACATTAGAGTTCTACACTTTTTTCCATAAATGGAATCATAAGAAACCACCAGAATAATTATGTGAAAGATATATTTTTATGAAAAATAAACTTGAGGAAGGTATTGATTTGAACCACCTTTGAAATCCAGATAACAAGATCCAATAATTCCCTCTAGTATTTGAATTATTCTCTCAAAATAGAAATCAATCATGGGGATTATATAGAGTTATGAAACTCAACTCTGTATCATGTTTTTGATAAATTCATATAAAAACTTTTAGGTAATATCTATTTTATGGTAACTTAAAATTTAATTTTTTACTTCATAAAACCACGCCACTTCCTTAATTTATTTTTTGGCCTGAAAATTAAAAGATAAATCACCTCTAACCGCAATAAAACATATTGTATTCATTATGTAGTCAATTATAACCCATAATTGTCCCAACATCAATGATAAGGTAAACCCTAAGGTTATCATTATCAGGACCTGACATTATAACATTAATTAATATTAAATTAAATTGAATAATTCACATTGAGGATCTTTTATGGTTTAGAGTTTTAGAGAATTAGGTCATAAATATTACATCTCAAAGATTACAAATTAGACACATCCACTAAGTTTCCATTTGTCTCACAAAATAAAAACTCCTGAACAAACTAGTAATGTCTAGTTACTTGTTTTAGATAGCCTGACATTTCCATGATCCCATCCTTGATCCTATTCCACTTTATGTCCTGTGAAAAACATTTCAAAAACATGGGATGATCATAAAAATATCAGTAAGGGTTATAACTATATGAAAAAAAAACATCAGTCCATGTATACATAAAAATCAATGAAATCATAATTCACTCTAAAACATAATCACTTTAACATACATCATTAAATCGTAAGATTTATGAATAAATCATAGAAATCATAAGACATAAAGGTATCCTGAGGCATTCATAACATTCTTACATAGGGATTAACCCTCATGGTTACGTTTGGAATACCGATCATAGTATATTCCCTAAATCTCTTCAGAGAAACCTTAGAGTTTAACTCCTTCACATTACCTAATGCACTGGAGAGCTATATCGGGCTCACATACCCTTAGTTTATCACGGAACCACCCGTATTCATAAACAATTCCCAAGAACCATAACATAATTATATCACATAAAACATGCATAAAGGAAAAATAACATTTCCACATTTCAATCACAAGATATAAAAAAACCTAGATATAATAAAAACATTATCAAAAACATTTCCAATTCCAAAAAAAATAAAATTAAAACATGCTTTTTATTTTTCATTTAAAAAAAATGTTCTGGCTTGTAGAGGAATCTGAAACTCAAATAATGGTCACGGCGGTAGAGAAGTCATTGTCAACGCATATGTAAGACAAAAACATTCCCTTTTTTTGTTTAGTAAAACAATTTGTATAAAAAGATTCCTTTTTAATAAAAGTAAAAGTAAAATGTGTTTATACACTATATAAAATAAAGTTTTGTACAAAACAAAATATTCCTCAATGAAAGGAGATTGAGACTAAGTCCCTTACAAAGTCGATATCCTTAGATTAAGGATAAATCAATTACATTATTATGTGTGGAAAATATAAATACACCTAACATAATAGGATTTTAAGTGTAAAACAATCATAAGTCATCCACACATATTCATATTATAGAATAATCAAGAAGTGGAGGTTTGACCCAAAATATTTTAATTCGGTTAAGAAGTTCCATTACAGTAATTCGACAGCCTAACATCGTCATTTTAAAATTGAGGAAATGAGACGATGAGAGATAAAAAGGGTTTCTCATCACTTGGACAAATCATTTACAGTAATAAAGATATATAAGAACATATCCCAACATATGAAGATGTAAATTAAAAGACCTAACAAAAAAGAAGTCTTTTAAAAAGAGGAGGGTGAAAGGTTCCCTTTCTGATTTGGGTAAGTTTCGAAACGTACACCACATGAAACAAGGGTCATACATTGAAGTTGTAAATACCCATAAATTAAAGTATATTAAATAAAGAATACAATCATGTTAAGTACATAGACCACACAAAAGGAAAATAGTGGCAAATTTATCATGAATCTCACAGGAACAAAAAGTGAGGTAAAAACCTCATTCCTCATTGTAATCAATCGAGCCGTATGACCAATAGATAATGAAAACATTATGAATCATATAATACCATGAATATAAATAGAATAATGACAATATATATATCCAATGTAAGAACACAATACACCACATGCAATAAATAAGTGGTGAACAATGGAAATCTCACAGAATTAAAAGTGAGATAAGATATCCCCTTAAGAAAATTCGGCAGCCTAACGACACCACATTAAAACTCACAAAAAATGGATTAAAGATATCAATTTTGGTCTCTTATCATATGAACATAAAAATTATAGTGATATTAACATATAAGAACATCCCCCAACAAAAAAAGTATCTTAAAATAAGTGACACTAAAGAGAGTACTTAAAAAGAATGAGAGAGGTTGGATCCCTTACCTCAAGTTCGACTTGTCTTGTTCATTTCATTATATTCCTGAATAATAAACTTTTGTCAATTAATAATTGATTAAGGAACTCCTTTAATGTTAATTATTCAATTCATGTCACATATTATAATGTTATAATAATTAGTTAATAATGTGGGTTCATATTAGACATTTTTGTCGATGTTCGGTACGTGATTCAAAAATGAACTTGTTTGAAAACAATTTCCCATGTAGTTATAATTACCCCATATCCATAATTGTATTAAAGATTTAAATATAATATATATCTATTATATATTAATTTTATACTATTCCATAACATTCAGAGATAAGAAAATGAAATGCACCGTTCGTGGAGATGGTAGGCCGTACGTACGCATGAACACTACTTTCATTTCTTTTTCACATTAATAGAATTAAAACTAAATGATATATATATATATATTATAATTCCATTATAATATATATGTTATATAGGTCACATAAGTTCATTAATTTCATTCTTTATACATTCCATGTGTTGCATGAACGAGTCACATCACTTGAGGGGGCGGTAGTCCACACTTCCTCAAATGAAATTATCGCCTTTGCACAACATGAAAAGCATAAAGGTATATTTTAAATGTAAAATACAGAAGAACATAGAGGAAATAAATATAATATATATCATAAATAAATATAGTTCCATCATAATTTCCTCCATGAGAGGTGGTAGGAGAAGATATAACAATCATCGTCTCGTGAGGTAGTAATTCGGCATCCACGGAAACAGTATGTTCTTTAACCATTAGATGGAGGTGTGTGTAAGTGTAGCTCGAATCTTTATCATAAAAAAATCCTAGTATAATTTATATACTGTTGTTGTTACAAAATAAAGGAATAAAAAGAGTTTAAGGGGTTGGAGAAGCAAAATAAAACAAAAGAACATTGGAGAAGACTTTACCTTTAAATCGAGTAACTCCCCTTGGTTTGGACCAAAATGGTTTCTTGAAGAGCTTTATGACTAAGGTAATGATTCTATGACGAATATAGGGATGTGGAGAGATAAAATGATCAGACTTTGGCCAATCCAATGGCTTGAGAGGTGTGGTTAAGGAGGTACAGGTGGGGGCATTTTATAAGAGGGAGGAGGGGCACTCTTGGAATGTCTTGAAAAGTTACTCTATTATAAAATGATTTTCTGATATTAAAGGTCCCATAATTATATATTTCGAGTATAAGGTGATAAGGGTTAGAAATCAACCCATAAAATAGGTTTTTGACAAGTTTATGTCTTATATTTTACCTTATCTTCTCATTTTATTTAAATCGTTCATTAATGAGGTAATCACTGCATCATCATGGTGTCAAAAATAACTTTTTTATATAATGTCTAAAAATTATAAAAAAACATCATGATGTATGAAATATTTTTATATTTATAATTAATATTTATTATAAAAAATATTTATTGTATAACCCCATTTAAAAATTGTTTTAGTAAAACAATACATGTTTGTGACACTTTTATTTATTACTTTAAATAAAAAGTTATTAATGTAATTTTCTTACCCAAGTGTATCTATGGGGTTCCCAAGTTGACCCATGGATTTTCTAGGTTATACATGACTTATCCAATAAGTGTAGGATAAGTTTAAGGGTAATTTCATATTATTATATCATTATATTTACCTTAAATTATACTAATTACCTTTAATCGTGATTAATAAAACTTAAATGTTACTATTCACCAAAAAATTATTTTAATCCCATTGAACCAAATTTTACTTCCTAATGAAAACTATTTATGTTAAATTTTTGAAATTAAAATTAAAGAGGTGCTAAAATTTCATTTAAACAAAAAATCAGTGTTTTAACTACCACTTAGTGGTTTCACTATTCATCAAAAATTGATGTTTTTCAGAAAAAATACCAAAACATCACCCTAAGATATAGTTGATATTCCAAATTCAAAAATGATGTCCATTTTACCAAATTCAAGACATAAAACTTTCATTATTTATTTTTATAATCAATTCCCGCTGTCAAAACAAATAGCGTGTTTTTAAGAAACAACATCTACTAAATGATTGACACTTGTTTATGTACAATTTCAAAGTGAAATTAATTGAAATGACCACCATGGGATTTAATGGTAAAAATATATTTTAATTAAAATTTAAAAACAATTAAAAATATAATCTATCCTTATTAATAAATTAGATTAAAAAACACATTTAAAATAAAATACAGTATTTTTCAAAATTCATTAAAAAATGAATTTTATCAGAAAAACACCAAAAATATACCCAAAATAAATTTTTATGATAAGAATATAAATTAGAATTTTTCTTTGTAAAAATGAACATATAAAAGTTACCAAAACTAGATTTAAATAGGGCTCTCCATCAAATGGTGGTAAATCGGCCTTTTAATGTAAATTATGATTAAAATCAGATTCTTTTACTTTTTAAGCCTCTAAATTTTATTGGATAAAAGTAAATACATTTAACAAACATCTATAATAATATTGTAGTTAGTTTTATGCATTCCCTCCTATACATCAGCTAGGTGTCAACTACCATTTAAAATAATATTATTATATTATTAGTGTGCATCGTAAGATTTCAAAGAATCTCGTTGTTGTGTATTGGGAACACCGTTGAACATAGAGACTCCATTAAAGTAATATCAATATTTTATTCACAAATATTAATAAATATGAAAAGTTAATATTAATTATTTACCTCGGATGTTACATCCTTCCCCCTTTTGGGAATTGCATCCTCGCAATTTTAAAATTGGGT
Organism: Viscum album; assembly: GCA_963277665.1. Lineage (NCBI taxonomy): Eukaryota > Viridiplantae > Streptophyta > Magnoliopsida > Santalales > Viscaceae > Viscum > Viscum album. Next base: position 1,690,873,396 of record OY728143.1, on the reverse strand, counting down.
TTGGAAACTACATTGAAAGCCCCACATTAGAAAAGGAGTCAATTAAACTGTGTCTTTTAAATAAAGAATGGGAAGTAAAAAATGTCACCTGAGTTAACCCATACTTGGATTCCATGTAGGAAAACATGGATATGGGAGAAAAAACAAAGGGTCATGTTCTGATGGAGAGTGATAGAAAAAATGTTTATGAGAATTTTATCCACTAGAAAATCACAAACTTGTGATGGGTTAAACGGTATTTAATTCCCCAGTAGGAAAAATTAACAGATAGCATTTTTGTTTTAAGTTACTTTTCATTGAGGAATTTATTTATGAGCTTTACTAAAACATAAGGAAACTTACCTAATTGTCATTTAGACTTCCATCTCTTACTAGATTTCTTACAAAATCTCATATTTTATCCAAAAGACTTGTATTTAGGATGACCTGTTCACATTAAGAGCGCTATAATCAAATTCTAGAGAATCACCTAATCCACAAAAGAGAACTATATATTTCCCATGTATTTAGACCAAAACCAAAACCAATAATAATTGTTATTTAGAGACCAGATAATACCCAAAAAGGATAATCCTTTATAAAAAGAAATTATATTCTTAATCTCCAAAATTTGTCCAACAAAACCCAAAGTTCAACAAAGACCATTCGATAAAAAACTGTCCATAAAATTATTCAATGTAAACAAAACTAAGATTGAAACCCAACTCATTGAAGGATTTGATCACATAGTCTTCCAAAGTAAATATTGACATTTATGTCCAAATAACATCAGTTGCTCTTAAAGCCTCATATTGAAAAGTAATTAACATAATCACATATCCTCCATGATAGGATAATAATTTCACTAGATAACCCAAAATCAACTTATTCATGATTCATAAGATCATCTAACTAAAAATATTAGTTATGCTAACCAGGGACTTCACGTAGTCCAGTGGTAGGCGATAAATACCAGTGGCACTTTGGTTTTGGGTTTGATTCCCACAGCTTTGTCCGACGCAACGGGTTGTCACATAGTCTGCATGTTGTCCTTTTTTCCAAAAATATATAATTCTTAAAACATTCCCCAAAAAGAGATAAAATCATCAAAAATAACCATAACATCATTTAACCTCAATTTTACCTCATTCCTTTCATTTTCCATCATATAGTAACCCATAATTACCTCAAAAGTAAGGCTCATATAAACCATAATGGTTACCATTATAATTATTACCTGAACTTACACATATAGTTGGTTCTCTCGTACATGATGTATCAGAGAACTCACCATGGTTAAAGTGGTTAATAATGACTCCGTGATAGTTGGTTTAGAATAACCATGAGATTCCTCATTGAATCCCTCATTTCATCCAGTCTCTCAATCAGAGAACCACCACAGTTTCCTTCAAACCCATTTTCACTTTGGTGCCTGGTGGATCCATCCATTTACTAAAACCAAAAATGTTAGTGTGAGTATATCAAAAAAATCATCATGTACTAATGAGGAAGATAAACACTATGAAATACTTACTGATTCACTTTATCTAAAAACTACGACTCTTTCTGAAATCCTAGCCATTATAGTATTATCACTTATGCTTAAAGAATACCCTAACCTCTAAAGTTATTTAAATAGACCTCTGATACCAACTATAAGGACCCAACCTTATAACTTTAATTATTATTTAATTAAATTGAATAATTCACATTGAGGATCATTTCTGGTTTACAGTTTTAGAGAATTAGGTCATAAATATAACATCTCAAAGATTACAAAGTAGACACATCCACTCAGTTTCCATTTTTCTCACAAAATAAAAACTCCTGAACAAAAGAGTCATGTCTAGTTCCTTGTTTTAGATAGCCTGACATTTCCATGATCCCATCCTTGACCCTATTCCACTTTATGTCTTGTGGAAAACATTTCGAAAACTTGGGATGAGCATAAAAATCCCATTAATGGTTATAACAATACAGAAATAAAACATTACTCCATGTATACATAAGAAACAATGAAATCATACTTCACTCATAAAACATAAGAACTTTAACATACCTCATTAAATCATAATATTTATGATTAACTCATAGAAATCATAAGACATAAATGCAACTTGAGGCAATCATAATATTATTATGTAGGGAGTAACCCTCATGGTTACGTTTGGAATACCCATCATAGTATATTCCCTAAATCTCTTCGAAGAAACCTTAGTGTTTAAATCCTTCATGTTACCTAATGCATTGGAGAGCTATATCGGGCTCACCCACCCTTAGTTTATCACAGAACCACCCGTCTTCATAAACAATGCCCAAGAACTATAACATAATCATATCACATAAAACATGCATAAAGGAAACATAACATTTCTGCATTTCAATCACAAGATATCGAAAACACCTTGATATAATAAAAACATTATCAAAAAAAATTCAATACGAAAATAAAAGAAAATTAAGACATGGTATTTTTTTCATTTAAAAATATGTTTTGTCTTGTAGAGGAATCCGAAACTCAAATAATTGTCAAGGCGGCGGAGAAGTCGTTGTCACCGCATACGTAATAAAAAACATTCTATTTTGTCGTTTAGTAAAATGATTTTTATAAAAATATTCCTTTTGAATAAAAGTAAAAGTAAAAGGTGTTTATACACTGCATAAAAGAATGTTGTGTATAAAAAAAATATGCCTCAATGAAAGGAGATTGAGATGAAGTCCCTTATAAAGTCGATATCCTTAGATTAAGGATAAATCAATTACATGATTATATGAGGAAAATATAAATACACCTAACATTAGAGGATTTTAAGTGTAAAACAATCATATTTTATCCCCACATATTCATAGTATGACATAATAAAGAAGTGGAGGTTTGACCCAAAATATTGAAATTGGGTTAAGAAGTTCCATTACATAAATTTGACAGCCTAACAACATCATTTTAATATTCAGGAAATGAGAAGATGATAGATAAAAAGGTTTTCTTATCACTTGGAAAAATCATTTATAGAAATAATAATATATAAGAATATATCCCAACATAAGAAGATGTAAATTAAAATACCTAACAAAAATAAGTCTTTTAAAAAGAGGAGGGTGAAAGGTTCCCTTACCGATTTGGGTAACTTTCGAAACGTACACCCCGAAAAAGAAGGGTCATATAATGAAGATGTAAATACCCATAAATTAAAGTATAATAAACAAATAATACAATCATGGTCAGTACACACACCCCACAAAAAGGAAATAGTGGAAAATGTAGCAGGAATCTTACGAGAATAAAAGTGTGATGAAAAATCCCTTACGAAAACTCAGCAGTCTAACGGCGCTACTTAATACTTCAAAAAAAGATTGACGAGATCAAATAGCGTATCTCATCATATGAAAATAAAATTTACAGTAATAGTAATATAAAAGAACATCCCCCAACATAAGAAAAAGGATCTTAAATGAAATGACATAAAAGAGAGTACTTAAAAAAAAGAGAGAGGTAGGATCCCTTACCTCAAGTCCGACTTGTCTTGTTCATTTATTTATATTCATGAATAATAAACTTTGGTCAATTTATAATTTCTTAAGGAAATCATTTAAAGTTTATTATTCAATTCATATCACATATTATAATGTTATAATAATTAGTTAATTATGTGAGTTTATATCAGATGTTTTTGTCGATGTTCGGTACATGAGTAAAAAATGTACATGTTTGAAAATAATTGTCCATGTAGTTATAAGTACATCATCTACAAAATAGTATTAATGATTTAAATATAATATATATCTAGTATATATTCATTTTATACTATTCCATAACATTTGGAGATAAAAAATGAATTGCACCGTTCATGGAGATGGTAGGCTGTACGTACGCATGAATGCTACTTTCATTTCTTTATCATATTAATGAAATTAAATCTAAATGAGATATATATATATATATATATATATTATAATTACAGAATTATATTCATAATTTAGATGTAATATAGATCATATATATACATAATATATATATTTACTTATAATAGTACATAACATTTGGAGATAAAAATGAAATGTATTGTTCATAGAGATGGTAAGTCGTACGTACGCATGAACGCTACTTTCATTTATATTTCATACTTTAATGGAATGAAAACATAATTATACATAGTTACATTATAATTACAGTATAATATCATATATAATATAATTAATTCCATCCTTTATACATCCCACATATGGCATTAACGATTCAAATCACTTCGAGGGGCGGTAGTATGCACTTCCTAAAATGAAGATATCACGTTTACCCATAATGGAAACCATAAAGGTATGCCATAATTGAAAAATACAGACTAATATGGAAACAATAAACATAATATATAAAATATATAAATATAGTGACATCTTAATGGACACTGTGAAAGGTGTTAGAAGAATATTGACCAAAATCGTTTCGTGAGGCGGAAATTCGCCATCCATAGAAACAGTATGTTCTTTAAAAATTAGACGAAGGTGTGTGTAAGTGTAGCTCGAATCCTTATCATAACAACATCATAGTATATTTATGATACTGGTGTTTTTACAAAGGAATAAAAAGAGTTTAGGGGGTTGGATAAGCAAAAATAAAACAAAAGAACATAAGAGAGAACATTACCTTTAAATCGGGTAACACCTCTTGGTTTGAACCAAAAGGGTTCCTTTAAGAGCTTTCTGCATAAGGTAAGGCTTCTAGGATAAATAGAGGGATGTTTATAGATAAAATGAGTAGAGTTTGGTCGAGCCAAAGGCTTGAGAGGTGTGGGTAAGGGGGTAGAGGTGGGGGCCTTTTATAAGAGGGAGGAGGGGCACTCTTGGAATGTTATAAAATGTTATATTATTATAAAATGATTTTTGGATTTTAAAGGTCCCAAAAAGATATATTTAGATTATAAGGTGATAAGGGTTCGAAATACACCCATCCAATAGGTTTTGGACAAGTTTAAGTCTTATATTTTAGCTTATCTTCTCATTTTATTTAAATCATTGATTAATGAGGTAATCACTGTATCATCATGGTGTCAAAAATAGATTTATTTATATAATGTCTAAAAATTATAAAAAAAACATCATGTTGTAGAAAGTATTTTTAGATTTCTAATGAATATTTACAGTCAAAAATATGACTTGTATAACCCCATGTAAAAATTGTTTTAGTAAAACAATACATGTTTCTGACACTTTTATTTTTAACTTTAAATAAAAAGTTATTAATGTAATTTTCTTACCGAAGTTGCTCCATGGGGTCGCCAAGTTGACCCATGGATTGTCTTGGTCGCCCATGAATTATCCAATAAGTGTAGGACAAGTTTAAAATTAATTTCATATTATTATATCATTATATTTACCTTAAATTATACTAATTACCATTAATTGCAATTAATAAAACATAAAAGTTACTATTCACCAAAAAAAATTGTTTAATCCCATTGAACAACATTTTACATCCTAATGAAAACTATGTATGTTGGATTTTTGAAATTAAAATAACAGAAGTGTTAAATGTTAATTTAAATTAAAAATCAGTTTTTTAACTACCACTAAGTTGTTTCACTGTTCATCAAAAATTGTTGTTTTTCAGAAAAATACCAAAAATCCACCCTAATATATATTTGATATTCCAAATTAAAAAATGATGTCCATTTTACCAAATTATAAACATTAAAGTTTCATTAATTATTTTTAAAATCAATTCCCGTTATCAAAACAAATAGCGTGTTTTTAAGAAACAACATCTATTAGAAGATTGACACTTGTTTATGTACAATTTCAAAATGAAGTTAATTATAATGACCACCATTTGATTAAATGGTAAAAATATATTTTAATTAAACTTTAAAACCAATTTAAAATAAAATCTAACCATATTAATAAATTATATTAAAAATCACATTTGAAATAAAATACAGTATTTTTCACTATTTGTTAAAAAATGAATTTTATCAGAAAAATACCAAAAATATACCCAAAGTAAATTTTGATGATACGAATCTAAATTAGAATATTATTTTGTAAAAATGAACATATGAAATTGACCAAAACTAGATTTAAATAGGGTTCGCCATCAAAAGGCGGTAAATCGGCTTTTTAATGTAAATTATGATTAAAATCAGATTCTTTTACTTTTTAAGCCTCTAAATTTTATTGGATAAAAGTAAATAAATATAACAAACATCTATAATCATATTTTAGTTAGTTTTATTCATTCCCTATTATACAACGGATAGGTTCCAACTACCATTTAAAATAATATTATTATATTATTAGAGTGCATCATCAGATTTCAAAGAAGCTCGTTATTGTGTATTGGGAACGCCATCGAACATAGCGTCTCCTTTAAAGTAATATTAATATATTATTCACAAATATTAATAAATATGAAAAATTAATATTCATTATTTACCTTGGATGTTACAATAATTACCTTAATAATATTTACACAAAGTTTAATGAAGTCCTACTCAAATAACATTGTCACTATATACAAAACCCAAGGATTTATATGTTATAAATTTCCCTTAAAATATCCTTAATTTTGATAAAATCCCATCATATAAAAAAAATGTGTGTCAATGAATTTGAACTTATGATTAACCTTAAACTCAAAAAACATGATGATATCCATAACTCTTAAGCTAATATTACCTAGAGACATAAATTCATCCAAAATACAATTCACCCATTATTCCTTAAAGAATATATTATCTTATAAAAAAATTTCATTTGGAAGAATAATTTCAACCCTATAATGATAAAATATCAAATGTGATTTCATTATTCGAAAATTCAGGTAAAGGGAGATAATCGCATGATATTTCACTATATAGTGAAAAATATGATTTATATAGTCCTCATTCATACAAAATAAATTCTGAAATTCATAACTACCATGGGGAGGATTATTATTCCCTAACTATCATGAATAAATTAAACAATCATGATTGACTAATAATTCCCTTATTCTATTATTTACATATTTTTTTGGAATATAATCCTCATTTTCCTTTGGATTGGGTCATTGATTTTCCTAACTACAATATTACATGAATTTAAAACACTGGTGTTTTGGTGGTGCATTTTATGCACCTTTATCCCTATTTGAATAAATAGACAAATTCATCCCATCACTTCAGAAATCAATTGTCTCAATACCTTCCCTTATCCACATAAAACATTTAATAGTTCCCTTAGGAAAAGTTCTTCCATGTTTCTTCCCAGATATTGAGAATAAAGGAAAGCTAATAATATTCTCTACATGTTTTTTAGACTTTCCTTTCAATTCCATATTCTATTTTTATCAAACCCATGAAATTGAAATGTAACTTCAACCTCCATTTAATCCTTAATAGAACATCAAAAAAAATATTCATTTATTCTAAAGTCTATTATTGTTAACTCCCTATGGATACTTGGTTTAATCTACTGAAAAATCAATCAACTTTAATTTTAGGTTGGATGAAAATTCCATAATCGTACTACAAAAGTCCTGTAAAATTTTCATTATAGGTTTCAATGGATTCTTCATCATTTCTCTTAATCTCAAGGAACACATTATACATCTTCATATATAGAAGAGAATAAATTTTTTAATGAAAAAATATTCCTTGAACACATCCTAATCCACAGGTTCAATTTCATAATTTTACCTCATATTCTTGAAAAGAGTCCACCATTTTTATTCTTCGCCCTCCAAGTGGTAGATATCCAAAATGAATATCTCATGATCTGAACACTGAATTATATATAATATATTTCAGTGGTTCTTAAACATTTCTCATAAACTATTAAATTTAGTCACATATAGTGATAATAATTTCATTGTCCATCGCACTAAGAATTAACACAGTTCCTTTGGGATCCAACCATCGAATAAAACCAAAAGCATAGTGTAAGAAACCCTAGTCATAATGTAGAACCAAATAATCATGAAAAATAACTTATACGGTGTATAAATAATGAAACCATATTTTTAGTCTATAAAACCTTTTGATTAATCTAGGTAAATCATGGTCATTATCAATTAAAATTTTTTATGATGGTTTATATGGTGTTTGTGAATTTCCAAAGCATATCTCGTGGGAGTGTCAAAATAGGTGTGTATAATGGGTCATTTTCATACACCAGATAATGATTGTGTGCAGTTCAATGTTAATGTTTTGAATTTATTAACCCAGGGTACCACTTTTACAAATACACATCCACTTATAGTATTCAAAATGGAATTTAAATTATTGGAAATTACATTCCATATTTTTTTACCAAAATTTATTGTCATTTTCCTATACTTTGACTTTACCTTATACTTATACTTAGGGACATCTGTAGAGGTATCCTTAGAAATACTCTTAGGGATATCACTAAATTTTTCTCATCTGAGTTTCCAAAGGTTAATTAATATTTTCCTTTAATGCAAACTATAGAGACCAAAATAATGTTACATGTATATTTCATCTTTTTCAATGAATATTCATTACAATATACAAAACATTCATGAGGAATATAATATTTTATTTTTTTTAAGACTAGGTATACAATCTTTTAATGTGGTGGAAGATAATAAACATCACCCCTAAATATATTCTCCTTTATTATTATTAAAAAAATACCTGACTTAAAAACATAGTTCTTAACCAGGGGAAATGAAATGTAAGAAAGGGTGAACTCTGATGATTAGTATGGGTAAACCAGAAAGACACAGCACAATAACATGAACATTGGGGTGTGATGAAAAGAGCATAACATATGGAAACCATACCCTACAAATCAAGGACCAAAATATTATGTCCTTATAAAAATAATGGATGTTTATAAGACAGGAATCATATGTATATCAAAGAACATTATCCATAAGAGATTAAAATTGGCATAAGACATGGAATTTTGGCATACATATAAACATAAAAAATATTTTCCATTGTATTCAAGGCTCTCTTGCAATTATAGCATAGTGGAATTGGATTACTCCCAAAACCATCATAGTAGTCATGGTTAACTCATAAGACCACCATATCAGATAATGTCCCTCACTGAACCGGTTTCACTACCCATTCCATCCCTATTTATCTCATGAGATATAAATATTTACCCAATTCATAGTAATGATATATAGGTAACACCTATTATATAATTAAAAAAAATATATATATTCTAAAAGATTATATAACATTCATCATATAATGACACATGAATCAAAATGGTCTTCATAAACATTTCAAAATATCATAACCTATTGAAAAGAAATAGGTTCTATAATCATATCATTATTTCATCATTGTATAACCCATGAAAAACAAGTGGGACTCGTATTAGTTGTATCATGGTATAACACATTGAAGATAAATAGTTTTCATATACATCTTTTAATCATAAACCTTTTAATGAATGAATAAGAATGATATCCATGGTTCATATCACCCAAAACGTATAAATTACATCAATAGATGTTAAGATAAGTCACTTGAAACTTTTATTGAGAAATATAAATATTCATTGAAAATAAATTTTTAAAACTAGAAATTTATATACAATTTTGAAAATACATTTATTTGAAAAACTCTTGAAAACATATTAAATAATAATTAAAATCAATTAGAACAGTTATGGAGAATAATAAATTTTAAACATTGAAACAAAATTTATATAAAACATAAAACATTTTGAAAATAATTTTCTTTCATAATAACCATTATTAATTATAAATAAAGCTTAAAATAAAATAATGATAATGATGGTGGGAAATTATATTAATGTAATACATGTTAAACCAATGAATATTTTCACATTTTCTATAAAATCTAGATTGGAATGGTATAGAAAAAACATCTAAATTACTTTTTAAATAAATTTGACAGAGTAAAAAAATTGTAATAATGTAGTTAATATATAATTTTGAGATTGTTAAAAAAATAGAATTTTTTTTTTTAGAAAACATGGTTCTAGTAAAAAAACATTTTGGATCAAAGAGAGAAACAAAGAAAATTTTTCTTAAAAACATTATTTTTAAATGTGGAGTACATAGTGAAAGAAAAATGAATGGAAAACATGTATTTTAATAAAAAAAATAAAGGATATTAAAATTAAAAAGTTTATTGGGGGATATATTATATGATTTTATCATTGAAAACATAATCATAAACAATCTCGATAAATAATAATATTATAACATAAATTCATTACCACTTAGGTAACATTGAATTGTATGCCCCATTTAAGGATAAAATTAAATAAAACACAAAAATTCATGATAATAAAAAAATTAATGAAATTATATATCAATGTGGATCTATATACAACTCATAAAATAAGATAGGTGCATAATATAACATATGTCTCAATGAAGGAAAATTTAGTCAAAAATCACATACCAATTTAGAAACATTCAAATCGAAACACCCATAATATATTAAAACTAATTAAATCTTGTAATATTTTTAAAATAAGTATATTCATGATATTATATTCCAATAAGAATTTATTTTAACCTCAAAAAATAATACAGGTTCATAACATAATGTTTTCCCCAAAGATTACAAATCGAGACATAAATCTCATACCGCTTTGGAAACTCTTGAACCATAAACCCCATAGAATATATATCATCAAATGGATATGTAAATAACAATAATTTTTAGGGTATTAATCAAAAAATAAATTCTTATGTATTATATACACCATATTAAAGAAATTTTTGGTGATTATGGCATGTGCCTCACATAAGTAAAAAAGTTAGATGGAAATCCTTTACCGCTTTAGTAATATTTTGAATCGTAAGCCCCAATAAATAATAACAAAAAATTAATATTTTAATACAACTAAAAATTATATATTAATGATATAAAATTTCAAATATTTAGTATATAAACCACAAAAAATAAATGGGTTGTGAATTTTTATATGTCTCCCATAAATAAAAGATATAATAGAAATCTCTAACCTTAAGTCTCGAATTCCTTCATACACATTCAAACCAACTATATAAAAAAGATATGTTTATTATAAATATTTAATTTAAAAATTATTATATATATTATAGTATATATGATTTTCATATAACTATTCACTACCCATTTGTTATTGATTCTTGGTTAAAATCGCATTTTGGTATTAACTATTTTGTTTTCCCTGTATGTTTTCATTTTCTTTTCGTCTTGTTATGTTGATCATGGTTCCAAAATATCAAAAGTAACAATAAAAATATAATTTTAATATTTATACATCAATTAGAATATTAATAACAATAATGTAATATGTTTTTTAGAAAAGATGTGTGTCATATTCCTGGAGACGGTAGGTCATACATACGCATGAGTAATGCTTCCATTTTCCAATGATAGTTAAAAAAAATGTAAGTAATGCATTATTATAAAATAATGATAATAATATAATAAATAAAATATTCTTATTTTAAATATTCTTATACATATCATCCATGTGATTTGGAAATGAAAAGTGATAGTCACATCGCTTCATAATGGTGGTAGTCTTCATGTAAACTAACAATGTTATCATCATTCAATGAGTGAAATGATAAGAAAAATGATATATTATCTCATAAAATGATAAATAATTAATTAATATCATAATTATTTCTTATATGTCACATATATTCATAAAATTCATCAATATTATCTTCCATGTAAATATTTAGTGAAAAATGAAGCACAACACTTCGAGATGCAATAGTCCTCCATACACATGAGTGACTTTATCGTAACCCCAGTAAAATAGAAATTTTAAAAGGTATATATGATATAATTACTCTTGAGTTATATTTATGTTTTAAATATCATATACATTTTTCAAATCCATCATCATAATGTTTCTAATATGAGACTAGTGGCATCCCTTAATGTTATGATTGATTGTGGTGGGATTGAATATTTCAAAATCATTTGTAACGAGTTTTTCATTCTTATATCAAAACTTCAAATGATGGTTTAGTTTTCAATGGGTTTTGTTCCTAGAATAAAAAAATAGAACATATCTCATATGCATGTTGACTCACAGACCTATTTCTCAAAGGCATGTTCTCGTAGGGTAACGTGGCCAACGATACTTAAGAACTCACATTGGTTGAGAGGATGGGAATTCAATATCACCACAACACTTTGGGGGGAAACATTTGTTATCCTAGGAACCTCTTCTATATTTATGATATGTTCTTGAATCATTTATTCATTCCCAAGTATGACATATATCATTGTTATGTAACGATAAAATATGAACATGCGTGGGTTTAGAATCATCTATATGTATCAAAGGTTATTCATTGATAGGGATATCTTTATGTATCTGAGGTTATATATAAATGGTATATTTTTTATAATGGATTAGATATTTTCCCGTTGTTCCTTATGAGGATAAATTTCTTTATCCATTAAGTGAGGTTCTCCAGAATTTACTGTTATCTATGGAAAAAAAATTTATTATGATGTTTGGATCGGACCCATAAGATGGGATTACTATGTATTCGTGTGAAAGGAATTGGAATCCAAATAGTTTTGTTCCACATGAAAGAACACATCATCATGTAATTTCTTGTTACCATGACCAAACCCTGCTATTTAACATCATAAGGCAAGGAATTCTAGTGGACAGGTTCCTGGCCAAGTATTGTGTGAAACATACACTAAGGTGGACCAAGAGACCTCGAAGAGGTGTGGTCTCCTAGGCGGGGTCATGATCTTACTGGGGATAAAACCTAATAAATATGGCGAGGAAGGGGAACCAGAAATAATATGTCCCTCGATTTTGTACATGAACTCAGTAGTAATGTATCATAGAAAATATTATGATGAATTTGGATGTTGGGTTTGGTCTTCAAGAAGGCTTCCTACATATCCTAGTTAATTGGGAATAAAATCACATGTTGATTGAAATGGTTGGGGCTTACATTTTTGGAGGAGTCCCATTTGATTTAGTGTGGCTTTGTATTAGACTAAATATGAGGACCATTATGGAGTTGATTCATCAAGAATATATCCCTTTGATGGTTGAGGAATTTTTTTCAAGGTTTACACAATATAGATGGACCATTTGTGTTGGGGTGGGGTATATATAGAATAGAAGGCCCATGTTTTTGTAACCATGTGGAAGGTATCAACTCATGTTGTTTTGGGATTTTTTTTCCTGATTATATTTGGATGAATATTCCTATAAGGTTTTTTATCACGAAGATTTCATTATTTCCACTAAACTCTATTCCCATGTCCATTATCATAGGTGTGAGAAACAAGGGGGGAGAGGGATGTGAATGTGACTACCTCAACACTTTTATCTTGTGAGAACCTCCTTGGTTAGGACCCATATTACCATGGGAATTCTATCATGAAGACATTATTTTCCTTATTATGGTCAAGAAGGTCACCAAAAGGGATCCTGTTACCATGGGTGTGTAGAATCAAGAGAAAACATTGATGTTTATGATGATCTGATCACACATATTAGGTCTATCTGGAAATGGACCTAGCTGGATACCATTAGAATGGTCTGAAGAGAGGCCAATGTGGTTCTGGATGGTACTAAATATATGTATGTGGTGGAAACTAGAGATGAGAATACCCAAGAATGCCTCATTCCACATAGCATGTTCTTATAAAGGATGGGGTTACCTCTAGAAAACACGTGTCTATGGAGGTAATGGTTCGATCCGTGTAACATGATGTTATTTGGACCTGGTATCTACCTTCATTGTGTCTTTCTATGTGGGGCTATGTTCTTCTATTTTAAAATTTTTCTATGTGTGTTTGAGTTCCTCACTCGTAACATTTTTCTATATAAGTTAGGGTTCCTCCCTTATAGTTTTTTGCTATACAGGGTGTTGTACATCAAAGGATATATCACTTTATGCTTTATTAAATGGTTTCTAAAAATGGATATTGTGTTTTTGGATATATGGTTGAATTTATTTTATTTTATGATTCCCTTTGGTGGGTTTACCAACAGGTAATCAATGGATCTCTCCAAATTCTCATTCATATCTCAGCACTTAAGTGTGTCGTTCTCTCTTTTTTTAGTTCCCCTCGAGGAAATTTTAAATAATAATGGTGGAATATGCACTAGGAAGTCCAATAATATATGGTGGGCCACATGACCTCATTTATAGGAGCCCAATAAAGAACCCACTAACCGAAAAATATTTCATTCATGGGAGGTGTAAAAAAACAGTAACACCCAAAAATGATTTCTCATTCATGTGGGTTTTCCATTAGAAGGGGGAATCACCGTCCATCCCCACAAAAGATTTATTTTTGTTCATGGGAACCATATGCACTATATTTTCCTATAAACGATTTTGTTCTTGGGATGCCTCATGGAGTGGCCAGAAACCATGTGGAGATTCCATATATGTAGATATTTTTATTTATGGGACTAATCCATTCTTCAAGGCCTTACTTCCTTTGACTATTTCGTCATGAAAATTGATGGATTCAGGTTCATTTTTTCACTTAACCAATTCATAAAACTCTTTTCCCCTTTTACAAAGAGATTTCAAGACCCAATAAATTCCCCCTATAAGAATAAACTCTGGTCAAGACATAGAAGAGGCATTTTTGATGAATAAATTGGTCTGATTTTATTTCCGAGAAATGATCATGTAATGCTCTAATTTTTTCTGAGATAAGAGACTGAAATAAAATAGTTTTATTGTTTCTAGGGATACATTGAAACCCCTGAAAATTATTTATCTTTTCATATACCACCCTAATATTTTACTAAATCTACTGTGGTACGGGCTTAGTGGCCATAACATGAAATTATTTTATACCTATATTTATGTGCTTCTACCTACCAATATTTGTGCCCTATTCCTTTTGAGTGCTCAATTTTTTCCCAAAACATTCAATGAATAGGTTTAGGGATCTAGGACTCAACTTTAATCTAGGGTTACCTTTACATGTTTTCAACCTTGTGATTATTGTGTATCTTTTTGTGGGAAGTTTAAATTTCTTCAAGCCAGACTATTTTGACTAATATTTTTGGTTGAACAGCTTCGATCACAAATTATGGGTTGATAACACTAATAAAGATCATAGTTTTAAAATGTCCTAATTATTTTTTAATAAATCAGTGGGGATTTTTTTAGAACCAGGTTTTGTGATTTCTTAATCTGAATCATGATATGGGACAAGTACGTGAGGAGTTAAAAAAAACTATTTTCCATCATGAAGTCATCAGGGAATATGGAAAAAGGAAAATACTCTCCTGAGGAAAAAATTAGTCATCGATTGATAGGCTATTTTGGTTGACTAGTATAGATCCAACTCAAGAATATTGTGCATAGTAAAAATATTTTTTCCTCAAGACATTGACCCAATATTTCCAATGAGAATTTAGTTTGGGAAAAATATATTTTTTCACGATTACAAATGGTGGCTTGTAAAAGGAATGGTGTTTGAAAATGATGAGGGTGTCTGTATTGGCATTGAAACCAAATGAGGAACCAATCCAACATGAATTTGGGTTTTATAAAGGAAGGTCAAAACATGGTGCAGTTTAAAGTCATGAAACAAAGACATGTACCGTGTAGTTTAATATCTTACGGAAGGGATGTTTGGGGGACACAATTTATGGTCCCATAGCATTGACTTAGGGATAAATGATTTTCTCTTTTCAATAAAATTTGTCCAAGAATATTTTTTCAACATTAATCATGATGGTGAATGGTTGTAAGCTCTAACATAGGGGTTTCCAAACCTGGTGAGTTAAATGAGAAGAAAACATCATTGGGTGTACCAATATAGAAAAGTTATCTACTTAGGAAGAATTTTATTTTGGTTGATTGGCCTTCTGTTTGGGTTACTTATATAGAGCCGAATAAGGTATATTGTTATTAATCAAACAATGATGTCCTCAAGAAATTTATCCTCCATTTTTAATTTATAGGGAGGTGTATGGGGATTCATAATTCCACGAATACATTTTCTGGTTTGTGAAATAAAAGTACCTAAATATTAAAGTAGCATATCTTGTAGAAAATTCCTAGTAATGGGTAGAAATGTGTTTTTTTAATACTCCCTCACACAGCGATTGAACTATCTATTGGGAAGGGTGATTTTTCTTAGAAAACAGCCTAATAAAAGGGTTGATACATGCATTCAACACTTATATACTGATATAGATCATGTATAATAGAGTGGGTGAATTTTATGTTGTGGTTGGACTGGGATATAAGATCTCGGTGTCATTAAATATCTCGTCAAAGTGAGAATTTGGCCATATGTAGTTCTTGTATGAAAGCATATTGTGCAACTATAACCCATAAAGAGAAAAAGGTGGAGAATTTTTATGTCATGACAAGACTCAGATTGATCACATATGAATCACTACATTTCCTGTAAAAATTAAGATAAATCTAGAAGTATTTCTTAGAAATCATGATGTTTAGTGTCATGTGACAATGAAATCAACCATTAAATTTAACAACATGAAGTATGGAAGAAATGTAATATTTCAGTTTTAGGTCATAAAACTAGGACCATATGTCATAGAATCTATGTGTAATAAAAGTATCATTAGGACATGATGTTCTGCAATGCCTCAAATTTGAGGGGGGGGAATACAAACCGTTATTTTGAGAGTTCTTGAGTTAATAGAAATGATATGGGTAAAAAAACGCCATTAGGGATTGAGGAGTTAACAAAGGCTACTCTTGGGGATGAATTTAGCTATCTTTTATAGGAATTTTGGGTGGGCAACTTATGTTTATCTAGATGGTTAATATTGTGAACACCCAAAAAAGGTGTCATCATGACACTAAACCGCCATCTCCATTTTCTAGAGAAATATTTTGGAGACATGAAGTTTTTTGAGACATAGAGTATGATAAATGTGAGGAATGTTTCCAAGTATGTAAGAAGCATTCATACAGTGATTTTCCATGGATTTTGAAGTTCCTTACATTGATCTGAATCATATGTAGGAGGTAATTTTTCTACTTCCATGATGGATCTTTAAATGCGGAACCCAAAATAAGATATCTTATATGTTTTTTATTTTATACAAGATATGTGAAGATTTTTTCTCTTTACCCCATGTCCGAGAAAAGGGAGTTAGGTTTAAGCATCACTAAATATTTTGTTAAACTAAGAATAAATACACATGTGGTGATTGAATAACTGCTCAATTTAATGTCTCGTGGAAAATAAATTTTGAACAACTTTTTAATTTTTATTCTCAGAACCATAGTAACCCTGATATAAATTGATATACCATCATCATGAGAGGAATATCTTTCTGAAACTCCTAATCCCACATGAGCTATGATCGGTTTGAGAAAGAAGTGGGAAAAAATATTATTTTATCTCACAGAGGATACTCTAATGGAATTTGGATTTGGTGGTGGTTGGGCCATGGTATAAGATCTAGGTGTCACTACGTATTAAATTAAAGTGAGAATCAAGATGTTTGTAGTTCTTGAACCCACTCACTATATAGGTCTGATCTGTACATATGGAGGGGGCCCTTTCTATAGTTGTATTGATTATTTCAAATATACTAGGGATTGGGTATTTGGGCATCACCACATATCCTACATGGATAGGAATCAAGAAACACATAGTTTTTAATGGGAACTCTTTATGTGGGCCTTATCTACATGTAGAGGGAGGCATTTTCCCATTGATTATCATAAATAGACCCAAGATTGGAGATAAAAACAAAACTATGTATTGTATGAGGGAAAGAATTAATCCACACATAGTTATGGACATGATTCCCTATATAGATCTTAATTATGTTCAGAGAGCTGGAATTTTACTTAGAACATACATGTAAATGGAAGGACACACATTAGAGTTTGCTGCATCAATCTCTTCATGAATAGGAGGGAGAATTTTCCATATTTATTGGTTGGGACATAGACATACGGTCTGGGAATCACAACATATTCCCTTGGATTTAGAATCAGGATATATGTAGTTCTTTTGAGTTGTGTAGTTTATTTTCATGAAACAAGGACATTGAGCCATGTAGTTTAAAGTCGTGGGGTAAGGACATGGGTGACTTGACATGAAAGAAGAAATATCATTTCATTTGTTCCCATGAGTAGACATATGGGAATCACTACGTATCCTATAATGGTAGGAATCAATAGACATATACTTTTTATAGGACCATGATGTTTTATGTCATGTGGAAAAAAAAATTCATGAAGTTTAACATCTTATGTTAATGATGTGGGTCACCTGATGTTGAAGGAATGTTGTGTTGTGGATAGTCCCAAGATTAGAGGTTTGAGAATCACTAAAAATAATGTGATGGTATAAATCAAGTCCCACATTGTTCTGGAATGAAGAGATTACTTATATGAATCAAACTATCACAAAGAAACAAGGGAATTTCTTCTTTCCTTCACACAAATCTAGATAACATGTGTGGAATAATCATAGATATGATGATTACCATGCATTTTAATTTCTTTTAGTAAGGAAAAATTCAAACATTTTGACATCATGTGGTTAATACTATGCTTTTATCCAGTTTAGCATCATATAATTATGATAGTTGTGTCACGTAGTTTGTCTTCCTAGGACATGGATGTTGTGTCACTCTTATTTGAGGTCATGTGACAAAATATAGTTTATCTAGTTTTAAGTCATACATTGAATATAATCTATCATATAGTTTAATTTCATATTATTGGGACATGTTATGGGGAATATGATTATGTGGGCCAGTAAGAAACAACATCCTATTGTGGAAAGAGGCCTCTAGGCTATAGGATTCTTAAAATCTTCTTAATAATAGGGTAAATTTGAATGTGGGCCTAATGAAATATTTATAGGCATAACTACATATCATGTAATGACATGACTCAATCTGAACGTATTTCATGAATATGGAATGGTAGATTATTGATGTTGGGGGACATGTCCTCTCTAGTGAGAACAATATGGTGATGAGAAGTTTTACATCCTATAAAGAGGATGTTGGTGTCAATCAGTTTATTGTCTTATGACATGGAAAAATATTTCATTCTTTTTAAGGTAATGAGACAAATATTGACTACAAAATTTGACATCATGCATCTGATATTATTTACCATTTTGTTTAACGTCGTGAGATCAAGATACTGGTTGTGTGATTACATGAAATACATCATTTGGAACCTTACGTTAGTGGGGGTTTTGATAAGATTCCTATCCAATAAGATCAAATAATAGGCTCCATTGGATTAGAAATTTTGTATGGAATATGGTCCCTCTGTAACAACCTATGAATTTATGAGATTGATTCAATTAATTTCATTGATTTCTTGTGTTGCCGCTACCCAATATTATCTTTCTCTATATGCATCACCGTATTATCTTGCATTATATGTGACAATATTCTTGGCTTGTTTTGGGCCCAATTACAAGTTCTTTTGATTGAATTCATTTCACCCAACACTGAGTATAGATTTTGATCAATGTATAAATCAAATATGTTTGGATGATGTTATACACAGCACCAAAGTAATATTTCACTATACAAACTGCTGACTCATCTTGCATAACACGTAATAGCTACCTTCCTTGATTGCATGCATTGTACGTGATACCGAGTTTCACTAAACAATGATATATTATTATTTAATAGGATATAACCTATATGTTTTGAATAGTATTACCAAATTTTTTAATTTTATATAACATTAGATTTTATCTTACACATTTTCTAGGACATGATATCAGAAAAGTATAATTTTTTCAAATAAAAAAAGTATTTTTCAAAAAAATGTAGTTTTACCACCTTTTTATGGAAAACCCATTTTAAATTTTGTTTTGACTCATTTATATAATATAAATGAAAAAATAAAATTCTTATTTATAATAGGGAAATAAAAATTTACTTGGATGAATTATTTATATTTTTTTTCAAAACTATCATGTTTTTATGAATAGTAAAAATACGATAAATTTTAATTGAAAACACCATTTTTTATATAGATAATTTATACGGTTAAATATTTTTATTTTATGGTTTTATAGTATAAATGGAATATATTATTTTCATTTACTTAAATTTTAGTCATTTTAAGTAATATTCCATTGAAATTGGACATAAAAACATGTCAATCTTTCGATAGTTATTACTTCTCAAAAACTGGCTTTTTGGTTTCAATAATAGAAATTAATTTTAAATTAATTAGAATGAATTATGTTTTTGGAATTAATACAAATGGATTCCATATTTTAAATTATAATTTCGAAATTGTATGAAGAAATATCTTTCATTTTTAGACATGATGCATAGTAACTTCTGTAATTATTTTAATTACCATGGTTAAAGGGTAAATCTGGTAAATAAGGGTAAAAATAATATTATAATAATATTAAACTACTCTAAATCTTGTTCTAATCCTATTTTATGATATATTTCCGACCATGGAAATCCTTGGGTCGATTTTGGGACCCCATGGATTCACTTGGATGTGAAAATGACATTTTATAAGAATTATTTTAAAAGTAAAGATAATTATAACCTAAAAATATATCCTTTACTAAATCAATTTTAATATAGGGTTATATAATTGATATATATGTCTACAAATAGTAATTATAAATCTAAAAGGCATTCTTATATCATTATTTTATATTTATAATTTCCAATCATAAGATAAAAATATTTATTTATGACACAAATATGTTTTAGTGATTACCTTATTAATGAATGATTTAAATAAATGAATATATAAATATTAAAATAAATTAAACATGAAAATTTTCATTTCATATAAAAATTTTCTTGATGAAATTCATATATATTAAGGATGATTTATTTTTTTCCAAAGAATCATGTCTTTATGAATTTAAAAAAACGTCAAGTATGAATATTGTCCAAAATTAACATAATGCATAACATAAATATAAAAATTGTTTATTAAATGATATTAAATTACGAAAAACATATGATTCATCCAAATGTCTAATATATGTCCAAATATGTCATAAATAACTTTTTTTCATTTTGGTACATGATATTGTAATTAATTAACCCACAATGTGTAAATAACATGATATTACGGTACGATTAAAAAGGTTAAAATAAGGGTTGATCAAAAAAGATTAGGATAAAAAAATATTCAAAACTTGTCTAAAAACTTATTGGATTATGGGTATTTGAACACAAATGATGATATGTTCTAATTAAAAATATTTTGGACCATTTTTAATTGAAATTGAATTTATAATAAATTAAAAGTTTGAGAATTTACTAAAGTGACCCTCACCTCTCTTATAAAAAGGCATCTCCCCCTCTCCTCTTCATTAAATTTTTATCCTTTATTCTCGGAAAAACATGAAAAGTTCTCTTCTCAGCTTCCCTATCTACATCATATAGGTTTTTGTCTTCTCAAAAGACCAACTCTAGTGCCCTAAGAGGAAATTTAAAAGAGGCACGTCGAGGAAGATGTAGTCTCTCCTACCGATTCTTTTAAATTACTTTTTCTTCTACTTCCTCTCATTTTTTGTTTAATAATATTGTTATAAAATAATTATCAATAATATTCTGATATGATATTATAATTATTAAAAACCCATATCTCACCTTCTATCCATCCTACAAAAAATGAAATCATTGTGCATGCGTACGTACGACTTATCATCTCCACATTATGGTGTAATCTGTTTTTCAACACCCCATTACATGGATTTGAATAATGGGGAAAATAATAACGATATGTTATTATAAAATCATTATACTAATTATTAGATAATATAGACCATCCACATTAATAGCATTCAACAATTATGGGAACGATATCATCACTCGTGCGTACGTACGGATTTCCATCTCCACGTGGCGATGAGATTCATTCCCCATGTTAACCATTCAGGAATGATTATAACGTATATATTATAAATATTCATGAAATATATTATATAATAATTCTTCTTAATTTATTTATATATATGTGTGTCTTTAACATTCTTCCATTCAATCCAATAAGGAAATGGAAACAACATTCATGTGTATGTACGACCTACCGTCTCCATAAATGATGTATTTTATTTAATTTTTCTATCAATTATATATAATTATATACTAAATATTTATGATTTATAAATCCTTATTTATATTATGGAATTAATTAAATCATGATCTATGTAATTATATCAAGAATAACAATTCAAAACACTTATGATAAATAAAACGATTATTGCCCAAACCATTTCTTTAACATGAATTGATAAATAAATGGGTAATATAAAGTCATAAGTGAATCATATATGATATCATAGATATTATTATGATTCTCTTACAAGTTAATAATTTTTTTTAAACCAACTATAATGGAGTATAGTTCACATACATAAGAAATCAGACCTAAAGTATGGGATAATTTTGCAATCACATTTTTATTTTAATTTTTTTATATGCAAGTATTTAATGGGGATATATTTATCATCCATGTCCATGTTTTATAAAAATATTTTCATAAAATTTTTATGATTCTTATATGTATGTTTGATTTCATTTTTATCGATTTTATACTTTTACTATATGGTATGGAAGGAATATTTCATTTATTTACCATATGATGTACTTTTTGACTTTTCCAACCAAAGTTTAAAGAGAATGTGTTTTTTATATTATATATGAAGAATATATTTTTTATGGTATCACATCACATTATTTCCATGAATATTCCTATACAATATTTCATTTTTATTTTCAACTAAATTCTTATCTTATAAAATTGCATGACATTTTGAGAAAAGAAATCATTTTTTATGAAGAAAGGATATTTTAATTAAGAACTAAGTTCGAGTGTTTTATCAAAATTACTTTCCATCTAAGATGACATAGGGTTTTGTTTATATCCATAATATTGATTTGATTTGATTTTTCATATGATGGAAATATTTTTATAAAATTGGTTTGTTTTATATGGATTATATTATGATGTAATGATGTTTAAGAAACCCATTTTATTTCCTGGATTACGTTATCAAGGATGATTTACATTTTTGTAACACATTTAAGAATAATTTAACTATGAGATGTGTGAGACCTATATCTCCCTCCAATTATTGGGGTAATGATTTATATCTTATTAGATAGACATGGATTGAATGGAAAGTTAATATGGTTTAGTAATAGAGGGATAGAATGACAAGTAAATATGGTTTAGTAAAATGTGGCTCGAACGACAAGTAAACCCATTTCAGTAAAGGACTTTTTACACTATGATGATCTTATTAATAATTCCTTTGATACTATGGAAATAATATTTTATGCATAATTATTTTCCATAATTACATGTTTTATTCAAATTCTATTCTATCATGGTTAATGATCATTTATTATCAATGCCTTGCGTATTTCCAAGATTTATTTCATACCTCATTATTTTGAGGTTTAAACATTATGTACATGTTTTTATATTAAAATGTTTAATGTTTGTTTAATGTTATTAATTTTTACCCTTATTGATCATTTTTTCTCACCCTTTGAATGTTTTTTTTCCCCAAAATATAAAGAAAGGTTTTAGGGAGGAAAACAAAAGGGGAAGATATTTTTGGGAGATATTGATGATCTGTCACCATGTTAGAAGATGATGTTCCGAGTTTCTAATGACACTAAACTAATACGGTCTTTGGGAATTTTTTTGTATTATGTATTATGTTAATGAAATTTGATGTCTATGTACATCAATCTTGGGTTGTTAGTGTTAGTATGAGAGAGAAGGATTTGTCAACCTTTAGAAACTAGGATTCAAAAAATTTATTGAGATCCCAAGAGATATTTCTACGGTATGAATAGGTATGTCCCTATGTTTAAGTATAACTATAGCGTATAGTCCTAGAATTATGGTAATAATAATGAATAACCTAGTATTAAATCAAAGATGTTAGAGATGGGATGTAATCCCCCTTGATTATGTTTTTTCCTAGTATGATTTTGCCTCTAACACTATTCTTTTTGGGCTTTAGATGATGGATTGGACCTGAAGGAACTGTGTTAGTGATCAATGCACTTGGAAATGAAATGATATTACTTATGAACAACCAACTGTTATTGGTTATGGCATGAAAAATATTATTTATATGCTTACAAAATCTATGAATCATTCTGGACTTCCAAATGAGAAGAGAAGGGAACAAAATTATATTAAGTCATTCATGGGGAATTTTCCACATTCTTTCAGTGGGTCTTCTAATCCACAAGTTGCTGAACAATGAATCAATACCATTGAAATGATATTTTCCATCCTTCGATGTTTGGAACATGGAAAAGTCATTTTGGTTGTCTATCAATTAGAAGGTGTAGCAGACCAGTGTAAGACTCTAATTAATAATTCAAGGAATCAAGATGAAATTTAATCCATGTAATGGGATGAGTTCAAGAACATATTTTCAAATAAGTACTTACCTAATGTTCTTTGACCAAAGATTGAAAAGGTTCTTCTTGAGCTTAATAAAAAGGATAATGAATTTTTTGGTACATACTATGTGAATTTTACAATACTTTCATGGTATGCTTCAGACATTGTCGTCCAACCTGAATATAAATTCGAGCAATTATTCAGTGGCATAAAACTAAGTATTCGATGGGAATTAGCTACATGATACTTCAGTAGCTATGAAGTGACTATGAGTTTTTCTATCAAGGTATAATTGGAAGTTTTTTTATATATCCATCTCAGGGTTTTGACAAGAAAAAATAGATGGAGTTCAAGGAAAAATATCAAAACAATGGTGAAAAGAGGATGAATGTTTATTTATGCTCAATGTGTGGAAAAGAAGGTCATTGAGCTGTTGAGTGCCTAAGTAAAGGAAAAAAGGATGCTAATGATATGAATATAGAAAAAACTATATATAATGAACACCAACACTTCAATGGTATAAGTGAATGGAAATGGGGCATTATCTTAACCAATGCCTCTATCCAATGGTTAATGATGATCGATGTCAGCAACCTTTTAAGGAAAAAGACATAGGGAAGTCACATGAGATCATTATTGGTGATTTATAGTATGAAAAAGATGTCGTGGAATGATTAAGTATTTTTGTAATTGGATTCCAAAATAGTGTTTTGGAATCTCATTTATAGTATTTGGGAATATTTGAATATTTAAGTATTTGTCTATTATGGTCTTCCATAATTATATGGTACTAGTAACCATGAAAAGTGATTGAAATATTTTTTGAAAATTACATGATATGTGCATAATTAAGGGATTAGGATATACTGAAATGTTTTATAGTATTAATTATCTCTTTACTGATAAAAGGATGAACTAATATTATGGTTTGAGTATATAGAATTTTTTCTTATGGTGAGAGATATAATTTTGATAGAATGAATGTTTTCACTATGGTTATATAATTATTCATGTTATTATCATGTTTCAAGAGAATACTTGTTTATGTTATTCACAAGTTTGGAATATGAAAACCAAGAACTTCTAAATGAGATATGGGAGACCAATGATAAGTCGATTTAGTTCACCTCCTTGTAATGTTTTATATTTTTATTTTTTGGTAAGATTGTTATGTTATTCATTTATGGATAGTATAATTTATATTCTGGTTCAGATTTGTTTGATTAATGTATTATCTCACTATAGGCGGACATATTCATATTTGGTAAAATGTTATAACATTGTCTTGAGATGGATAGAATGACTTATCATTCAATTGCATGATCTGCTAACACTTCAAGAATAAAAAATTCAACTTCGTTTCTTTAAATAAGAGATGAAGTTGAAATTTTTCTGGGAATGACCAATGGTGATATTTGAAGGATATCTAGTTAGTATTTATCCTCATGAAAACAATCATAACCATTAAGAAAATTATCTTGAATCAGAAAATGTTTCCACAGTATCTTCTTGTCCAATGAATCAGATGGTCCCTTAAATCATCATATATGTGTGGATTTCTGGTAGTTAACTTTCTCTATACCTTATTCACTATCACTATCTATCAGAACATGATAGTTACAGTTCCCTTCCATAACCATGTTTCCACTTCCAACATATGTTCCCATATGTAGAAAACTAGTGATGAGTTACTTTGGGTAGCCACTATGTTTCTAACTTTAATTTTTTAAAATGACATTTTAGTGTTCCTTTTTTCTGTGTGGGTTTCCCTAGAAGAAACCTTCAAGTAGAAAACCATTTATAACCCCGACGAATTTTGAGGTCTAAATTCATTAAAGGGTGGTCAAATGTAAAACCTTGAGATTTTATGAGATATATTCTTTTAATTTCTTTCATGTCCTGTTTTGTATGCTACACCAGGATTATCTTTCACTATACGCAACACCAAATTAGCATGGAGTACACACTACAATATTCTTGTCTTTTGAAACACACAATTTCACGTTCCATTGATATAATTCATTTCACATAACACATAATATAGTTTTTTTTCAATGTATAGATGAAGTAAGTTTGGATTATTTTATAAAAAACACCAAAGAAAGCATTCACTACACACAATACTGACTTGGACTATGTTACATGCAAGAGTTACCTTCCTCGATATCTTGTGTTGTATGCGATACTGAGTTTCACTAAACAACGATAAATTATTATTTAATTGGATAAATACTAGTTTTTATGAATATTATTTACCACATTATTAATTTTATATAAAATTATCTTTTATCTTACATATTTTCTAGAACATGATATATGAACAAAATCATTTTTTTAATAAAAGAAATATTTTTCATGAAAATGTTGTTTTACCATCTTTTTACGGAAAACCATTTTTAAATTTATTTTTTGACACCATTATATGTTATATTTGAAAAAAAATAATCTTTTTACTTAGAAGTGGGAAATAAAAAATTACTTTGGATGAATTTTTGATATTTTTCTGAAAACTATCCTGTTTAGATGAATAGTAAAAATTTGATAAATTTTAATTGAAAATATATTTTTTCTTCCAGATAATTTATATGGTTAAATATTATTATTTAATGGTTTTATAGTATAAATGGAATATATTTTTATCATTTAATCCAATATTGGTCATTGGATGTAATTTCCCATTGAAATTGGACATAAACACAGGTCAATGTTTTATAGTTATTATTTCTCAAAACCCTACTTTTTGGTTTTGACAAGGGGAATTAATATTAAATTTGTTAATAAACCTTATGTGTGTTTTAATTTGGAAAAATTAATTCCATATTTTTATTCATAAGGTCCAAATTGTGTGAACATGTATATTTTATTATTGGACATTATGAATAGTAACATCGGTAATTATTTTATTTAACACGATTAAAGGGTGAATCCTGTAAATAACGGTAAAAAGTAATATTATAATAATATGAAACTACCCTAAATTTTTTTAAAATACTATTGTGTGAGATATTTATGACCATTTTCATCCTTGGGTCTATTTTGGGACCCCATGGATTCACATAGATGTGAAAATAAAATTTTATAACAATTAATTTAAAAGTAAAGATAATTATATCTTTAACAAATATCTTTTAATAAATCGGTTTTAATATAGGGTTAAATAACTAATATATAGGCCTATAAATAGTAATTAGTAATATAAACATATTTCCAACATTATTTTATTTTATTTATAATTTTTAGACATCAGATAAATATATTTATTGATGACATAATTATGATGTAAAGATTACCTCATTAATGAAAGATCCAAATAAATGAAATTATAAATATTATAATAAAATTAATTTTAACATTTTTATGCCATCCAAAAAAATTTTGGACTAAATTTACATATTATTGATTATTTAATGTCTTTTTTCAATGGAATCATTTTTTTATGAATTTTACAAAAAGTCAAATATGAATAGTGTTAAAAATTGACATAATTCAAATCTGAAAACAAGAAATAGTTTATTAAATGATACTAAAAACCTAAAAATATAATATATCTTAAAAATGGTTAATATAACTCCAAATATTTCATAAATAAATTTTTTTGGGTTATTTGACATGATATGGTAATTATATTAACCCACAATCTGTAAATAACATCATATCATAGTAATTTTAAAAATGGTAAAATAAGGGTTAAACCAAAACAATAAAATAAAATAAAATATTCAAAACTTGTCAAACAATTATTGTATGATGAGTATTCGAACCAAAATAATGTTGTATTTGAATTAAAATGTTTTGGATCATTTTTAATCGAAATCTAATTTATAATAAATTAATATTTTATGAGTTTCCAAAAGTGGACCTCTCCTCTCTTATAAAAGGGCACCTCCCCCCTCTCTTCTCCATTACATTTTGAGAATTAAAATTTGGCCAAAACCTTCTCATTTATCTGATAAACTTCCCTAGTTACATTCTAGTGCTTCTTGTCTTCTCAGAACACCAACTCAAATTACCAAAGAGGAAGTTTAATGGAAGCTCATCGAGGAAGAGGTAATCTCTTTTACTGATTCTTTCAAACATCATTCTTCTTCTACTTCCTTAATTAGCTATTTAATTATAAATTAATAACATTAGTATCGCTCATATAATTATATGTTATTATAAATATGAAAATCCCCTATTTCACCTTCTATCCATCCAATGAAAAATGAATTCATCGTGCATGTGTACGTACTTCTTACCGTCCCTACATTGTGGTGTAATCTATTTTTTCACCACCACCTTACTTGGATGGGTATAATGGGGTAAATAATAACTATATATTATTATTATAACATGATACTAATTATATTTTATTATACACCATCAACGGCAATACCATTCAACAAATATGAGATATATATCATCGCTCGTGCGTACGTACGACTTACTGTCTCCAAGAAGTGATGAGATTCATTCTCCAAGTTAACCATTCAAGAAATATTATGATGTTAATATAATAAATAATCATGAAATATATGATATAATAATGCTACTATATTTTTGTATATATATATAATTCATTTATGGGCTTCCATTAATCCAATAAGTAAATAGAAATAGTGTTCATGCGTACGTACGACCTACTGACTCCATGAACATTGTTTTACATTTCATTGATCTATCTATTATATATATTTATATACTAAATATTTATGATATATAAAAAATGTTTTACATTTTTTAAGTATGTAAAACATGATATATGAAATAAGATCATGAATAACAAGTCAAAACATGGATGATAAGTAAAACGATTATTACCCAAAACATTGCTTGAACATGAATTGATAAATAAATGGGTAACATAAAATCATACGTGAATGATATATGATATTTTAGATATTATTATGGTAATATTAAAACTTAATAATATGTTTAAACCCACTATATAAGAGTTTCAGACACCTACAAAAGAAATCATACATAAGGTAAGGGATAATTTTTCAATCTCATTTTTATCTGAGATTGTTTATATGTAAGTATTTATTAAGGATATATTTATCATTAATGTTCATGTTTTCTGAAAATGTATTCATAAAATTTTTACTATTATTATATTTATGATTAAATTCATTTTTAACAATTTATTTACTTTCACTACATGGTTTTCAAGAAATATTTCTTTTATCTACCATACGAGGTACTGTTTTACTTTTCCGACAAAAGTACAAGTATAATGTATTTTTTTAACTTAATTAAAAAGAATGGATTTTTTATGGTATCATGAAAAGTTATTTCTATGAATATTCCTATACAATATTTCATTTTTATTTTCAAATAAATTCTTTTCTTTAAAAATTGTGTAGAATTTTGAGAAAAGAAATCATTTTTTATGAAGAGATGATATTTTCATCAAGAACTAAGTTCAAGTGTTTTATCAAAATTAAATTCCATATAAGATGAAAAATGGTTATTTTTATATCCCTAATATTAAATTTATATTATTATTTTTATTATGTAATTATTTTACTGAAATCCATTTATTTTATATGGATTATGTTATGATGGAAAGATGATTAATAAACCCATTTTATTTATTGGGTTATGTTATGATGGATGATTTATGTTTTTGTGGCACATGTAAGTATTATTTTACTATGAGAAGTGTGGGACCTATATCTCCATACCATTAATTGGGTAAAGATTTATATCTCATGGGATATATATTCCTTGAATGGAAAGTAAATATGGTTTAGTAATACAGGGATGGAACTACAAGAAAATATGGTTCAGTAAAACATGGCCGGAACGACCTGTAAACCCAGTTCAGTGAAGGAATTTGTCCACTATGATGGTCTTAGTAATAATGCCTTGGGTAATATAGAAATAATATTATGTGATCAATTATTTTCCATAATTACATGTTTTATGAAAATTCTATTCTATCATGGTTAATGTTTTTTTTATGATCTATGCCTTACGTATTGCCATGGTTTAATTCATGACTTGTGATTTTGATGTTTAAACATCATGTCCATATTTTTATGTTCAAATGTTTATAGTTTGTTTTATGTTATCCATTTTTACCCTTACAGATCATTTTTTCTCACCATTTGTATGTTTTCTTCTTCCCAAGATATAAATAAAGGTTTTAGGTAGGAAAACCAAAAGGGAATATCTTTATAGGAGATGTTGAAGATCTTTCACCATATTAGAAGATGATGTTATGAGTTTCCATTGACACTAAACTAATACGGTCTTGGGTATTTTTTTGTATTATTTATTCCTAAAAATAAATATAATGTCCATGTATGTAAATCTTTGGTTGTTAGTGTTAGTATGAGTGTAAAGGTTTAGTCAACCTTTGGAAACTAGGATGTGAAAAATTTAGAGAGATCCCAAGATATTTTTCTAAGGTATGACTAGGGATGAACCTAAGGATAAGTATAACTATAGCTTACAGTACTAGAATTATGGTAATGATGATTAATAACCTATTATTAAACATATTATATTAGATATTGAATGTAATCCCCCATGATTATGTTTTTTTCCTTGTATAATTATTCCTCTCCCACTATTCTTTTTCGGTTTGAGAAGATTGATGGGACCCAAAGGAACCATGTTACTGATCAATTCACTTGGCAATGAAATGTTTTTCTTCATGAACAACCAAATGTTATGGGATACGGAATTCCAAATTTTATTTCTATACTTACACAAGCTATGAATCATTCTGGACATTCAAATGAGAAAATAAGGGAACAAAATTCTATTGATTCCTACATGAGGAAACATCCACCTTCTTTCAGTGGGTCTTTGATCCACTTCGTAC
Organism: Viscum album; assembly: GCA_963277665.1. NCBI lineage: Eukaryota > Viridiplantae > Streptophyta > Magnoliopsida > Santalales > Viscaceae > Viscum > Viscum album. Next base: position 1,690,842,269 of record OY728143.1, on the reverse strand, counting down.
TGAACAATGGATCAGTACCATTGAAAAGATATTTTCCATCCTTCGATGTTCGAAACGTGGTAAATTAATTTTGGTTTTTTGTCCAATAGATGGTGAAGCAGACCAATATTGGACTCTAATTTAGAATACAAGGAAGAAAAATGAAATTTAATCCATTGAATGGGAGGAGTTCAAAATCTCATTTTTCAATAAGTAATTTCTCGTATTCCTTGAAAAAATATTGAAAAGGTGTTTCATGAGCTTAAGCAAAAGGATAATGAATCTATTAGCACATACAAAGAAAATTTTATAAGACTTGCAAGGTATGCTTCTGGATTTTTCATCCAACCTGAAGGTAATGTTGATCGATTCTTCAATTGATTAAAACCAAGTATTCAAATGAAATTATCTATGAGAGACTTCAGTAGCTATGAAGTGATTGTTTGTTGTTCTATCATGGTAGAACTATATGTTGGTGTACATATCCATCTCATGGGTTTGACAAAAAACTAAAGATGGAGTTCAAGGGAAAATCTCAAAACAATGGTGAAAAGAAGATGAATGTTTCCTTATGCTCAATGTATAGAAAATAATGCCATTTAGTTGTAGAGTAACAAAGTAATGGTAAAAAATATGATAATGATATGAATATAGAAGAGATCATAGAGAATGCACCACCAACACTTTAATGATACAAGTGAAAGGATGGGGCATTATGCTGACCAATGCCCTAATCCAAGGGTTAATGATGAATGACGTTAGCAACCTCTTAAGGAAAAATACAAAGGGAAGTAACATGCGATCACTATTTTTGATGTTGAGTATGAAAAAGTAGCTGTAGATATATTATGTTTCTATTTAATGGGATTCCAAAATGATGCTATGGAATCTCATTTATAGTAATATTGAATATTGGAATATTAATGTATTGTTCTATTATGGTATTCCATAATTATATGGTAGTAGTTACCATGAAATGTGATTGAAATATTTTTGGAAAGCACAAGATATGTGAAAAATGAATGGATAAAAAGATAATGAGATGTTTGATAGTATTAATGAGCTCATGACTGATATAAGTATGAACTAATATCGTTGTTTGAGTATATAAATTTTTTTCTATGTGGAGAGAGTTAATTTCGATAAAATGTGTTCTTTCACTAAGGTTATACAATAATTCATGTTATTATGATGTTTCAAGAGAATAAATTATTAAGGTATTCACATGTTTGGAATATGATAACAAAGAACTACCAAATGAGATATGGGACACCAATGTTGTGCTGATTTAGTTCACATATTTCTAATGTTTTATATTTTCAGTTTTTGGAAGGATTGTAATGTTATCCATTTATGTATAGTATAATTTATATTCATGTTCATCCTTTTAGATTAATGTATTATCTCAGTATAGGTGGACTTACGCATATTTGGTAACATGATCTACACTTTTTTTGATAAATATAATAACCAATCATTCTATCACAAGATCTTCTTACACTTCAAGAATGAAGAATTCAACTTCCATTCATAAAATAATAGATAATGTGGAAATTGTTTTTGGAATGAACGGTGGAGATATTTTACAGAAATTAAGTATGTATTTATCCTCATGGAAAAAATCATAAACATTAAGAAAATGATCATAAATATGTAAATGTTATCCAAGTACTTTTTTATCTGATGAATTATATGATCCCTTTAATCATCATAGATTTATGGATTTCTAGTAGTTAACTTTCTCCATACCTTATCCTCTATCACAATCCATCAGAACAAGATGATTAAATTTTTCTTCCATATCCATGTTTTCACTTCCCACATTTGTTATCATTTGTGGAAAAAAAGTGATGAGTTACTTAGGGTATCCATTATGTTTCTAACTTTCCTTTTTAAAAATTGTGTTTTAGTGTTCCTTTTTACTCTGTGGGTTTCCTTGAAAGAACCCATCAAGTAGAAAACAATTTATAACCCCAACGAATTTCAAGGCTGAAATTCATTTTAAGGGGGTAGAATGTAACACTTATAGATTGTATGAGATGTATTATTTTAATTTCATTGATTTCTTTTTTTGTAAGTTACACCAAAATTATATTTCATTATACGCAAAACTGTATCATCTTGGAGTTGATCCAATAATATTCTTGGCTTATGTTACACACAATTTTAAGTCCTATTGATAGAATTCATTTCACACAACACTGAATAAAGATTTTGTTCAATGTAAAAATGAAATAATTTTGAATTATGTTATACAAAACACCAGAGAATATTTCACTACACACAACACAAACATGAATTGTGTTACACGCAGGAGTGACCTTCTTCGATAGCGTGTGTTATATGTGATATTGAGTTTCACTAAACAATGATATTTTATTATTTAATGGGATATAAAATAGCTATAATGAATAGTATTAACCAAATTTTTAATTTTATAGAACATTATATTTTATCTTACACATTTTCTAGAAATTATATGAGAACAATATAAAATTTTTCAATAAAAGAAGTATTTTTCAAGAAAATGCATCCATAAAGATTTTTTATGGAAACACATTTTTAAATTTAGTTTTTAAAACCATTATATTTTCTATTTTAAAAAAAATATTCTCATTTATAATAGGGAAATAAAAATTGACTTTGGATAAATGTTTTATAATTTTATGATAACTATAATGTTTTCATGAATAGTAAAAATTTGATAATTTTTAATTGAAAACAAATTTTTCCATCAAGATAATTTATATAGTTAAATATTATTATTTAATGGTTTTATAGTATAAATGGAATATATTATTATCCTTTAATCCAATATTGGTCATTGGATGTAATTTACCATTAAAATTGGACATAAACACATGTCAATCTATTAATAGTTATTAATTCTCCAAATCCCACTTTTTGGTTTTGACCAGGGGAATTATTTTTAAATTAGTTACTAAACCTTATGGGTTTTTTATTTTAAAAAAAGGATTCCATATTTTGAATCATAACGTCCAAATTTTGTGAATATTTACCTTTTTTGGAGATTATGAATAGTAACTTCTGTATTTATTTTATTTACCATGGTTAAAGGGTAAATCTGGTAAATTGGGATGAAAATAATATTAAAATAATATGAAACTGCCCTAACTAATTTAGTAATCACATTGGATGAGATTTTTATGACCATGGGAATCTTTTGGTCTATTTTGGGATCTCATGGATTCAATTGGATGTGAAAATGACATTTTATAAGAATTAATTTAAAAGTAAAGATAATTATAACCTAAACATATATCTTTTACTAAATCAGTTTTAATATAGGGTTATATAACTGATATATAAGTCTATAAATATTCATTAGAAATCTAAACATATTTCCTACATCACGGGATTTTATTTCTACTTTTTAGACATTAGATAAATATATTTATTGATGACACAATTATGATGTAGTAATTACCTCATTAATGAATGATTCAAATAAATGAATTTATAAAGATTAAAATAAAATCAAATTGAACATTTCTGTTCCATCCACGAATTATATAGATGAAATTTTCATATTAGGTATTATTTATTTCCTTTTTTCTATGGAATCATGTTTTTATGAAATTTTTAAAAAGCCAAGTGTGAATAGTGTCTAAAATTGACATAATTCGTAACTAAAAACATAAAAAAGTTTATTAAATGATATTAAATACCTAAAAATCTAATATTCAGAAAAAAGGTTAATATAAGTCCATATATGTCATAAATAATTTTTTTTGTGTTGTTTGACTTGATATGGTAATTAAATTAACCCACAATGTGTAAATAACATGATATCACTTTATGATTAAAAAGGGTAAAATAAGGGTTAAACCAAAATGATAAGGATAAAAAAATATTGAAAACTTGTATAAAAGTTTTTGTGTGATGGGTATTACAAGAAAAATAATGTTATATTTGAATTAAAATGTTTTGGACTATTTTTAAATGAAATTAAATTTATAATAAATTTATATTGTGAGAGTTTCCAAAAGTGGCCCTCTCCTCTCTTATAAAAGGGCCCCTCCTACCTCTCCTCTCCATTCCATTTTGAGCATTCGGGGATGTCTGAAACCAGACCATTTCTCTTATAAACTTCCCTTGATACATTCTATAGGTGATTTTCTTCTCAAAACACAAAAATCAAGTTCACTAAGAATAAATTTAAAGGAAGCCCATCGAGGAAGAGGTAATCTCTTCTACCGATTCATTCATATTTCATTCTTCGTCTACTTCCTCTTAATTAGATGTTTAATTATAAAATAGTAACATAAATATCACTCATATAATGATATGTAATTATAAATATTAAAACCCCCTATTTCACCTTTTATCCATCCTATGAAAAATGAAATCATCATGCATGCGTACTTACGGCTTACCATCTCCACATTGTGGTGTAATCTATTTTCACAAACACCATACTCGGATGGGTATAATGGTAGAAGTAATAACTATATATTATTATTATAACATGATACTAATTATGTGGTATTATAAACCATAAAATTCAATACCATTCCACAATTATGGGAAATATATCATCACTCGTGTGTACATACGGCTTATTGACTCCACGACACGATGAGATTCATTCTCCACATTAACCATTCAAGATTGATTATAATGTATATAAAATAAATAATCATGAAATATATGACATAATAATTCTACTATATTTTCATATATGTATATATATAACTGTGTGTGTGTGTGTGTCACTTACATGCTTCCATTCAATCGAATAAAGAATGGGAAAGAGTGTTCATGCGTACATACGACCTAGAGTCTACATGAAAAGTATTTTCAATTTAATTGATCTATATATTATATATATTTATATACTGAATTTTTATGATATATAAATCATGTTTTATATTTTTTTATTTATGTAAATCACAATCTATGTAACAAGATCATGAATAACATGTCAAAACACTAATGATAAATAGAACAATTATTACTGAAAACGTTGTTTTAACATGAATTGATCAGTAAATGGGTAATATAAAATAATAAGTGAATCATATATGATATTTTAGATATTATTATGGTACTGTTACAGGTTAAAAATATTTTTATTCCAACTATATAGGAGCTTCAGACACATACAGAATAAATCAGACATAAGGTAAGGGATAATTTTGCAATCTCATTTTTATCTGAGATTGTTTATATGTAAGTATTTATTTGGGGTATATTTTTCATCAATATCCATGTTTTCTAAAAAAAGTTCATAAAATGATTACTATTATTATATATATGTTTAATTTCATTTTTAACTATTTTATGAATTTTACTACATGGTATAGAAGGAATCTTTCTTTTATTTACCACATGAGGTAGTTTTTGACTTTTCTGAAAAAAGTATGAGGGGATGTATTTTTTTAACTTATATGGAATTAATAGTTTTTTACGGTTTTAATATTCCTTATTTCAAAGAAGTTTCCTCTAAACAATTTCGTGTTTATTTTCAACTAAATTTTTTTCTATTAAAATTGTGCGACATTTTGATAAAAGAAAACGTTTTGAAGAAGAGAATATATTTCTCTTCAAGAACTAAGTTCATGTGTTTTATCAAAATTATTTTCCATCTTAGATGACATAGGTTTATGTTTATATCAATAATATTACTTTAATTTTACTCTTTTTATGAAATCCATTTATTTTATATAGATTATGTTATGATGAAATTATATTTAAGAAACCCATTTTATTTCATGGGATATGTTATGATAAATGATTTATGTTTTTGTGGAACATGTAAGAATGATTTCACTATGAGATGGGTGGAACCTTTGTATCCATCCAATGCATTGGGTAAATATTTACATATCACAACATATATATGTTTAGAATGGAAAGTAAATCTGGATCAGTAATACAGTGCTGTAAAGACAAGTCAATCTAGTTCATTAAAACAGGGCTGGAATGGCATGAAAACCTGGTTCAGTAAAAGAATTTGTCAATAATTATGGTCTTGGAAATAATTCCTTCAATACTATGGAAATTATATTATGTTCTTAATTGTTTTCCATCATTAAATGTTTTATTCCAATGATATTCTATCATGGTAATGTTCTTTTATGATCTATACCTTACATACTGCCATGTTTGTTTTACGACACAAGATTTTTATATTTAAACGTTATGATCTTGTTTTTATGTTCACAAGATTATGGTTTATTTTTTGTTATCCATTTTTACCCATACTGGGAATTTTAGATCACCCATTGTATGATTTTATTTCCACAGGATATTAAGAAATGTTTTTGGTTGGAAAAAAAGGGGGATGATCTTTATGGGAGATGTTGAAGATATTTCACCATATTAGAAGTTAATGTTCTTAGTTTCCAAAGATACTAAACTAATATGGTGTTTGGGAATTTGTTTGTATTAATTATTACACAAAAGAAATGTAATTTTCATGTATGTCAAGATTTTTTTCATTATCCCCTACCATTGTAGATAAAACTTTGGGGGTTTCATTATAGGTATCATCAGAGTCCCAAAGACCATCACCATTCACCCTTAAAGAAAGATCAAACAAAAACTATTTTTTAATGGATCGTTCAATCTAGTTTTGGTGGAATTCTAAATTATGCAAGGATTGAAACCTATTCTTATCTAGTCTCCCAAATTCATCTACCCATTTCTCAGAATACCATATTTATTGATAGCTAATCGCATATGGAAATTTGGAGTGAGGGAAACTGAACAACAATGGGTAGGAATTCCTCTTTATCTTTTCCTATATAGTATGGGTTCTCCTATGTAGTGGTGTATGTTATACACTAGTAATTCCCAAAATAATCTCAGTGACTTTCCGAACAATAATTTTTATCCTAATCTACCATCTTATAGATTATATTTGATAGGGTCTTCTTAAAGGCATATATATATATATATATATATATATCTGTTAGTTGCTCCTTGATAGCAGGATGAATGGTTAGACATGATGTTATAATCTTGATATAGCCTATCCAATTCATTATAACAATAACTGATGTCATTTTCTATTAGTATTCTATTAGGGACACTAAATATAGTGATCATGTTAGATTTCACGAAGCCGAAATTGTAACTTTCCCTAACTTTTTTGAGTTCTACAGTTTCATCTAACAATTAGAATAAGTCAATTTCCGTAAGAAAATACACAAATTTCATGGATGCATCAAGAGAATTTGTTCCCATGATGTCTATTCATCATATGTAAAATGGCTATGAGTATTTGAATGTGTGTATAAACTATGTGGGTTGTTGAATTATATTGGAATGACCCTGGTTGGAATGTCTCATTTTTCTAAATTTAGTGTAGTGAAACATTATAATGGGCTAGTAGTACCCAAGACTTTGTATTTTTATGGGAAATATTGAATCCTAACTATAGGGAACTTTAGTCTCTACTGTGCACTTCATTCATGAAAGAAAGAGTTTACTCTCAATGAATGGACCTGAAATGGACTACATCAAGGCTCCTATTATATTTTACCTTTTAATGATTCATATTATCATATATAACAATATTAATAGATTGCCTTCAAATTTTCTCTCCCCTAGCACTGTCTGGTCGTAGCTATCTATTTTTGAGTGCATCATTTTGTGAGTTTTATGACTGTGGGATGTGATTCAATATTGGATCCAAATGGATTCTCACCATCAGTTCTCAGATATATTTTAACAGGGGATTTAGTCTTCCTTCTTTATGTCCCAATCACCATTGACCTACTTGATGACAAATTTTGAATCACATTTTATCTTAAAGTGATTCACCTATATATGAAGTGATATCTCTATAACTACAATGACAGCCTAATATTATATTTCATTGTTTGTGCACCCTTATGTAAAAAAGTGAACGGTAGGACTTCCATTGTTTGAGAAATTATCACAACTCCCATCCCCACCTTTTTGAGATTTTTTTATATCCTCCTCCCTATTGGGCTTCTAAAATAACTTTCAAAATATATCTCCCATATATGAGGGACATATTGAATAAAAAATACATCTAAATAGATTAATTTAGTATCCAATGAATTCATTTCTAATGATGGGTGATCCACCAAAAAATATACTAATTCATTGTCTTTCAACACTTTCTTAGGCACGAACTAAATGTCAAACTACTATAGGATAACAAACCACCCCGACATACACCCACTCAATAATAAATGGATGAGAATATACTTGAGTGGATTTCTAAAAGACACTAAATAAACCTCATGATTCTAAAGGTAGTTCCTTATCTTCTGGACCATAATTATCAGTTATAGATAACTCTTCTTGATATTTGAATAATGATTATTGAAATCCTTCATGGTCCGACTGAGGTAATAAAGTATATTTACACTACAAACATCATTCTTTTTTATGAGGAATAAACCTAATGATCTCTCCATTTATGTCACATAAAAAATAAGGGGACTTACTTCTACATGTATCATTATCACTATTGGGCTCAAAATATTTATCGTAAGCCTGTTAAGTGCTTCATTAAATCAATCAGTCCACATAAATATGACCCCCTTTTTCATCAATCTGGTGAAAGGAGAGAATTCCCCACATGGATAGCTATAAAGATCAAAATGTAGGCATTGTTTCTTTAAATTCTTCTAAACACTTTTAATTTTTTATGGGGTGTCATGATAAGGATGACCTTGGTATTCTAAATATTGACATTAATGTCATGATGACGTATGACGGAGATGAGGAATTTCTATAAGGTAACACTGAATGAAAATTTGAATGGGTTTAATTTTAGGATGTTCTATCTCAATTTAGTAAAGAAAGTTTCAAGATCCTCTAGGTCCTTAGTGTGCTATTGAGATTTAACCACTATATAATCAATGTATCATTTGATGAGATTTTAAATTAATCATTTGAAGATGGTATTCATGGAACCCTGGTAAGTATCACTGGAATTCTCCAAACCAAGGGGCATTAACTGATAAAAAAACACTCCCGGGGGGGGGGGGGTAAAGAAGGTGCGATCTTCAAATTAATGGGACATTCAAGCTTTCTTTTGTCCCAAATAGTCATCCATTAATGAGAGGTCCTGATATACTTTTGTTGTATCAATCAACATTGCTGGGATCAGGACTCAAAAATCATCATCCAAGAACTGTCGGTTAAGAAAATTGAAATCAATGCAGACTCTAATTTGACTATTCATTTTCCTAATATGAACTATATAATCCAAAAATATCCACTCTAATGATGTTGTCTTTAATGATACTTTCTACTTTAGCTTCAATTTTGGTAGCATGCATTAGATTCATCCTCCGGGCTAGAAGTTTATATCCCTTATGATCCTCTAGAATGATTGGGGATGAGTGGCCACCTCGGGGTCAAGGCTTGTAATTTATATTCAGTTCCATAAGAACACATCTTGATGTTGTTTTAGGATAGAGGTATACACTATATTTTCTTTAGATTATGTGGCTGCACTGATCAAATTGGGTCATGGTTCTTCTTTTGTACATAGATTTATTTCCCATATCTCAACAACTGTGGTAGAGACATCCTCCTCAAATGATAGTGGGGAGTCTTTGAGGTCTTCGTCTTCTTATTATTCCTATTCAACTTCTTCCTCTTATTCCATAGGGGGATCAAGTAGTCGGGTAAGCTCCCTAGATTTGGGAGAAGGGAAGATATCATGACCATCAAAAGATGAATCAAATTCCTTGAACCCAGCCTACTTTGTCAAATTTCCTTGAAACTCTAGAGAGAATGGATTGGGGGATGGATGAGTGAATCTATCCTCATTTGGTGATGAGACAACCTCTTCTACCTAAAATTATAACGAAAATATTTCTTGAAGCATTGGGGATGGAATGAAAGAATTTTCATCCGAGCTTTCACCACTTTCATTGGAGTTATCAAACTTTTCAATAATGCCTGACTAAATGGTCACGCCTAAAATCATGAAGACTGCTCAATATTCTTCTGCATTTGGACTCATCTCTCAACCTGATTAAATAAATGACAGTAACCAAACTATTGATTAACTCATAATCTCATGATTTCTTTGTCTGTCTTTCCATTTATAGTGGTACCATTTTGTGTAGTGATTCCCATTGATTCAAATATGAAAGAATAAAGTCTAAATGGGTTACATACATCACTAGACTTGTTTTAGGATCATCCCATTGAATTTTCTCCCAACCCCTCTAGCCATGATTTATTTTGATAGCACATATTTTGGAGGATTGTGGTTTCAGTTGCACTGTTTGTGTTGTATCGGGAGTGTCTAGGAGAATGGTTGGTCATTTTAACTATTATTTGATAATTAAATGTGTTCATTTGATTGTATTTTAAGTCATCCAGCCATAAATCTTTTGTTCCCTTCTCAATATAACTGCAAACCACTCATCTCCTTTCTTAGAGACAGTAACAGAAACATACACTACTTGTTTGAGTGACGTTCCTGACATTTCTTACCCATAGTAAATCATTTTTCACAGGGATTATTTATAGAAGAATAAATTTTGAATTGTATTTCCTAATTTTATATAGTTGGTTTAATTATCCTTCTAGTCATTGAGACTAACCCGATAAGGATTTTTGTACTCTGGCAGGCAGAGTAAACCATTGTCCATAGTGGCAATAATGTAACTCCAATCTTGATCATGTCAGAACATGTAAAGGATAATACTTCACTCCATAAATTTATTTTTCTTGGGTGACCTCCACACTTCCTTATGAAGAGGTGGTTTCTTTTGGCCACTATGAGGCACATCATGATTTAAATTTGGTTTTGGGGTGGGTATTCTTGTATAGTGGTTTTAGTTTAAATGATGCAACATCTTTCATTCCTACTCTTTTCCACAATGATGGTGGGGTCATTTAGGACGTGATATTATCTATTGTATGAAATGTTCAATTATTTCAGAAACAGAGAAGAAATATTGAAACCCACTTTATAATTCATAGGGATGAGTAGTGTTCACTTCTCATCGCATAGGTTCTCTATACCAATAAAAATAAGATAATTTTATGGAAGAAGTACATTTAGGGAGTAGCTCAGCACTACCCATATGTCAATGAAATCATAGCCTACCACATTCTCGTACTATTTTCAATTAAAGAGGTCAATGAATTATTTCTTTTGTGGGGTTCAACTAAATTGAAATAGGAACTACCGGAAGTGGTCTTCACATACCACAATTGGAAGAGCTGGAATACTGGTGTACACTATAAAGGTTGGACCTTACATTGTTCACATAAGGAATATTTGTTTATGTACCTATTATTGTGTTGGTGTTCATATAATGGGATAAAAATGGGACACAATGTGTGTCAGATGTTTCTATAGATCTTCTGGTCTATTGAATATCAGATATCTAGGACTCTTAAATTTGGAAGAGGTGGAGTGTTGGTCACCCATTTTGGGTAAGGTTTATATTCTAGTTGTAGTAGTGAATTCCATTCCTCCGTGGATTTCATTCAATATTTCAATGATATGATTGTATCTATAATCCTTTTTTGAATGCATGAATGAGAGAAAACATGGATAGGTGAAACAATTGGTAGGATTTGACATTTCAGTTTTGCCATTATTTTTAGCTGATATCCGGTCAGGGACATATTTTGAGGATTCTACTGAATCTGTTCAAATTGTTTCACCAGTGCGGTGAATCATGATTTCTACCAATAATCTAGTCTATGTAAGTTAATGGTCATGGTATAATGTTTCGAGGATGTACTAACCTTGATTTAGTCATCGAGATGAATCCATGTTGTTGCGGTACACCTATTGCATTTGTATGTAGAGTCCCTCACTATATAGCGTAACAATTAGGAATGCTACCTTGGATAATTTTTGCATTGAGATGCCTCAAATCATTAATTTCTTCATCCTATTGACCAAATCATTCTTCAAGCATGAGGAGATCAACCTCCTTGAGTAGATTAGGTGGTTTGTATACAGCCATACCATTACACTTTTTATTGGTATATATTTTTTGATGTTTTAATAAGGGATTAGTTGAGGGAGCACCCAAATTTAGGCAGACTCTCAAAATAAAGGTATGCACACCTCCATAATCTATCTTAGTGTAGATGACATTCTAGATTGATACATCATCTCTTTTCTCCTCAATGTGGTCATAATGTTCGATGAAATCTATAGGATTTAAGTCCATGACTATTTTTGATCCATAGTGTATTGTAGAAATCGTACTAGTTGTTGAATGATAGGAGGGTTTTTTGTACCATTTTTTAACCTCTCACTTTTTTCCAATATCTATTTCATGCATCCTGGTGAAGAGTTACAAGAAGTTATCATTCATAAAACCTGGTTGTACACTTCCCTTCTAGGTGAAATGGGTATTGAGATGGGTTGAACTGTGAGTCCTTACGTCCTATTTTCCTCTCTAGACTGGAAAATATCGATTTCCATCGAAGTGTATGTCATGGAAATAATTCCCTCAGGCCCATGGTATGGGGTTTATCTTGTCCTTTGCTTCATTACATGGTCCTAGTTTGTTGGTCTTGGATGGGAATATTGTGTTAAAATTTCCCCAAGCCCTACGGGATGGGGCTGATCCTGTATTGTGGCGGCTACTTCTACTACCACTACTCTCTTTAAATTTTTCAACCTTGTTTGAGAATGAGCTGGGTGAATTTTTTTGTCTTCAACTGAACATCATGATTAAAGCAATATTACCAATTTCCCAATATTATATTTTATTAGGCGATATGCCTACATAATGTTCTCAGCTTCTCAAATAAAGAGAATTTTTATGGCTTTCTATCATCAAGACCGATGATTTTGAGAATTATTCAAGGGGTTATCCTACTTAGTATTCCATATTCCTTGAGGATAAGTCTCACTTAATTTCATCCTTGGAGTTATAAAATTTCAATATTTCATTTCCACTAGGTTCTGTTGGGGGGGGGGGCATGCGGTGAAATGAAAATTTCCATGTTTTCACAGTCACTAGATATGAACAATAGTAATGGAATCAATAATTAGATGAAGAAAATAATTCAATGCACTGAGGCATGAGGTTTTAATATCATTCCCCTAGTTCTCTAATCATGTACTCCGCGAAAATGAAATGGATTCCAAGTAATTTTTATGATAAAACTATCCAGATATTTTTACACGGTCTGCATACCTGTTATAGGGAAAGAACATTGCTTTTAGGTGGTGGAGGGTTGTCTAGAGATTCAAATGGATGTATTTCATAATTTATTTTGAAAATAACTCTGAAATGTTGAAATTAAAAGTGTATGTGGGGGAAAATTATGGATATATCATTCATGGAAAATTTTCTACTCATGATCAATATATCCCCGTGTTCTTCTTCTAGAGACTCCTTTAATTGATCAACACAACATGAGTGCGTCATTGTAATTTTTTTCTAGCGGCATGGCTACTGGGGGTATCATTGGTAATAAAATAGTCAATAGGTGGTTTAGAAGATTGTAATTTTCCCTTTCCATATTCTATTTGATAAAGGATCTCTATTTTAATTGATAGGGTATGTAGAGTGATTGGTCTCACCTTTCCTAGTGCCTCCGAATATGATGGATTTCTCATACATGACTTGGGGAGAGGAGGAATTACTTTCTTAAATGAATCTCACTGTAGGGAGGACCATCAAAGTGGCTTAATTCAAAGAGATGAATAACATTATATCTTAACATATGACTGCAAGGTGAATGGATACAATGTATACCATGGAGAGGAACTTAAGGGAGGACTGTATCAAGGGGGACCATCTAGCAAAAATTCTAGGTCATTGTAGGAATAACCTTCATAGAGGATGTCAGCATAAAAAGGAGTACCTTCATAGCTCAATGCCCGACTATTGGGAGAATATATTTATTGTACAATGCATGGAGGATCTTCAATGAGGACTATAGAAAGGGGAGGACCTTATATCTGAAATGATCTGTCACTATGAAGAGGACCATCTACGTAGATTCCCTCATAGAGAGGACTACCATCATCTCTCAATTACAACTATAGGGCGAATTGTTTTAACGTATATCCTAAGGGGTACATTCATGGAATACTACACCAAATAGTGGGCCTTGTTTCTCAAATGACATGTCACATAGGGGAGGACCTCCACAGTGGATGACATCATGTAGAGGACTACCTTCATAGCTCGACATCTATATTCAGGGAGAATTTCTACTGCATATACCCTGGGGAGGACCATTAGTATAGATGCCAGAAATGGAAGGAACATATTTTTATTTTATCTTATATCCTTAAGAAGGGATATTGTGATGCTTATCATGATATAGTATCTCATGACCAATAATATTGTGCCCACAACGGAAGCCTCCAAGGTATATAATCTAGGTATAACCTCTAGATATGATGGTAACAATGTTGTAGGGAGGGATTTTTAAACTTCTACTGCCACTTCCATAACATGGTGAAAAATTGGAAGGATATTGAACCATCTCGGATAGATGTTTGATGAACTCAATAAATCCACCTTCAAACAATGCAGGGTTAAGATTCCACTCATCACTTTCTATTCTCCTTTAGTATGATTTTTTAGTTGAATTATTGAGGGAAAATATGGATGATTTCTTTAAGTGATGAAATTCATTTAATGGTTCATGTTCATGTGGCTCTCATGGTTCTCTCAGGATAATTTGTTAATCATTCTGAATTCTGCCAAGGGTATATGATTTTCTAGGATCAACCACTAAATTGGACTCTTGTATCATAGTTGGAATAGGTATTTATGATTGATCATGTCATAAATTTGTTGTAGAATATTTTTTATGACCCTCCTAGGAAGTATAAGGGATGAATTGTTTCTCCTAAGTGACTATCCCATGGTACGAATGAGTCAACCCACATGAGAAGAATGGGCAATGGTCCCAACTCTTAGTTTTTTCCTCTAACGTGATCACTTCTTGGAATGTTTATAGGATATGGTTGAAAATTGATGTCTGACCTTCCATAATTGGTATAATGTGTTGAGAAAAATCCTTGGAAAGAAGGTTAATATATCCCCATTCCTGTATTGGGGCTGGAATGTAAGTCCTCTATAATTTACATCTAAAATATGTTGAATTGGTCCTCCAATTGTCTCTATATTTTCATAGAGTGCTTCATGTACTGGAGTATGAATTTTTATCTTACTTTAGTTTGCTACCTTATTTACATGGTGGCCTTGAAATGTATCAATAGGAATTTTTCTCTTCATGTGGTTTTCCACTATATATTCCTAGATGGCGTGATATGAATGAGTAGAAATTTTGGTATGCTTTTTTGCCATCCTTGTATTTCCTTGGAGGGATTGTTCCGTAGGAACAATGATGATGGTATATTCTAGAATTCTTGATCATCACCTATTGTGCCCCTCCTCGGGGTCTAGGTTCTTCATGACATCTAATGGGGACCATATGGAATTATCCACTTCTGGGGGAGTATATTTGGCCCAATGATGTTTATGGTGATGGTTACCGACATGGGACCTTAGGTGGGACCCCTATTATTCCATGATGATGTTTTTTTCATCCACTTCATTTGCTTCCCTAAGGTAATGGAGGGAATAATTATCATGTTTATAGGATATGATCTTGAAAGGTTTTGAGATGGATATTGGGGATATCAAGTGATGTGCAACCAATCATCATTGAGAAGATGGATAGAAACGATTCTTAGACTATACGTCTTGGAATGCCACCTCTAGGGTTGGGATAGTACTATTCTGGTGGTACTCCAAGACCAATCCATCTGAGTCCTATCATTTATGATTCTAGGTGTGTGGGGGAATCCTCTATTTGTTTGAGTACCTGGATTTTATAGAGGTGGATGCATGTATCTGTGAGAACATGTGATACATTTTTGGATGGAAGATATTTATAGTGAAATTACATAAAATATATGTGAGAAACACACTCATGATTTACCCTTAAAAGTAGAATATCGATAAACAAAAATATTCTCAATCAATCACTTTGTTTGGACCTATTTAACTTCTATATCAAAAAGAGCCTAATGTGGGATAACAGGACTACCATGGTTAAGGATTCACTTCAGGTTCACTATTTTTCCTTAAAAGAGAATTGTGGAATCTGTTTATTATAATATATAATGTGGTGTTTTGAATAATGCACAATGATTCCTAATGGTTTAACTATTCTTATGTCACACCTTCTTATGATGGGTCGGTTTCCAATGTGGTTTTTTAGGGAATACGAAAAACCCTACTATTCTCATATCCATGATGACTCTTGGACCAACATTCCAAAGGTAGGTTCTCATTAGATAAATTAGGCAATGATGCTTGAGAAATCATGTTGGTCTAGAGGGTGGAAATTTGGTCTCATCACACCCTTTTAGTGGGCGGACTATTTCCCATTATTGGTCTCTCTTATAGATTTAAGATATATTCATGAATCATTTTTTCACACCCAAGTATGACATGGATCACCCCAAATTAACAATAATAATAAACATGCATGGGTTTGAAATCATCTGTATGTATATGAGTTTATTCATTGATTGTTTATCTATGTGTTAATGAGGTTTTCCATCAATGGTAGACTTTTTATTAAATAATTACAGATTCCTTGGTCATGCTTTTGCATGATTGCAACACCCTAACCCCAGTTACCCAGATTCGGTGCTTTATTACATAAAATTGGCATGATACAAGGAATCAAGTCCAAAAAGACCGATCCGTTTAGTATTATTGGAAACAATATACATACATAAGATCAAAATTACAACTTTAAAAGAAACAAAACACTAATTTCTTCCATTAGAAGCATCCAAACCTCCTAAATTATGCCTGAAAGTCACTCATAACTAACTTATTCATATCTTAGTGAAATGTAACAGAAGAAATGAGTAAGCAAAAATTCTCTTTAAGGGTAGTCAATAAATCATAAGATAACATAAACATTAGGCATGGTGAATAATTGAAAACACATGCCTTTTAAATAATAAACATGAACAATTTAGGGAAGGAATATGGGCAGAGAAATTAATTCCATAATAAAACATAATCATGGGTATTCTACTAGTCTAATAACCACATGAAAAATCAATATTATTTTTTTAATGAGGGAATTTATAATGACGGACATTCTTAAACATCTTGTCAAGGTCTCTGCCATGACGCCTAAAAATGATTTAGTCCTCGGCCAAAACCATATATCAAATTGGGAAAGGCCTCATCCAATTCCACATCTAATTGTATCATCAGACCTACCATGGCACCAGTGATCTATAGCGGGCTCCACCCATCACATACTAAGTCCAATACATTTCGGTTATGAAAAGGTTGAAACATAACATAATCAATCTTATTAAAACTAGCATATGAAATTTCAATACTTTAACCATAAACCATCAATTTTATAAAAATAACACATCCACAGTCAAACATATCACAAAACATTAAATACAATATGTAATATTTGTATCATAATAAATCAACTTCAAACAAGTGCAAAATTTATCAAAGGATGTTGACATAGATGAAATCAAAACTATTTGAACGAAATATCACTTTCTAGTTTGAAATCATTTAAGAGTCACATAATTATAAAAGAAAAATTTATTTTGAAAGTATTCTCATAAGATTTTAAGGGAATAATTGATGATGTTATAATGGTGGAAAATAGCTGCACCCGTCGTATAAGTTAAAAAAATTCTTACATTTATTTTGTTGAAAATGTCATAAAGTACCTTATTTGGAAGAAGATGGAAAGATTCATTTGAAAAAATATAAGTACAAATAAGGTTATAAATAAATTTAACCCATATCCTAGTAAATATTAAAATTGTTTTGAATTACATTTTAAAGAAAACATGGATGTGGATGACAAAGAGGTCCCACTAGATACTTACGTAAAAACAACATCGGATAATACAGAGATTGTGAAATTAGCCCTTAACTTGTACTTTTCCTTGGTCAAGGATACGTTAACCTCTTATATAATAGTTAAATAGTTGTTTTTAAATTATTTAAGAACCATATACGTAAATATGATATCATATATGATCTTTTAATATTGATTTGTTAATAATATTTTAGTATTATCATCGTTTCAGGTGTTAACTGATTCATTTTCCATTATATGTTTTGTTACATAAGCCATGTTTTTTATGGATAAGATGTATTTGATTTATATCCAAAATTATATTAAGTTATTAAACATTATTTTTAAACATCAAATGAAAGTTATTCTTGAATAGTTATGATGGGGAAATGAATCTCATCGTGTTCGTGGAGATGGTAATTCATATGTACGCACTTGCGACAATATCATTATATTGGTGGTGAAATCGTATGTAATTGGATGGTATATCATATATACATAATCATTAAAATGTTATATTTATTATTTACATCAGTTATACTAAATATTATACCAATCCAAATAATAATGTGTTGGAAAAACAAACTACACCACGACGTGGAGACGATAAGCCGTGTGTACGCATGTATGGTGAATTTGTCATTCATATGATGGATAGAATAATGATATGGTTGTACCATTTTTATAATAACATCATAGTATATATAAGATACTGAAGTTATTATTTAATAATTTAAAAAACAAAGAAAGAGGAAGTGGAAGAAGAAAATCACTTGAAAGTGGTAAGGAAATATTTACCCCTTCTTCGGGTTCTTCGTTTTTATTTGATCAAAAGGGCTCCTTAGGTTGGATTTATGACCAATGAAAGGCCTCTAAGATAAATCAAGTAAAGTTGGGAGGATATTTGGGCAGGGTTTGGCTGAGCCAAAAGGCTTTGGAGCTGTAAAATCAAGAGAAGGGGAAGTGCCCTTTTATAAGAGAGGTTAGGGTCACTTTAGGAAAAGCTTGAAATATTTTTTTATAATAAAATCCTTTTTGGTTTCTAATGGCTAAAAAGGAATTATTTCGAGGATAAGGTGGGTATGGGTCGAAAAAGACTCATGAAAAAGGTTTTAGATAGGTTTATGTCATCATATTAACCTTATATTTTAGATTTAACTCTTAGTTAAATAGTTTGACATTTACCATGTCACTTTTTATTTTCGTATTATATGGTTAATAAACATACTATAACAAGACATGAAAACCCTAAGTGGTTCATTATTAATATATATAACTTTATATAAGTATTTTGACCGATCCTCATATTTTTAGTAATGTTATATCACTTAATAATATAATATTTGTTTTAAAAACTCATTTATGTCAATTTTGACACTATTTAGTATTTTGATTTTGTTAAAGTAATAAAATCATGATTACTTGGAACAATATTCATTTAATCAACCCAAAAATGTCATAGTAACCTAAAAAATTAGTTGAATTCCTAAAAATTATCTAATTAGGTTAATTTTGATAATTATAATATCAATTAATTTAATATTTCATTAATAATGTAATTATTACATCATCATTGTGTCTTAAATAAATAAATTTATTCAATTTATAAAAATTATAAATAAAATCAAAATATGTAGAAAATATTTTTATCTTTCTAATTAATATTTATTGTTGAATTTATCATATGTATAACCCAATATTAAAAATTGTTTACTTATGAAAACTTGAGTTTAACACTTTTAACTATTCTTTAAATTAAATAATAAAAAATGTCCTAATCTAATCCAAATTGACCAAAGGGATCATATTTTATTCCTAATGTTTTTTTTGGTTGAATTACACTTATCCAATAGAATAAGACATGTGTTAGGGTAATAATAATAATAGTTTTACCTTTAATTTCCCTATTTTCTTTTAACCATGGAAAAAAAGTCAAAAGTTACTATTCACCCAAAATTATTTACATATTATTGAACCACATTTTACTTACTAATATAAACCATTTCACTCAGATTTGTGAAATTAAATTCACAAAAGTGATAAAATTATGTTTTATGCAAATTTTCAAATGCTCCTAGCAGGTGGGTAAAGGATGGTGAAAAGGTCAATAAAGTTTTTATATATCTAAACTTATTATAAAATGACTCTAATAAATTAAATTGAACATATATAGGTATTATTTATTTATTTTGATCAAAAATAAATTTAAATAAAATAGATAATTATTTAAATAAAAAGTTGGTTCTATCTATTAACGTAGTGTTTTTCACTATTCATCAAAAATAGAATGTTTTCAGAAAACCACCAAATATTTACCCTATGATAATTTAGACATTACAAATTAAAAAATGTATTCCAATTTGAAAATTAAAATTTATAATATTTCAAAAAGTGGGTATTACTATTCATAATGACATGTTTGATTGGTCGTGGTGTGTTAGAATCTCGTAGTTGCGTACAATGAAAGCAATTACATTATTCAAAGGGAAACATATCGTGGAGGCATGGAGTGTTACATTCATCCCACCTTCAAATAATTTCATCCTAGAAATTTCTATAATACTACCACACAAAAATATTTGGGTGGTTATTTATTATTAGTTTCACTGGTCCCCACGTTGCCACTTCTATATTATGGTTTCTCCACAGAACTTTTACCACACGAGTCGTCCGGTTTCTCAACACATGTTATCTGGTATCAAGAATCTTGAAAGGCTCTTCATAATAAGACATATCAGGTTCTAGTTGAATTTCCTCATAGGTGAGTACATGTGCTTGGTCAGGAAAGTATTTTCTCAACAGTGATATGTGGAACACATCATGATCTTTGAAGAGACTTGGCATCATTGCCAAATGGTAAGCTATAATGCCAATTCATTATAGAATTTAGAAAGTTATGATGTACCTGGGACTTAATTTACCCTTCTTATTGAATCGTATAACTCCCTTCCATGGAGATACCTTCAATAAAGCAAGGTCTCCTACATGAAATTACAAATCATTCCTTCAGATATCGGAATAGCACTTCTGTCTACTTCGAGCCGCTTTGATGTGAGTTTGAATAACTTTCACCTTTTCTATCATTTCTTCAACATGTTCTGGGCCTCTGAATTTTCATTCACTAACATCATCCCAACAAGTTGGTGGGTGAAATATCTTTCCATATAACACTTCATATGGTTCCATCTTAATAATTGAATGGAAGTAATTGTTATAGGATAATTCTACCAGAGGTAAATATTTATCCCATATACCTTGAAAGTCAAGTGAGCAAGATCTCAACATGTGTTATAAAGTTTGAATAGTCTATTTTGATTGTCCATCAATTTTAGGGCGGTAGGTTGTTCTCAAACGAAGTTCGGTATCCAGGGCTCTCTGAATACTTTTCCAAAATATTGATGTAAAATGGGGATCATGATTAGAAACAATCGATAGGGGTACTCTATGAAGTATTATAACTTAATTAATATACATTCTTTCTAAACGTTCAAGTGGTAAATCTTCTCTAATATCATGAAAATGTGGTAACTTTGCAATATGATCAATAATGACCCATATTACATCATTAATTCTAGGAGTCTTTGGTATCCCCATGACAAATTCCTTCATAATGTCATCCCATTTACACTCAGGTATGGGAATAGGTTGCATGACTCCTCTAGGATGTTGTCTTTTAGTTTTCACTTGTTGACAAACCATACATCTCGACAAAAAATCCGGACTCTCTCTCTTCATGTTGTCCCACCAAAAAATGTTCTTTCAAATCTCTATACATCTTAGTACTACAAGGATGTATATAGAAATTGGAGCTATTAGCATCATCCTATAATTCCCCTTTCAGATCAGGTATATCGGGAACACAAAGTCTCCTCCCAAATTTCTAAATCCCATCTTCATATATGAATTCAATCAATCTTCCATCATTCACAGCTTTAATTTTCTTTTGAAACTCTTCATCATCGTCCTGAGAACTTTTTATACTTTCTAGTAAAGATGGTTTGCCAACCATTTGAAGAAGTATCGATGATTCACCTTCCATGATTATTCCCATATCTATTTTTACTAGATCCATGTACATAGGATCCCTTTCAACTATCATCACGTTTAAAAATTCATGATCCTTTCTACTCAAATAATCTTACAACTTATTTTCCTTCCCTAGGTGGTAGTGTATAGTGAAATCATAATCCTTGAGTAGTTCAACCCATCATTGTTTCCTTATGTTGAGTTACTTATATCAGAAAATATATTTCAATCTCTTGTGATCGGTAAAAATCTCACATTGTTCACCATAGAGATAGTGTCTTTATATCTTCAAATAAAATAATATAATTTCTAACCCAAGATCATAAGTATGATAGTTTTGTTCATGAATTTTTAGCTGTCGTGATGCATAGGCAATAACTCTATCATTCTACATAAGGACACAACTAAGCCCTTTCTTTGAAGCATCACTATAAATAAAAAAATATCATTCCCTGATGGTAGAGTCAATATAGTAGAATTGACTAATCTACTATTCAGTTCTTAAAAACATTCTTCACATTATTTTTTCCAAACAAATTTAACCGCTTGACCTGTGAGCTTGGTTAATGGGTTTTCCAATCGGGCAAAATTCTGGATAAAACGTCGATAATAACCTACTAAACAAATAAAACTGTGCACCTCAATTATACTCATCGGTGCTGGAAATTCTTGTATTTACTTTGTCATAGAAAGATCAACAGAGCTTCCATCATTAGAGACAATATGACCATGAAATGAAATCTCCTAAATCTAGAACTCAAACTTTCTAAACTTCCCAAAAATTGCATTTCTTCTAAGAGTCATTAAGATAATGCGCAAGTGATTTTCATGATCTTCGTAGCTTTTGGAGCATACCAATATATCATCAATAAATACCACTTAAATGTCTTCAATATATTCCTTGAAAACTCTATTCATTAGATCTATGAAAATAAAGGGTGCATTAGTCAGTCCAAAAGGCATTACTGTAAACTCGTAATGCCTGTACCTGGTTCGAAATGCTGTTTTCAGAATTTCATCCTTCTTCACACACAACTGATCATATCCAGATCGTAGGTCAATATTTGAAAAATAATGAGCTCCATGAAGTTGGTTGAATAAATCATCAATGCGAGGTAGTGATACTTGTTCTTTATTGTTATAGCATTGATCTCTATGTTGTCAATGCACAACCTCATAGATCCGTCTTTCTTCATAACAAAAAGAATATGGGCTCCACGTGAAGAAAAAGTAGGGAAAATATATCCCTTATTACTCAATTTCTCTAGTTGTTTCATTACTTCCAATAATTCCACAATGGACATTCTATACAGGGTCTTCGATATGGGACTTGAACCAAGAATTAAGTCAATGGAAAACATGGTTTCTCATTCTGGAGGATGTCCAAATAAATCCTCTAGAAACACATCAACATAATATTGAACAATAGTTATATCCTCTATTTGAACATTCATTTCCTCCCTCAATGGTATTTCATTCTATTCCTCCCAAATAATTGAATTTACTAGAGTTACTAGGGGTGGATCTAGATAAGAATCATATGGTGATGTTTCTGCTCTTAAGATTAGGTACTCCATATCATCGTCGATAATTGTAACCTCCTTCTTCTAACAATAAATTTTTTCATCATGGTTAGAAATCCAATCCATACTGACGATTATATCAAATTCAATCATGGGTATGAAGATTAGATCAGTAGATAAATATCATTTATATGCATCAATGGAGACTGATTCCCAAAACCTTTTTACAATGATACTTCCTTTAGTATTTTTGACTGACAACTCCCTTTTTAAATCAAATTGGAAATATATTATTTTTTAGGAAACTAGGAAGATATGAAACAATGTGATGACCCTGAATCAAATAAAGCATTGGAAAAACTTAATTAAACAATTAAATTACCTTCCACCACATCTTTCAAAGCATTAACCTCAACAGTAGTGATTTCCTAAGCTTGATCATGATCCCTTGGCCGTTTCTGAGGTAAGTTTCCTTGATGCTTAGGATATTCATTTTTATAATGTCCCATCTCCTTGAAAATTATATAATTCAACATTGGTAGCTTATTTATTCTCCTTAAATCAATAGAAATATGGCCTTTCTGTCCACATTTGTAGCAAACTTCTTTTCCTTTCAGATAGGAACCAGGGTGATTTCTACCACAATTATCACACGGTGGAAATTCAACTCATCCCTTCTTACCTATTTCCTTATTTCCTTTCCCAGAGTTTTTAGTAGATATCTTCTTCTCTTCCTTTTCTTTAATGTCGTAACAAATCGAGAATTCATTTTCTGTCTTGATAGCATATGGGACAATATTTTCATACGATGAGAAGTATTGCCAGACTAATGCTCGACGGAGAACTGGTTTTAACTCATCAAAGATACAATTAATCTTACTTCTTGGGTTACGTATATAATTTGTTTAATACCTTTCTAACCTTGTAAAGTTAGCCTCATTCTTTTCAAAATTCTCATCCACCTTTTGCATCAGACTCAGAAATTGTCTTTCGATATCTGCTTGATGGTCACGAGGAAATTATTTTTCTATGAAACTCTCTTTAAAATCCCTAAAATAGGTACTTGATACTTCTTAATCTTCCATTTTAATGAATTAATGAACACCATTGATCTGCATCTCTGGTGAGGCGATAAACTTCCAAGACAACTTTTTCCCTTTCACTACTCCCTAAAGCATGAAATATTTTCTCTAAGGAACATATCCATTGCTCGACTAATAATATATTTGTACTGAAATTTAATGTTGGTGGATTTTTCCTCATGAAGCGGTCCAAAATTTATCCACTACATTGTCGATCAGGATGCTCAATATGGGTAAGGTTATTATTCATAACCTGTGTGAGTTGTCCCAATATGGTGATAAGCTGATCAACACCAATTGCATCACCAGCACCATTATAATTATCTTGAGTAGGAGGGAAATCCCTACATGGATTATGTGTGTTGATATAGTTTCCATTCACTCCACTAGGCGACATTTCTAAAAAAGGGCATACACTAGATTAGTTTATGAATCCCAATACAAAATTCCAAACCTGTAAGACACTTAACATAAACTGAAACATTTATGTATATAATCTATAATTATAAAAAAAATGTTTTCTTTGAGGAGTTATATACTCATAAATCCTTTATAATTGTTTCTAAATAAAATGATAATTATCCTAAGCATATCCCCCAGGAGTGTCATAACCAAGAGTGCAGCAAGCCCCATTATTGTGCACCAGTTGTCATTAGAGATTAGCTCAAAGCGATGTTTTTGGATTTTTCCCCTAGGTATATATGTTCCAATGCTGCCTCTACCTACTCGTATCTAGACAGGGATCTATTTCTTGGAAAACTCAAAAAAAAATCTACTGTACCAAAATTCTAGGAAGTGCTTATATAATAACCCTCAAAGTCTATCTTAGGGTAATTTTATCTAATCATAGTTTTTCTAAATCTAGATTTTAAGGTTTGTACTAAACATCCTTTGATGCTAACTATAATTCCCTAACCCCAGTTACCTAGAGTTAGTGCTTTATTACATTACATTGGAATGATACAAGAAATCATGTCCCGAATGATCGGTCAGTTTAGTATTATTGGAAACAAGATACATACAAAAGTTCAACATTACAACTTGAAAAGAAACACAACACTAATTTATTCCAAAAGAAACATCCAAGACTCCAAGATTATGCTTGAAAGTCACTCATAACTAACTTCTTCATATCCTGTGAAATTGAAACATAAGAAAGGGGTGAACTCAAATGCTCAGTAAGGGTAGGAAATAAAACAGAAGATAACATAACCATTAGGCATAGTGAATAATTAAAAACAAATGCCTTTACAAATAATAAACATGAACACTTTATGGTAGTAATATGAGATGAGTAAATAATTCCATAATAAAACAAGGTTATGGGTATTCTACAAGTCTAATAACCACATGAACACTCATTATTATTTTAATATTTTGGAAATTTATAATGTTTTACATTCTGAAACATCTCGTCAAGGCCTCGGCCAACACGTCTAAAAATGATTTAGGCCTCAGCCAAAACCATATATAAAATTGTGAAAGGCCTCATCCAATTACACATCTAATTATCTCATGAGGCCTACCGATGCACCGAGAAGCTATAGGGGGCTCCACCCATCACATACTAAGTCCAATACATTCCTCATATAAAAAGGTTGAAACATAATATAATTTTTTTTATTAAAACTAGAATACGAAATGTCTATAATTTGACCATAAACCATGAATGGTATAAAAATAACACATCCATAGTCAAACATATCACAAAACCTTAAATACAATATGGAATATTTGTATCATAATAAATCCACTTCAAATAAGTGTAAAATTTATCAAAGGATGTTGACATAGAAGAAATCAAAAAAATTTGAGAGAAATATCTATTTCCCTTTTGAAATAATTTATTTAAGAGTCATATAATTATGAAAGAAAATATTTATTTTGAATGTATTATAATAATATCCTAAGGTAAGCTTCTATGATGTTATAATATCAGAAAATAGCCGCACATGCTGTATAATTTAAAAAAACATTCTTTCCATAATTTTGTCAAAAAGGTCATAAAGTACTTTGTTAGGAAAATGACGGAATGATTCCTTTAAAACATATAAGTAAAAATAAGGGAATAAATAAATTTAACCCCAAGTCTTTTCAAAAGTAAAAATTTTTTGAAATAATTTTTTATGAAAACACAGATGTGGATGATAAAGAGGTCCAACAAGATACTTATGTAAAAACAACTTCGGATAATAAAGAGATTGTAAAATTAACCCTTAACTTGTTATTTTCCACGGCCGATGGTACATTAAACTCTTTTATAATATTTAAATCACTATTATTAAATTATACATGAACCAAATAAATAAATATTAAATCATATATGATCTTCTAATATTGCTTTGTTCATAATATTTTATTATTATCGTTGTTTCAGGTGTTAATTGGTTCATTTTTCTTTATATGTTTTGTTACATAAGCCATGTTTGTTATTGATAAAATGTATTTAATTAAAATAAATTATGATAATATGTTCTAAACCATTATTTTTTATCATCAAATAAAAATTATTCATGAATAGTTATGATGGGGAAATGAATCTCATTGCGTTCATGGAGATGGTAATCCGTACGTATGCACGAGCGACAATATGGTTTTATTGATGGTCAAATAGTATGTAATTTGATGGTATATCATATATAAAGAATCATTAAAATTTTATTTTTATTATTTACCTCAGTTACACTCATTATTATACCCATAAAAATAAAGAAGTCTTTGAATAACAAACTACACCACGACGTGGAGATGACAAGCTATATGTACACTTGAATGGTGAATTTTTCATTCATAAGATGGATAGAATAATGAATATTGTTTTACCATTTTTATAATAACTTAACAGTATATATAAGATACTAGGGTTATTATTTTAGAATGGAACCAACAAAGAAACAGGAAGTGGAAGAAGAAAAGAACTTGAAAGAAGTGATGGAATATTTACCTCTTCTTCGGGTTCTTCATTTTGATTTGATCAAAAGGTATCATTAGGTTGGATTTTTGACCAAAGGAAGGGATCTAGGATGAAGGAATAAAAGTTGGGACGATATTTGGGTAGGGGATGGCCGAGCCAAAAGGCATTGGAGGTGTAAAATTAATAGAAGGGGAATTGCCCTTTTATAAGAGATGTGAGGGTCACTTTAGGAAAATCTTGAAATATTATTTTATAATAAAATTATCTTCAGTTTATAATGGCTCCAAAATAATTTATTTAGAGGATAAGGTGTTTATGGGTCGCAAACCTCTCAAAAAATAGGTTTCAGACAGTTTTAGGTCATCATATTAACCTTATATTTTATCTTTAACTCTTAGTTAAATAGTTTGACATTTACCATGTCTCTTTGTATTTTTATATTATATGGTTAATAAACATACCATAACAAGCCAAGAGAACCCAAAGTTGTTCATAATTAATATATATAACCTTATCTAATTCCTTCGGACAAACCTTATATTCTTAGGAATATTATATCATTTAATAATAAAATATTTGTTTTAAAAACACATTTATGTCAATTTAGACACTATTTAGTATTTTGTATTTCCTAAAGTCATAACAGCATGATTACTTCGAAAAAAATTCATTTAGTCCACCCGAACATGTCATAGAAAACCTTGAAAATTAGTGAAATTCATCAAAAGTCTCAAATTTGATTTATTTGTATATTTATAATTTCAATTATTTTAATCGTTCATAATAAGGTAATTACTGCATAATAATTGTGTCATAAATAAATTTAATTATATAATTTATAAATTTATAAATAAAATATAATTATTTAGGAAATATTTTTATATTTCTAATAAATATTTATAGTCAATTTTATCTTATGTATAACCCTATATTAAAAATGTTTTAGTTATGAAAACTTGAGTTTAATACTTTTAACTCTTCTTCAAATTAAATAATAATAAATACCCTAATCTAATCCAAGTAGACCAAAGGGATCATATTTTATTCCTAAGGTTGTTTTTGGACTAATTATACTTATCCAATAGAATTAGGACATGCGTTAGTGTAATAATAATATCATTTTTACCTTTAATTACCCTATTTACTTTTAACCGTGGTAAATAAAATATAAAAGTTACTATTCAAAAAAATTATTTTCATCTTATTGAACAACATTTTACTTACTGATATCAATCTTGTCTCTCGGATTTCTTCAATTCAATTCACAGAAGTGGTAAAATTGTGTTTTATGCAAATTTGGAAATTCACTTAGGAGGTGGGTAAAGGACGGTAAAAAGTTCAATAAAATTTTTATATATCTAAAATTATTATAAAATGTATCCAATTAATTTCATTGAAAATATATAGGTATAATGTATCTATTTTTATGTAAAATAAATTTAAATAAAATAATTAATTATTTAAATAAAACGCTGGTTTTAACCAATAACGCAGAGTTTTTCAATATTAATCAAATATTGAAAGTTTTCAGAAAAATACCAAAAATTAACCCAAAGATAATTTTGATATTCAGAATTCAAAAATGAATTCCATTTTGAAAATAAAATTAAACAAATTCCAAAAAGTGGTTATTACTATTCATAACAACTAGTTTGATTGTTCGTTGTGTGTTAGAATCTCGAAGGTGCGTATAATGCAAGCTATTGCATTATTTAATGGGAAATGTACCATGGAAACTTGGGATGTTACAATGATGCTGGTTTTAATACACACAGTTTGGTGCTCTGGAATTTACTCTAATCTAGGGAGAGAGAAGTTATTTTGATGTCCGGATCAGACCTATAATATAGGATTTAGATTTATACTTTTGAAAGGAATCAGAACCGACATTGTTTGGTGCCTCTTAATAGGACATGTCACCTTTCAAATTCATTTGGTGAGGACCAAACCATGAATTTTATAATCATGTGGAAAGGAAATCTAGGAGACCGGTGTGTTGACAAGGATGGTGTGGGAGAAACACATAGGGTTCTCAGTGGAAATATAAGTGTTGTGGTCTCTTAAGTGGTGGAAATGATCTTATAGGGGATACAACAAAATAAAGATGGTGATATAGGTGATCTAGAAGGAATATGTGCCTCTAGGTTTTATACGACCATACTAGGAATATGGCCTGAAGAACATTAGGGTGATTCTGGTTATTGGGTTTGGACCTCAGGAGGCTTCCTACGTATCCCTGTTAATTGGTAATTAAATTCTATGAAGTTTGAAGGGGTTAGGTATTAAACCTATGGAGGAGGCCCATTTGATTGAGGGTTTCTGGGGATTACATAGAATATGTTCCCCATGTTGGTTCTGCTTTATTAGTAATATGAAACTTTTAAGGGGGAGGCATGGATTTTGGTCTTACACCATGTACAAGGCCCATTTGATTGTGGTTTTTCTTATACCGAATATGAGGCTCATGTTTCTGGAATCATGAGGAACATCTTGACTTAATGTGTTTTGGGGGTTTTTGATTAGTGCTTACATTTGGAATGATTCTCATAAGGTTTTGATCGTGAAGATTTCATTATATCTTTTAATCTCTAATCTCATGTGAGTCATGATATGTGTGAGAAACAATAGAAAACAATTGATCTTAATATTTCATGACCAAATTTGTATACTAGTGGACGACAGCTGAATCCCAAAGGGAGAGGGAAAGAAGGGATATTATTTTCATCTCCTCTATTTCATTCATACCATTTTACCAGTGGTGGAGAGGGGGGGTTTGAATTTTCCTACTTCCACTATATTATTTTAGTAAGTGAGATAGTCATGTCTAATGATCTACTGGGATACAACACAAGAATGTGAATAGGATCAAGTGTGTTGCCTAAATCAAGAGAGACCGAGGGCATAAATCATGAGGGTTTCCTTGAAACTAGTTCTTGGGGAGGTGAGGACTATCAAAACCAACCCTCATCGAAGTGAAATCCTATTGGTTCCCCTCAATCCATAGAACGGGTAGGTTTACCTTATCACCTCTAATATTTTGAGCACCTCCATGGTCAGGACCGTTATTCCTATGGGAATCTAGACTTGAAGAAATTATGATGGTCTTCCTTAGTAAGGTGGTTACTAATAGGGCTCTACATACTATGGGTATGTAGACTCGAGAGAACACATTGATGTGTCTAATGATCTGATCATATAACTGAGGTGGACATGGAAGACACATTGTCTTGATACCATTAGAATGATTTGCGGAGTGGCTAAAGTTAGGCTTCATGGTACGATGATCGGAATTGATGGGAGATGAAGAGTAGAATACCCTTGTATTCCCCATTCTCTGAAAGGTTTTCTTATATAGGATTTGGTTCCCTCTATATTGAATGGGGCTACATAGATGAGGGTGTCATCCGGTTAGCATTGTGATATGCAGACCAAGGTTCCACTCATATAGAGTTCATCTATGTAGGGATAGGATGTTCCCACATAGTGTTTTTCTTCATGAGTAAATGTTCTTCCAGCATAGTGTTTCATTATATAGAGAAGGGTTCCACCCACATATCGTTTTACTATTATGGGTGCTGGACCGCAAAGGAGATATCCGTTTATGCTACATGAAATTGTGTCCACAAATGGATCATGCTTTTTTGGATTGTTGGATGAATTTATATTTTTATTAATGTTATTATTTGGTTTTAATTTCTTGGAATTGATGGATCTCTACCAATTACTGTATGTGTCTCCGATCATTCTATTTTCATCCTCCATTTTTTTCAGTTCACCATAGAGGTCTTTTATAGAAGAATTAAGGAACTAGATACCAGGATGTTTGTTTGTCCATGGTTGGTCACAATGCTTCATTTTTAGAAGCCTTGGAATGATGCCCTAAACTATATATGATTAAGTTTATGGGAGGTTGAAAATACTTCCAACACTCGCAAACGATTTTTCATTCACTGAGGTTGGACAATTGCATTGTTTGTTGGTGGAGGGGGTGGAAATCACTTTCCATCCCCAAAAATGATATAGTTTTATTATAAATTGTAGGTAGTACTTATCAATACCATAAATGATTTCATCCATGGGATGACATGCAGAGCTGCAGTACGAGTAGCACATTTTACTTCTTGGGAAAAAGCATTCCTTCTCAAATTCTCTTCCATTGAAGTTTTCGTCAAAATAATTGATGGATTAAGGTTAATTTTTCCATTTAAAATTTAATGGAATTCTTTTCTCCAAGTATGTGTTGTTTTTAGGACCAAACAGAAACCCAACTGTGATAAGAGGTAAGGGAAAAAATGAATAACATCGACTCACAATGTGGTAGTTCTCTGTACACATGAATAATGGCCTTATATCCCATTTTATGGAAGTAGAATTGGTTGTTGATCATTCCCTTAAAATAAAAGCATTTAAATATCTAGATGATACTTAGAATATTATATCATCATGGTTTAATAAGAATTTATGTACATGTTAAAAGAAATAAAATAAAAATTCTCATTGATGAACATTACCTCTTCTTCGGGTATCATACATTGGTTTAGACAAAACACCATCCTAGGATAGATTAATGCCAAAAATAAGGAATCTAGGAAGAGTGGAGTTATTTTCTTAGGGATTTTGGTAGGTAATGACAAAACCAAAAAAATTTAATTTTTTAATAATATAGGAGAGAATGTGTCCTTTTATAAAAGAGTTGAGTGGTACACTTTTAATTTTTTGGAAAAAAAATATGTACAGATGTTTTACTGTTACGAAATGTCTCCAAAATGAATTATTATCCATAATTATACATGTTGGGTTATAAATATGTCAATATTATATTTTTTATACAAATTTAGAGTTTATTATTACCCATTCTTTTTAGTATAACCTCTAGTAGACCCATTTTTACCTTAACTATGGTAATTAATTTTTAAGTATTTCACTATAAATTTTTGATCAAAAATTAAGATTATCATATTCTATAATATTAATTTTTTTGATTCAAAATATATAATCTATTTTTCAAAATTCATTTCAACAATGATTAAAATTTAAATTTAAAATTAATCCCATAAACACGATGAGAAAGTGGGATTGGAAAGAGAAAATGTTCAAATGTTTACAATGTTTTTATATCCAATTTCAATATATAATTAATTAAAATAACTTAAGTTATATTAATAGATATATATAACTACTAATATTTTTTAAAAATCATGTAAAAATATAATTTAACAATATAAATAATTAAAATGAAATGGAAGTTTCTTATTATAAATCCATATTTTTCACTATTCATCAAAAAATGTATCTCTTTAAGAAATTATCAAACATCCACCCAAATATAGTTTTAATATTCTAATTTAAAAAATAAATTTTATTTTTTCAAATAAATTTTATCAATGTGTATAAAAAATGTGTTTTAAAATTAGTGTGAAAAAATTGATATAGTAGTGTTCTTTAGAAAAATAGAGTTTTATGCATAAAATTGGATGTATTCTTATCTATTTTCTATAAATCACATAATATGAATGTAAAATATAATACTTAATATATAATATATCAATTTCATTAAATTAGTTCACTAAAATTATTTTGTTTAATTTATTAGAAAAAAATGTTTGTTTGCATAAAAATTACAGAAAAAGTTTCCTTTTATTTTAAAATGTGTTTTATTTTCATTTTTTAATAATTGGTCACTAAATAATTTATTTTATAATCATGTGTAAACAATATATTTTTCTAATTTATTTAATCATAATCATACTCACCATTACATTGACTAGGTGATAACTATCATATTTAAAAAAATATTTTAATAATATTTCACATTTTGTCTATACTCTGTGTTTCATATGACACAAGTTAAACTCGATGTTATTTGTAACAAAAGGGAAAATACATGATTCATGTAACAAAATATAAAATCACTGTTTACTATAATTATATTTAAACTCCAAATTTCATGTAACGAAAAATATAGTAAAGAATAAATTTATCAAAAAAAATCACACAATATCATAGTGTTATGGTATTTTTTGTGATTCATTGATGGTTATTAAGTATGAGGAGTTGATAATATTTATGGGTGGAGGCATAAGAATAGTGAGAGTATATGAGGTGAGTTTCCTCATAACTATTTTTATTCACTAGAGATGAGTTACGGTCAATGGAGTTGTTATAGGTGGACATATAGTGATAAAGAGAGTCACTATTAGGGGATAAATAACCTACTGATATTTGAAAAAGATGATCTGACATAGGTAGAAAGTTATTTCGAAAAGATTTTTTGAGGGTGGGAACTTGATAAAAGTGATATTCCTTAATTTTATACTACTTAAAACCCATTATATTAATGTTACATTCCATTGAGATGACCATTAAAATATCTTTTAATGCATTCTGATTGGTGTCTTGTATATGGTTAAAGGTATTTAAATTTGTCAAATTATATATATATTATGTTTGATTTAATTGATATATGTGAATTAGTGGATTAAATTAGGAATATATGATTATGTTTTTTTACTTATATCACACACTAATATATTAGCACGATTCATTCACATATACTTTTGAGTTCAATGAAGGAACCTACTAAGTACATTTAGAAGGTCACCCCTTATTTATAAATAGTAGTTTTATAATCATTTGGAAATATGTATTTCTGGTATCTATTGATAATAATTCTTTATAAGAAGGATCTTAGTGAATAATTTTTCATTATACCTTCTTTATGGTATAAAAATGCTATTGGGAATTTACGATTAGTTTACTAATTTAATTTGCCTTTTAATAACATAGAAAGAATTTGTTATGCATTATTGATGAAAATGGGGTTATTATTTTCATTAAACATACTTATATTGATATGTTTATTAATTTTTAAAGGTTAATTCCATCCAAATATGGGTGATGATATATCATTCATTCTAGTCACCATCCAGCGGCCTATTGAATGCTCGTTTTTTGGGGTCACACTCAATTGAATTATTTTGAAACTAAAATTACTAGTTTAGTTTAGTCATGAAAAAACAATAAAGTTTTATAAATTTACATGTTACTCAAAGTCACATAATATAGTAAAATAAAGACATAAATAAATTTAGATTGTGAAAATTAAAATAATTGACTAAAATTACATGATCTAAAATTATAAATAAAAATAATAGTTAATAAGATGATACATTTGAAAAATTAATCTTTTGATTGAGGGTTCATTAATAAAAATATAATTAATTTAAAATAAGATATTAATATTATATTAATATAGAAAATAATATTTTGAGAAAACTATAAGGAAAATTATATAATGCTCATGATTAATGTAAATGATAGATAATAGTAAATCACTAAAATGAAAAAGGAATAAAATAATGAAATATATTACGAACAATTAGAAAATAACAATACCCATTAATTATCATCTCTGTTAAAGGATTTCGAGATAGTTATCAAATTAAATTAGTCTTAATGTCATTAAATAAAAATCATGTATGATATATAAATAAAACAATTGGAAAATATATAAGTTTAGAATAAAACTTTTTATCTACATCTTGTTAAACCAAAAAAAAGGTAACTATGATAATATATAACCAATTTTAACTCTGTAAAAATTTATTGTAGAAAATAATAACATTAATAACTGAAAGATTGATAATATTTTATTATATACATACAATAGGATAGAAAATTAGTTGATTAAAAAAATATAGCACTTCAAGAAGTTATCAAGAAACATGAATAATAAAATTTTGGCCTTGGAAAATAAATTCAAATATTGAATAATTTTGAAAATATTAATTATTTTCAAAAAAATAACATTAGAAAGTGAATATGAATATTAGTAATCATCATTAATGGTGGGAAAATCAAGAAAAATTTAATGTAATTAATGGGAATATAAAACTTTTGTTACTAAATCTCAAAAGAAAAAAAGGACATAAACCAAAACATATTGAGTTATAGATAAGTAATAAATAGAATAAAAAATTAAATATAAATATAATAAACCAATAAAAGTTCAATACCATATTATTAATCTAAATAAAATGAAAAAAAATCCTATTTTTACAAACATATTATAGATGATTATTTCCTAATCGAATATAGTGAAAAATATTATAGGGATATGCAAGAATGTGAAGGTGATTACATATTATCATAACTCTATCCACAGCCATATGGATATATTATATAGGATTAAATAATGTTACTTTAGAGGATATTAGTGACCTAGAAGAAAATAAATACCTTAATGACAATGTATAATATTATTGAAAAAATCTTAACTGATACACCATTGATTTTTTATATATTGTGATACATCTAATTTTTTTTATATTTTTCATATTGTCGATAATAAAAACAAAGATTATAATACTCACAAAATAAACATCAATAAAAAATACGATGAATCATATTTTTATCTTATATATATATAATAAATTAAAATCAATTTACAAATCCTTAACTTGTGAAATATACAATATGTTTTATCTAAAACATGTATGTACAATGGGTATATTTATTTTTTAAAAGCTCATATTTTTTCTAAATATGTTTAACTTCATAAACAAAAATAATTTATTTTACATTAGAACATTTTTCAATAAAAGTTACATAAGTACGATAAAATTTGAATGAAGTTAATATATATTATTGAGAAAATTATATATTTGTTCATTTATATAGTAACAATTTAATAAACATATAAAAAATATTTGATATTTTTCTCCCATATAAATTTTTTAGTGTCTTAATATATATGAAACAATCTATAAATAATATATTTATAAAATATTGGGAAAAAAATATTAAAAATATGTTATTTTTTTATAAAATAGTTTTATGTATAATGGAGAAACAATTATCAATGAAACAAAAAAAATATAGTCCAAAATATGTCATTTGTTTTAGTATTCAATATTTTTATTTTTATAGGAGACACATAATTATATATAAGTAAATATTTTTATTTTTATTAAATATTTATTAATTTCATAATAAATTTTTCATTTCAAATAACAAAATATTTCTTATTTTAAACTTTTTTGAAATAAAATATATTCACTTCAATGTCGATTATTTTATAAATGTTTTATTAAAAAATTAAACCCATTAAAATTTTTTCTATAGAAAATTACAAGGAAAAAATAATGATATATTATACAAATTCATTAAAAATCATTTTCATACAAATTTATATATTCCATTTATTTTACTGTTGAAAAATTTTATTTTTATATGAGATAAAAAATAATTTTTAATTACTTGTATTTATTTTTATTATAGTTTTATTAATTTCTAAATTAATATTCAATTTAAAATAACTAAAATTTTAATTTTTTAAAATTTTTTGAAGTAAAATATATTCATCTCAATTCTAGTAATTTTTTTTTAATTTTTTGATAAAAAATTCCATCCATTTCAATTTTTTCTATAGAAATTTACAAGGAAAAAATAATTTTATATTAGAAAATTTTTCTAAAGAAACATTTGTTGAAAAATAAAATATTCCAAAACACAATTCTTACATGTTAATTCAATCAATAACCATCAAAACCATCCCATTTTTTGTAAAATGATAAAGACATTTTCCTTGATAAAATACTCTCAATTTAATAGGAAAAAAAAAAGAAAAGATGTCCAATACAAAGAAAAGTCTCTTGAATTGGTTTTCCTTCTAACTTATAAAACAAAGTCTTAAAATTTTTAATCCATTTATTTATTCATGTATTATCAATCAAAAATATATTGATACTATGATTTGAAATAATTTTTATCTATGATTAGAAGAATTAGAGATTCTAAAACTTGTTGACAATATATACCCTTTATAAGGTTATTCTATATGATAAATTAATTATCTTCTTAGATACAATTTTTAACAAATAATTAAATTATGAAAATTTATTTTTTTCTTTAATATCATCACTTCAGACTTGATTTTTGAATTATCATCAGTTATCTTTTAGAAAAAACAACAAAAACAGAATTGATTTATAACTATATACAAAATAATAATTCTAGATGTACAAATCATACAAGATTCATATATTTGAAAATGATGTTTTTAAGAATTTATAATGTTACAAAAATCAAGGAAGAAAATTATAATCATAAATATAAAAGTTAGATCTTATTTCCTGACATGTGTTTCCATAAAAATAGTCTATCTAAATTTTATTTAATAATAATGTTCTATGGAAAAGTTTTACTATTTTTTATCATTGTATGTTCCATGAATAATTTTTTTACATGAAATGTTATATATAAATACTTAATTAAATATAATTGTCTAAAATACAATAATATAAGATGCTGAATTATGTAATTATTAATAATTTCCTATAAAGAATATGATATTTACTTATTAATGATCATTAATTTCTATAAGTTAATGTAATATAACAATTATAGTTATTTTTCACTAACTATAAATATTCTGTCATATGTGAAAAGATTTTTTCCATATTAATTTTTTTATGATAAAATAATTATTATCAAATTTTTAACATATTTAAGTGTTACTCTAGAATATTTTGAAAAACTAAATATTATTTAGAGATAAATATTAAGTAAATATAAATTTTCTTAAACCATATACCATAAATTATATGCATTTGAAAAATAAATTTTCTTTTTCTTTTTGTGGACGTTCTTTTACTAGTGATTGTAATTTTATTGAAAAAAATAATTTTATATTAATAAATAAATATTATTTAGTTTATTTAATGGATTGTTTTGTGCATGTATAATTTTTCTGGCTAATAATTAATATTTTTGGAATATAGAAATTCATAACACATATTAATAATGTTTTCTATTCTTATATATGTTTAATATTTTTCAATAGTAAATGTTATGTGGCATTTATATACACTTTTGGACATTTATAAATGTCTTATTCCATAATAAAAATTTATAATACATTTTGAATAAAATAAAAATGAATATAATAATGGAATATCATCATTAAAAATATGGATAATGTGTTGAATTTTTATTGATGAATAACTCCTTCTATCGATAAATGATCTGTAGCTATAACCGATATTTTAGGACAATTATAAATATTCTATGAAAATTGTTAATATATTAAATGAACACTGAGAATATTTTTTTGATCTTATTAATGAATATTTCTTTCCCTCATTACTTTTTTTGGTTCAATTTTTAGATATTTTATCGAAATTGAAAATGATTTATGAGTATTTTTAATAATATGAAAATTCCAATAATAACAGAATATTTTCATTGAACATTCTGAATAATATTTAATATAATTATGGAAGCATAATGTTTACCATTAGTAAATATTCTATACTATTGATAAATATTTTATACTTATTATAAATGTTATGGGAACATGTTGAATGGATTTACAATTTTTTTAAAATAAGTTTTCTTCAAATTAATGATTAATTTTTTCCAAAGTGCATATTCTGTTAAATATATAAATATTTTGTGGAAATGGAAAATTTTTTATCACAAATTAAAAATCAAAACTAAAAAATGAACCATAAACCTTCCATTAAAAATGTATGGTCAATAAACACTACAATTTGACTAAAACATTAAATAAGGATACATGCTTCAAAAAATACAAGAACCCTTTATAATAAAATATATTTGAACATCTATATTAAATAGAAATTGAATCTCGATATTCTCCTTAATGTCAAATTTTATATAAAGTATTAACTCATAAAATAAATATATTTCATTACCAAAAGCAATATGGTTGTCCTTTTTAATATATATCTATATAACATGATATATATAATATCATTCACACTCTTTTATTTCATATACATTTTAACATTAATTAGATGAATAATTGAATGTAACATTGAATGTTAAAAAATAATTACACTAATTATATCTATCAAGAAGAAAAATCTATTTGTATACCAATATCCATAATGACATTAATGAATATAATTAAATTTATTAATTATAAAAATAAATATAATATGGAACCAAAACATCCTTAAACCTCTCTACAAAACCAACATGTTTATTTAAAACTCTTTCAATTCTAATCCTACATCTAACATCCTTAATTTTCTTGAACTCAAAACCAGTATCTTCAACATAATTTCACAAAAAGGTTCTAAAATTACGTTGAAGATACTTAAAATATTTTACTAAATTGGAATGTTCTTCCAATTAAATTTTTTTACTAAACCAAAATAAATTATCTTTTGATCAATTATAAATAAGCACATCTGGAACATGGATTTCATAAATGACCATCCAACACAAAATAATGTATATCTTAAAATTCCATTTCATATTAATTACCCCTATAATCCATATTATGAAAATCATTATAACTTTCTAACATTAATGATGATTTTTTATTTATACTATTGAAGAAACATATATTTACATCTAAAACACAATCCCGTCATCCAATTATAAAATTCACTAAATTTTCAAAGCATTTACACATATTTATCCAAAATCAATACAAATTTTAGAATACATGAAAATTATTACCTACAAAACCTTATCAATAAAAATTGAATATTAAAAAAAATTGAAAACAAATTTGAAAAATTACAGTATAAAAAATCATTTATTTTGAAATATTAAATGTGGTGGGATAAAAAATAAATATTATATCAATGAAAAGGTGTGTATATATATATATTAAATATTATATTATTTAGTAAAATTTATAGCTAAATTCTATTTATTCATAAATTTTTTGGGATGTTAATTATTCTATGTGCCTTTTTATTAATGTTTTGTGTCATTAAATAGAAAATTTTTATCGTCATAATATTGGACATGACTATTTCTTGGAATCTGAATTCTATTCCAGCGTTAATATAAATTCATTTTCAATCTAGAGAAAAAATCACTACTTCACTTATGAGAGAATAAATATTATATTTATTGATATAATATATTCTCTTCGATAAAAATATTTCTAAATCATAAGAGAAGTTTTGTATGAATATATAGAGTTAATTGTTATATGGTAGTATATTTTTAACTTCCAGAAACATAAATTTTGTGTGAATATTTTATGATACTATATATTCTATAAAGAAATTTTTTTAGGAAAGTAATACTTTTTTATAATCTAAATGTTTTTTCAACCAAGATATAAATTTTTTGATGCTCAAATGATAATGTTTGGTGAATAATTTATTAATTACTTATCTAAATCTATTTCAAAACATATGTTTTAGTAAAATTTAATTCCCTATGATATTTAAAAATCTAATTCCAATTAACAATCACATATAGATTAATTTTTTAAATATTGATAAATCGTATAAATATTTTTTAAATAATAAATCATATGAATATTTTATGACATTTTAACATAATATGTAAGAAAATAAAATACAAATGTTTTTTCAATATGTACCAACTTTACGATTTCTTATAATTTAAATGAAACTATCTAAAATAAATTTGATAAGTTTTATAGACTTTTATTAATAATAAATAAAATAATATTTATGTTTTGAATAAAAAATTGATCAATCAAAATTAAATTTTAAATCATTTTTCATTAATTTCTATTAAAACAAATTTAATTTTATTATTTTATTTTTCCAAAGATATAAAAATCACATATATTTGTCCTATAGAATTTTTTTAAAATGAAATTAATCCTTTTTAGACTTTACCATATTGTATTGAAAAATTAAAATATAAATTTAATTTCAATATGTGTAAACTAAAAATGTTCTCAAAATTTGTATTATATTATACAGAGAATTTTTATTCATATTTATAAAGTTGTTCTACTAATAAAAATACTATATTTTTTCAAAAAATCAATCAAAATTAAATATTATAACAATTTTTCTATGTTTATAGTAAAATGATTTATGTTCTATATTATTTTTTCATGTACTTCCAAAAACAATCATCATTGTAATTTTTTATGTGATTAAAATATATTTTCAAGAAAGTGTTTTCCTTGAAGACAATATTAATACTATCCATAAACAATTCATTAAAAATATCTTATTAAGTTCCAATTTCAAATGTTTTTTTAAAATCTTCATGTATAATGATATAAATTTTTCTAACCTTATTTAATTTATGAATATATTATGTTACATTTTTATGCATTCAGTTATGTATAGAAATAATAATATTTATATTAATATATCATGTTATGTCTGTAAAATATTTTATAATATATTTAGTTACATCATCCATGATCATAATATTTTGTGAATTAAAAAAAATGAATTTGTTTTTATATAATAGAAAAACATTTATGAAATTTGATGAATTTTATATTGCGGGAATGAAATTTTTCCAAATCTAGAGTCAAAACTATTGGATTATATTATGTACAATGTTCAGTTTAGTTTTACTCAATACATGATTAGACATAAATGTTTTGTGAATATTACATGAAACATTATATTCATGAAGCAAAAATCTATTGGAAAATAAATGTCCTGGGAAGTAAATGAGACATTATACATGATATTTATGACTCCAATATACTAAATAAATTTTTTTAATATATGTTTTATATATGGAAAATTAAAAAAAATATTTCATTTTTTAAAAACAATTTAAGAATTTAAAAATTGTAGCTGTATGCCTATGGGGTTAGTATAATTTTATATAATCATTTCATCAGAATAATTAAATCCTACATCATTATAAATGTCATGTATAACCTATTTAAATTATAAGGAGATAGGTGTAGGAATACTATTTTCTCTCATTTATATTTTAGAGGTCATAGTGGGAGGAATTATAATAATTGAAAAAGAGGAAGGTTGAATGTATGTAGGGTGTTATGCCTAGTATGGATTGTGGATTGGGAGATCAGATAAAAATAGAGCTTATAAATTCTTCCTCAAGGGGATAATAATACCATTACATTCCATTATAAATTATTTAAGGTGAATAAGCTTTTGGTTTGGTAATCTAGGTATATAAAGGTAGCTAAGTGAGAATATAACTAGTTAGGATTAAGGTGTTTAGAAATCTAATAGTGATGGATCAAAGATATGATAAAGAGAAAGTACTTCAATTGAAGTGAAAGGATATAAATATTGTTGTTGAAATTTCTGAAAAAATTTATTCCATTGAGGAAATTCAAAATAAAGTCTATTTATTACAATTTAATGATCAAGATGTTAATTCTCAACATTCAATGTTATGGGAATATATTATCCATTTATGGGAGGTTTAACAAGTTGATTACAGGGATTCCTTAGAGGAAAATGAAGATCATACTACACCTAAAGGGAGAAAATCCTTTATTAATGATTTAATTAGAGGTAAAAAAATTTGGTTGATTTTGAAGGATTTCCAACTATCATATAATGAAAATAAGGGATAAGAAATAAATATTCAAACATAAAGAGAACAATAGAAACCTAAACTCAGGGTGCTTGATCTGATTGGGAGGAAGATCTAAATGAATACGAATGAAGGGATGAATTTCATTATTATTATTTGTCTATATGATGTATATGAATTTTTAAACATTGGATATTAATTATTTTTTATAGAAATTATCTGAGGGTAGTATGACACGATTTACCTCATCCATACCTGTTTATAATTTTTGTTTTTTTAATAAAATATAGAAGGAGTCGACAGACTCTGCGATTTTCATATGTGTGTGTGTGTGTGTGTATATATAACAATGTCACGATCTCCCCAAGGGAAATCCCTCATGGTTGAAAGTAAATATTAGAGTGACACCCTAAGCCTATCTTTAATATGCAATGGGTGGGAGACTAGCACTAAGGGTATAAAATCTAACATTTTTTAGGAATTGACATCAATGTTCGAGGAATGTATGGTGAATACACCAATGAAATCCATAAAATATAAAAATAAAAATAAATCTATAATGATTGTAAATTTTTACATGAATAAAATTCTTTGTCATAAAATACAAAAATGAATCTCATATGGTATTGAATCTAACACTGATCAAGAAAACCATTTCCTACTATCTTTCATCATGATCATCTACTCCATCCTAAAATTCTAAAAAATAGATATATAGAAATTGTTGATCTCACAAGTTTACTCAATAGGATCATTCCTAATTTCTCTTACACAAATGTAGAAATATCACTGAATACCTTAATGAACAAA
The DNA here is from genome assembly GCA_963277665.1 of Viscum album. Lineage (NCBI taxonomy): Eukaryota > Viridiplantae > Streptophyta > Magnoliopsida > Santalales > Viscaceae > Viscum > Viscum album. Next base: position 1,690,798,818 of record OY728143.1, on the reverse strand, counting down.
TAGTGAAACCAACCTATCAATTATTCTTAGTAAACTAAAAACCTAATCCAAATAAGGCCCTTTTTCCAATATGGTATCCAAAAGTATTTATATTTTAATGAAATTAAATATATCAATATGGATACCAAAAATACCACCCTAACTAATCTAATCACTCTCATACCCCAATAATGTACATTTTATGCTACTATCCCCTCTATATCCACATTACCACATAACCTTATAATGGGGTGTACGTTTGGAAAGTTACCCAAATTGGTAAGGGAACCTTCACCCTCCTCTTTTTAAAAAGACTTCTTTCTTTTAGGTCTTTTAATTTACATATTCTTAGGTTGGGATATATTCTTATATATCCTTATTGCTATAAATTTTATGTCCAAGTGATGGGATACCCTTTTTATCTCTCATCAACTCATTTTCTGAATTTTAAAGTGACATCGTTTGGCTGTTGAATTTCTATAAGGGAACTTCTTAACCCAATTTCAATTCTTTGTGTTAAACCTCTACTTCTTAGTTACATTGTACGATGAATATGTGTGGATGACCTATGATTGTTTTACAATTAATATCCACTTATATTTGGTGTATTTATATTTTTCACAGATAATTATGTAATTTATTTATCCTTAATCTAAGGATAACGTCTTTGTATGGGACTTCATCTCAATCACCTTTCGTTGAGGCATACATCAATTTATATACGACCTTCTTTTATTAGTAGTATAATAAACAGTTTTTAATTTTAATTTCATTAAAAATGAATCTTTTTACACGAAGTGTTTTACTAAATGACAAAAGGGAATGTTTTTGTCTTACATATGTGGCGACAATGACTTATCTGCCACCGTGATCATTATTTGAGTTTCGGCTTCCTCTACAAGCCATAAATTTTTTTAAATGAAAAATAAATACCATGTTTTACATTATTATTTTATTTAAAAAGGTTTTGATAATGTTTTGATTATATCAATGTGTTGTATTGATATATTGTGATTGAAATGTGGAAATTTTATGTTTCCTTTATGCATGTTTTATGTTAGACGCTTATGTTATGGTTCTTGGGCATTGATTATGAAGTCGGGCAGTTCCATGATATACTAAGGGTGGGTGAGCCTGAGGTATCTCTCCAAAGAATTGGGTAATGTGAAGGAGTTAAATTCTAAGGTTTCTCCAAAAATATTTAGAGAAGATACTATGATGGGTATTCCAAACATAACCATGAGGGTTACACCCTACGTAAGAATTTTATGAATGCCTCAAGTTACCTTTATGTCTTATTATTTATATGATTTATTCATAAATCTTATAATTTCATGAGGTATTATAAGGTGCTTATGTTTTATGAGTAAATTACGATATCATTGATTCTTATGTATACATGTACTAATGTTTTCCTTTCGTATTTTTATATCCCTTACTGATATTTTTCTGCTCATCACAAGTTTTTGAAATGTTTTTCACAAGACATAAAGTAGCAAAGGGTCAAGGATGGGATCAGAGAAATGTCATGCTATCTAAAACAAGGAGCTAGAAATGACTCTTTTGTTCAAGAGTTTTTATTTTGTGAAAAAAATGTAAACTAAGGAGATTTTTCTACTTTGTAATCATTGAGATGTAGTAGTTATGTCCTAATTCTCTATAACTATAAACCTGAAAAGGTCCTCAATGTTAATTATTCATTTAATTCATGACTATGTAATGTTTTAAGGTCGGGCCCTTAGATTTATTATCAAAGGTTGGTTTAGATAACATTAGAGGTTATGGTATTCTTTAAGCTTAAGTGACATTACCATAATGATTAAGATTTTATAAAGACTCATATTTATTTTTATAAAGTAAATGAGTTTAAGATAACATGAATAAGTATATCTTAGTATTTAACCTCATCATAAGATATTATATTATTATTTTTCTGATATACTCACACTGACCATTTTGGTTTCAGTGAAGGGCTAGATCTAGCAGGCACCAATGTAATAGTGGATGTGAAGAAAATTGTAATGGTTTTCTGAATGGGAAACTGAATGATATGGGAGATGCAATGAGAACACTTGTGGTTATTCTCAACCAACTATCTGGAGTCATGATTGACCACCTGAACCTTAGTTATTTTTATAAGGCATTATATATGTGAGAAATAAATCCCTATAGAAGTTCAGGTAATAATCATAAAGGTAAGTGTGTTCAAAAAACTATGTGTCAAAAATGTGGAAATAAACACCTCAGAAGATGTTTCAAAGGGACAAAAATATTCTATAGATGTGGAAATTAAGGTCATAAATCAAGAAGCTTCCATAGAAAAAGGAGGCATATAGTTGACTCTATGAAAGGGAAAGAAGTCCTTTCCGAGGGATCAATTGAATGTTTTAAATGTTGTGTACATAGTCATTATGCAAACATATGTCCTACGATGATGTTTCGGGAATGGGATCACCAAGATCGTAAAAATATTCATTTACCAATACCTAATTCCATTTCGATTGAGGATGAAGAAACTGAAAATGACCAATGAAAGGTATGGAATATTTCACAACATAATTTTTCCTATTATTGAAATCTTAGGATATGATTCATGATTTTTTTTAAGGAAAGAAGTATTTCAGAATAATTTGGAAAGGAACGGTTAATGGATCATTAAGAATGTTTAATGAGTAAGAATTCAACATATAAGGGATTCAAGAGTTATGGTAGATTTTAGGATGGTGAAATATTTAAAATTATTAAGGCTCTTTTGATGATGGGATTACATTATAATACTTTTTATAGTATGCGTAACCCTGATGTTTGATATATAAATATTTTATTCAAGGAATAATTATCTTTGCTTTTGTGGATATAGTTATAAAGAACCATTTGGGTTTCTATGATCCTTGTATTTGAAACAATTACAGATTCATAAATTTTGGGATGCAAAATGAAAGTTATTAGATAACCTTTATGATTAATGTATGTTATGGTTATTTTTGATGAATTTATCTCTTTTTTGGATTGTTATAAAATTATGTAGTTTTTGAAAAGGGACAACACGCAAACCGTGTGACAACCCATTGCGTCAGACGAAGCTGTAGGAATCAAACCCATAACCAAAGTGTGACTGGTATTTATCACGTTCCACTAGACTACGTAAAGTCCCTTGTTATTATGACAAATTATTTTTAGTTAGATGATCATATGAATTAGGAAGAGGTTGATTTTGGGTTATATATGGAAATGATTAACCTATCATGGAGGATATGTGATTAGGTTAATTACTTTTCAATATGAGACTTTAAGAGTAACTGATGTTATTTGGAGATAAATGTTAAGATTTACCTTGGAAGACGATGTGATTAAATCCTTCAGAGATTTGGGTTTCAATATTAGTTTGGATTACATTGAAGAATATGATGGATAGCTGTTTATTTAATGGTATTTCTTGAACCTTGGGTTCTTTTTGTTCAATTTTGGAGATTAAGAGTAGTATTTCGTTTTATAAACGATTATCATTTTGGGGATTATCTGATCGTGTACTAACAATTTTGGTTTTGGTTAAGGTCTAAAGACATGGTAAATATATAGTTCATCTTTTGTGGATTAGGTGATTATGAAGAAGTTTATTATAACACTCTTAATGTGAACAAGTCATCCTAAATACTCATCTTTTGGAGAAAATATGAGTTTGTGTAAGAAATCTACTAAGAGATGAAAGACTACATGAAAAGTAAGTATGTTTCCTTATGACATAGTTAGGCTCAAAAATAAATTCTTCAATGAAAATTAACTTAAAACAAAAACGTTGTCTGTTATCTTTTCCTACCGGGGAATCAAATACTGTTTAACCCATCACATGTTTGTGATTTTCTGGTGGTTAACTTTCTCCTAGACATATTTTCTATAACTCTCCATCAAAACATGATGGTTTGTTTTCTCCTCCATATCCATGTTTTCATGGAATCCTAGTATTTGTTTTCTTGGGTGACTTTTGTACTTTTATTTCTTTATTTCAAAGTGATAGTTTAATTTACTCCTTTTCTGATGTGGGGCTTTCAATGATGTTTCAGAACACAATTTCAAAATTATGAGGACACAATTCCCAAAAGGAGGGAAGGATGTAACATCCTAGGTAAATAATGAATATTACATTTTCATATTTGTTTATATTTGTGAATAAAATGTTAAAATTACTTTAAAGGGAATTCTATGTTCGATAGCGTACCCAATACGCCACAATGAGTTTGTTTGAAATCTTATGTTGCACACTAATAATATAATAATATTATATTAAATGGTAGTTAATGCCTAACCATTGTAATGGCAGGAATAAACAAGACTAACTACAAAATGGTTATATATGTTTGTTAAATATTTTAGCAATTACCCAATAAATGATAGAGGTTTAAATTTGAATGAATCCACTTTTGAGCATAAATATTCTACTATTCTTTAAGATGTAGATTAACCGCCTTTTAATGGTGAATTTTTTTTAAAACTCATTTTTGTCAATTTTATATGTTATATTTGATAAAATAAAATCTTTCTTTAGAATCAGGACATCAAAATTTACTTTGTGTAATTTTTTGTTATTTTTCCGATAAAGTTCATTTTTTAATGAATAGTGAAACTGATGTATTTTAATTCAAAACCTCATTTTAATCTAATTTATTTATATGGATAGATTATCTTTTTAATTGGTTTTAAATTTTAGTTGAAATATATTTTTACCATTTAATCCAATGGTGGTCATTGTAATTAATATCACTTTGAAATTGGACATAAATAAGTGTCAATATTTCGATAGATATTGTTTCTTAAAAACACGCTATCTATCATGACAACTGGAATTAATTATAAAATTAATGATTGAAACTTATATGTTTTGAATTTGGTAAAATGGAAATAATTTTTTAATTTGGAATATCAAATTTACTTTGGATAAATGTTTTGGTATTTTACTGATAAATTTTCATTTTTAATGAACAGTGAAAAATAATGCACTTCAATTCAAAACTAATTTTTCATCTAATTTAATAATATAGTTAGATTTTCCTTTTAATTGTTTTTAATGTCTAATTGAATTATGTATTTATCACTTAATACAATGTTTTTTATTGGAATTAATTTCACTTTTCAATTGGATGTAAAAAACAAGTCAATCTTTTGATAAAATTTACTTCTTAAAAAACCCGTCTTCGGTGGTGACAACAAGAATTATTTTTAAATTAATTACTGAAATTTATGTATTTGGAATTTGTTAAAATTGATTCCATATTTGGAATCATAAGGTCCAAATTATTTAATTAACACACTTTTGTTTTTGGACATTATGAATAGTAACGATAGTAATTATCTTTAATTATTGTTATTAATTAGTAATCAGGAAGTTAAGGGTAATAAAATAATATCATAATAATATAAAATGACCCCAACATGTGTCCAAATCAGCTTTTTTGAGTCATGGCAGACCATTGAAAGCTTTTTACCTAACTTGAGGGCCCATGGAGTCACATGGGTGTGATAGTGACAATTATGACATTATTTTTATTAAAGAAGTGAAATATAACAAACGTTTGTATATCCCAATTAAAAAAAAATTAATTTTGTTTACATAAACTATATCATAGACTATAAATAGTCATTTAAAAGCTAAAAATATTTCCTACATCATGGTATATTTTTATAATTTTGAGACATTAAATAAATATATTTATTTATGACACCATGATGATGCGGTGATTACCTCATTAATGAATGATTTAAAAAAATTAAAAGATAAGGTAAAATCTAAGACTTAAACTTGTCAAAAACCTATTGGATGGGTGGATTTAGAACCCTTATCACCTTATCCTAGAAATATTTCATTGTGGGACCTTTAAAATCGAAAAACCATTTTATAATATAGTAACATTTCAAGAGTTTCCAAAAGTGACCCTCCTCCCTCTTATAAAAGGCACCCACCTCTACCCCTTAACCACACCTATAATGCCCTTGGATCGTCTACCCTATACTCATATTATCTTTACACATCCCTCTCTCACTACTATAATCCTCACTTTGGGTATAAGTCCTTCCAAGGAAGCCTTTGGCTCAAATCAAAAAGAGTTACCGGATTTATAGGTAATGTCTTCTCTCAAGTTTCTTTCTTTTATTTTCCTTCTTAAATCACCACTATATTATTATTATTTGATCCCATAATAAAACCAGTATCCTAAATATACTAGTATGTTTTTATGATAAGGATTCTACCAAAACTTACACACACCTCCGTCTAATGGTTAAAGAACATATTGTTTCTGTGGGCGGTGAATTACTACCTCATGAAACGATGATTGTTCAATCTTCTTTTAACACCTCTCGTGGTGGCCATTATTATGGAACTATATTTATATATGATATATATTATATATATTTCCTCTCAAGGTTTCTTTATTTTATATTTATAACATACCTTTATGCTTTTCATGTTGTGCAAATTTGATAATTTCATATGAGGAAGTGTGGACAACCGCCCCCTCAAGTGATGTGACTCATTCATGGAAAACACAGAATTTATAAATAATTTAATTAATGAACATAGCGTACCTATTTAACATATATATTTTACTGTAATTATAATATATCTATGTCTAACATAGTATTAATGTCCATTAATATGACAAAAAATGAAAGTAGCGTTCATGCGTACGTACGGCCTACCGTCTCCATGAGTGGTACATTTCATTTATTTTCTCCAAACATTATGGAATATTATTAAATACATACATACTGGATATATATGATATTTAAATCATGAACACCATTTCAGATATGATGTACTTATAACTACATGGACAATTCTCTTCAAACAAGTTTATTGTTGACTCATGTACCGAACATCGACAAATCATATGATATGAACTCAAATATTTAACTAATTATTATAACATGATAATATGTGATATGAATTTAATAATAAACTTTAAAGGAAGAACGTAAGAAATTATAAATTTTCCAATGTTTATTATTCAGGAATATAAAGAAACGAACAAGACAAGTCGGGCTTGAGGTAAGGGGGTTTCTTATCTCACTTTTAATTCCATGAGATTTCCATTGTTTTCCAATTATTTATTGCATGTGGTGTATTGTGTACTTCCATTTGATATATATTATCATGATTCTATTTATATTCATGGTATAATGTGATTTATTTGGTTCTTATAATCTTTTGTTCATATGACTCGATTTATTACAACGAGGATAGGGGGTTTTATCTCACTTTTTATTCCTGTGAGATTCATGCTATATTTTCCACTATATCATTTGAGTGGTGTATATACTTCCCATTATTATAATATTTGTGCAATATAATTTTTTTATGGGTATTTACATCAACGTTGTATATTCCTTCTTTCATGGGGTCTACGTTTTGAATGTTACCCAAATCGGTATGGGAACCTTTCACCCTCCTCTTTTTAAAAGACTTATTTTTGTTGGGTATTTTAATTTACATATTATTATGTTGGGATAGTTTATTATATATCCTTATTGCTGTAAATTTTATGTACAAGTGATGGTATACCATTTTTATCTCTCATCAACTCATTTTCAGAATTTTAAAGTGACGTCGTTAGGCAGTCGAGTATCTGTAAGGGAACTTCTTAACCCAATTTCATTTCTTTGGGTTAAACCTCTACTTCATGATTATGTTTTACGATGAATATGTGTGGATGACCTCTGATTGTTTTACACTTAATATCCAATTATATTTTGTGTATTTATTTTTGTCACACATAATTAGGTAATTGATTTATCCTTAATCTAAGGATACCATCTTTGTATGGGACTTTATCTCAATCTCCTTTCATTGAGGCATACTTCAATTTATATATAACCTTCTTTTATTAGTTTTGTAATAAACCTTTTTGACTTTTAATTTCATTCAAAATAAATCTTTTTACATGAGGCATTTTACTAAATGACAAAAGGGAATTTTTTTGTCATACGTATGCGGCGACAAGGATTTCTCCACCGTTGTGACCATTATTTGAGTTTCGGATTCCTCTACAAGCCATAACATTTTTTAAATGAAAAATCAATACCATGTTTTACTTTATTTTGGTATTGAAAATGGTTTTGATAATATGTTGATTATATCAATGTGTTGTATTGATATCTTGTTATTGAAATGTGGAAATTTTATGTCTTCTTTATGCATGTTTTATGTGATATGATTATGTTATGGTTCATGGGCATTGTTTATGAAGACGGGTGGTTCTGGGATAAACTAAGGGTGGGTGATCCCGAGATAGCTCTCCAATGCATTGGGTAACACGAAGGAGTTAAGCGCTATGGTTTCTCCAAATAGATTTAGGGAATATCTTGTGATGCGTATTCCAAACATAACCATGAGGGTTACTCCCTACGTAAGAAAGTTATGAGTGACTCATGTTACCTTTATGTCTTATGATTTCTATGAGTTATTCATAAATCTTATGATTTCATGAGGTATGTTATAGTGATTATGTTTTATGAGTAAAGTATGATTTCATTGGTACTTATCTATACATTGACTAATGTTTTCTTTCGGTATTTTTATATCCCATACTGAGCTTTTTATGCTCATCCCATGTTTTTGAAATTTTTTTTCACAGGACATAAATTGGAATAGGGTCAAGGATAGGATAAAGGAAATGCCATGCTGTCTAAAACATGGAACTAGACATGACTCTTTTTTTCAAGAGTTTTTATTTTGTGAATGAAATGGAAACTGAGAAGATGTTTCTATCTTGTAATCATTGAGATGTAATAGTTATGTCCTAATTCTCTAAAAATCTAAACCTAAAAAGATCCTCAATGTGAATTATTCATTTAATTCATGATTATGTAATGTTTTAGGGCCGGGTCCTTATACACCCCATCAAAAAAATCCTTATTAAGGGGAAAACACCAATAAATTGTACCATAGTTCTCTAATCCATCCATGATTTCATAATTTAACCATAGTGGTGAAACCTCATAACAGTAAAAAAAACATTAGGCCACCATGATCATATGTATCACATCAAACTCATTGGCCCTTGACTGATCCAAAAAACAAATGAGAATGATGTGTAACAAGTATGCACATTCCCTTACACATCGAGGTATTCATGAAATATATAGTAACACTCACTCTAATCATTTCCATTGAAGAGTGAACTGCCAAAGGAACCCTCTAATAGTTTGTTATTAATGGTACTACTCAATCTCATCCAAGCCTAATGGGAACATTCATTCATGAAACCTGATTTCACAACTAGACTCACACTCCCATGAGTCACACCATAATATACCATGGCTCACATTCCAACCAAACAATTTGTACTCCTCATGAATTCTAGTATTTCCAACCAAATAAAAGCCATTATGATTTTCTTCCAATGGTATCAAGGAATATAACTCATTGTAAGGCCTACCACACAATCTCCTATAACTGAGGAATCTTTATAAACCAACAAGAATCTAACTATGCTACTGCTTCACCACTCCAAATCACAAAATCAATCAATACGGTCAGGAATCTAACTAATCCTACTATCTCAAAACTTGAATTCAAAACCATAATCATTTGGTATTCCACACAACATTCCTCAACCCTCATGGGGGTTACCATATAATGTTCCAATTTAATTAAGTAAAATGATACCAAGAATACACATATGAAACCATTATATAGGTTATTTCTTAACCATTATGTAACTGAACCAATATTATAATAACCCACAAGGGGTCCACCCACAAGGCATTTAATTCCTATGTCAACTCACCAAGGTTCACTATGTATCACTTACATAGAGAGATTATGTATCCCAAACCAATGATTGTATCCATATAATATGAACATGACTTGACATCCAAGAAGATACTATGGTAAATATGAGTAGCATTACACAAATAATTTATATGTAAAACACTATATAATTTTATTTTGACACATTATACAACTAATCCCACCATCAGTAAAATCAATCTCATACAAGGACACTTATTTTATGGGAATCCTGGGTTCCATATATAATAAATTAGGATACTTGTTTCCATAATAGTACAAGACTCAAACAATAAAAACACTATCTAATAAACTCAATGTATTTTAATAAACACCTTGACCATAATATAAACAAGAAAGAATAAAAATTGTGTACCCATAGTGACCAGAACTTCCCATCAAAAAGGTGTTCCGGAATTACCAGTTTCACATTTATCAAAATCTATGAAACAACTATATTCACATTTCTTCTATATCCCAAATTATAAAATAAAATAAAATATTCTCTGATACTACATTATAAAACCCTTACTATAGACTTGTCAATATTTACCTAGAGAAAGTGTGACATGACATCAAGTATGACGTTTAATATACTATAATATGTGGAATGGTGGAGAGGGCCTAAATTAATCATTGGGATATTATTCTATTGATATTATACAATTAAATATGAAATAAAAAATCTCAAAAAATTTCCACAATAAACATTAGATTACATAGAATCCAGAAATTCAATCACGCTAAAAAACTAAAATGACCCCATACATTCATATATTTGAAATAATCACTAATTGTGTTGATCAAAGATACAACGTAAAAAAATAGAAAATAACCATAAGATTCTCCACTTCCATCCTTTTTCCTCTCCTCCATAATAGCCTCTAATACAATTTCATGGTTCCCCAGTCCAATACAACACACATATAATGCTAAGACATATATAATAGAGAAAATTTCTACACACACACACAAGAGTCCCAATGTAGGTTGTGATAAATAAATATCAATAGGGAACCTCTATGTTACCCCAATATATTCCATCATATATTTATATATTTGTATCAATAGGTAAAATAAATAAATATCTACTAACATTCCCATCAGAACATAGTGTGATAATCGGGCCACTATGTTTCCATGCACATCGGTTCTTCATGTGATAACCAATCCACCACGACTCCTGACAAAAGCTACTCCGGACTATACTAGAATCAATTAAAATCATTTCATAAAACCCACTACTCATTCCATACCCAAATACATAGGGTATGGAATCTCCCTGGGCCTCAACCACTGCCTGATGGTGTTGGGTAGGTCCTATATCCAAGTCCAAGGACTGAATTTTCTTTCAAGGTATTGTTTCTAACTCTTTATCAGTCAAGTTAATGTCATCATAAAAGTTTATACCAGTAACTTATAACTCATGGTTGGGTCCATCATCCATAATAATGAATCCTAACATACTATCCAACCATCCCTCCACTTAGGGAATGGTCGACCACACTTTCTCACTAAATGTGGGTCATATAATCCTAACTACTTCCATATCAAAGAAGGTAGGGTCAACATCACACTTCGACAACTACCTTATCACTGAAAATATGGTTCTTCCATATCTTTCTTAATCAATGTGTGGTTATTATCTATAACACTTAAATATCACAAAATGTAGGGTCCATCAATACCTCACTACCTAACCACAAACTTATCATTCAAGGTAGGGTTATTCCAATACCTTCTCACTAAATGTGAGGCTACAACCTTATCACTAAAGATATGAGTCAATACCATATAATAAAAACTACCTTATAATTCAATGTAGGGTTCTTCAAACACCTTATCACTCAAAGTGAGGCCATGCCTTATGTTCTGTCATCACCTCTGACACAGTCCATCACATATCACTCACACACGATGACTATAGGATTACAAAAAAAATCAATTTACATAAATTTTCCCACAAGATATCCAACTCATAACTAAGGTTCTAGTCACTTTATACCAATACCCACATTACAGAAATCTCTTTACCCTTCCCCTAGACTCATGGTCCCTCCTTCTTAAGACCATTACGGTTAAAAAAGAACAACATGTTGAACTAGAGAACATCATCATCTCGCCTATGGGGGAATCTGTAGGGATCCCCTTGACAAATCATAATCCCTTGATTCCCATTTTCACTCATCATACCCCAGTGACCTTATATCATGTAGGATCTATTGAATCTAGCCTCGAAGTCTAGAATCAACCTTGTCTAAATCCTAAAATCACAACCCAGACTGTGGATCCTTCTCACATTGATGTCATAATATCTCTCAAGACAATATATTAGAGGAAACCCATGTCTTACATACCATTTCTTGTATTAGATGGATTGTCACACCCATAGAGTACACTAAACACAATACACCCTCCAAAGGGAGCTCCTTACCAAGTGTGATACATATGACCATCTCATTAATCATGTTTGTCCCAATCCTTTCATTAATTCCAATCCATACTTGGGAAAAACATCATAGTATACCCAAAATTCCCTAAAAACCATGAGACGTACCTAGGGACTCTTTTGAACACAAATTAAATCTTAACCCATTGGGGATAAAGTCTTCTAGTGATCAAAATTTACCCAAAATATTAAAGAGAGACTTATCTAAAATTAAGAGGCACAAGACCATCCTATAACATTTATAAGGCCCTCTAGACACCTATTACATTACCTATTTCCATGAAAACATGGAATATTACACACTCATGCATAAAAACCCATATAAATTTGTATTATTGGGGCTACCTACCTCAAAAACATAGATACTATCTTTTTGAAATACTGAACTCCATCATTATAAAGCACCAATACTTTTACAAACATACATTATCACCCAAGATATTATCTGAATCTTTACACCACAATTACTTAATTATAAAAAATTTTAATCAAGTATTAAATTTAATCCAATGATGAATAATTATCAAAAAACTCATTTGGAATAATATGTTATCATAACCACACATAACCTCACATGTTCATACTCCTATGATATCCTCTAGACATGATGATAAAAGACCCATATTATAAGGAGGATTTCACCTTGTGGTGAAATCATTCTTATAACCCCAAAAAAATCATCCCAAATTAGAGGGATAGTAACAGGGAACCCAAAATATAAATAATAAGGGAATGACCACCATAATCACAATAGGAAATCACTAGGAATCACCTCTCTACAATGGATATAAAAAGAATGGTGAAGGAGGAGAGGAGTCAAAAAAATGGACCAATCAAAATAATTATCTAACCTAAATAATGATGGGAGATGATTGAAAAATTGTCAGTCTACTCCTAGAAAAAAAGGGTAAAAGTCCCTTTTCGACATGACTATAGGGTCCAATGAATAAAACCTCCACTCATGATTTCTTATGATACATCCCCTTGGGATGAATAATAATTGACCACTAATGACCTATATATTTAGTTTATTACACGTATCCATTTTGAAAACTTCATCATGGGTAGATAATTGGTCCAACCTCCTATGGACCCTCCATAGAGCAATGCAAGAGCCACAAGCAAGCCCCCTCGTAACAGCTCTGAACCCCCTACCTTTTTGGGAACCTTCTCTAGTTAAACCCTTTTACTATGGCATGGTCTCCTTTTATTTGTAAAAATTCAACATGAAACACATTCCACATTACAATTCTCCATGGTTTTAATGTTTTAAATCAATAATAGTAGAATTCCAAAGTAATTAAATCTTATTCCTAGCCACACATACACCTAATCCACTTGAATATTTTTTTGGCCTTTAGTCACATCTAAAAATATATCCTTAATATTTTCAAATCTATATAATTCTGATATGATATAAATATCTAGAAACATATCCTACTTTGGTAAAAAAATTAAAATTTCCCAAGAAATAATTACCATAAAAAGTTTAGGGGCATTAAAGTGTTTAAATCATAAAAGAAAAGTTGTTTAAATCATTTTATTTATTCATCATCATATGATAAAAAAAATTCAAAATGTTTTTTTTAAACTATCTCATATAAATTATCTCTTAAAAATGATTACATATAGTCATTGGTGAAATCCTATCGGTCATGTTTAACTCTCATCGTACATACACAACTTCATGTTTTTTTATAACTCTTCTATTTTCAACATGGTTTATAGGTTATTATCTAATTTTGGATAATGTTTTAAAATTTTGGTCCTCTAAACATTAAGATTTAGGGGTAAAAATGAGTTATATGGTGTTGATATTGTGGTTAATCAGGTTTATGGTTTATCTCAAATGATATTTTATTGGATAATATGACTAGTTATATTTTTATTTTGGATTTTCTTTTTATTGGTACTTGTTATGTATTGTTAAATATGTATTGTATTTAATCATTTAGTTTGTTTTTTTAAATTTATTACTTCATATTTTGTTTCTATTATCATTTGAAACTATTTATTTTATATGCATGGATTTCAAATTTATAGATATACAATGATTAATTCTCACTAAATATTCACTGGTTATTTATTTTTATTTAGTGTAAAACATATCCCATTTAATTTTAATTGATTCCCTGATGGATTTTATAGACTATTCAAAAACATGCTTTAGGTATTATGGTTGTTTGGTTTAGGTGACATAGAAATATTACCATGTCTAGTTTATTAAAAAATGATATCATAGTTCCATACTATTTTTTTATAATTTTGGTAGATTAGAGATAGAATCATAAAAAATAAAGATGTATTTATAGAGTAGGTTTTTGATCCCCGTAATTTATGATGATACTTGAGTCTTCATGGGATGTTAGGATGTGAGCCTTGAATTATTTTCTATTTTCAGTTTTTTGGAATATTTTCATTTAAATTGATTTTTATATCATCTTTAGTAGTATTATATAAGTTTTAAGTGGATTATTTTATATTCATGTTGAAAATAGAAAAGTAATTTGGGGAACTAGTTTATTCAAAGACTAGTAAACTATGTGTTTCCAATGAAGATGCTCTTTGGTACCATCGAGTGATAGTTATGTGGTTAGTTATTGATCTAACAAACCTTGCAGTTAAACCATTCAGAACTATAGAACCCTCTAACTATTGTGATTTTCCATCTTTGTCTTCACAAACTATACCAAAATGGTTTCTCTCTAATTTTTATTAATAAAATAGTGTTTTTGTAATTTGATTATGATACCATGTTGATGTTATATGATTGAAAATATGTTTATTTTTTTAATGGGAGGATAATTTTATATAATTAATTTTTAAATGAGGTATTATAGTTAACTTGTGAAATAATATTGATTTTCATGAAATGTTTTTTGAATTAGGTGATTTTATAGAGAAATTAATAAGATTTTTTGAGAGTAAGATTAAATTTTTAATGTGCAAAAAATTTAAATTCCAAAATATTATTTATTGTTTTTAAAATATTTTGAACATATGGTGGGATTCCAACTACCTAAGGAATGTACGTGAATAGGTAATTTTTTTAAGAACTAGCTTAATTATTTGAATTGATTTTTGGGAACTTTGAAATGATTTTGGATTTCAACTTATCGCCTGAAATTTAATTGATTTTTTTATAAATAAGGTGTAATTTTTTTTCAAGTGTTCATGATATTATAAATTGGTTGTCTATATTCTCCATAAAATTCAAACTGTGTATTAGTAAATCATTTTAGTGTGTTATAAATGTGTTTCATTTTAGTGAGTTTTTGTTTTAAGGTTTTACCCTTAAGATAATATTAGTATTTCATGATTATTATTATGAAGTATGAATTTATTTGTTCATGTTTCATGTTATTTATTATGGGCCTTCTATATAGGTCATGGTGAAACATGGAAATTTTTTCTCTAGTGATAATCCTCAAGGTGATTCTTTCATTGATATGGCTCGACCCTTCTGGTTGGTGGATCTACCGAAAAGTTGAATCAAGTGGTGTAGGTTTGATTCTTTTTCTATTGGAAACCATCCATTACATTTGGAATCACCAAAGGATTAATTTTTATAGTGATAATGGTCTACATAAGGTGACTGGATGGTTAATGAAGATTGAGAAAAAAATTAGATTCTCTAAAAACTATTGGAGCTTCAATGGTGAATGTTAGAATGCTCATGTGTCTCCATTAGGGTGAGTTAATTGTGAAGGTGTATGCAAATATATTTAATAATTTAATTTCCATGTCTCCCAAATTAATAACAAATAACATCCTGAAAGAGTTTTTTTAAAGGAGTTCATTACACATAATTTATGTAATAGTCCAATCTGGGAGCCACTTAAATGATTCCCTAAGCTGGTGGGTCACTTGACCTCAAGCGTGCCACCCTGTATTCCTGAGGATATGGACTAATAGACAAGATCAAATGTGTCACAATGGAGAAACTATACCATCACATCAGAGCACCATAGTGTATAAAAAAATTAATAGAAAATAATGGAAACATATTAAAATGGATAGAATAGTAGATATTGAATAAAAATCACCTTTGGAACTATAGATAACTGAGAAATTGTAATAATAATCAAAATCCCATAGGATAAGTTATATACATGATGATTTCATGTAATTATTGTATAAAAAAGGAAACATGGGATACATAGAACATAATATATGACATTCTACTCTAAAATACAAAAATGACAAAAGACTAGTCCTCTAACATTACGAGCAAGTGCTCGGTCCTCTTCTCCCATTATCCAAGTTATAAAAAATAGATCAAGAATATATAGTAGGGTAATTTCACTTATCCATACCTATAGATATGAAGTCTACTCTTTAACCAAAGGTTTCCTGATTATGGTGTGAGATAAACTCTATAGGCCACCACCAACAGTGTCTAGAAATAATCTATGAAATGAATATAGAAAAGTAGTGTGTAGGTATAAGGAATAATACAGAATTATAAATAAATAATAACGAGCTGACTAAGGTTCTATTAGGACACCTGGAAGACTCTACCCACTTTTGATTGATTTTAATACCATATCTATATATATATATATATTAAATAATACTTATATATATTTATATACTATATAAACTTCTATGCACTAAGTACACGAGGATATATGTAGGCATATTCATGGATACTAGGTGCTAGTTTATCCCAGGGTGTATCTCAAGAATCCATAACTAGTTTATCGAGCTATGGGCACAAGAAAGTGTAAAAACCCTCAATCTCATGATGATTGTGACATATATATTATTTAATATAATATTTTTTAGTGATACATCATGTTAAACATCTGAATCCTAATAATGTGAAGGTTTATTCCCATCATCCTAATATAATTATAATAGTGTGAGACATTATGCCAAAAATATGATTTAAGGGAGAGTGAAACCTCATGCCCAAAATCTTCCTTATCCATCATTCAAAAAAATATCTATTTTCTAAAAATAACAATAATAAAAAGGGATTACCTCATAAAAATAATAATTATAAATCCCAATACAACTAAAGGAATCAAACTATACACAATTCACATTTATCATTATAAAACAAGTGGCGTGGTAATGCTACCACTACCGTTAAACCATTTTATTCCATTTAATTTATAAATAGAGGAAAATAAAATTATTGGTCAATATGAACACTTAAAATGTTTTCCAATCAATTGAAAATTTATATAAATTAGGGAAATAACATTTTCAAGAATTACTGAACACATACACAATGTTTGGTCAATTAAACGATTAGATATAAGGAAGAAATTTCTTTTATAACACCCTGAAGGGGTGGAAATTGAGAGGCGAGAAACCTATAATAATTAGATAGGGGTATATGGGAGCATCAAAACAAGCATATATTCACTTAGAAAGGAAAGAGAAATTTTAATGAGATGAGTATAAATTTCTGGTATGCCGCATATTGTAGAAAGGTGTATAGTCAACTAAATTGTTGTGGAAAACAAATTGACCACCTATTTTAGGTTCATAGATAAATCCTCCTCAAATAAAATTATTAGGATTAATATATAATGGAAGAGTCCGTAGAAACAAAAAAATCACTTTAAAATTTAAAAAATGATCTCAGACTAAAATAACACAATAGATGAAGAAGATAAACAATGACTAGAAGTAAGAGGATTTGAGAGATTACTAATGTGAATCCAATTCTTCTGGTGGAATTCAATTCAGAGTTCACATCATGCACTTATCATATAACCAATAAGTGGTGGATGGAAATATCTTAGAGGTGGAAATCATGGACTGTTCACTAGAAATGGTGGAATAAATGATAAAAAAGTTTAAAAACATTTCTGCAGTGATATAATAATTTCACCCTTAAAAACATGGCCGCATGATTAGGCCACAAATTTTTCCAAATTGTGTTCCAAATGTGTTCCAGGATCTTACTAAAGAGGAACCCCACATAGGCTAGGTGCATGGTTTGCATGATCATGTGAAAACCATGAGAAAATCCTATGTCAACACCCTCTATAATCTCAAATGGGTGTGTGCCCTAGATTAAACGCTTTCCAAAAAACCACGCAGCCTCTCCTAAGAATTAATTTACCCACATAGTTACATCGCACTGTTAGTACTAATTGGGTGTTAACCATGCGGCACACTCAGTTTGTCCAAAACTCAGAACTCCAAGATCCAAACAACCCCCAGATGCCCCCAAAACCTTCCATTTCTCAAGTAGAATGTTTACTATGGTAAAACAACTGATTAAACTAAAGAAATGATCCAAACCTTTATTAAAATACAGGTCATTACAGACTCCCCTCCTTAAGTAAACTCATCCTTGAGTTAGACCTCAGTGGGTAAAGATGTATCGTCTGAGAAAATATTCAGGAACCAGTCTTGTATGTCAGCTTTCAACTCCAAAGTCTCTTCCTATACTTGGTCATGCTTCCAAAATAGAAAAAATATCTAATTAAAGAGTAAATAAAAATATTTTAGACTTATTATAACTATTTTCACAAATAATATTATTTTTAATATTCTATAATAATTATAAAATATTTTATATTTTAAAATATGAATTATGTCAATTTTGACACTATTCATATCATACATTTTATAAAAATCCAAGAAACTTTATGATTGACTCAAGAAAAATTCATTTATACAATGATAAAAAGTAACAATCATCTATAAAATTCGTGGATGATATCAAAATAACCAAATTACATTTATTTTAACATTTATAATATCATTTATTTGAATCGTTTATTAATTAAGAAAAAACCACATCATCATTGTGTCATACTTAAATTTATTTATATAAATTCTAAATATTATAAATAAAATAGCTTGATGTAGGAAATATTTTTATATTTCTAATGAATATTTATATTTGAAAGTATCACTTATAAAACCCCATATAATTTTTTTTACTAAAAGATATATGTTTATTTACATATTCATTAACATTAAATTAATTTTTATAAAATGTCATTTACACATAAAAGTTGCTCCATGGGGTACCCAAATCAACCCAAGGATGCCCATGGTTGGACATGGATCATCCAATAGGTTTAGGATACATGTTACAGTAATTTGATATTATTATAATATTATTTTTTACCCTTATTTACCATATTTTCCCTTTAACCACGGTAAATAAAATATTTACTGAGGTTACTATTCATAATGTCTAAAAATAAAAGTTACCTATTTACACAATTTGGACCTCTATATTCCAAATATGGAATCTATTTTTCCAAATTCAAAACCCAAAATTTTCAAAAATATTTAAAAATGAATTCCCGTTGTCAAAACCAAAAAGGGTGTTTTAAAGAAATAAAAACTACCAAAATATTGACATGTGTTTTTGTCCATTTTGAAAGTGAAATTACTATCAATGGAAAAATTGATTTAATGATAAAACTATAATCTAGTTACACTTTAAACCTATTGAAATAACAATATAACAATATAAATAAATTAGATGAAAATGAGGTTTTGAATTAAAATGTGGTATTTTTCATTATTCATTAAAAATGAACTTTATCATAAAAATAACAAAATTTCATCTAAAGTAAATTTTGATGTTCAGATTATTAATAATAATTTTCTTTTTTCAAATAGAACGTTTAAAAGTGATATAAACTATATTTAAAAAGGGTTTTCTATCAAAAGGTGTTAAAAATGTCCTTTCAAAAAATATTAGAGTATTTCATGCTTAAAATAGGATTCATTCTTATTTTAATCCTCTAAAATTTATTGGATAAATTTAAAGACATTTAACAACCACATTTAGTCATAATTTATTTAGTTATGTTCATTCCCGGCAATACAAAGACTATGTGTTAACTATCATTTAAAATGATAATAATACTATTTTATTTTTCGATATAACTCAAAGTTGTGTGCAACGTTTGATTTAAAGGAAAACCCATTGTTGCGTGTTGAGTATGCTATCATAAAAAGACTCCCCTTTAAGTTAATCTTAATATCTTATTCATAAGTATTAATTGAAATCAAAAAGTATAATTCCATAAAAACCTGGGTCGTTGCAATAACATAGGTGGCAAGTGAAAACACGGTCATTGAAGAGAGAACTTTCCATCATGTTCTGATAGAGAGTTATAGAGAAAACAGTTTGGTGAACATTAATAATCACAAATAAATAAATCTATTATGAACTAAGGGACGATCTGATTCATCGGAAATCAAGGTACAAGAAAAACATTTTGGGTTTCAAGATCCTTTTTACTAAAGTTAACAAATTTTAATTAAAAGATATACTTGCATGATTTCTGTACAACCTCAACATTTTTTGTTCGTTGATCCACTTCACCTCTTTCTCTAAAGAGGAAGTTGAATTTTTCATTCCTTAAGAACTAATAGATCATGAGAACCATGATACACCATCCCATATTTCATCAATTATCATTAACACCATGTTTTTATAACAGGTTATCCAATATTCACAAATCCTAATTTGGTGAGAAAATATGTTATTATATCAAAATGTATCATATTTTTAACTTAATTTAACCATAAATTATTAATCTTATAATCTTTCTGAATGATGAAAGTTCAAAATATAAAAAATAAGGTCATGAAATCATCTTAACATTGATCCCCCATTTATCGCAATGTATCTATGGGTTATAACATTCCAAACATGTGAATACCCCAATCATATATTCTCTTGAAACATGGTAATAACCAGAATTTCCATAAATAGTTTTTGAAAACATGCAATCTAATTTATCTTGTTGAACACTATATTTAGCCTTTTCTGTTTGGGTTCAACAGATGTATTTATGTTTCACCATTGTAGTTGAAAATGTGAAATTGATCACTATTGTCTGTTATATCTCATTTGGTTTATTTTGAGAATCATTTAGAGAATTATTATTACATAGTCAGTATTATTAGGTCCTACCCATAGACATGATAATAGGTAAAATATGCTGAATTTTGTTTATTTCAAATAATAAAATTATGGAAAACCATAGAGTATAATTTGATAGATTAAATAATAAAACACTTAAAACATATAATAAAATAACAATGAAGATATATTTATAAAAATTAAAGACATAAAACAAGAGAATATTATAGTGGTTTAGATCCAATAGATCTTATAGCTACTATTAAGGTCTAACCTAGTAAGATAAATAGAACACACTATGAAATATATAACATTTTACAAATGATCATACAAAAACTAATCATTTTCTATGGGTTTATTTATAACACAATATATTAAAAAGTGAAGAACAACCCTATACCTTTTAAATTTAGTGATAGAAAAAGGAATGATTATTTAAAGGAGCAGTCTTATCCTGTGACTTTTAGAAGGTTTATCTGCAACCTATAATATATTACCTTTTTTATGTTATTATAACTGATACACTAAATTTTTATTAGAGGTGAAATCAAGGGGTTAGTTGTTTTAAAACTCCATAAAGAACATTAATCAATAGAATATAATAGTGTAAATAAAAAATGAAATAAATTAATGAATGAAAGAAGTAGAATAAACATTCTGTTGTTGAGACAAGAATATTTAGCCATTTGGAAAACAATAGTGATGCTTCATGTGAATCCTGACAGCCTTAGCAACATCGAACAATAATAGAATAATGAATATTTCAATATTGTTTTTCTTTCACTAAATCATGTTTATTTAAAATTGTTCAAATTCTTTAGCCTCTGTTTCTAAAATACTGTAGTGATTAATTCCTTGAGAATACAATCGATGATCTTCAGAATCACATGTTTGTTACCGAAAAACTCACCACAATTAACAAAATTAAATAATACATTTATAAAAAATACCATTACATGTATTTAAAAATACTATTCATATAGAATTATTCAAATGATAATTAATATAAAAAATTAATTTAAACAACTTCTCTTATATTCATATCATAAAAAATATTTTACAAATTAATAAAATTGTTAAAATAAATCACATAATATTATAGTGAATTCAGTCATAAAAAAAGTAAAAAAAAGTAACAAAGTTAATTAAAAAATATAAACTTTGGTCTTTGTAAGTATCATTCAATATGTGCATACGTGTCAATCAGTGTGTGTGTGTATAAGTGTTAGTCTCTATGTGAAAAAATTTAATTTAGTACATGAGTAATTTTAATTAAGTATGTTTGTATGTATGAGTTACATTCTTTGTAAGTATCATCATAAGAGTTTTTTTTTAATTTATAGGATTCATTATATATTTACATAAACATCAGTTCATGTGTTCATAAATATAAATTCACGTTTTCCTCAACAACATTTCATTTCTATGATAAAGTCATTTTAACATTATGTATTCCATAAAAATGAAAAAACTAGAAAATATAGATTATACCAAAATTAACATCTTCAAATAGATCTCAAAAAAAATAATTTTCTCAATGAAATATAAAAATAATCATCAATGAAATTATAATAAATATCACTCTAAAAATAAGAATTCAACACGTAAAAAAACAAAATAAATAGTTGTGTAGTTATAAAAATAAAAATATTATAATGGAAATGACCTAGTCCAATAATCTCCACATTTTTGAACATTGTGAATCCAACCACTAATCCAAAAGAATATCCCCCATTTAATAATAAATCAAAAAAATTAAATAAATGATTTGAAAAAAATAGATTCTCTATATTTTCAAAATAATGCTCCAACTTTTTGCAATAAATTCCCTTAGTAACATATTAAAAATTTATTTTATCCCTAAATTTCAAAGAAAAAAATTATCATTTAAAAAAATTTAGAAACTATAACTACTTAACATGATAGTCACACATAGAAAAAAGTGATAACTCCAAAAAATAAAATCAAATGTTAAAAATAGAAGCTGAAACATGGAGAAAAATATTCATTATTTTGAAAAAAATTAATCTATTGAAAATAAATTTAATCTCATAAAAAATATAATTTATAATAGGAACAAACTCACCTTGTTGAGAACAATTTCAAACATAAAATAATTTTAGTAAAAAACTTTAAAAAAACACCTAAAATAAGTCTAAAAATTTTACCATCTATTAAAAAATAATAATAAAATTACCCATTAATTAAAATAAATGATCATGATTTATCATATATGAAAATAAAATATGCATAAGTAAGTAGTACGACAAAATAGAGGTTTCAATGAAAAATATTCCCCTTAATTGAATATTATTTTCATCTTAAATAATATAATAGATCTATTTTTTGGGACATTAAATATTACAATGATCCACAAAAAAGGATTGAGTATTTTTTTAAAAGAATTCATAAAAGATATTCATGTAATTAAAATTTACCAACAATGAGATTGATTCTAGTAAAACATAATAAAAAAGAGATTACACATACTTACTGAAAAAATCATAATGTTTTCTAGAATAAAAATATATTATATAACTGAACTAAAAATGGGTATTCATATTGGCCAGAAAAATTATAGATGGGAAACTAAATAGGTGTAGGTTAGAATTGTTTATTCATAGTACCTTTTCTAACTGAAACTGAATGAATTGTTTTAAAATTAGAACTCATCCAATATGAAGAATTAAATGCATTATTGCTCCAAAGGTGCTCTATAAAACTTCCACAACATGATGATGAATAATGACCATGAAAACCACATTTAAACAATATAACTGAAGAGTAATGATCCTTCTTTTTATTTATAACATTTATCTATGTAAAATAAATATGATTTATAATCATAAATTTTGAGATTATTTTACCACACATATCATTTCTCAATCTCCACCTTTCATGATATAGGCCATGTAACCTATTAAATTATCATTTTATTTTATACAAACATAGATATCATCACTAATAATCTCGTTACTATGGAAAATAGTACTTCTCAATATATCATTTCATTCTTTATGCTTCTAATATTATTTATTTACCTAAAAAGTACCTACTAACAAAACATGAATTTATTTTCCTCCTCTTCATTATTCATTGAAATAATATCACTGAACCTATCATTCTCCTCTTTTAGTTTCTCATTTTATAATATGATTTATGATAATTAATAATCAGAAGACATTTTCTATTTAATAACATTATTTTTATCATTACATGATTTTTTATATAGTATTTAAATTTATTCAATTTCCTTGAAATATTTGTCACAGA
The DNA here is from genome assembly GCA_963277665.1 of Viscum album. NCBI lineage: Eukaryota > Viridiplantae > Streptophyta > Magnoliopsida > Santalales > Viscaceae > Viscum > Viscum album. The sequence goes on along the minus strand of OY728143.1, from coordinate 1,690,774,473 downwards.
CTCTTTTTAAACCTTCAATTATAGGTTTAATAGAATCATAAATAGAAGATATATAATATTTAGATTCATATTTAATAATAAAATTTCATAAATTATCCATTAAAAATATATTATTATACATTCCCAAATCACTAAAAGGTTAATATATTACCTTATAATACCTTTCAATCAATGAATTTATTTCTATTTCCATCACAATTATAGACTCCTTAGTTGAATTATATTCTTCAGTGAAACTCAAACTATAAGAAACACTATTATTTGTATTTTTTTATCCTTCTTCATTTTAGATATTTTATTTTTTTCATCCTTTCTCATCCATATTTGGTATGTACCTTCTTCCTTCACTATTAACATATAATGAAGTTATTAGGATCACTGATTTTACATTTTTTTATATTTTAATTGTTTAATTCTTCTTCGATCATTATATTAAATTTAGTCTCTTATTTATGAGTCCTTATGTCTTTTTGGAAAATTTCCTTAGATAATCAATCTTTTATAACAAGATAAAGATTCACTTTCACATTAATAGTTAGAGGAAACATGTTTATTTCATTTTAAATCCCCTCCCTTAATTTTTTCAATGAATTCATTGGTAGTATTCTATAAATAAATATCATACTGAATGATCCAATCATATACACCATGTTGTATTCAAAATATAATTTTATTCATTTAATCAGATCCTTCATGGAATACCAATTATTTGGTATTGGTTGATGGGTTATTTTAATCCAAACTTCATTATTATTGTTCTCGCTAGGTGTAGTCATCCTGTTCACAATTTTATAAAATATATTGTAAATATAAATAATTATTTCATGATCAAGAATCCAAATTTATGAATTTCTATACTTTTAATACATAACATGACACTATTTGATCAATAAGTATCATGATGAGTGACTTTTAAAGTCCTAAAATTGTTCTATACTATTAAAAAACATGAAACAATGGTATAAAAACATTTAATAAAATAAAATTAAATAAAATTCACATATTTTTAATTTAAAACCTATTTGTGATAATTATTTCTAACTAAAGACTCAAGTTCATATTCAGGTAACATATAAAATCTAGCCATAATGGTCCAATATCCAGTACCAATATTTTTTAAAAATACCTCCATTTGGTCCATCTAATAGCTATAAACACTTTCATTAAAATGGGGTGGTCTTAGAGGATTAAAAATCTCAATTTCCCAACATTCCATAACTAAAAATATCCTTTTATTTATCCTTGTTAAGTATTGGAAAAAATATTTCGTTAAAAAAATTAAAAAATAAATACCATAAAAAATCTAAACAATGTGCCTATGCTAATACCAATTATTAAGCCCACCACCTAGGATATTTAAATAGGATGGGTTTAATTTTCTTTCATTAAAATAACCCAAGTATAAAAAACTGAACAACATAATTCAATGGATTAAAGAATTACAAAATTTAAACACATCATTAGTGATAATGAATAGAGATTCCAAAAATAAAAGAGATAACATAAGAGATTTTTACAGTAGTTTAAATAAAATAAATCCAATATATACTATTCACATCTCTCTACTCAATGCTAGAAATTTCATAGATTATGAAATGCATATTCTTTTACAAAGTTTTATACTAAACCTAATCTTTTGTTACATCTTTATATTTTACTTAGTCAATTATAAAGTATAGATCACACTTATTTCATTTAAATTGGTGTAAGAGAACCTAGTATTGTCTACTGAAGTATCCTTATCCTATTCCTTTCATAAGGTTCAAGAACAACTTGTGATATATAAAACATTTGATCAGGATTTCATAAAAAATACAATACTTTATTATTAAAGTCACAAATATGTATTAGTTTTTCTATAACATGAAAAATAATTACACATAGGATACAAATATCATATTTAAATAAATGAATAAAAAAACAAGAGAATAAAGTAGAAGTAGAATTTTGGGGTTGAGACATGAAACGTCTTCTAGTTAAGAATATAATGGAGAAGCACTGGGTGAACTATATTATCATCATCAAAATAAAACAAAAGCTGAATAATTAAAATATCTATATTATAGAACTTTTAGTAACACTTGTTTGTTTATCACTATATGGATTCATCAGCCTCTATTTATACACAAAAAAAATTATTAATTCCATTATAATCACATACACTATCTTCATAATCACATTGGCATCTATAAAAAATTCATCATAGCTGGTAACAATTAGTAACAAAAAATGAAATATGGTTATTAACAACATTTAAAAAAATCACACATGTAGAATTATTTCCACATTCATTCATTCAAATAAAATCATTTTAAATATTTTAACAATTTTTTTCTCTAAAATGGAATTTACCAAATTAATAAAAATGTTATGATAAATCATAAAAAAATTCAATGAATGGAATAATATAAATAGTAGAAAAAAGTGTATGAAAATGTACTAAAAAATATAAACATTTTTCTAAGTAAGAATGATATAGTATATAAATAAGTGTCATTTAATATGTGTGTTAGTTTCATTCAATGTGTTTGTAGGTGTCATTCAGTATGTGCATAATTTTTATGCAGTATTCTCATATGTATAAATTCCATTATATGTATGTATCGCTATTAGATTTTATATGTCCTGAGTAAGATTCATTCAATATCTACAAAAAATATTTTCTTATGTCTATAAACATAAATTTGTAAACATAAGGATCATTATTTTAGATTCATTTTAAACTCATTTTAACCATTAATTCTACACGAACATGAAAATAGTCATAAAATATTTTTTAGACCAAAACATAATGATTTCAAAGAGAGCTTCAAAAAATCATTTTCGTACAGAAATTTCAAAATTATAAAAAATGAAATCATAATCCACATCATTCAAAAATAATGAATCAAATAAAATAAAAACATCAATATTTTTTAATATTCAAAATAAAAATATAAATATGGGAATGTTCCACGTCATAAAATGTTTTGTTAGTTTTATTATGTGGTATTATATATATTATATGAATTGAAATCCAATGTTTCAATGAAATATACCATATTATTTATAGTTTTTTCTAATTTAATATTACTATTATTATTTTAGTGGGAAAACATTACAACATGTTTTCATTTTGATTCCATATAACTAGTTTCCAAACTCACACTTTTGGGAATGCAACTCAGGCCTTGTGAAAGATTGGTTCAGGTGACTTGTTTGGGTTTCCCAAGTAGGCTCATTAAAAAATGGTATTTCGGATCAATATTTATTTTTATAGTTTGGAATTATGAAGATATTCCTTAATTAAAAAGAGAGTTATTCAATGATTAGGTGCTTAAATTCTACCTTTCATTATCAAAATTGAGTTTCCATGCTTAGTTATTATTTTAATAATGTATTTGAGTTTATTTTTGACTATTCTTATTTTATTTTGAACTATAATGATGGTATTTTGATTCCAACTAGTTTATATAAGATATTTTTTGGTATTCTTGAGTAATGGGGTAAAAATGGAAGAAGTAAATAAAATATACATAGTTACATTGCACTGTATATAAAGACATATAGAGAATGTGTGATTAATAATGTGGACTTTAAAAAGTCTGTATCATACTTGTCACATGGTTTTTAAAATCATGGAACTAAATTGTTCATAATTCAATACCCCCTATTAAATTATTGTTATGTTTCCATTTAATTCATAATTGATTCCAGTTATGTTTATTATTTATGTAACTTTAATTAAAGAAAGTTGAATATTACATTAATAATATTGGGTGGACTTTCTGTTAATATTTCATAACTTTTTATTTTCCTTTGTATTTCAAAAAACATGTTTTCTGTGGTAAAATAGAATTTTATGGAATATATTAGATATAAAACAGAATTTTTTAATAGTTTTTAAAAGGAAATTAAAATTTATGTGGTGTTTTCAAAATACAAGGTTTTATAATCAAATATCTAAATCATTTTAAAATGAATGTATATTTTCAGGTAACTACTAAACAATTACCTATATGGGAGGTCAATGTTTTCAAAGATTGTAGTGTTTTCTAATATATGTATTCCCTTATAAAATGAATTGATAATCTCTTTATCAAATATAGGTGATTTTAAGGAAGTTTATTTTCACATTGTGCTTTTTTTTGGTAAATTTATACTTTTTGTTTTTTCCATTGGTTTATATTGAGACCGTTTGATTTTGATGAAGAAGCATGAATTAATGAGTTCATATTTCATGTTATTCAAATATGCCTCCCAGAAGATTTTGATCAAATGTGGGATTTTTTTTTGGATGACCGTTATGGAGATTCCTCTCATATTCTGGGTGTTATCCTTCTCATTGTCAACTCTTCCAAGACTCTTGATAGATTGGTGGAGTTATAACCTATTTTTCTCATGGCCACCATCCAAGACCCTTTAAATTGACATTATTTTTCTTTTCCAAGTGAAAAAGTTCCTCTTAATGAGATGATGTGGTTGGATAGGATTGAGGTAATGTTTAATTTCCTAGAGACTCCTAAGATTTAAAAGTGAAATTTGTTGTAGGATTGTTTGACAGTTCGAGCCTAGTGTGCCTTGAAAACATTGTCCCTTCCTTGTTCCATGAGGATGCATCTAGGGGTATCATTATCACCACATTTTATTCAATTTAATTTTCCCAAGGTAATGGATATTTTAGTACCCCTGGTTTCTGGTATGTAAATTTTTCTTGATGATTTTAGTGGTTTTAACGTTAAGGGTGATGAATGGGATAGTTGGGAGAACATGGAATGAGGTTTTGTGTTAAAAGGGTAAGTCGCACGGGTGGTGCATGATTTGTCTAAACCGTATAGCCAAACTGTGCATAATTGGTCTTGGAGGCAGCAAATTCTGCACGGGTGGTGCACAATTTGTCTAACCATGTGGCCAAACCATGCAAGAAGGATGGACGAGGTAGTAGTTAACGCACGGTTAGTGCACTGTCTGTCAAACCGTGCGAACTAACTATGCAACCACTTAAATGAGATCCTATAAAAGTTGATCTCACTCGGGTTTTCCTCTAAGTGCCTCATTTAAGCTCCTAAGAGGCCATAAATCGGGATTTTTCTTCTCCTAAGGCCAAAGAGGGTTCTCCCATCGTTCTGAAGGTGATCCAAAGGCTTGTCTTGGTGAATCGAAGCCGAATTCTTCCGATATGTGGCTGTTCTTCTTAAATATTGATCGGTTTCTTAGATCTACTTAGATCTAATTTTCCTCTTTTCTCAGTTTTGTAGATCTATGCCTGTTATGGGTAGATCTAAGAGTGTGGATGCCAAATATGATGATATTTGGTCTTGATCTCACTATGATAAGAGATCTAAGGTGGGTTTTTTGAGAATCTAGAAGGCCCCGACCTTATAACATTACTTAATATTTAATTACATTGAATAATTCACATTGAGGATCTTTTCAAGTTTAGAGTTTTAGAGAATTAGGCCATAACTATTACATCTCAAAGATTACAAAGTAGAAACATCTACACAGCTTCCATCTTTTCCACAAAATAAAAACTCTTGAACAAAAGAGTCATGTCTAGTTCCTTGTTTTAGAAAGCCAGACATTTCCTTGATCCCATCCTTGACCATATTCAACTTTATGTCCTATGAAAACATTTCAAAAACATGAGATGAGCATAACAAGCATAGTATGGGTTATAATAGTATGGATAGAAAACATCAGTTCATGTATACATAAGAATCAATGAAATCATACTTTACTCATAAAACATAAGCAATTTAACATACCTCATGAAATCATAAGATTTATGCATAACTCAATAGAAATCATAAGTCATAATGGTAACTTGAGGCATTCATAACATTCTTACATAGGGAGTAACCCTCATGGTTATGTTTGGAATACCCATCACAGTATATTCCCTAAATCTCTTCAGAGAAACCTTAACGTTTAACTCCTTCACGGTACCCAATACATTGCAGAACTATATTGGGCTCACCCGCCCTTAGTTTATCATGGAACCTCCTGTCTTCATAAACAATGGCCAAGAACCATAACAGAATCATAGCACATAACTTAATCATAAAGGAAATATAACATTCCCACATATAACATTTTCAGATATTGAAATAATGAATCCATTCTAAAAACCATTTTCAAATCCATTTAAAACATTTAATAAAGATATCTTTGAATCAAAGTGTCCCATTCCATTTTGAATATTTTAACATTTTGACCCATTAATATCCATATAAATAAATATTTAAAACCATTTTGAAAACATGGATATTACTGAGAAATATTTATAAGAATAAATCATTAAAATATTTAAAATGATATTTTAGTTAATGTGTTTTTAACAAAATGAGAGACACTTGAATACAATAATTAAGGAATAACATTTAATCGGAACTTTATAATATCATGAGAATAAAGGAATTCATGATATAATATTCCAAAGGACAGTATATACACCATATAAGAGTGAATTGGTTCATAATAACAATTAAGTCTCCATAGAAATGTAAAATGAGATGAAATCCCCTGTAAAGAAGGTACCCTTAAATTAAGGATAAATCAATCTCATAATTATGTGTGACAAATATAAATACACCCAATATAATCGGATATTAAGAGTAAAAAAATCAAAGGTCATTAACACATATTCAAAGGATGAAATATTCAATAACTACATATTGAACCCAAAGAAATCGAAATTGGGTTAAGAGGTTCCCTTTGTAAAATTCGACAGCCTAACGACGTCACTTTAAAATTCAGAAAATTAGTTGATGAGAGATAAAAATGGTATCTCATCACTTGGATATAAAATTTACATCAATAAGGATATATAATAACATATCCCAACATTAGAATATGTAAATTAAAATACCCAACAAAATAATTATTTTAAAAAGAGGATGGTGAAAAGTTCCCTTACCGACTTGTGTATCTTTCGAAACATACACCCCATGAAAGAAGGACAATACAACATTGATGTAAATACTCATAAACGAAAGTCTATTACACAAAGATTAGAATAATGGGCAGTACATATACCACTCAAAGGAAATGGTGTCAAATGTATCATAAATCTCATGGGAATAAAAGTGAGATGAAAAAATCCCTTACGAAAACTTGGCAGCCTAACGATGCCACTTAAAAATTCAAAAAATGGACTGATGAGAACAAATAGGGTCTCTCATTATATTAACATAAACTTTACATCAAGAGTAATATAAAAGAACATCCCCCAACATAACAAAGAGGATCTTAAAAGAAGTGACATAAAGGAGAGTACTTAAAAAGAAAGAGAGAGGTTGGATCTCTTACCAAAATTCAGCAGCCTAACGGTGCCAATCAAAACTTCCAAAATGGATTGATGAGAGAAAATAGGGTCTCTCATCATATGAACATTAAAAGTAAAGTGTGTTTAATATAAAATAACATCCCAATCATGAGAAATATGATCTTAAAAGTAATGACATAAAATAGTGTACTTAAAAAGAAAGAGAGGGGTAGGTTCCCTTATGAAAATTTGGCAGCCTAACGGCACCACTTAAAAATTCTATAAAAAAAAGAATTGATGAGAGTAATAGGGGGTATCTCATCATATAAAAATACAAATTACAATATGGTTAATATAAAATAAAATCCTCCAACATAATAAAATGGAGCATAAATTAAATAACATAATAGAGGGTACCTGAAAAGAAAGCGAGAGGTCGGATCCCTTACCTCAAGTCTGACTTGTCTTGTTCGTTTCTTTATATTTATTTAAATCGAGTAACTCTTCTTGATTTGAGTTCAATGGCTTCCTTGAAATGGATTATTCCCAAATGTTAGGCTTCAATGATGAAGAGAGGGATGTGGAGAGATGAAATGGGCAGGGGTTGGCCGAGCCAAAGGCTTGAGAGGAGTGGGTAAGGAGGTAGAGGTGGGGGCTTTTAAAAGAGGAGAGGAGAGGCACTCTTGGATAGTCAAAAAAAGTTACATTATTTTCAAATGATTTTCGGATTTTAAAGGTCCCACATTGATATATTTCGAGGATAAGGTGATAAGGGTTCGAAATCCACCCATCTAATAGGTTTTTTCCATGTGTATGTCTTAGATTTTACATTATCTTTTCATTTTATTTAAATCGTTAAATAATGAGGTAATCGATGCATCATCATTATATCATAAATAATTTAATTTATTTAATGTCTAAAAGTTTTAAAAAAACTACTATGATTTAGGAACTCTTTTTAGATTTCCAATGACTATTTATAGTCAACCATCTGACTTGTATAACCCCATGTAAAAATTGTTTTAGTAAAACAATGCATGCTTGTGTCATTTTTACTTTTACTTTAAATAAAAGGCATTAATGTCATTGTCTTACCCAAGTGGCTCCTTGGAATCCCAAAAATAGACCCATGGGTTGTCTTGGTCGGCCATGACTCATCCAATAGGGTTAGGACAAGTGTCCAGATATTTTCATTTTATTATAATATCATTTTTACCTTAAATCACACTAATTACCATTAATCGCGATTAATAAAACTTAAAAGTTACTATTCACCAAAAATTATTTTAATCTCATTGAACCACATTTTACTTACTAATGACAACCATGTATGTCGGATTTTTGAAAATCAAAACACAGAAGTGTTAAAGTTTCATTTAAACGAAAAATCAGTTTCTTTAACTACCACTTAGTGGTTTCACTATTCATCAAAAATTGAAGTTTTTTAGAAAATACCCAAAATTCACCCTAAGCTATATTTGATACTCCGAATTCAAAAATGATATCTATTTTACAAAATTCAAAACATATAAGTTTCATTAATTAATTTAATAATTAATTCCCACTGTCAAAACAAATAGCGTGTTTTTAAGAAACAATATCTATTAAAAGATTAACACTAGTTTAAGTCCAATTTCAAAGTGAATTTAATTTCAATGACCACCATTGGATTAAATGGTCAAAATATATTCTAAATAAACTTTAATCTCAATTAAAAATATAATCTATCCATATAAATAAATCAGATTAAAAGAAGGTTTTGAATTAAAATGCAACATTTTCACTTAAAAATGATCTTTATCAGAAAGATAACAAAAATTCACACAAAGTAAATTTTGATGTCCATATTCTAAAGAAGGATTTTATTCTGTCATATAAAACATATAAAATTGTAAAAATTATATTTAAAAAGGGTTCTCCATCAAAAGGTGGTTAATCGACCTTTTAAAGAATATTAGAAGATTTATGCTTAAAATTGGATTCATTTGCATTTTACGCCTCTAACATTTATTGGATAAAGGAAAAAATATTTGACATATATAATAATTTTGTAGTTAGTTCCATTCTTTCCTTTCATTATAATTTCTAGGTGTTAACTACCATTTAAAATAATATTATTTTATTATTAGAGTGCAACGTAAAATTTCAAAGGAACTCGTTGTCGCGTATTGGGTATGCCATCGAGCATAGCATTCCATTTAAAGTAATATTAACATTTTATTCACAAATATTGATAAACATTAGAATGTAATATTATTTATTTACCTGGTATGTTAGAGAATCGACCCGTGTTTCTTGAGCGTTCTTCGTCTATTGTGGTTTTTGTCAAGAACTTTGAGGTAGGAGGCTTCACTCTCAACTCCTCTTGCTAGAATTGATTGGATCAGAGTCAAATTGGTTTATTTGAATGGATTTTATTGTGAAAATAATAGAATAAATCTTCATTAGTGATGATTTATGGTTTTGATGAGATTGTGAAATCTTGGGGAATTGTGGTGCAAATTCATTTGGATTGTTGAATTCAAAATGTTGATTTCAAATTATGTATTTGATGAAATTTTATATAGTTTGATGAAAAATGGGTTTTCAATAAAAATGGTGTTTTATTGAAATGGTTTGAGATTTAAATGACGTTGATGGATTTGGTTTTCAATAAAAATAGATTTTTATTGAAATGATTTGGAATTGAAAAGGTTAGGCATTGTAATGGTTTGAATTGGATGAACACACATGGTTTTTGACATGATGGTTGTGTGTGTTCATGGGCATGTGGGATGGATAAGGGCTAAGTTTATCCCCCATTAGTGTTGGGATGGATAAGGGTTAGGGCTCTCCCCCATCAAACATTCATATTGAATTCGGGACAGATAAGGGTTAGGGGTATCCCCCATCAGTGTTAGGATGGATAAGGGTTCGGGCTCTCCCTAGTCAAGCATTTATGTAAATTTGGGTTGGATAAGGGTAATAATTCTCTCCCATTATGGTTGCGATGGATAAGGGTTAGGGCTTCTCCCCACTTCCAGGTAGCATGCATGGTTGGTTGCATGGGTTTGTGGAATAGTTTGGGTGGTCCAAAAAGGAATGTTTGTTAAATAGTTCTTAAGCTTGTTTGGTTATTTTTCTGGAAAAATAACTTGCTCGGTGATTAGTATCAATTGCTCTTGAAATGGCTTTGGTTATGAATGGTTTTGAAAACTTTTTTATATTTAGTTATAAACTGATTTTGAGAAAATGTTTTGTATAATTGTTTTTATATAAATGTGGAAAACTCTTCAATCCTAGTGTCATGAGTAGGGAAGTCATTGGGGAAAACCTACTGAGTTTTATCCTCACCCCTACTTTGGTACATTGGTGCTTTTGCAGATGTCATATTCCAGGACATAGGTAAAGGTAAGGCATCTTATTTCCAGTGGATTGTGGTGATGCTTGGGAGATGTTGTGGAGCTTGGAGCATGGAGTTTGTGGAGCATGGAGTTGTAGTGTCTTTGAAAGTATTGATATTTTCATCTGCTGTGTACTTTGATGATTAGTTTTTTCTTATTCTGTTGTGTACCTTGATGTAGTTTGATATAAATGAAGTTATTTTTTGGTCTTTCATTTGTTCATGCATTATATAGTGAATGTTTGGTTATGCATCGTTGGTTTATGGATTATTTCTAAAAAGGTAAATCATCCCCCCAAATTGTATTTGAAACCCTTCGGCCTTTATTGCCAGCCTTTGGCATCTTGGGGATGTCGCTTAAGGCCTAGTAATGACTCGTTGAGCTCTCAAGACAATGGGAATTAGCGGGTCATTAAAAATGGTATCAGCTTGTTCGATCCTTTCCTAACAAGTGGTCATCGATGTTCTTGGTCTTGGAGTTGAAATTAATTCTTCTATTTTACTTGGGTCGAAATCTAAGACAGGATTAGTATTGTTGGAACTTTAAATATATAGAATAAAAGGATGTATCTAGCCTATTTATGTTGAACTTCATGTTACAAGGGTGTTGGGAACATAAGTGTTTTGGATACACTTCTAGAATGTTGGAAATCTCATTGTAATGGGTTTAGCAAAGCAGAAAATCCTGACATGTATTGTAGAGGAATGAATTCCCACTAAGATTGCATATCTCATTATGAGGAATGAGTAAGGATTTTGTGCAAGGTGCCAATTTTTGAAAAATGCAGAATTTTTTTTCAAGGGAATGAATTTGAAAACATGGTATTTAATGTATTTTAAAAATGGGTTTATTTTCATGAAGTATGTTGAATGTTTTCAAAAATGGTTGAACATTGAAAAATGTGGTTTCTAGTAAAACAATGTTGTGGTAGTTGATGTGATAGAATTTGAAATGCTATGCCAACGGTTGCTAGAGAGTGAGATTGATGGAGTTTGTGTCCATTTATAAAATGAAAAATGTGGAAAGGTGGAAAGCCTCATAGTGATAGTGTTGTCTAATGCGATTTGAAATGGGAATTCTTGATGTTTACATAAGTGAGACTCAAGATTGGTTGTTCTATTTATAGATATCAGGTGGGTGTCATAGAGACGAACCAGAAGTGGCCGATGAAAACATGGTTGCACCGAGCCCCAGGTGAACTAGCAGTTAGTCCAGAGCTTAGTGCAAGATTTACAAGATGTGGGAAGTGTGAATAGTGGAAAATATCCAAATCTTGTTAATTATGTGACTTAGTTCCAAAAGTAGGATCCACCCATCTATAGGGGTGATTCCGACCCAGAAAGGGTTGAGACGTGGCTGTCCAAAATGAACAGAGTTTATGAATTTTTAGGGACAATGGTAGAGCTGAAAGTAAAGCTAGAAATCTGTAAGCTAGAGAATATTTCTCTTTATTGGTGGGAGTTGGTAGTCCAAGCGTGAATGGAACAGGGTATGATGTGGGAAGCCTTTGAGGAATTGTTTAATAAACAATTCTACCCACATACATTTAGAATTTAGCACACAACTGATTTCTTCATTCTGAAGCAAGAGCATATGTCTGTGACAGAGTATGCAGCTATGTTTATGAGCATAGTGCGGTTTTCACCCGAGGTGGAGGGTAGCACGTCATTGAAGGAAAGGATCTTCGAAGCAGGGTCAAGGCAAGAGATCCGCTCCAAAATAGTAGTGGTGTGTATCAGTGATCACACAAATATGGTGAATCAAGCATCCGTGGCACAGCGGGATCTGTTGGGAGCTTTGGGTAGAGGAAGCATGGTGGTACGCATGGGGAATAGTGGGAGATTCAGTTTTGAAACGTCAAACTCCTCGTGGTGAAAGATAATTTCAAGACTTTGTGTGTAGAGAATGTGCTATAACTATTGATGGAGCTTAGTTAAAATGGGACTTCTCGGTACTGGACATGGATGTCTATGATGTAATCCTGGGTATGGATTGTTTGGCAATGTTTAAGGCTCGCATAGATTGTTATAGTAGAATAGTTAGTTTCACGACTAAGGACTGCATCAACCATCACTTCATAGGATAAAGGACGGTAAAGAAAGGTGTAAAGAGCTTGTTGGCACCAATGGTGGGAATGATCTCTTACCAACTGGCTGTGTTGACTTTGGCATCAATGGTATAGATTGAGGAAAATGGTTTTCTAGCTGTTGTGGATCAATTTCCAGATGTCTTTCCCAATAAAATCTCAGGGTTACCACCTCTAAGGGATGTGGAGTTTATGATTGATCTCCTTCCAGGGACCAGTCCTATTTCCCTTCTGTCTTATAGGATGGCACCAACAAAGATACTGGAATTGAATGTGCAATTAGAGGAGCTTGAAAGCAAGGGTTTCATTCAACCATGTACTTCTCAATGGGAAACACCGGTGTTGTTTGTGTATAAGGAAGATATAACTCTTCGGTTGTGTGTTTATTGTTGTAAGATTAACCAAGTTACGATAAAGAATAGATATCAACTTGCACGCATTGATGATCTATTCGATCAATTAAGGGGAGATCTATGGTTCTCCAAGATGGACTTGTGATAAGGATATCACCAATTGCGGGTTAGGAAAGAGGATATTACAAAGACATCTTTCAGAAGCAGATATAGCCACTACGAATATGTAGTCATGCCTTTTGGTATAACGAATGCACCAACGGTCTATATGGATTTGATGAATCAGATATTTGAGTGATATCTGAATTCTTTTTTTGTGGTGTTTTTGAATGATATTTTTGTATATTAAAAAACAAGGGATGATCATGAGGTGCACCTGGAAATAATGTTACAAATCTTTAGAGATCATCATTTATATGCCAAATTATCAAAGTGTGATTTTTGGATACGGGAAGTACACTTCCTTGGCCATGTCATTTCTGAGAAAGGCATTTCTATTGATCTTGAAAAGATAGAAGTCATTATCTCTTGGAAACCACCCAAGAATGTGTTCAAGTTACGCTATTTTTTTGGTCTAGTTGGTTACTTATAACGCTTTGTGCATGATTTCTCATGGCTAGCTTCACCAATGACAACTCTGACTAAAAAGAATTCTCTCTTCCAATGGACATAAAAATATTAGAAATCTTTTCACAAACTAAATGTTCGGCCTACATCGGCACCTATCTTGATCTTTACAGAATCAGGACAGGGGTATGTGGTGTATTATGATGCTTAAGGATTAGGGTTGGGTTGTGTTCTCATGCAAAGAGATCATGTGGTTGCTTATGGTTCAAGGAAGTTGAGGGTTCATGAGAAACATTACACCACAGATGATTTGGAGTTAGCTGCAGTCATCCATGCTTTGAAAATAGGGAGACATTATCTCTTTGGTGATAAATTTACTGTGTTTACGGATCAGAAAATCTTGAAACAAATTTTCTCACATCGAGATTTGATCCTGATGCAAAAGAGGTGGAAGGAGTATCTCCAAATGTTTGAATTTGACTTGATGTACACACCAAGAAAAGGGAATTCGGTGGTGTATGCATTGAGTAGAAAGTCATATGTTCAGTTAGTGAAATAATCTTTAAATGAATGAAAGTTGATGTCGGTCTTAGTCTACATGCATGTAGAATGTGAAGATCGAGGTGATGTTGTTGTTTTCTTTTCAACTACACTTATTCCTGATTTAGTAAAGATGATCAAAGAAGCACAAACATCGGATGTAGAATGTCTGGAAGTAAGTTCAAAACTCAATGGTGGGGAGACCATTGATGGATAGAAACTTGATGGGGGTTCAGTTTTGTGGTTTAGAGATCGGAGGGTTGTACCTATGGTTTGTCAAGAACAACTCCTTCATGCTTACCACCATTCAATATGGGATGTACACCCCGGTACATAGAAGATGTATAAGGATTTTTATATATGGTTTTGGTGGAGCAGTATGAAAAGGAAGGTGGCTGAGTTCGTCTCATGGTGCTTAACTTGTCAGCAGGTTAAAGTAGATCATGAGAGACTAGCTAGTATGTTAAAATCATTACCTATCCTAGTGTGTAAATGGGATCAGATAGCAAAATATTTTGTTACAGGTCTTCAAGAACCATCCGAAAACACGATGCCATTTGGGTGATAGTGGATTGTCTAACCAAGGTGGCCCATTTCATCCCTATTCATGAAACTCTTACTATTGAAGATATTTAAATGATATATATCTGAGAAGTTGTAAAGAGGCATGGTGTACCATTTTATATAGTCTCAGATAGATATCTGAGGTTCACATCTCGTTTCTGGAAATCATTACAGCAATCCATCGGAACTCAGTTGACTATGAGCACGGTGTATTATCCTTAGGTAGATGGGAAATCTGAGGGGACGATACATACTATAGAATATATGTTGCAGGCTTGTGTAATGGATTTTGGTGGCTCATGGGAAGATCATATACCCTTATTGGAGTTCTCATACAATAACAGCTATCAATCCTTGATACACATGACTCTGTTTGAAGCATTGTATGGGCGTCCTTTCCGTTCTCCACTATACTGGGTGGAAATGGGTAAAACATCACTAGTCGGGCCAAGCCTTGTCCAAGAAACAACAGAGAAGATTTAGTTTATTATAAAGAGGTTGGAGACGGCTCAGAGTCGTCAGAAATCTTATGCAAACCACCGTCAAAGACCGTTGTCGTACATTGTGGGTGATCAGGTCTTCTTGAGGATCTCTCCAAGGCTTGGACATCGACGTTTTGGGAAGCAGGGAAAGTTATCTCCTAGATACATTAGCCTTTTTGAGATAATGGAACAGGTTGGAGAGGTGGAAAATCGCTTAGCATTACCGCCACGATTTAGTTCGGTGCATAATGTGTTCCATTTATCTTAGTTGAAAAAGTATCTGCTTGATCATGACCATGTGATCAGATGGGATCACGTTGGTCTAGAGCTACATGCTTCATTGATACATATCCAGGTACAAATTGTGGATTGGCAGGAGAAAGCCTTGGATGGAAAAATCATTTTCCTTCTGCGGATTTTATGGAAACATGGTAAGATTTAGCAAGATACTTGGTAACGTGAAAATAAATGAAAGTGTAGTGGCCGGAACTCTTTCAGCAGGATGAAGGTTTTCTACATTCCAAGAACGAGAAGACCAATGGTGGGGAGACTGTAGTACCCCTAGTTTCTATTATGTATAACTTTACTGATTCTTTTAGTGGTTTTAAACTTAAGGGTGACGAATGGGAGAGTCGGGAGAACTTGGAATGAAGTTTTGTGACAAAAGGGGAAGTCACACGGGCGGCGCATGGTTTATCTGAACCGTGTGGCCAAACCATGTGTAGTTGGTCTTATAGGAAGTATCTTCCGCATGTGAGGTGAAAGGTTTGTCTAACTATGCGGCCAAACCATGCGAGAAGGGTGGCTGAGGCAGTAGCTAACACACGGTTAGCGCACGGTTCATCAAACTGTACAAACTAACCCTGCAGCCACTTAAATGAGATCCTATAAAAGTGGATCTCACTTGTTTTTACCTCCATGTGCCTCATTTAAGATTTTATGTATCCCTAACTTGGTATTTTGCTTTTTCAATGGTCAGAGAGGGTTCTCCCATCGTTCGGGTGGCGATCTGAAGGCTTCTCTTGGCGAATCGAAGCCAGATTCTTAAGGTATATGACAATTCTTCTTCGTTCTTGATCAATTTCATAGATATACTTCGATCTACTTCTCTTATTCTCTCATTTTCTTAGATCTACGCCTGTTATGGGTAGATCTAAGTGTTTGTCTGCCAAATATGACGAGATTTGGTCTTGATCATTCTAGTACAAGTGATAAAAGGCGAGTTTTTGTAGAATCGACCAGGGTTTCTTGAATGTTCTTCGCCTGTTGTGGTTTTCATCAAAACCTTGGAGGTAGGAGGCTTCACTCTCAACTCCTCTTGCTATAATTGATTGTCTTAGATAAAAATGGGTTTAATTGAATGGATTTGATTGTGAAAATCATATAATAAATTTTCTTTACTAATGATTTATGGTTTTGATGAGATTGAGAAATCTTGATTAATTTTTGTGCAAAGTGATTTGGCTTGTTGAATTTAAAATTTTGATTTTAAATTACACATTTTCTAAAATTGTAGATGGTTTGATGAAAATTTGGTTTTCAAAAAAAAGGTTGTTTTATTGAAATGTTTTGATATTGAAATGAGGTTGAAGGATTTGGTTTTCATTAAAAAGGTAGTTTTATTTAAATGAATTGGAATTGAAATGGTTAAGCATTGAAATGGTTTGAATTAGTTGAACACACTTGGTTTTTGACAAGATGGTTGTGTGTGTTCATGGGCATGTGGGATGGATAATGGTTAGGAGTCTCCCCCATTAGTGTTGGGATAGATACGGGTTAGGGCTCTCCCCCGTCAAACATTCTTATTGCATTCAGGACAGATAATGGTTAGGGGTCTCCCCCATCAGTGTTGGGATGGATAAGGGTTAGGTCTCTCCCCTGTCAAGCATTCATATGCATTTGGGTTGGATAAGGGTAAAAAGTATCCCCCATCCTAGTTGGTATGGATAAGTGTTAGGGCTTCTCCCCTCTTCCAAGTAGCATTCATGGTTGGTTTCATGGGTTTTTGGAATGGTTTGTGTGTTCTAATAAGGAATGTTTGTGAAATGGTTCTTAAGCTTGTTTGGTTATTTTTTGGAAAAATAACTTGCTGTAAAATTAGTTTCATTTTCTCTTGGAATGACTTTGGTTATGAATGGTTTCGGAAACTTTTTTATATTTAGTTATAGACGGATTTTGAGAAAATGTTTTATATAACTTTTTTTATATAAATGTGTCCAACTCTTCTATCCTAGTGGCGTGAGTAGAGAAGTCATTGGGGAAAACCTACTGAGTTTTATACTAACCCCTACTCTAGCACGTTGGTTCTTTTGTAGAATTCATATTATGGGACACAGGTAAAGGTAAAGCATCTTATTGATAGTGGCTTCTGGTGATGCTTGGGATATGTTGTGGAGTTTGGAGCTTTTGGAGCATGGAGTTGTTGTGTCTTTTGAGAGTCTTGAGTTGTTCATCCGTTGTGTACTTTGGTGCTTAGTTTGGTCTTCTGCTGTTGTGTACTTTGATGAAGTTTGATATAAATGAAGTTGTTTGTTGGTCTTTCATATTTTTATGCATCATATAATGAATGTTTGGTTATTCTTTTTTGTTTTATGGGTTATTTCTAAAAGGGTAAATCATCCCCAAAATTGTATTTGAAACCCTTCAGCATTTATTGTCAGTCTATGGCATCTTGGGGATGTCGCTTAAGGCATATTAATGACTGATTGATATATCAAGACAGTGGGAATTTGCGGGTCATTACATATATGGATATATCCATTGAGATTACAAATCTCCTTCATTATGAGAAAATAGTGAAGGGTCATATCATTTATTTCTAAGAGGCAATGTTCTGTTCCAAATAGCTAGTGACTAATGACACTATAAAAGATCCATTATTTAGTGGAGTTCTTCTCCTAGACATTAGTTTTATTGTGTTTATGTCTTATTATACTTCCTATAAAGATCTAGATTAAATGAGAGATCTTTGTGGAATTGAATTATATAAATCTATTCATCATGATTATAGAAGTCAGATTGAGGGGGAACAATATTCATAGATCCTTGTGGATTCTCAAAAGAAGTATTTTTGTGAGTGACCTAGGATTGAGTGATTATCTACTTTAATGATTTTTTATTAATGACTTTATAGAGATTTGATATATTGATGTAGTTATTTCTTATTTTATTTTTTAGTCCTCCCCCTATTTATGTCCTATGATGCAGTGGTAATTTTAGTTTTCCATGGGGGTAGTCTTATTTAGGATTCATGGAGTTTAAATTTGTTATTATCCATGCAATGAGACATGTATTTTGATTAGTTGCACAAGGGTTTCCTTGGACACATGTTAGGGTATCCATGATTAGGGATACCCAATTTTAGATTACTCTTTGGATAATGTCTGGAATGAATTTTATTAGGTTCATCATGGGTTAGTTTACCATGAGAAAGGTTCCTAGGTTATTCCCCACTTTTTTGTTTTCACTTGAGGTTATATCCCATGTTTTTTTACGTTGAGGCATTTCTGGATTGATATATCTTTCTCATTCTATTTTTATGGGATATTTGTATATTTTTTGTCATTAACTGCGATCTTTTGTAAATATCTTGGTTAGGGATTACCTTTTCATATTAGGTACTAGATTTATTAATGGAGTTCTTTATTTTCTATAAAAATAATTTCCATTCGTTATTTTTTGGAGATGTGTTGATCGTGGTGATTCTTTCCTCAATGGAATATTTATTATTATCGCACCATTTCAGATAAATTATAAATTGAAGGGAGACCTATTAAAGGTACCTATGATATTTGTGATTAATGTATCTTGATAAAGTATAACATTATAATTAGATATGTTAATGAGTATTGGGAATAATTTCTAATGTTATTTTAATGTGGTGTGTGTTGTCCAGGGCCCCTTTATTACTAGAACTCATTGGTTTTTTTATCTGACCCACCCACCTCTTATATCCATATGGGAGATGGTGGTTTTATATATTTTTTATTAATGTTTACTAGTATTTTGGAGAGTTGCAGAGCTTGTACCCAAGTTGAAAAGGCTCCATATAGGAATCCAAAATAACCAAGATCGAATCCGGGAAGGTATGAATTTCTAGGTACTATAACAGTACTATAGCAGGGCACTATAGTAGCAGTGACTCTAGTAGTGGTGGAACTATAGCATCGGTGGACTGTAGTGGCAGAGGCACTATAGCAGAAAAGGCATTGTAGTAGGAACTATAGTTGTGGCGGTAATATATCATTTACTGTAACAGTCGAGGTACTATAGAAGTAATATTTACTGAAGGGCCCTTTGGGCAAAAATGGGATTTTTAACCTTTTATTCATGCCACTTGGCCTTGGACCTTCTGGATATGTAACGCATCTCCCTATACCTAGATAAAAAGAGGTATTTTCTTTAATAATAAAGGAGGCTTCAGTCCCAATATTTAAAAAAAATTGTAAGTGGAAATGGTTATGATTCTATTTTAAGATAGTGATCACTAGAATCCCCTTACATGTTTTTTTTTCATGAGATACCACTAAACCCATCACTTAGTGATAAGTAATGAATCCTAGATACTTTATACTCTTTTGGATAAAATTTTGGGGAAGAAAGATACATGGTTGGGAGATTAGGACACACACATGATATTTTTCTTTTAAATATTATCAATTATTGGTTGTTTTTAATTTTTCATAATTTTTAAAATTAATGTATAAATTTTAGAAGATTTACATTTCATTAGAGTTAACATATAATTATTGGAAACCATAGGGATAATTATTATGTTTCTAGAACCATGCGATTGAAATTTATGAATGGAAATCCATGTTCAATTTTGTTTAATGCTATTAATATATGACTATGTATGTTGAAATGGCTACTATATGAGTTAGTTTTACATATGTGGTTTCTTTATCATGACAAGATCATGGTTTTGGAATGTTATTGGGGAGTCTATAAAGAGTTGTATAACTCAATTTTAGTGGTATCATCATGGTTTGCACATAGTTTAGTAAACAATGTATTCAAGCATTAGGAGCTACATAGAGTCATTAAAATATGAAATTAATAATTTAATATTAATAATTTTTATTAATTTTATCCCTCACTTTTCATCTCCCACTCATGATCAATTCAGGGGAGAGATCAAGGTATCTCATCTATTCTTTCTCCTTCCTCTTAAATCCATTTCCCCTTGTATTTAAAGAAAGTTGGAAGGTTATGTAACACAAAATACATAGTTATTTTTATTGAAATTTCTATTTAAAAAAATTAATAAAGTATAATTTTTAATATTTAATGCCCCAAAAAAATTAATTTTATAGGATGGATATCGATTTTTAACTTACTTGTTCAAAATAAGCCAAGAATGAATTTTTGAAATTTTCTATTAGAAATAAAGTTTTATGAGGAATTAAAAATGTAGTATTTATCTATTCATAATTTTATTAAAACTAATTTATTATATTAATTGTAATTTATTTACTATAAATTTGATTGAGATAAAGATATTATCATTTTGAGTTAAAAGGGTGTTTTTTAGAAAATTGGGTTTAAAAAGGAAAAATGTCATCCCATTTTTAATAATTAAAATAATTCGTAATGATTAATGATTTAAATTAAATTTATAGAATATATATCTAAATATATTTATTTAAATCCATAAAATGATAATTTCTAGACACATAACGAATATAATATCATCACATGCTTGAAAAATACATTTCTTGATAACCCAATTTTCAACATGATTTATGAGTTTATTCTAAAATTAAATTATACCACTTTATTGATGTGAATTTGATAAGGTGGATTCCATATTATTAATAAGAATAATTAATATTAGTTAATATGTTAAACTTCATTATTTTTTATTTAAAGAACATTAAAAACAATAAAAAATAATTACCATGTTAAAGGTAAGAACAATTTTACCATGGGTTAATATATAATGATAAGGTTAAAAATGAGATAAACACATTTTGTAACCCCATTGGTTGGTTTTATTTATAAATTATCCTTTTTTTATTTTAGTATGATCCATTTTGGATACATAATTCCTTTAATGCGACATAAGATTATTAAAAATCTTTAAAAATAAAAAGTGTGCACTCACCTTGATTATAAAAGGTTACCCAATCGAATTACTTATTCAATTATATTAAACCATTTATCTGGACCATATACAACCAAAATATCTCTAAAAACCCTTTGACACATTCTATTGGTTCTGGTATTTCTAAAATACCAACCCTAGGGTACTTAATAAGAGATCCAAAGGAGACTTTTCAAATCAAAGGTAATTTTCATCACCAAGATTATTCGTGGACTAATCCATTTACCATAATAAAATTTGTATTAAAACAGAAAATATAATTACAAAAATGTATAACACATAATATTATGTAATTATTTTTATTGTATAATATTTATCCATCTCTCTATCCATCAAATGGGAAACAAAACCATCACTTGTGTGTACGGTAGACAGCCGCCTCATGAATATATGTAATTTGTTCTCAGCCACTGAGTCACATTGACAGTAATAATGATAGAACTGATGAATATATATGATAGTTATGGAATAATATTAATTATGTTAATTTAATTTTTCATAAACTTTCTTTCCCTTTAATCCATTAAGGAAATAATAACCTTGCTTGAGCGTACATATGACCTACAGTCTCCACGAATTGATTTGATTCCTTTTCCATGTTCAAATCTTATGAATTATTATAAACATGTATATATTGAATAAATATTATATATATAAAGATTTATTATTATTCTATTGATGATGGAATTTTGTCCAATTCACGATAACCAAAAACTCCACTACAAAACCTGCATGAGAAATTGAAGCGGTTAACAACCGAAATAATGGTAATAAATAAATATTATTAATTATTGGGTGAAAATATGATATAATAATATCAAATATATTATTATATATATTAATATGGTCATATTATAAATATATCACATGTTAAAAAGCCCTATAAAAGTGTTTAAATCATATTTAACTAATGGAAAGCCTGAAGGTATTTCGTCCCAATTTCCATTCTGTTGTGTCATATTTGATATTATTCACCTATTTACTTTTATAAGGTGTGTATAATATAACTTTTATATATTAAAAGTTAATAAATATTTATAAATAATGATTATTGTTTAATTATACAATTTTTCTTTCATGGGGTCATAATATAAATGTTACCATATTGGTATTGATTTATTTAACAATCTCATTTTTTGGGACTATTGAAATTTTTATTGAAGGAATATTATAATATATCCATCATAAAATCAATATCTTTTATTACCCTCAAGATAATTATTGTTTTTACATATTTTCTTACAAATTTCGCTCTACTTGGTACTTGAATAAACAAATAAATGTTTAAAAGAAATCATTGATCTTATTTCTCTTCTTGATCAGGTATGTATTTCTTCTATGACCATGTTTTTCAAAACTATTTTACAAAGGTAAATTTTATTTAAAAAAATTGATATATTAAATTATTTTTAATTCATCCTTTAGTTGTTAAATGGTTTGAAATAAACAAAAATTAATGTTCCTTGAAAATTATTTTTTTGAGTTTCTATATAAAAACTCATAAGGAATGTTTTTTAATGTATACAGTGATAATAAACATCACTGAACAATAACCATTTTATGATATTTATCCTATTCTACAAATTTTATATTTTTTTAAAAAGAAAAATATTCAATGAAATATTATTTTAATATTTCACATTTATTACCTTTATCCATCAAAATAAATAGATTTTATTTCAAAATCTATATTCCCAATAAACCAATTGTCATCTATTTCTCTTAATAATTTTGTGGTTATTGATTTTCTCATGAAAAATTCACTTTCTTATGAAAATTGAAAATTATATTTCCATTAAATATTGATATTATTTATCATGGATATAATTATTTCTACAACTATATATCATTTTAACATGCAATATTTTACTTTGAATATTATTTTATAGATGGGGAAAATATTGATCTTTTGTATTCTTTAGTCAATAAAGATATTTATTGATAAACAATATTATTTACTAATTGAATTTATCATTGAATATAATAAGAATTCATTGGATATAAAGTGATTTGTGGGGGTCAGTTATAGATATCCCCTTGATGTATTTGTGAGGCTTGTGATACAAAATCTGTTGGCCAAATTAAATGTGTATTTCATGTATACCTACCCTTAGGTTTAAAGTACCTTAGATCAAGGTCTTGATAGTATAGAAAACATGATTTCTAAGATCATTATTTCCAATATTAAAAATTACATCATTTATAATTTATTTAATATTATCAAAGATATTATTTCCTTCAAATTAACCATGGATATATTTCATGCTCAAGTTATTAATAAATTGAATGTTTTTTCAGTAAATTATCTTTCCATATTTAATATTCCTTATCTCATATTGATAGATTCCACTATATTTGACCCTTTTAAATAATTTTATATCACACTTATTTTGTTTTAATTTTTATTGGATATTAATAATAATTCATTTAATTAGTTCAAGGATGTAGAATTTTTTCCATTATCATGAATTAAATTTCCTTCCCAATATAAAATGGGTAAAATATATGTGGTTTTCTCTCTAAGACTACTAATCTAATAGATTATTTAGGATTATATACTTTTAATTTATTCTAATTTAAGAATTAAACCATTGTATTTTGATTACTAGAGTCTAGGTTGTTACAGTTAGTATCAAAGTGAGGTTGGTAAAAACCTTTAGAACTTAATTTAGGAAAACATATATTACAAAACATAACCCTATTATAGAATTTTATGATATGTAAAATTATAAAATAAAATCCAAAATTTATGGTAAGGAAGATATTATGTGGTTTTTCGGAGAAATTACATTCCAATCTATATACTATAAGTGGGTGTTTCTCTAGAACAACAGTACCTAGGGGTAATAAATTTGAAATGGGAACATTGGAATTTGAATCGATCATCCCCATGTGCATGAAAACAGTCCTTAAAGTACACCTATTTTGACACTCCTAATAATATGATTTGGGTAATTCACAATTTCCCATAAAACTATTATAATGTTATTGAAAATAAATATATCCCTAAAGAATCCAAGATTATGATTTTGAGATTAAAAATGCATGAAATTTTAATTTATGTAAAGTGGTACAAATGATTTCAAATTATAAATTTTGATTTAAAATTCATAATGTTTTGAACTAATTTAGTATATTTTATTATTTAAAAATGGTGAATGGAAGACACGATGTCATCAATATTCAAGGGAACTGTAGAAATTTTCTTGTGGAGTTATCCAATACAGATGGTGTTGGAGATGAAAATATTCTATCATAATGAGGGCAGTTGACCAGGTTTATGACTAATAACCATGCATATATAGAGAATCTTGACGTTCAGTAACATGATACAGTTATATTTGATTATTTCATGTAAAACATTCTGCATCATTAAGTGGGACAACTAATCTATTGGTAGCTAAGTAATGGATTAAGTCCCTTGAAAAGATATTTCTAGCATGGTAATATAATGAAAAGGAAAATGTTATAGTGTTAGTATATTGTCTCACTAGTGAAACTAATCATTGAGGGTAATTGACCTATAATTAAAGGGAATAAGTTGAAATATAACACATGGAATAGAGATATTTTAAATAAACATTCCTCAACAAATATTTCCTTTATGAGAAACATACTAAAATATAGAGGTTGTTTCTCATTTTAAAAAAAGCATAATGAAGTGTTACATAGTATGATGATACCTTTACAAGACTATCCTTGAATTATATAGATTACATTTTTAATACAGAATGAAATATTGACCATTTCTATGAATGTTGTAATCCATGTCTTTAAAGGGAGCTAGTTTCTCAAAAAAATCATCGTATCTTGAAATAGTTTCATATTCTATCAAAACTAAAAGGAATAATATTGATTTTATATATTAAAGGTGAATAAAGATAAGAAGATTTCAACTAAATAGCAACAAAAAGAGAATTTTTTGAATAATAATAATAAAATTAAAAAATTCCAATTATATGAATATTATTGAAAGAAACATCCTAGAAATACCTAAATGGAAAGAGAGTGTGTTACATGTGTTGCAACAAGGGTCATCGAACTCATGAATGTATGTTAAAGAAGAGGAAAACTTCTACACATTTATTTAACAAAAAATAAATGGGTAACTATTCAGACTAATGTCCCAAGTTTTAAAAAATAATACCATAGAAGATGATAAGGGGGAAGTATAAGTGTATGATATAATTATAGTTGTGGTTGATGTTCCCAATTATTTGTTTGTAGGTACTATAATCATAACCTATAATTTTTATAATTCTTAATTTGATTTTATATCCTCGAACTCATTGATATCTACCATATTTTCTAATAAATTTAGATATTTCTCTAGTACATTTAGAAGATAGTTTTCATTCAAGACTCCCAGTTGAAATCTTTAGCAACCTGGGATAAACATACATAGATATTACATCATTTTATATGAATATTTATTAAATTACACAAACACCCAATTGAGGATTGTAAATTTACAGAGCCTTTAGAAACCTAGAACCATAAACAACTGGTTTATATGTGGGTTTTTTCATCTCTGACTAAGTACTTAATATCTATAAACATTGTTAGACATATCATATATTTTAAATTTTTTTATAACTAGGGAAAAGGAAACATATGAATTTGTAAGATTATATTCTTAGTAAGGGTAAACAAGGAAGAAACATAAGCATAACATGAATATAAAGGTATGAAAACATGATCGTAACATTCTGAAATCATACCTTGGATATCTAAAATCACAATTTTGATTCATGAAATATATATTGACAGTTCATAAGATATTACTCATACAGAAGTCAATGAACATGAGATGTGAGAGCATAACATTGGAATAATATATGTAATTTTGGAATACAGATAATCATCTAAAATTATTTCTATAGTAGTAAAGGATCATTTGTAAAGATGTCATGGTGGAATGGGTTTAATCCGTAAACCATCAAAGTAGTAAAGCTTCACTCTCTAAACCATCATTGTGGACAATGTCACTTACTAATCCTAGTTCCCCCCACATTACAGTCCTTTCTATCTCATGAGATATAAATTGTTACCCAATGTATTGGACAGAGATATAGGTCCTACCTATCTCATAATAAAAACTATTGTTATGCATGAAAAAATATCATAAAACCTTTATCATATCATTTCTGATCAAATGTAATTGGTTTCATAAACATTTCATAATATCATCACTGATGGAAAATAGACAGGTTTTAATAATAATTTCATTATTTCATCATAGCATAACCCATAGAAAAGAAGTGAGTTTCATAAGAATTTTATCATTGTATATACAAATTAAGAGTAATGGGTGTCATAAAAATTATTTCATATTAAACCAATAAAAGAAATAATAATAATGGTATCCTTGGTTCATATCCCCATTAATTAATAAAGAAACATCAAATGATATCATCTTAAGTTGAATGTTATTTTTAAAGATCATTTAATACATTTCATGAAGAAAATAACTTCTCTTTAAATTATTAAAAATAATTAAATCCTATACTTCGAAAATAACCTTGAAAACATGTAAAGGAGCCTATAAATAATTTTAAAACATTTCTTTAGGAAAATATCCTTTCCTCTTCGAAAAATGATTTTTGAAAAATAAAATACTTTTAGAATATTTTCCCCTATAAAATGATTTATTTAAAATATAAAAAATTTAAAAATACTAAGGAATGAATTTTATTTGAAAATTATTTTGAAAAATTAATAATGAATTTTGAAATCATTGGGATATCATAAAATTGGTAAACACTATTCATGTCGTGCATTTTTAAAACAAATATTCTTTTCACATTTTCAGTAAAAGACAAGTAGGCATTATTTGTGAAATGTCATGAAGATTAATTTAAAAATAATAATATAAAAGATGGCTAAATATTTATTTAAAAATCATTTTGGTAAATTTGATAAACAATTTGAAAACACATGTAGAAAACAATGTTTTTGATGAAAAATGTGTTTTCGACCGAATAATGAAATAAAGAAAAATATATTTAAAAACATTCTCAATTATTTTTATTTAAAAAAAAGTTAAATGGTTTTATTAAAATCAGGAATAAACATTTTATATGAAAATACATGAATTTATTTAGAGTTGTATCATAATATATTATCATATGAAACATATTAATAAATAATCCCAATAAGCGATGAGGCTGTAACATAAAATCTTTACCACTTTGGTAAGTTTTAAATGTATGCCCCAAGAAATTATATAATTAAATGAAACATAAAATATCATGAGGATAGATAAATTCATGATGTTACATGATTAATTGGACGTTTTTAAGCCTCGTAAAAGAATATAGGTTTTTGACATAACATATGTCTCAAAGAAGAAAAATTTGGTTAAAAATTTATTACCTAAAGTCTAAACATCCTTCATGAATATTTAAACCTCATTTATAATAAATATAAGTTTATTATACATATATTAAAATACTATAATTTTATAAATCATACCATATATGATTAACTTATGATATTTCATTGCCCATTTATTAACAATTTCATGTTAAAGTCGCGTTTCAGGTAATAACCGCTTTTTTGTTAATGTTTTGATTTTTTATTCTTCTTCCTCTTTCATTGATCATGGTTCCAAAATTACAAATATTTAAACCATGATATAATTATAATATATAATTATTATATAGTTATTTGGAGTGTTCTATAGAAGTTTGAGAGAGAAAATTAAATACACCATTCATGGAGACGGTTGGACTTATGTACGCCCGAATGATGTTCCCATTTTATCATCAGATTTCTATAAGGGAAGTTAAATAATATAATAATATTAAAGAATAACTTTTATGTAATATATATAACATATTTTCATTTACCCATCTATAATACCTTCCATGTAAATCATGAATGAATAACATCACTTTTTGAGGCAATAGTTCGCCTTACACGCGAGTGACGTTATCTTATACCACATAATGAAAATTAAAAGGTATATATCATATAATGAATACATAGATATAATTAGGATATAAATATTATATATATACTTTAAATTTATAATCATATTTGTATTTTATATGTTATAATGGAAAAAATGAATGACATCGGTTATCGAGGCGGTAATCCGCAGTACAAATGAATGATTATTTCATAAACCATTTGCTTGATGTAGAGGTTGTTGTAGGTCATTACATATACATAAAAATATATATCCATATATTTAATATAGTTATTTTAGTATATCATTTTTTAATTATAATTGAAGGATTTTGAGGATGAAATAAAATAAGAACACTCATTAAAGACTCTTACTTCTTCTTCGGGTAGCCTCCACAGGTTTTCACCAAAATCCTTCCTATGATAATTTTTTCCCTAAAATAAGGCTTCTATAATAGAATTATAGAAGTGGGGATGAGATATAAGTAGGTAATTTCTAATTTTTTTAATGTGTGAAGTAGAGTGAATAGGTGGTGGCCTTTTATAAGTGAGGTGAGTGACACACATGTATTTTTATTTAAAAGGAAAAGGTGTACCCTTGTTTTCCTCATGTCAAAAGGCTCCAAAGTGGAGTATTAATACATATTTGAAATTATAGGGCCAAAAAATGGCCATAAAATTTATTTTAGACAAGTTATTAGGTAATTTCAATACTTTTTTTGTATATTAACCACCCCATTGAACCCATTTTTACCTTTAGCGCGGTATTTAATTTTTATTGTTTTCACTATTAATTTTAGTCCAAAATTATATTGACATAATTTGATAATATAAATTATAATGATTAAAAATATGGAATCCATTTTGACCAATTCTATTTACATGATAGAAAATTTTTAATTTTAAATTAATCCTGTAAACGTAATGAGAAAGCGGGTTTTCAAAGAGTAAATATTCCAATCTTTACAACATTTTTATATAAATATTCAATATGAAAGGGATTCCGATAACATAAATTGAATGAATATATATATAAATAATATAATTTTACTTTAAAACAAATTTAAATTATAATCTATCATTATAAATATTTAAAATTAATTGGAATTTTACAATAAAATTCCGTATTTTCACTATTCATCAAAAAATGAAACCCTTCAGAAAAATTACAATAAATCATCCTATAATAATTTTGATAAGATTATTTAAATATTAATTTTTTTAAATATAATTTTCTAATATTTTTAAAAAATAATTTTATTATTTTTCAGAAAAATACATAAAAATATTTTATTGGAAAAGCTGATATTTTGAAACATATTATTACTTTATAAAAAATTATGTATTTTGTTATTAATATGTTTTATTTTTATAAAATAATGATCCTTAATATTGAAAAATTATTTAGTACAATTAATGTCACATTGTTTAATATCTAGGCAATAACGATCACATTTACATAATTATATTGATAATATATAACAATCTTGTTAGTGTTGCGTGTAACCCAACCTATCAAAGAAAATTAAATAATTAAGAAAATAGAAATTTACAAAAACTAGATGTGTTACATTCTACCCAACATAAAATTAATTTCACCCACTAAATTTATCACTCTGATTCAAACTAATAAGGATACATCTACTTCATCATATCCTCACCTTTCCACATAGCTTATTACAATAAGTTGTTTTGGCTACAAAACATTGACCAGGTGAGTGGTATTGTTTTATATAACATTCTCTATATGATCCATAATCTCAATTTATTATTCATCATAATAAATATCATGCTCTGTTGGTATGTTATATGAGTTTAGTACATGTGAAGGGTTAGGTATGTGCTTCTTCAAGAGAGATACATCGAACACATTGGGGACTTGAGAGAGGTTTGGTTGATGAACTAAAGATAGGCTAACATACCAATACCATCTAGAATATAAAAGGAACTGATATACTTAGGGATTATTTTTCCTTTCTTCCTGAATTTTATAACTTTATTCCTTATAGAAATTCATAGAAACACCATGTCACCAACTTCAAATTGTAGATCACACCAGTGATTGTTATCATAAAATTTCTATCGACTCTGAGATTCCTTAATGTGTTTTTGAATATCTCTAACCATAAATTAAATTTCCCAATCTATCTCAGACCCCAATTTCTTTCTTTCTTCCAACATAATTCCAAAAATTCAATGATCTACACTTATTTACATATAAAAATTCATAATAATTTATCTTAATGACCGAGTAAATGTTACTCCTGTATGAAAACTCAACTAGATGATGGTGTTGATTCCAACCACCATCTAAATCCAATGAAAAATATCATAAAAAATCCTATATGGTTTGAATTATTCATTCTTATGACCATCAATATGAGGATGATACTTAGTACTGAAAATCAACATGAAATCAATATCTTGTTGAATACTTTTCTAGAACATTGATGTCAACCTCAGATCCCAATTATAAACAATGGAATGTGGTTATCTATGAAACCATATCACATCTTTAATTTATATCATGGAAAATCTGATCGGGAGAAAATTCTTCACTGATAGTGATGAAGTGTGTTAACATAGTAAGTTAATCGACTACAACCCATATAGCATTATTACCTTCAAAAGTTTTGGGGAGTCCAATGAAAAAATCAATGGTTGTGTTTTACATATACATTCTAGAATAGTTGATGTATTTTACATACCCTTATAATTTGTTCTATCATCCTTTACATGGAGACATACTAGGCACCAAGATACAAGCTCTATGATATATCACTTTATCTCATCCAACCAAAAGTAAATTTTAGAATCTTTATACATCTTTGTACTTCTAGGAAGAATAGATGATGAAGAAATATAGGATTACTCTAACAACTCATTCTTTAAATCCAGTATGAAAGGAACAAATACACAGTTTCTAATGGTCATCATTCCATAATCAACATGGTTAAAATCATGAACATCTCTAACATTATTTTTCATCTCTACATCTTCCTTTTATTACTATTTAATATTTTTTTGGATATATTGTTCAAAATTCAATTGAGAAAGATAATATTTCTCACACTTATTCATGAATTATAGATACAAACATTGAAAATCCATAAATATTGTCACCTTTTTAATCCTCATCAAGGATAAGATGGCATGATCCTTTCAAATCAATGTATTATCCACAATCTTCAATTTCATTGAGTGGTAAAGTATTCAGCAGTCAAATATTTAATCATCTATAATTATCTTCTATAGTACATATTCAACTCCTTTTATGTGAATATATAATTTAAATATTTTTGATTGGTATATATATCACTTTTTTTTCAATAAATATTATTCCTTCAAATATTTGAGGAAAAAAATACCTCATCAAACTCCAAATCATGAGTTGGGTAGCTTTTCTCATGAACCTTCTACTATCATGATGCATAAGCTATAACCATTTCATTCTACCTGAGAAAACATCACATTCCCTTATTGGATGTATCACTAAAGATTACAAGACCTTATCCAATATAGGTAATGTAAACATACATGCCCTAACTAATATTATCTTTATTTCCTTGAAATTTTCCTCACATTCATCTATCCAGATGAACTTATCTCCCTTAAAAGTTAACTTGATGAGTGGCTTAGATATTCATGAGGAATTCTCCACAAATTATTGATAATATCTAGCTAAAAAAGAAAACAAATGATCTCAGTCACCTTGGTTAGTTTGGACTAACTGTACTAGCATCCATCATTGATTACTCTTCTCTTAAATCCTCTATTGAGATAATGTACCCCAAAAATGTAACCTTTTTCAGCAAAACTACAAAAATTTTAAATGTTTTAAATAGTTTCTCCTTATATGGGGTCTTTAGGACAATTAACAAGTCATATTCAGGATCTTCCTTTCTCTTTGAATTGAAAATAATATAATCTATAAAGACTACCATGAACTAATAAAGGTAATATCTAAATACTCTATCCATTAAATCCATTAAGATAGTGGGGGAATTAGTACAATATAATGGAATCACTATATATTCATAGTGTCCATAACTTGTAGGTAATTCTTTCTTGGGTATATCCTATTTGTTGAACCACAATTGATGATTTCCAAAATGAAGGTAAATATTGGAAAAGTATTGATCTCTACATTGTTGATAAAATAATCATCAATAAGGGGATGATGATAGTTGTTCTTGATCATGATATTATTAAGCTCCAAATAATCCATTCATATTTGAATCAATCTATCTTACTTTTTTCAAAAGGAACCTGTACTTCCAATGGTGATAGAATTAATTGAAGGAATCCCCTATCAACATTCTCTTATAGTTGATTTTTGAATTCCTGTAACTTAATCATGGCTATTCTATAGGGAGTATTTTAAAATTTTGTGAATCCATGTATAAGTAATATTGAAAAATCGATATTCTAATTTATTGAAAGACTAGAAGACTCCTCTAGAAAGACCTCAACAAATACATGTACCATTAATATATCATTTATTTCATGTTTATCCCCATCTATATGAGATAAACACCCCTTTTTAATGGGAATTAGGACCCATAAAATGTATTTTTCCTCTATTAAAAGTTCATACTTATCATCATATTAACAGAAAATCAAAGGTTGGTTTGGAATATCAAATGTGATTTCTCATACAAAAAATTAATAGGAAATTTATATATATAAACACAATCTATGCCTAATATAACATAAAATTCAACCATAATAATAATGATATGATTCTTGGGAATAACATTCCAAGTAACATCTACCAAAGATAAATCAAAGAATTAAGATACGAACATTGTACAATTAGGGTTTTTTATTTCTAAATCTACATCTACTCATTTGGTTGGAATCTAAATTCCCTTAGAAAATTTTCAATATATGAAAAAATATGTAGATCCAAACTCAAATATAACATTATCCATTCTATAGTGAATATTCAGTGTACCTCTCACCATTTTCTTATTCCATCCCTTATTAGAAATAGTAATCACATAATATTTCCCTTTTCCTCCAAGAATAGGAGCTTATAGACATTGATCATAATCATTATCTTTTATATTAGGGAACTGGTAATCTTAATTCTTAGAATCCTTGAATTTGAAAAATTGGAGTGTGGGTGGTGCATTCTATAAAGGTTTCTCACTATTCACATCATTATTTATCTTCTTCCCATCACATTACCAATCAATTACCTAGTGAACTTACATTCCACAAATAAAATATTTAGTAGTTCCCTTAAGAAAATTTTCCCTGAGTTTCTTCCAACACATTGAGTATAATTGATAATCATATATTATTCTCTCCATAGTTCTTATATTTTCTTTTTAATTCAATTTTTTCTTCTTATTAAGCCCATGAGATTGATACATTACTTCAACCTATATTTCCACCTTAATATAACAACAAACAATATATTATAAGCTACAAATGTATATTATGGAAAACACCCTTTAGATACATGGTTTTAATCCACTAAAGAATTGATCAACCATAATTTTAGGTTGGATGATAAAACCAGAAGTGTACCTTTCAAGTCATGTAATATATGTCTCTTAGGCACCAATAGATTCATCATCCTTTTGAATTGCCTAAGGGTGGTACTTCTATATATTCTTATGATGGATTTGAGAAAAATAATTATTTAAATTTATGTTATTAAACTCATCCCAATACATGGATCCAATTTTCCATGATCTATTATATTCTTGATGAGATTATACCATTGATATTCTTCAACTTTAAGATGATAGACATCCAAAATCACCATTTATTATTTCAAACACTGGAGAACAAAAAATATATTTCTAATTGTACTAATATATATCTACAAAACTAGAATATTAGTGGTTATAAAAAATTTAGGTGGACTTTTAATCACGAAGGAATCAACATATTGTTGTTCCCTCATTTTCTCATTTATAAGTTCTTCATGATTTTTGGATTAAGAAATTTTTCAAAGAAAAATAATGATATTTTTCATTCCAAATCCCATAATGTTTGGATTATTAGGAGGAAAATAGTTGAATTTTTATTTACGATTTTAATTAGTATGGTTTCTTTAGGTTCCAACCATTGAATAATAACAAAGAACATAGTTTATGAATAAATAATAATAGTAGGGAACCGTAGAATAATAAAATCAAACAGATAGAATGACTATAAAATTAAAACATCATTTAATTATATTACACATTAGGATAATACTAATTCATTTATATTCACCATATATATAAATAATTTATTATTTTATGTAAATAGTTTTTAAATTTCCAAAAATATCCCTTGTGGAGTGTAAAACTATATTTTTATTAATTCCTGTTGTCATACACTAGGTGACTATCATGTCCATATCAATGGGCCATTTTCAGAGTTATTACCCATTGGTACATCTATTCCAAATATACAAACACACATAGTATACATAAAGAGATTTAATTTCATTAAAAACACATTACCTATCATTTACCAAAATTCTAGGATATTTGCCTACACTTTGACTCACTATTAGACTTATCCATAGACATGTTCTTAGGAATCTCACTAAATATTTCTCATCCTTGTTTCCAAAGGTTAACTAAAACTATACTCTTATACTAACTATAGTAACCCAGAATTAACATATATAGATATTAATTCCTTTTTTATGAACATTTATTATATTAATCCAACACACATATGAGGATTGTAAAGGTATAGTTCCTCTGGATACATGGAAACATAAACAATAAGTTCATGGATGAACAACACCATGTACCATTAAGTCCATCATATCTATTACCCTTATTAAAAATATCATACAAAATACATTTACTCATAACTTTAGGAAAATGAAACATAACAAAGGGTAATATTAGATTCTCATTAAGGATAACCAAGGACGATATATAAGCATAAGATAAATATAAGGGTATGAGAACATTAGAATAACATTTGAAAACCATACAATACATATCAATGATAATTACCTTGAGACATGTAATAAATATTGATAGTTCATAAGACATAAATCATATGGGATTCAATGAACATGAGTCTTGATAATATTACATTGGTGTAATATATTGAATTGAGTCATACACGTCAGTAAAAAAATAGTTTTCATAATAGTCATGGGTAAATTCAAATACTACCATAGTGGAATGGTTTCACTTCCCAAACCATCATATTAGTCAGGGTTAACTCCTAATACTGTAATAGAAGACCATTCCCCTTATTGAATTGTTTCACTCACCATTCCATTCATACCTATATCATTAGATATAAATCGTTATCCAATGCATTTAAGGGAGATATAGTTCCTACCCATCTCAAAATAAAAAATATATTTATATGTTCCACAAGATCATAAAGCCTTAAAAATATGATTACTCAAGAAATTCATCAGGTGTCTTAAAACTATCATCATATCATAACCTAGGGAAAATATATACGTTTCATAATCATTCCATCATTGCATCATAGAATAAACTATGTAAAATATGTGGGTTCCATAAGAAAATTCTATTGTTATAACCCATAAAAGAAAGATGGGTTTTATAAAAATATTTTCTTATTAATAAATTCAGGTAAATAAAAAAATTGGTATACTTGGTTCAAATCCAAAGTAAATCCGAAGTTACATCAAATGATTTAATATTTGATGGAAAACAATTTTGAAAGATCAATTAATACATTTCCTAAGGGAAATAAATTTTTATTTAAAATCATTTGCAAGTAATAAAACATTTTTAAAATATATTTATTTGAAAATATCATTGAAAACTTATAATGAAATATTGAAAAAAATTGAACATTTCTTGAAGAAAATATTCATTCCCCTTTGAAAAATGATTTTTAAAAAAGCACTTTAAAATTATTTTTCACGTTCAAATCATGCATTTAAAATCATAAAATTTCATATAAATTTTGTAAATAATTTAATTTAAAAATATATTTGTAAAAATTTAAAGTGTTCTTGAAATCATTAATAGTTATTGATTGTGGGAAATATTATTTATTCTTCCTATCTTAAAAAAGAATATTCTTTCCCCATTTTCTGTAAAATCCAAACCTAAATTTTTTGAAAAAAGAAATTATGATTCATTTAAAATAATTTTATAAAAAGTAAATAATGAAAAAAATATATTTAATAAATAAATTGGATAATTTTCAAAACATTTTTGAAAACACAATTTGAAAACATTTTTTGTGAAGAAAAATATGTTTTTGACTGAAGAGATAAATAAAAAAATTTCATAAAAACATTTCCCCAAATGTTTTGACTTTCAAAGAGTGAAAAAAATAAAAATATGAATATCATGAAAAAATATAGGATAATAAAATTAATTGGTTTCATGATATATGTGTCATAATATTTTATCATCTAAAGCATAATCATAAACAATCCTCATAAATGACTAGATTGTAACATAAAATCTTTACTACATTGGTAACATTGAAAAGCATGCTACATAAAGGATTATTATTAACTAAAATGTAAAATATCATGAAGATAAATAAATTCATGATATTGAATTTCAATGGGGTTTTATATGCACCTCGTAAATGAACATATGTGCATAACATAACATATGTTTCAAAGGTAGAAAATTGAGACAAAAATCAATTTCCTTGAGTATCTAATTCCTTCATACATATTAGAACATCCTATAATAAATATAAGTTTCTTACTAATATATTATAGAACCATAATTATATAAATCATACCATCTATGATTTACTTATGGCCTTTTATTATCTGTTTATTAACAATTTTATGTTGAATTCATGTTTCAAGTAATAACAACAATGATTTTGGTATATGTTTTGATTTTTTATTTTTGATCCCCTTACTTTTATCATGAATCCATCTTCTCTATAATTGTAAAAATAATATAAATATCATATATATTAATTATATATGTATTTAGAGTATTCCATTAAAGTTAGAGAAAAAAATTAAATGCATTGTTCTTGGAGATGGTAGTATATATGTACACTTAACCATTTCTCTCATTTTATCAATGAATAAGAAGACATAATGGTAAATAAAATATTAAAATTAAAGAATAATTATTATTTAATATATATCACATGTGTTCATTAAAACTATACTTAACACCATCCATGGAAATCATGAATAAATCAAATCCCTTTTTGAGGTATTAGTCTGCTGTATAAGTGAGCGACATTATCATATTACCATAGAATGGATGAAAGAGGAATATATGATATAGTGAATACAGAGATTTAATTATTTTATAAATATCATATATATACTTTTGATCTATCATATTACCCAATAATTAGAGGTGGTAATGAAAAAATGAATGACATTGCGTAATGAACATAACATAAAAACATATTATCCAACTATCATGTATATAATTTAGATATATCATATATATACATTAGATCTATCACGTATATACTTTAGATATATAATATATATACATTAGATATATCATATATATACTTTAGATCTATCAAATTACCCTACTATGATGGATGTGCAATTCGTTTTAGGTCTTGAACATAACATAAAAACATATCAAAATATGTAATATAATAATTTTATTATATAATAATGGTTTAATAAGAATTTAAAGAGGTTTTTTAAGAAATAAAAAGATGATTTTTGAAGAACGTTACCTCTTCTTCAGGTAACCTCGTTAGGTTTGCGACTAAATCCTTCATATGAAGGATTTATGACCAAAATATGGCTACTAGAATTGGATGATTGATGTCATAATGTTATTTGGGTAGGTCTTGTCTGAACCAAAAAGCTTTAAATGTGTGAATATTAGAAGATAGTGGGCGGTCTTTTATAAGTGAGATGAGTGGAACAGTTATAAGTTTTTATAAAGTAAAATGTGTACCCTTGTTTTTCTCAATAAAAAGGAAAATAATTAGATTATTATATAAAATTAGTTATAATTTGATATAAATATGTCCATATAATATATTTTAGACAAGATCTTTTGTCACTCTAACATTTATCTTTTTAGTTTTACCCTGATAAACCTATTTTCAGTTTAACTGTTCTAATTACCTTTTTCTATATTCACTGTTTATTTTGGTCAAAAATTATGTTTAGATTATTATATAATATAACTTATGATTATTACAGATATAAAATCAATTGTATCAGATTTTGATTAGATAATTATAAAAATTAAATTTAAAATTAATCCTCATGATGTGAGGAGAAAACTGGTTTTCAAAGAGAAAATATTTAAAAGTTTATATTGTTTTTATACAAATATTCTATATAAAAATCATTCCAATGACCTCAATTGAATAATTTTATATATAATTAAACCAATTTTACATTAAAATATTATAAAATATAACATATAATTATATATAATTTAACACAAAAGTTAACTTTGAAATAAAATTCTTTATTTTTCACTATTTATCAAAAAATGAACCTTTTCAGTACTCTCTGAAAATTTCACACCAAGATAATTTTGAGATGTTGATTTATAAAATTAAAAATATTTCATAAAATTAATTTTACAAAATTTTCAAAAAAAAATTATTGTTCACAAAAAGACACAATTTTATTGCGAAAGTAGTATTTTTCAAATAAATAAAGACATTATCGAAAATTATGTATTTTGTTATCAATAGTTTTTATTTATATAAAACCATTATCCTTAATATTTAAAAATTTATAATTAGTATTGATATAACAATGTCTAATATCTCTATAAAATTCGGGCTAAGAATATTATATTAATAATATATCATGGTCTTGTTAAATATAGTGTTCCTTATAATGCAAGCTAAACTCGTCGTTTCATGTAAGACAAGATATCAAAAAAAAATTATTTATTCAAAAAAATAATTCACAAATACATTAGGTTTAATAAAATATCACATCTATGAGGATTTTTCATGTAATTAAAATTATGAGGAAATAAACATAACCTATTGGTGAACATTATTAGCATACCTATGCTTGACTATCATATATTACTTGGTTTGGGATGGCTTTAAAAATATAATGAAAACCTTTATTTCAAAGAGAAGGAAAGAATGATTCATGATGAATATGTGAAATTTCTTATAATTATAATAGATATTTTTTCATCTAGGTCATTTGTAGATCCACCCCCTATTGCACTTCCTATTGAGATTCATTGGGAAGAAGAGAAAAAATACCTATAGATGGAAAATGTAATATTAAAATTTAGTATATACCTATAGTAAAAGAATAAATTTTTAAAATTCCTATGGAATTAAATAAACATACACAAGAGTATCAAGTTTCAGTTTCAATTTATTTAATCCCCAATGCATGACCTATATCAAAGAATCACTATATGATGTCCACTATGGAATTAGTGGAGTTGAAGAAAGAATGAGAGGATTTTTCTGATAAGGGATTTATTAACCATAGTGTTTTTCTATGGGTATGTTTTTTTCTCCATGTTAAGAAGAAATATGAATCCATGAGGCTATTGATTGATTATACATAAATCAATGTTATTATGATAGAAAATTACATTCTTCCTCTCATTGATGACTTTTTCAATCAACTTTATATAGCTTAATATTTTTCAATGACTGACCTTCATTATGTGTATCATCCATTTTGAGTAAAGAAGTATGTCATTTCAAAGACAACATTCTTAATGAGATATAGACATTATGAGTTTATGATAATTACATTTGGATTTATCAATGCACTATATATTTTTATTGATCTAATTAATGGTTTATTCAAATAATTTCTTGATAATTTTGTTTTGGTAATTATTGATGATATCTCGATGTAATATAAAGGGTTTAAATATTATGTGAATCACATATTGATAAATCATGATAATGTTATAAGAAAAATGTTATATTGGATATTTAAGAAAGTGCTAATTTTGGATTTAGTTTTTTTTTCATTGATATATTGTCTCAATGGAGGAATTTAATGGCAGCCAAAGAATGGAATACTCTAATGAATATAATTAAGGTATATAGTATCATTGGTATGGAAGGTTTCTATTAAGGATTAATTTAGAATTTTTTTATTGTATAAATCATTAGCCATGATTACACATAAATGGGTTACATTCATATGGACAAAGGAATGTGAAAACTGTTTGGAATAATTGAAGTGGGGACTACTAAATGCTATGATTTTAACTCAACCACTAGTAAATAACATATTTTTTATATCCAATTATTCATCGAAGAGGGGATTTTTTTTCCTCGCTCAGAATTATAATGTTATTTCCTATACATTATGGAAGTTAAATAATCATGAAAATAACTCTCCAACTTTTTATCTTGAGTTGGAATCTATAATCTAAACATTGAATATATAGAAAAATTATATCTATGGTAAAGTATGTGAGATATGCACAAATCATAAGATTATAAAATATAACTTTTCAGAAAAGGAACTCAATATTTTTTAATGAAGAAATATCATGCTACTCAAGGGTTATTATTACTCAATACACTACCTCCTAGGGAATGCAAATATCATAGTAAATTCATTGAACAGAAAGGATCATGGCGTATGGAACAAAATACGGATTTTTAGGGACCATATTTTCATGGATATGTTAAGGAATGATGTGGGAATTATTACTAAAGTGGATACATCAATCCAGTTTCAATTTATTACTAAACCATCATAATTAGATAGGATAAAATGTTCTTAATCTAATGATTATGGTTTTCAAAAGAAATTTAATTTTGTAAATGGTGGAAAATTATCACACTTGATTTTTGAAGATGGAGTTAAAAATTTTGGAAATATATAATATTTTTTATATATACATGAGTTGAAAGTGGTTGTTTTATATGATTCCAATTTTTTAAATTTCTATATACACACTAAAACACCAAGATGTATAGGCATTTGATGGAACATTATTTGTGGGATAATATGAAGCCAGAAATTGATGATTATTTATCAAGATAATTTGTTTTCAAATAGGTGATATAGATAGAAAATAGCCTATAATATTCATACAACCAACTCCTAATTAGTTTTTGAAATGGTATGACATTACTTTGGAAGTTCTCATAGTATTACCCAAGACTCCTAGAAGGGATGATTCAATATGGGTTATTGTTAACCCCTTACCAAAACTACACCTTTCCAGACAATAAGTGAATATTTACCTCTATAGAATCACTCAAGGATTGATATTAATGATTTTTTAAGACATCATGGTGCACTAATTTTAATTATGTCTGATCATAATCCCAAATTTACATCAAAATTATGAAATAGTCTTCATTAATCTCTTAATGTGGTGCCTGGTTTGAGTACTAGTTACTACAGACAAACAATTAGATAGTCCAAAAGGACTATACAAATATTAAAATTCCTGATGAGTTCATTATCACTTGGATTTAATGATATAGTGGATCAGTATTTAACTTTTGTATACTATTTATATAATGTTAGTTTCCATTCAAATATTCAATTGGAAATGTATGAAGCTCTGTATAAAAAAGAAGTTGTACTCTAGCTTGGTGGGAAGAAGTTGGTAAATGGAAAATTATAGGGCCAAAACATATTGATGAGACAATGAACAAGGTAGATACTATTCATACTCATATTATAGTTACTGGAAATAAGAAAAATGGTTATGCAAATAATTGGAGAAAAAAATTGGAATTTCAAATGGGAGATACTTTTTTCATGAAAGTATATCCATAGAAGTGTGTTATATTGTTCAATAAAAAATGGAAACTAAAATCCATGTACATTGGTCCTTTTGAAATTCTAGAAATAATTTGAGCTATTTCATACAATATGGAAATGATACTGATCCCTTCTAAAGTACACAATTGGTTCCATATATCATTATTAAAGAAATACATTCCATACCCAAAACACGTTGTCACATATGATTAAATATAATTAGAACAAGCTCAATATTACTATCTTATCTATATTCTTTTTGCTAGATAAAAAGTATTGATGAATCATATGAATCAACTGGTAATGTTACTTTTTAAAAATCTTAAAATAGAGGAATCAACATTGAACTCGAATGAACCATGATATATTATAAACATTATGACCATTTCATTGGACTAACGGGTATGAATAGGGATAAAATTATTATTAATATAATTATAATGGTTTTAATTATTATATATTTTTTGATTAATTCTTAGGAAATACTGACGCGATTTTAGTAAAAAAATTTATTAATAAATCAAATATTTTTCAAAGAATTATTTTTTTTACATATTATGTATTATTATCTAAAATAATATGTTTATCACTACTAAAAATTTATTATAATCACATATAAATAAATTAATAATAAATCCAAAATTTATTATCAATTAGTAATAAATGAAGATAAAGTCATTTAAAGCTAAAAAGAGACATTTTTCATAAAACTGTTTTTATATGTCAAATGTCTTTTAATATTAATAAATAAAATAAATCATTATTAATGAATTTTGTTAATGAAATTTATAGATCATGTATTTAATAAAATATTTTAACATTCCTATAATAGTTTTTTTTTATTTTCAAGGAATTAGAATAATTTATTTTTATGCATAAAAATTCATTTTCTAAAACAGGACTTAATTGTGTTTTGCACACTTATTTAAAAATTATTTAATAAAAATTATAGATATTACATATGATAAAATTATATTCATATTTTTAAATTAATCATGTAAAAAAATAATGAGTACAACTTCATTTTTATACATAATTAATATTAATTATGGTAACAAATTGTTACCACAATAAATGTTTAAAAGGATTTAATGAGGGGTTAAAGTAAGAGATAACATTTAATATGACACGTAAACATGTATAAATTTTATATTTTAAAGGTATATAGACCATTAAATCTTTTACATTTAATAATTTTTTCACTTATTTCCACTTTCACATGAATATTAATTTATAATATTTTGAAACATTGAATATTTACCAGATTGCCAGCCACCTCACTTCTAAAAGGCAACATCCTACCATCTATTTTACAGACCATTTCAGCCACTTATCTCTACCATTGAATACCCAAAAACCTTTATAAAATCATTTAAACATATTATAATCTATGGTATCACCATAAGACCATCCATTGAAGGCTTAAGATATAGAACATATGTGGTTTTACAAAGACTATGTATAAATATTAATTGAGTGTTCACATGTTAATTTCTTCTACGAACATATATAAATCATATATAACTATGATGATATAATATCCCGATTATATTAATTATATATAAATTTTATTATGCTAATTACACAACCGTTTTTTATATCTTTTCTATAAAATGGGAAATGAAAGCATCATTTTTGCATACGTTCATACTACCATCTCCATGAATGAATGTATTTTATTTTCCACCCCCACCTTTCATTATAAGGTATTTTGATGAATTTATTTGTTTTATATAAACATTATAATTTAAATATAATTTTTTAATTATATAATATTCTTAACCTTTATTTTCCTCTTTATATTTTAAAATGAATATAATGTTCATATATACATACAGACAGCCGTCTCCATGAACGGTGTATATCATGTTCCTACTACCACCATTCATGGATGATTATAAAACCATATATAATGAATATATATGATATTTATGTCATGATTAATAATATAGAGATAATGAAACTATGGAAATTATTGATTGACCAAAAATTGGAAAAAAAATACACATGAAAATGGGATATTTAACACATGGAATGATGATGTTATTGAATAATTGTTAATAACCAGGGGATAAGATGGTATACGTTCATCATATAATAAATTATACATATGAATATAGTTATAGTATATATTTACAATAAAAAAATATTATTATATTAGAGGTTAAGTGATTATACAATTTATATTGGACAGGAGGTAAGTGGTTTATGTACAATCTCATTTATTTTTTTGGTTGTCAATGATAAATTTAAAATTAAATCAATTATATGATACTTATCTTTTAACCCATAAAATTTTCTTATGAACTGGTTGTTTCTATAATTTTCAAGTATTTGTAAAACACTCCTATCTTTGGTAGTCGAAATGATCATAAGGATGTTTTTCTGAAAAAACCTTATTTCTCCTTTTTGGGTTGACTATATTTCATCCTTATAAGAAAATTATTCAAAATTTATTTTGAATGTATTTATGTACACATAA
This sequence comes from Viscum album, assembly GCA_963277665.1. NCBI lineage: Eukaryota > Viridiplantae > Streptophyta > Magnoliopsida > Santalales > Viscaceae > Viscum > Viscum album. Next base: position 1,690,730,095 of record OY728143.1, on the reverse strand, counting down.
CTATTTGATAAATTTTATGTTTATTGACTTTTACTTTCTTAACAAATGATTAACATAAATAGAATGATTGGATTTCTAACTATCATGTTATTTCTTCATAATAAATCTTCCATTATATGTTTTTATGGTTCTTTTCAAAAAAAACATATTTCTATTACTTTTGAAAATATTTTTTTTGAATTAAATAATAGAATTTTTTTTCACATGTTATTTACAAATATTTTTAATGATTTTAAAAATGGGATTTTTCACTAGGTCAACATTATTTAGTGATTATTATATTATAATGGGGATATCGTCAGATGATGCCTCCAACTTATATTCCCTAGATGGATTATGATGATTTTTTTAGGATAATTATATGAAAATATTTTCTTTCCCATTGGTGATGTAACACCCCAAGCTTCTACGGTACGCTTCTCATTGAATAATGTGATAGCGTGTGTTGTACGCAACACCGAGTTCTAACACACCATAACCAATCAAACTAGCCGTTATGAATAGTAATACATACTTTTTGAAATTATATATATTTTATATTTCCAAATGGACTTCATTTTTGGATTCGGAATATCGGATTTAGCCTAAGGTGAAATTTTGGTACATTTCGGATAACTTTCATATTTTGATGAATAGTGAAAATTACAAAATTTTAATTAAAAACAACTTTTTTAATCAAAATAATTAATAGTGATAAATTATGAATTTGAGTGGTTTTAAAGTATACTTAGAATAGATTTCTACCATTTAATATAATTTTGGTCATTGGACATAATTTTACAATTAAACCGAACATAAACAAGTGTCAATCTTTTGATAGTTATTATCTCTTAAAAACACGCTTTTTGTTTTGACAGCGGGAATTAATTTTAAATTAATTTCTGCCACTTCTGTGTTTTGAATTTATAAAAATGGATTCCATATTTGGAATCATTATTTTCAAATTGTGTAAATAGGTAACTTTTATTTTTAGACATTTTGAATAATTACTGCGGTAAATATTTTATTTATCATGGTTAAAGGTAAATCCGGTAAATAAGGGTGAAAAAATAATATTATAATAATACTAAATTACCCTAAAACGTGTCCTAGCATTATTGGTTGATACATGTTCGACCATAGGCATCTTTGGGTCGATTTTGGGACCCCATGGTGCCACTTGTAGGTGATAAGGACACTTTATTTTAATTAAGTTAAAATGAATACAAAAATGACACAAGCATATATCTTTTAGAAAAACAATTTTTACATAAGGTTATTTATGTTGGATTTTAGATTATAAATATTCATTAGAAAGATAAAAAGATTTCCTACATAGTGATAGTTCATTTATAATTTTTATACATTATATAATTTAATTTATTTATGACACAGTGATGATGAATTAATTACTAAAACAGTGAAAAATTAAATTAATTGATATTATAAATACCCAAATAAATATAATATGAAACTTTTAATGAATTAAACTAATTTTATAGGATAATATGATATATTAGGATTGATTTAATGTACTTTGTTCGAAGTAATCAATCTGTTATAAGTTTCACAAAAATAAACTATTGAATAGTGTCAAAATTGACATAAAAGAGTTCTTAAACAAATATTATATTATTAATTGATATTAAAGTCATAAAAATCTAAGGTTCGGCCAAGAGACTTATATCATGATAGTTTCATCATTAATGGACCACTTGGGGGTCTCTTGGATGTATGTAGTAAGTTTATTAACCATATTATATAAAAATACAAAGAGACATTGTAAAAGTGAAACTAATTAACTTAGAGTTAATACTTAAATATAAGGTTAATATAAGTACCCAAACCTGTCTAAATTCTATTGGTTGAGTGGTTTTCGACCTATCCCCACCTTAAACTTTGAACAATCAACTTTGGAGACATTAGAAACCGAATATGAATTTATTATAAATTAATATTTCTAGCTTTTCCAAAGGTGCCCCTCAGCCCTCTTATAAAAGGGCACTCCTCCTTCTCATTTCTTCACACCTTCAAAGCCTTTTGGTTCGGCCAAAATCTGCCCAAATACTCTCCCAACATCCCTCAATATAACCTAGAGTCCTTAGTTTGATCAGAAAGCCAACCTAAGGAGCCCTTTTGATCAAATAAAAAGGAAGAACCCGAAGAAGAGGTAATGTTTTCACCACCCCTTTTCAAGTTCATTTCTTCTTCCACTTCTTCTTTCATTGTTCTTACCATTATAAAATAATAACTCCAGTATCTCACATATACTGTGATGTTATTATAAATATGGTACAACCATATTCAGTATTCTATCCACCCTTTGAATAACATGTCACCATACGTGCGTACGTACGGCTTACCGTCTCCACGTCGTGGTGTAATTGTTATTCAATATATTATTATTTGGATGGGTATAATAATGATATGTAACTCATGTAAATAATAAATATAACATGTTAATGATTCTGTATATATGATATACCATCCAGTTATATATTATTTTAATATCAAAAGAATGATATTGTCGCTCGTGCGTACGTACGGACTACCGTCTCCACGAACGCGATTAGATTCATTCTCCATCGTATCCATTCAAGTATAATTATCATTTGATGATTTAAAAATGATGTTTAAGGACTTGATATCATTCTGGATATGAATAAGATACAACAAACATGGCTTATGTAACAAAACATATAAAATAAAATGAGTAAGTTAACACCCGAAACGACGATAATTCTAAGATATTATTAACAAATCAATGTTAAAAGATCATATATGATATCATATTAATATATATGATTCTTGTATAATTTAATAACAATTATTTCACCATTATACAGAAGGTTAACCTACCCCAACCAAGGAAAAGTACAAGGTAATGGTTATTTCACAATCTCTTCATTATCCGAGGTTGTTTATATGTAATAATCTACTAGGATCTCTTTATCATCCACATCCATGTTTCTTAAAAATGTATTTCAAAACATTTTTACTATTTACTAGAATATGAGTTAAAGTCATTTATACCCTTTTTGACTTTTATAAGTTGTTTATAAATGAATCTTTCCGTCGTTTTCAAAACAAGGTCCCTTTAAACCTTTTCGACAGAATTAAGGTAAGAATGTTTTTTTTTACTTATACGGCGGGTGCGGCTATTTTCCGCCGTTATAAAATCTTCAAAGCTTCCCTTACAAGCTTATAAGATTATTTTCAAAGAAAATGTTTTATTTTATATGGATCTTAAATTATTTCAAAATAAAAGGAGATATTTCTTTAAAAAGAATTTTGATTTCATCTATGTCAACATCCTTTGATGGATTTTAAGATAATTTGAAGTTGATTTATTATGATACAAAACTTCTATATTGTATTGAATTTTTTGTGATATGTTTGACTGTGGATGTGCTATTTTTATACCATTCATAGTTTATGGTGAAAGTATTGACATTTTGTATGCTAGTTTTAATACGAATGTTTATGTTATGTTTAAACCTTTTCATATGGGAATGCATTAGACTTAATATTTGACGGGTGGAGCCCGCTATAGCTCCTCGATGCATCGGTAGGTCTCATGAGACAAACTAGTGTCTTGGTACAAGGCCTTGAAAAAATCTTTTTTGTAGTCTTGGCACGAGGCCTTGGCTATGTGGTTATGATAGTCTGGCATTATGCATTCCATCATTATGAAAGTGGTTATTGATTTTGCATGTGATTATTCGATTAGTAGAATAACCATGTGAATAAGTAAATAGAATTATTTCATTTTATTTATGCCATACTATGTTGAAAGTTCGAGTTTGAAAGGATTTTGCTTTAGTTATACATTGCCTTAAATGTTTATTCTAATTTATGAAAGTTTTCGCTATATTGTTATCCTTACTGGGCATTTGAGCTCACCCCTTTTCTATGTTTTATTTTTCCAAAGAAGTAAAGAAGTAAATTATGAATGACCTGCAGGGATATTATGTGGGGATATGAGTGTGGATTATGGAGACAATATGTTGTTGTAGTAGTTTTTCATTTTATGATGTAATGTAAGACTTATGAATATATCTAGTGTTTCCAAGACTACTAAACCAATCGGTCTTTCGAGATTTGATCTTTCTTGTGATCATGCCAATGTAATGTAATAATGCACCGACTCTGGGTAACTAGGGTCGGGGCGTTACAGTTGGTATCAGAGGAAGTTTAGTACAAACCTTGGAAGCTAGATTTAGATAAACTCTGATTAGAGCACGTAGACCTAAGATGAACTTTGAGGATTAGTATAGAAGAACTTCCTAGAATTTTGGTATTATAGAGATTTTGTGAGTTTTCTGAGCAATACATCCCTATCTGGATACGAGCAGGTAGAGGTGGATCTGGCACAGATGTACCTAGTGGTAAAACCCGAAAACACTGCTTTGAGCTAGACTCGAATGGGAACTAGTGCACGACAACGGGCCTTGCTGCACTCTTGAGTACGACACTCCCGGGAGATATGCTTAGGATAACTCTCATTTTATTTACAAATCATTATGAATGGTTTATGAGTATATACTTCCTCAAAGAAAACATTTTTATGATTATGGATTATATCCATAAATAGTTCAATTTATGTTAAGTGTTTTATAAGTATGGGATTATGTATTTTGATTCATAAACTGATCTAGTTTATGCCATTGTTTAGAAATGGCGCCTAGTGGAAGAAATGGAAACCGTATCAATGTACGTACTCCATGTAGGGATTTCTCTCCTGCTCAAGATAATTATAGTGGAGCTGGTGATGCAACTGGTGCCGATCAGCTAATCACCATACTGGGACAACTAACTCAGGTTATGAATAATAACCTTACCCGTATGGAGCACCCTGATCCACAGCATGGAGGATCAATGTTAGATCGATTCATGAGGCAACAACCACCAAAATTCAATGGGAGTACAAATCCCTTAGTAGCCGAGCAGTGGATAAATTCCCTAGAGAATATATTTCAAGCTTTGGGGAGCAGTGAAAGGGAAAAAGTTATCATGGCAGTTTACCGCCTCACTGGAGATGCTGATCAATGGTGTTCATTGATTCAAAACATGAAGGAAGATGATGAAGTATCAAATATGGAATGGAGGGAGTTCAAAGATCTGTTTTTAGAAAAATACTTTCCTCGCGACCATCGAGCAGATATAGAAAGGCAATTTCTGAGTCTGAGACAAAAGGAGGATGAGAATGTCACAAAGTATGAGGCTATCTTTACAAGGTTAGCGAGGTATGATGGAGATTATATTTGCAACCCAAGAAGTAAGATTGATCGTTTCTTTGATGGGTTAAAACCATTTCTCCGTCGAGCATTAGTGTCACAATCCTTTTCATCGTACGAAGACATTGTCTCATGTGCTATCAAGACCGAAAAGGAATTCTCTAAGTCTTATGACTTTAAAGCAAAGCAAGAGAAGAAGAGGAATGCTGATCAATCTGGGAATGGAAATAAGGGGAAGAAGGGAAAGGATGAATATCCATCTTGTGGTAAATGCGGGAAGAAACATCCCGGTACTTGCTTGAAGGGAATGGGAGTTTGTTACAAGTGTGGTGAAAAAGGCCACCAAGCTCGTGATTGCAATGGGAAGAAGGAAGCTACCAACGTTCAGTGCTACAATTGCAGGGAGATGGGGCATTATGCAAATACATGTCCTAAGCATCAGGAGAACTTACGTCAAAAAAGGCCAAGGGATCAAGGCCAGGCTTATGCTATCACTACTGCAGAGGTAGAAGCTCCAAAAGACGTGGTGGCAGGTAATTTAATGGTTTCCTCAAGTTTAGAAAATGCATTATTTGACTCTCGATCGTCGCATTGTTTCATATCTTCCCAGTTTGCTAAGAAAATTAGATATTTCCAATTTGATTTAACAAGGGAGTTGTCAGTTAAAACTCCTAACGGAAGTATCATTGCAACAAAGTTTTGTGAATCAGTCCCCATTAGAGCACATAAATGTTCGTTATCTGCTGATCTCATCGTCATACCTATGATTGAGTTTGACATAATCCTCGGTATGGACTGGCTTTCAGACTATGATGTGAAGATTTATTGTAAGAAGAAAGAGGTTACGATTCTTGATGATAATGATAAGGAACAGCTTATCTTTAGAGCAGAATCGTCACCACCTAATTCTTATTTAGATCCACCCTCAATAGCTCAACTAAATTCAATTATTGGGGAGGAAGAGAATGAAATAACTGTCGGTGAGAAAAGGAATGTTCAAATAGAGGATGTACCTGTTGTGAAAGAATTTGTAGATGTATTTCCGAAAGATTTACCTGGACATCCTCCAGAACGAGAAGTTGAGTTTTCCATTGATTTGATTCTTGGATCAAGGCCTATATCGAAGACCCCTTATAGAATGGCCACTGTAGAGTTAGTCAAACTAAAGAAACAACTAGAGGAATTGAGTAACAAGGGATTTATTCGCCCTAGTGTTTCTCCATGGGGAGCCCCTGTTCTTTTTGTTAAAAAGAAATATGGATCTATGAGGTTATGTATCGACTACAGGGAGATCAATGCTATTACGATAAAGAACAAGTATCCCCTACCTCTTATTGATGATTTATTTGACCAACTGCATGGAGCTCAATACTTTTCAAAGATTGACCATCGATCTGGATACCATCAGTTGTGTGTGAAGAAGGAAGACATTCCGAAGACAGCATTTCGAACCAGGTACGGGCATTACGAGTTTACTGTAAAGCCGTTTGGATTGACTAATGCACCCTCTGTATTCATGGATCTAATGAATAGAGTTTTCAAGGAGTATCTCGATGAATTTGTGGTGGTATTTATTGATGATATCTTGGTATACTCCAAAACCTACGAAGATCATGAAAATCACTTGCGCATTATCTTGAAGACTCTGAGGAGGCATGAATTATATGGGAAGTTTAGCAAATGTGAATTCTGGCTTCATGAGATTTCTTTTCTTGGCCATATTGTCTCTAAAGATGGATTCTCTGTTGATCCTTCTAAGACCAAGGCAATCCAAGAATGGCCAGCACCTACGAGTATAACTGAGGTACGTAGTTTTATTGGTTTGGAAGGTTATTATCGATGTTTCGTCCAGAATTTTGCCCGATTGGCTAACCCATTAACGAAGCTCACACGTAAAGGGGTTAAATTTGTTTGGACAAAATATTGTGAAGAATGTTTTGAAGAACTGAAGAAAATATTAGTCAATGCTCCTATATTGACTCTACCATTGGGGAATGATGGGTTCGTTATTTATAGTGATGCATCAAAGAAAGGACTTGGTTGTGTCCTTATACAGAATGATAGAGTTATTGCCTATTCATCACGACAGTTGAAAATTCATGAACAAAACTATCCTACTCATGATCTCGAGTTAGCAGCTGTGATCTTTGCTTTGAAGATATGGAGGCACTACCTCTATGGTGAAAAATGTGAGATTTATACTGATCACAAGAGTTTGAAGTATATTTTCTCACAAAAAGAACTCAACATGAGGCAAAGGAGATGGCTTGAATTACTCAAGGATTATGATTGTACGATACACTACCACCCGGGGACGGTAAACAAGGTGGAAGATTCTTTGAGTAGAGAAGACCATGGGGTTTTGAACAATATGAGAATTGAAAGGGATCCAATTTTCATGGATCTAGTGAAGATGGAGATGGGAATAACCAGGGAAGGTGAAACGTCAATGCTTTTTCAAATGGTTGCCAAACCATCTTTACTAGAAAGGATTAAGAGTTCTCAGACCGATGATGAAGAATTCCAAAAGAAGATTAAAGCTGTGAATGATGGGAGATTGAGAGACTTTGTGTATGAAGATGGAATTTTGAAATTCAGGAAGAGACTTTGTGTTCCCGATTTACCTGATCTAAAAAAGGAATTGTTGGATGATGCTCATAGTTCCAATTTCTCTATACACCCTGGGAGCACAAAAATGTATAGAGATTTGAAGGAACATTTTTGGTGGGACAACATGAAGAGGGAGATTGCTGATTTTGTGTCAAGATGTATGGTTTGTCAACAAGTGAAAGCTGGAAGGCAACAACCTGGAGGAGTCATGCAACCTCTTCCCATACCGGAGTGGAAATGGGACAATACTACGATGGACTTTTTCATGGGGCTACCAAAGACTCCTAGAAGGAACGATGCAATATGGGTTATTGTTGATCGTCTTACCAAGTCAGCACATTTTCTTTATATAAGAGAAGATCTACCCCTGGAACGTCTAGCAAGACTATATATTAATGAAGTTGTGAGACTTCATGGAGTACCCCTATCGATTGTTTCTGATCGTGATCCCCGTTTTACTTCACGATTCTGGAAAAGTCTTCATAAATCCCTGGATACTGAACTTCATTTGAGCACTGCTTACCACCCTCAGACAGACGGACAATCAGAATGGACTATTCAAACCTTAGAAGACATGTTGAGATCTTGCTCACTTGACTTTCAGGGTATGTGGGATCAATATTTACCTCTGGTAGAATTTTCCTATAACAATAGCTTCCATTCGAGTATTTAGATGGCATCATATGAAGCATTATACGGAAAGAGATGTCGTACACCAACCTGTTGGGATGACGTCGGTGAAAGAAAACTTGTAGGTCCAGAACTGGTGGAGGAAACGATGGAAAAGGTGAAGGTAATCCAAAATCACATCAAAGCAGCTCAAAGTAGGCAGAGGAGCTATGCCGATAATCGATGGAAGGATTTGGAATTTCAAGTCGGTGATCATGTTTTCCTGAAGGTATCTCCGTGGAAGGGAGTCATACGTTTTGGTAAGAAAGGTAAGTTGAGTCCCAGGTACATCGGACCTTTCGAAATTCTAGAACGAATTGGGGTTGTAGCTTACTGATTGGCAATGCCTCCAAGTCTCTCCAAAGTTCACGATGTGTTCCACGTATCTCTGTTGAGGAAATACATCCCTGATCCGACGCATGTACTCACCTATGAGGAATTATAACTGGAACCCGATATTTCCTTTTGTGAAGAGCACGTCAGGATTCTTGATACGAGAGAACAAGTACTGAGAAACCGGACAACGTGTCTGGTAAATGTTTTGAGGAGAAACCATAAGATGGAAGAGGCAACGTGGGAACCCGAGGAACTTATGATGAAGAACCACTCGAGTCTTTTCATGCGGTAGTATTCTAGAAATTTTGAGGACGAAATTATTTGAAGGAGGGGAGAATGTAACACCCCAAACTTCTACGGTACGCTTCTCATTGAATAATGTGATAGCGTGTGTTGTACGCAACACCGAGTTCTAACACACCATAACCAATCAAACTAGCCGTTATGAATAGTAATACCTACTTTTTGAAATTATATATATTTTATATTTCAAAATGGACTTCATTTTTGGATTTGGAATATCGGATTTAGCCTAAGGTGAAATTTTGGTACATTTCGGATAACTTTCATATTTTGACGAATAGTGAAAATTACTAAATTTTAATTAAAAACAACTTTTTTAATCAAAATAATTAATAGTGATAAATTATGAATTTAAGTGGTTTTAAAGTATATTTATAATATATTTCTACCATTTAATATAATTTTGGTCATTGGACATACTTTTACAATTAAACCGAACATAAACAAGTGTCAATATTTTGATAGTTATTATCTCTTAAAAACACGCTTTTTATTTTGACAGCGGGAATTAATTTTATATTAATTTATGCCACTTCTGTGTTTTGAATTTAGAAAAATGGATTCCATATTTGGAATCAGGATGTTCAAATTGTTTAAATAGATAACTTTTATTTTTAGACATTTTGAATAATTACTGCGGTAAATATTTTATTTACCATGGTTAAGGATAAATCCGGTAAATAAGGGTTAAAAAATAATATTATAATAATACTAAATTACCCTAAAATGTGTCCTAGACTTATTGGTTGATACATGTTCGACCATAGGCATCTTTGGGTCGATTTTGGGACCCCATGGTGCCACTTGTAGGTGATAAGGACACTTTATTTTAATTAAGTTAAAATGAATACAAAAATGACACAAGCATATATCTTTTAGAAAAACAATTTTTACATAAGGTTATATATGTTGGATTTTAGATTATAAATATTCATTAGAAAGATAAAAAGATTTCCTACATATTGATAGTTCATTTATAATTTTTAAACATTAAATAATTTAATTTATTTATGACACAGTGATGATCAATTAATTACTAAAATAGTGAAAAATTAAATTAATAGATATTATAAATACCCAAATAAATATAATATGAAACTTTTAATGAATTAAACTAATTTTCTAGGATAATATGATATATTAGTATTGATTTAATTTACTTTGTTCGAAGTAATCAATCTGTTATGAGTTTCACAAAAATAAACTATTGAATAGTGTCAAAATTGACATAAAAGAGTTCTTAAAACAAATATTATAATATTAATTGATATTAAATTCTTAAAAATATAAGGTTCGGCCAAGAGACTTATATCATGATAGGTTCATCATTAATGGACCACTTGGGGGTCTCTTGGATGTATGTAGTAAGTTTATTAACCATATTATATAAAAATACAAAGAGACATTGTAAAAGTGAAACTAATTAACTTAGAGTTAATAATTAAATATAAGGTTGATATAAGTACCCAAACCTGTCTAAATTCTATTGGTTGAGTGGTTTTTGACCTATCCCCACCTTAACCTTTGAACAATCAACTTTTGAGACATTATAAACCGAATATGAATTTATTATAAATTAATATTTCTAGCTTTTCCAAAGGTGCCCCCCACCCCTCTTATAAAAGGGAAATCCTACTTCTCATTTCTTCACACCTTCAAAGCCTTTTGGTTCGGCCAAACTCTGCCCAAATACTCTCCAAACATCCCTCACTACAACCTAGAGGCCTTAGTTTGATCAGAAAGCCAACCTAAGGAGCCCTTTTGATCAAATAAAAAGGAAGAACCCGAAGAAGAGGTAATGTTTTCACCACCCCTTTTCAAGTTCCTTTCTTCTTCCACTTCTTCTTTCTTTGTTCTTACCATTATAAAATAATAACTCCAGTATCTCACATATACTGTGATGTTATTATAAATATGGTACGACCATATTCAGTATTCTGTCCACCCTTTGAATAACATGTCACCATATGTGCGTACGTACGGCTTACCGTCTCCACGTCGTGGTGTAATTGTTATTCAATATATTATTATTTGGATGTGTATAATAATGATGTGTAACTCATGTAAAAAATAAATATAACATGTTATGATTATGTATATATGATATACCATCCATTTATATATTATTTTAATATCAAAAGAATGATATTGTCACTCGTGCGTACGTACGGACTACCGTCTCCACGAACGCGATGAGATTCATTCTCCATCGTATCCATTCAAGTATAATTATCATTTGATGATTTAAAAATGATGTTTAAGGAATTGATATCATTCTGGATATGAATAAGATACAACAAACATGGCTTATGTAACAAAACATATAAAAGAAAATGAGTAAGTTAACACCCGAAACGACGATAATTCTAAGATATTATTAACAAATCAATGTTAAAAGATCATATATGATATCATATTAATATATATGATTCTTGTATAATTTAATAACAATTATTTCACCATTATACAGGAGGTTAACCTACCCCAACCAAGGAAAAGTACAAGGTAAGGGTTATTTCACAATCTCTTCATTATCCGAGGTTGTTTATATGTAATAATCTACTGGGATCTCTTTATCATCCACATCCATGTTTCTTAAAAATGTATTTCAAAACATTTTTACTATTTACTAGAATATGAGTTAAAGTCATTTATACCCTTTTTTACTTTTATAAGTGGTTTATAAAGGAATCTTTCCGTCATTTTCAAAACAAGGTCCCTTTTATCCTTTTCGACAAAATTAAGGTAAGAATGTTTTTTTAACTTATACGGCGGGTGAGGCTATTTTCCGCCATTATAAAATCTTCAAAGATTCCCTTACAAGCTTATAATATTATTTTCAAAGAAAATGTTTTATTTTATATGGATCTTAAATGATTTCAAAATAAAAGGAGATATATCTTTAAAAAGAATTTTGATTTCATCTATGTCAACATCCTTTGATGGATTTTAAGATTATTTGAAGTTGATTTATTATGATACAAAACTTCAATATTGTATTGAAGGTTTTCTGATATGTTTGACTATGGATGTGCTATTTTTATACCATTCATAGTTTATGGTGAAAGTATTGACTTTTCGTATGCTAGTTTTAATACGAATGTTTATGTTATGTTTAAACCTTTTCATATGGGAATGCATTAGACTTAATATGTGACGGGTGGAGCCCACTATAGCTCCTCGATGCATAGGTAGGTCTCATGAGACAAACTAGTGTCTTGGCACAAGGCCTTGAAAAAATCTTATTTGTAGTCTTGGCATGAGGCCTTGGCTATGTGGTTATGATAGTCTGGCATTATGCATTCCATCATTATGAAAGTGGTTATTGATTTTGCATGTGATTATTCGATTAGTAGAATATCCATGTGAATAAGTAAATGGAATTATTTCATTTTATTTATGTCATACTATGTTGAAAGTTCAAGTTTGAAAGGATTTTGTTTTAGTTATACATTGCCTTAAATGTTTATTCTTATTTATGAATGTTTCCGCTATATTGTTATCCTTACTGGTCATTTGAGCTCACCCATTTTCTATGTTTTATTTTTCCCAGGAAGTGAAGAAGTAAATTATGAATGACCTGTAGGGATATTATGTGGGGATATGAGTGTTGATTATGGAGACAATATGTTGTCGTAGTAGTTTTTCATTTTATGATGTAATGTAAGACTTATGAATATATCTAGTGTTTCCAAGACTACTAAACCAATCAGTCTTTCGAGATTTGATCTTTCTTGTGATCATGCCAATGTAATGTAATAATTCACCGACTCTGGGTAACTAGGGTTGGGGCGTTACAGGTGAATGATGTTAGGAATAAATATTTATGAAAACATTTTCATTTTTAGGGGTTATGTAATGTTGAATTGAATGTTTTTTATGATCTTGTGGAATAATTATATATAGTCTTCATTATTTAAAGGGTATTCCAATAATTTTATATCCCTCCAATGAATGGAGTAAATATGAATAACCCAAGAGATAATTTATATTGTAATGGAGAATGTTTCTGATTCTATAAGGGTCTCTTTTAAATACAAAAGGCTTGGAAGTGAACCATAACTATGGAAATGATAGAATGGGGAGTAAACCCACTCCACTATGAGAATATGTATACTCTGTTGATATTGGTAGAGATACCTATCTAAAAAATTATTTTATATACATATGTGTATGAAACAAACTTATATAATATTCTTAGGATGTGATCTCATGGAATGAGATTTATTATTTTTGATAACTCAAACTTATGACCTATGTATTTTTTATGAGAATGCATTAAGCCATGACACATGGTTAATGATATATGATTTATTGGGTATGATTTTCATATATTTTTATCAAGTAATTATACCCTTATGCTTATATTATGCTCACATATGACCATTAATTGATATCTCCATTGTTTTCATTTACCAAGCATTTGATCACACCATTTCTTATGTTTCAGATTCCACCGGATAAGATGAAAATTTTAATAGTGGGTATGTCTAAGAAGGGTTTAATATGAGGAGAATTTTTGGGGGATGTAAAATATCATTAATGATATATATTGATTATGTATCTAGTCTCTAAATACACTAAACAATATTTATTCAAGGAAATCCATTTTCATTGGATTAATTTTATATTTATCTAAAATGACATCATATTTATGTATGTGATGCTAAATTCACCTCAATAAAACTAATGGAATCTCCTAAATCAATCATTCTATATTTGAATTCACATTACCCTCTTGTGTATGGAGTGGAAACAGTTCTTGGGTATTTTAATTTAATAGGTAAACCATAATGAATAATTGAGTGCACATTACTCCCTATATTCACTTTATCTCCCCTAGTGAATTTACTTTTTCAGACAAATTTATTTTAAAATATTTGAATTTCCAGAAATCTATTCCATAAAATTATGAAAAAGTATATTGACATGAATTTTACTTATTTTATCTACAAATTAACTACATAATTCTATTTTAGTTTTCTTTTTAATTTTTAGTCTACTCTTGGGATGGAGGAGTGATGGTTTATAATATTCTTTCCCATTTTGAGCATTAGTTTACAAGATATAAGGTCCTATAAGATTTATAAAATCATTCTTGGTTCGATTAAGCAAGGATTATTCTTCTAGAACTAGTTATTCCCATAAAATTGGTTTTGAATATTTAGTAGGTTAAATATTAGTTATATTTTCTTTAATAGGGTATAAATTATGTTATAGTGGTCCAGAATATTCTTGAACCTGTTTAGGTTTAGAATCAAGTTTATTCTTTTCATTTGGGAGTTTTCAACTTAATTGCACTATTTGTTTCTATTTCAATCACTTGTTTGTTTCATCAATCTTTGGGATTCACATGAGGTTGTGAATGTATACCTCCACTAATTTTATTTCTAATGTTACCCATATTTTTATACAGATTTACTAGTTACATCATAAACGTATTCATCTTTATTTTTTTCATACATTTTCCTCAAAACTATTTTTAGATTTTTCAATAGGTTAGGTATCCAATAAATGTTTTCCATCTTGAGAATTATCTTTCACATTAAACTATATTGATTGTGAATTAATTGATTATTAAATTAATAATCAAGTTCGGTGTTATCATTAAGAGGGGTAGGTGGTGAATAATTGATGTCTTTTTCGTTTACATTTTTCATTCTCATTAAACATCAATAAAAATTTCTTAAAGAGTTTTAAAATTTATAAATATATTCCTAAAATCAAAACAACATGAATAAAAACATTTATATGTTTAACTACTTATTAAGAGTATCTAGTAGTTGGTATGGTTTTGAAATAATCAAATACCAAAAAATGAACTAGAAAATAATTCTTTTTATGTGGTTAAAACTGGAATGGAATTTCATTACACTTGTATTACATTATAATCAAACAATAGTGTAGGTTTTTCCAAAAAAAAAGGTTGTAAGAATTATTTTTGTAACAATTTAATGAAACCTTCAACAACAATATTAGAATGTTTTCACTATGATATATGTAATTATTCAGCATTACGCTTCTAGTAAAAACATCTTATTTAGTTTCTTACCTTGTAGTAGGTAATAACTTATTCATTCATTTGGATTTCCATCTAATAGGGTCATCGGTGGTGTTTTTTTGGTATGTTCATTCGTTGAACTCTATCTGGTGTAACCTAAAAATACGTACAACTATTTTACACTATTTTCATCAAGTGCCATGTGATATGAATCCTTTTTATGTGCCTCTGAGAAAAAAACTTTGATTGATTCCAAAATCTTTTTTAACCAATATAATACTTGATTGGAAATATCAATGTTCAAAAATTTGGTTCTACATGTCAATCTATAATTATTGTAAGAAACTATTTATAGATCACTTCGGCTTTTAAATTCATAAAAAATAGATCATATTTTACTTGTACTTTATCCCTATTTGTTGATTCTCTTTATGGATCATATATGGGAACTAAATTTTAATTTCCCAATAAGAGAAACATTTGTATTTAAAAATCCTATATAAACAATTCAACAAAAACGTCTCATCAGTTTTAGATTATTCATGAACACATTTTGTGAGACGTTAGTGACTCTTCATTTCTTCAAATTTCCATTAAAATTTCCACATATCACGATTCTCATCTATGATAACTAGAATATTAAAAAAACATCGCATCCTTTCCAGTTTTAATATCTTTAAAAAAACATTTCAATGAACATCAAACCAGTACAAAATATTAGACCACATCGTTTTCTGGTATAATATAATATTTTTTGTTCTTATAATGTGCTTCTGTTCTATTAAATTCATCAGACCACTTCAAAAATATCCCCTATATAATTTCCTTTAAATTATATACACTATATAGAAAACTTGTACATTGGTTTCAAAAAGAAACATCCATTTTTTAATCTTCAACAAAATATCATTTTAGATGATCCTTCATCATATTTTCTTCAACCGATGCTTTTTGTAAGAATTCTATATCTAATTTGACATAATAAATTTTTTTATAATGAATTTGATCCATTGGTTTTCCATAAATATTTATATTAAAAACATCATAAACTATTACTAAAATCAAAAAACATCATAAATAAGGATCATATGGGTGCCCACAGACATTTCAATATAGACATTGTACTTAAAATGATGTTTTACCACTCTCATAAGTAAAATTTTCTTTCTTTTTACTAAAGATATTAAAATGATATTTTTAGAAATCAAGAAAGTATGAACACAAGATCATAAAAATTTATAAAATTTCCAATCATTACACATTCTATATTATGGATCTTTGTAACCATTCAAAAATAAATTTTCAACAAATAACATTGTCTGATAGGCTTGGTTAGGAAACCATCAATAGATTCTCTTCATCTAATTCCAAATTTATCTTATCAAAAAATTTGGGTTCATTATTTACATAAAAAAAAATTTTTATAAACATTGATTAGAAAAATTCAACTTTTCAAGTAGAACGTATTACAAATAGAATCTTTATAGCATTTTTACCTTCTTTCAAATAACTCCACCATATTGGTTCCAACAATATTCCCCTTTATATTTTATTCTCAACAATGAAAAATAAATATCTGAAACTTTGTACCTCAATCTATGGATTTCATATCCATTAATTATAAGGCTACACGAGAAAAATAATTATAGGAATAAAATATCATTTAATAGAAAAACCATGATTTCTATAAGAGGCAACTTAAGAGAATTATTCTTACACTTTTCTTCAGAACCTATCTTTAAACCTCAAATTTCCCAAAATTTTCAATTTTTCTAGAAATAATAATGTTTCATACATCCACATTAACAAACTATTAAACTATATCCCACATTATAAAATAGAAGTATTCTCATTTTAAATATTCCTCTTCATATATGTTTTCCTTAAATTATTAGGCACATACCAATAAATAGATTTATATTAAAAACACATTTTATCTTCTTGATAAAACTATCAAATGAAAATATGATAATGTATATGGAAACACAAACCTTATCCTTGAAGAGAGAAATGTTGTAAACCCTTGTTCAACCTCATCTTATGAAATGTTTCAACTGAAAATTATTTAGTGAAAATATTATCAACTTTCATTGTTTTAGGAACATATTTAAGATTTTTTTTCCACTCCACACTCTTTTTTATGAGGTTATATTTGATATCATTATTCTTGGAATAATTGTGTTGCATTTGATTTTTATTGAGATATATCAAACTTTGATTATCATAAAAAATGCAAAAGGGTACCTTTATTTTTAATAAAAAATAATCCAAATTATTTTTCATCCACATAATTTTTGTTGCAACTTGTGTGAAAGATAAATAATTAGTTTCATTCATGTTGAGATTTATTGAATTTTACTTCTTTTTATGAAATCTCACACGACTTTCTTCAAAAAAAACCTCCAAAATATATGGATCTTCTATGATCAATACATACTTCCCAATAGTTGTTTATATAACTAATCGAATCAATATTTCCTTGGATGTGATTTTTTATATCTAAATTAATCATGCCTTTGATATATTTGAGAATACCTTTTCCTATTTTATATTTATATTCTTTTAGATAACTTTAATACATGGAATGTAAATTAACAACATACACAATTCCTGGTCGTGAATTTGTTAGATTTAAAACGAAACCAAAAAATGGTATAAACATTTTAGGATCCACCTCCATTCCTTTACCATCTTTAAAAAATTTGGTTCCTCATGAAATTGTTGTGGAAAAGGAATTTAAATGTTACTTTCTAAACTTATTATAATGTTATTTATCTTACTTCTCTCAAGGTAAGAAAAAATATTTATTATTTTGTGATATTTTTAATCAAAGAAATTATTACATTTCTCTAAGAATGGAAAATTCAAATATATTCTTCATATCCTCTTAATACTTTTCAAAAGTTTTTCTTCATTCCCATAATAGATAATTTATTCAATATAAAAAATCAAAATTATATGGACCTATCCTTAAAACATTACATAATCATTAATTTAATGAATAAGTTACATTGATGGACTTTTCAGTTTTAGTGTTTTAGAGAATTAATCCATAATTGTTAAATTACATCTCAAAATAATTACAAAGTAGACACTTCTACTAAGTTTTAATTTTTTTCATAAAATAAATACTGTTGAAAAAAAGTGTCATGTCTAGTTTTATTTTTTAGACAGCATGACTTTTCCTTGATCCCATATTTGAACCAATGCATCTTTAGTTCATGTAAAAAACATTTCAAAACATGGGATGAGCTTAAAAATCCCAGTAAGGATTATAAAATAAAGAAATAAAACATCATTTCATCAATACATTCCAAGAATAATATTAAACCTCATGAAATCATCAGATTTATGAATAACACATAGAAATCATAAAGGTAACTTGTGGCATCCATATCATACTTACATTTTATCTATCACAGCTACATAGGGAGTCACATTTGGAATACCCATCATAGTATATTACCTAAATCTCTTAAGAGAAACATTATCGTTTACCTCCGTCACATTACCCAAAGAATTGGAGAGCTATCTCGGGCTCACCCACCAAAGGTTTATCATGAAAAAACCCGTATATGTAAACATTTCCCATGAAAATAACATATTCAAAACACATAAAACAAACATAAATGAAAGATAGAATTTCTAAATTTCAATCACAATATATCATTAAAATATATTGACATAATAAGTCCATTGTCAAAACAATTTTCAATACCAAAATACATAAAAAAAGTATATGGTATTTATTTTCCTTTTAAAAAACATTATGGCTTATTAAGGAAGCCAAAGATCAAATAATTCTCATGGTGGTAGAATGGCCATTGTCACCGCGTACGTTAAAAAGAAACATTCCTTTTTTCATTTAGTGAAACTCTTTTTATAAAAAGATTCCATTTGAATGAAATGGAATGTCGAAGGGGTTAATAAACCGTATAAAATAAAGTCATGTAGAAATAAAAATATGCCTCAATCAAAGGAGATTGGGACGAAGTCTCATACCTCGTGTCTGACTTGACCCGTTTGTTCTTTAATCACCTGAATAACAATCTAAAGTTAATTTCTACTTGCTTAAGAACATTTTTCAAGTTTATTAATCCTTTTATATCTATTATTTCTATGTTATAAACATTATGTAATCAGTTAAGTTAATAATGGTCATTTGGTCGATATTTTGTACCTGAGTCGAAATTGAACTTCTTATAATTACAAGTTGTTCATCTAGACAAAATCCCATTATCTCTAGAATGATATTCATGATTTATATATCATATATATCCACTATAAATATGTATTTATAATAGTACCTAACATTTGGAGGTAAGAAATGAAATGCACCGTTCATGGAGATGGTAAGGTATACGTACGCATGAACGCTACATTCATTTCTATTACATATTTAATGGAATAAAATCATAATGATACATAAGTATATTATAATTCTAGTATCATATAATATATAATTTCAGTAACACCATCCTTTGTATGTTCAACCTATGGCATGAGCGATTCATATCACTTTGAGGGGGAGGTAGTCCGAACTTCCTCAAATGAAATTTCTGTAATTACCAATAATGGAAACCACAAAGGTATGATATAAATGAAAAATATAGAAGTACATAGTCAATATTAATATAATGTATGTCACATGTAAATATAGTTCTATCTTAATGTCCACCATAAGAGGTGGTAGGATAAGAGTGAGCTATCATCATTTCATGAGGAAGTAGTTTTTCGTACACATAAACCGTATGTTCTTTAGCCATTAGACAGAGGTGTGTGTAAGTGTAGTTCAAATAATTCTCATATAAAAAACCTAGTATATTTATAAGTAGGGGGAGGGTCTCTTTAAGAATGTTTGAAACTATTATTTTATTATATAATGATTTTATTTTTCTAATGGTCCAGAACTTATCAATGTCGAAGATACAATGACTCTTGTTTGAAATAAAATCATCCAATAATAATTGGAAAGGTTTTGGATATTGTTTTAATTTTTATAATCTTATTTATGTAAATCATTCATTAATGAGGTAAACATTGTATAATTATTGTTTCATAAATAATTTTACTTATTTAATGTCCAAAAATTATTAATAAAATTTTGTGATGTAGGAAATCTATTTAGCTTTATAATGAATATTTATAGTTCAAAAGATATTTTATATAACCCAATGTAAAAATTAAATTAAGAAAAAGATATATGTTTATGTCATTTTTGTCATTATCTTAAATTAATTGATATAAAGTGTCATTATAAATATTAAGTGGCTCCATGGGGTCCCAAAATCAACCCAAGGATGCCCATGGTTGGATATGTACCAACCAATAGGATTAGGACACATGTTTGGGAAATTTTATATTATTATAATATTATCTTTACCTTGAATTACCCTATTTAATTTTAATAGTTTTAAATTAAAGTCAAATGTTACTATTCATTAAAAATTATTTTCATCTTATTGAACCACAATTTACTTACTAATAAAATCCATATATGTTAGATTTTCTAAATTAATTTCACAGAAGCGGTAAAATTTCATTTAAATGAAATTGTCGGGTTTTTTACTACTACTCAGTGTTTTCACTATCCATAAAAAATTTAAGGTTTTCAGAAAGTTAAAAAAAATTATCCTAAGATATATTTGATATTAAACATAAAAAATGATGTCTATTTTACCAAATTCAAAACATCTAAGTTTCATTAATTAATTTATAATTAATTCCCATTGTCAAAAAAACATGTTTTTAATAAATAATAACTATTAAATGTTTGACACTTGTTTATGTCTAGTTTAGAAGTGAAATTAATTCCAATGATCATAATTGGATGAAATGGTAAAAATATAATCTAATTACACTTTAAAACTAATAAAAAATATATTCTAACCATATAAATAATTTATATTAAAAGGCATTTTGAATTAAAATTCAGTATTTTTCATTATTCGTTAAAAATGAATTTGATAAGAAAATTAATAAAAATTTACCCAATGTAAATTTTTTTGTCCCAATTCTAAATTAGAATTTTATTTTGTCAAATATGAAATATAAAAGTGACAAAAACTATATTTAATAACGGTTCTCCATCAAAAGATGATGAATCAACCTTTTTAAGAAAATTAGCGTATTTGTGCTTAAAATTGGATACATTCACAATTTAAGCCTCTAACGTTTATTGGATAAATGTAAAAACGTTTAACAAACATGTATAATCATATTTTAGTTAGTTTTTTTCATTCCTACCAATACATAAGTTAGCTGTTAACTATCATTTAAAATAATATTATATTATTATTTTTCAGTTTGACCCAATGTTGTGTGCAACGTAAGATTTAAAAGAAACCCATTATTGTGTATCGGGTACGTCATTGTACATAGCATCCCCTTCAAGATAAAATTTATATTTAATTCCAAAATATTTTTAAATAAGAAAATTTATTATTCTTTATTTACATGGGATGTTACATCCTTCTCCCCTTTTGAAAATTGTGTCCCCACAATTTTTATTTACTTATCAAATAAGTGGGGGTATTTATCCCTCATAGAATTTTCAGATTCCCACATTGTCTCTTCAACCATATGGTTTTCCCAAAAATCCATTACCTGGTGAATTACCTTATTCCATAACACTTTCTCTCTTTGTCCATCAATTCAAACCATTTGTTCCTTATAAGAGAGATTATCTTCCAACCGAACTACCTCTGGACTCAAAACATGGGATGGATCTGGCATATACTTTCATAACATTAAAACATGAAAAAAAATGTGTACCTAGGATAAACATGGAGGTAAATCCACTCTGTAGGCAACTGATCCAACATTCTCTAGGATTTCATAAGGTCCAATGAACCTCATACACAACTTTCACTTCTTACCAAAATGCATCACACGTATCCATGGAGAAACTTTGAGAAAGACATGATCACCTACCTCGAAAAAATAATCCTTCCTCCAGTTATCTACATAACTTTTCTGCCTACTCTGAGTTGATCTTAAGTTCTTATGAATAAACTGAATTTTTTCTCCCAACTCCTCTACAAATTCTGGTCCCATCAACTTCCTTTCACCTAATTCATCCCAAAATAGATGTAATTCGACACTAATTCCCATATAATTCCTTAAATGGAGCCATCTATATATTGGAATGAAAACTGTTATTCTAAAAAAATTATACCAAAGAAATATATTGGTCCCAACTTCCCTCGTTATCCATCGAGAAAGAAAGTAAAAAATCATCGAAGGTCTAAATTGTTCCATCTGACTTCCCATATGATTGAGGATAAAAAGCTATACTAAAATTTAATTATGTACCCAACGACTTTTGAAGGCCTTTCCAAAAGTTAGATGTCAACCAGGGATCACGATCAGATACAATAGAGAGGGGAACTCCATGAAACCTAATTATCTCTTTAACATACAAAAAAGAAAGATGATCTAGAGACAAAGTATCTCTTTTAGGAAGGAAATGAGTAGATTTATTCAATCAATCAATAATAACCCAGATTGCATTATTACCTCGAGATGTCTTTGGTAATCCCACAAAAAAGTCCATAGATATATTTTCTCATTTCTACTCTGGAATCGATAAAGGATGAAGAATACTTTTTGATAACTACCACTTTGCATTAACTTTTTGGAAATTCATACACTTCACAGTAATTTTAGCAATATGTGCTTCCAGGATGAACTGAAAATGAAGAACTATGAACTTCACATAATAACTCTTTCTTCAACTTTGAATCACAAGGCACGTATAATATCTTCTCAAGCCTCAAAACACAATCATTATCAACATTAAAATTATGCAACTTACCCTTCTGAATCAACTCTAACTTTTTCTGCAGCTCACTGTCTTCCTTCTATGCTTGTCTAATTCTGTCTGATAAAGATGATTTCACTGACATCTGAAACAAAACAGTGTAATTTCCTGCACCAACAACTTCTATGCCAAATTTCATCAAATATTTAATCAAATGTTCATTTTCTAAACGTAATGAGGTTAATATATTATTACATTTTCAACTCAAATCATCAGCCACATTATTTTCCTTTCTTGGATGGTAATGAATTGTGAAATCATAATCCTTGATTAATTCCATCCATCTCCTCAGTCTCATTGTAAATTCTTTATGAGTGAATATATATGTTAAACTTTTTTGGTCAGTATATATTTCACATTTTACTCCAAACAAATCATGCCTCCAAATTTTTGAAGCAAAAACAACAGCATCTAATTCCAAATCATGTGTAAGGTAATTTAACTCGTGAGGTTTCAACTGACATGATGAATAAGATATTACCTGATCATTATTCATAAGAACACTACCAAGTCCTTTCAAAGATGCATCGCGGTAGATAATAAACTCATCATTTTAGGAAGGCAATACCAAAACTGGTTCATTCACCAATTTTCGTTTCAATTTCGTTAAACAATCATCACATTCTTTTTTCAAAATGAATATAACACCATTTTGAGTTAACTTAGTCATTGGACTAGAAAACCGTGAAAATTTCTCAACAAACCTCTTATAATAACCTGTTAAACCAGGAAAACTATAGATGTTGGTTATATTTGTGGGTCTTCGACAATCTTCAACAACTTTTGTTTTAGTAGGATCAACAGTTATGCCATTTTTTGAAACAATGTGACCACGGAATGAAATTTGTTTTAACCAAAACTCACATTTTCTGAATTTCCCAAATAGTTTATTTTCTAATAAGGTTTCCAAGATAACCCTTAAATAGATTTCATGCTCCTCCTTTATTTTAGAATAAACCAAAATATCATCAATAAACATGACCAAAAACTTATCCAAAAACTCAATGAAAACTCTATTTATAAGATCCATGAATACTCAGGTGAATTGGTTAACCCAAAAATCATAACTACAAATTCATAGTGGCCATATCTAGTATGAAACGCGTTCATCATGATGTATTCTTCTTTTACTTTCAAAATATGGTACCCCAACGTCATGTAAATCTTTGAAAAATACTGAGCTCCCTGGAACTGATCGAAAAAATCATCGATATAAGGAAAAGGATACTTGTTCTTAACAGTGATGTTATTCAATGCTCCCTAATAAATGAAAAGTATCATTGAACCATATTTCTTTTTAATGAATAAGACAAGATCACCGCATGGTGATGTGCTAGGTCTAATAAAACCTTTATCTAATAACACCTTCATTTGCTTCTTCCACTCTAAAAGTTCAATTTTAGCCATTCGATAATGGGGTTTTAAAATTGGATTAGCATGAGGAACTAAGTCAATAGTAAATTCAACATCCTGATCAGGTATAATAGTAGACAATTCATTAGGAAAAATATCAATGTACTCAATTACCACTAGAACATCATTAATCTAAATAGTTCCTTTGTTTTCAACAATAAGTGTAAGGTAACATACATTTCCATCTTTTAATATTTTCTCAGCTTCCTGAAATGTTATCAAAATTAGCAGTTCATTATTTTAAACCAACTAAAACATTTTTGAAAATAAACCTCTTTAGCTCTGTAGTCAATAATAGCATGATAAACAAAAATCCAATCCATACCAAAAATAACATCAAACTCTACTAGAGACAAAAAAAATATGGTTTTTAGGTAGATTCCTTCCGCACACAAGGACAAGACGGTTCTTATAATTTCTTTTTGTCTCAACATTTCCCCCATTGTTTTTACTATAAGTTCAAGATTCATATCTTGAGATGGAATTCCCCATTTACTAGAAAAAGTCTCATAATTGAATGAATGTGTAGATCCTGAATCAAACAATACATTGGCATAATGTAAACAAACAAACATAGTACCTAATACTACTTAATTTAATGGCCCAACATCTTTGATTTAGTTGCAAAGGATTTCACCACCCCATTCTACATGTATTCTAGTTTCTTTACCTTAGGTGAGCTCCTCATTGGACACTAATTTTCATAATGACACATTTTATTTCACTTAAAACATTTTACAGACAGTAAATCAGATTTTTTATTTCTATTACCCTGATCATTTTTAGTGTAATTACGACCCTTATGCCCTATTTTACCACATCAGTACCACTTATTGGAATTCAAAATACATTCCCCATCAAGATTTTTATATTAATTTTCACAAACTATAAACTTAAGTTTCTTACCATCAAACTTTTTTGAATAGTTCTTCCCTTTTGTTTTCCACCTCTAGATCTTATTCTGTGGTTTTTTCAAAGAACACCTAATCATCAGCAAACTCTACATCCACCTTCTCCTCACATCAAAAAAAATTTTCATAATTTTTGAACTCACAAGTAGATAAATACCTTAGATTCATTGTATTTAATCATGAGTAAAAACCATTTATTTTACTATCATGTTCGCATATGAAATTTGGAGCATACCTTTATAGTCGAGTACATTTTTCTTCATAAGCATCAACTGATTCATCCTTCTACCTAAATTCCATGAATTGTTTTCCATCCTAAGATAAACCACCTTAGGAAAATATTTCTCATGAAACATACCTTTGAATTCATCCCATTAAAGAGCATCAATCTCCTCACTATCCCTAATATTTTTCACCATCGACCACCATTGATCGACTTTACCTTCAAAATGATAGACATAAAGACTATACTTTTGACATTCTGAACAACCAATGACATCAAAAATATTTCCTATTGCTTTAATCCACCCTTCAGCTAGCACATGGTCAGATGCCCCTTAGAATTATGGGGGATGTTGCCTCATGAAATTCTCCACTACTTACATGTTCCTCTGTGGTTGGTCTGGATGATCTCATGCATGGATACAAACACCATTTATAGCCCGAGTCAAATATTCCATCACTGCAACAAACTATTTAGTTCCAATTATAACCGTCTCAAGTTTATGATTTGGAAGGTTGTCATCCTCCTGATGTCGTCCCATCATAGCTTCCATGTTTCCTCTACGAAAAACCATTCTAAACACAGAAATATCATAGGTGAAGAAACATGGTAATCTATAAATGAAATATCATTTCAATCTTACCATAAATTTAAACTATTTTATCGATATTAATTTAGCAATATCCTAACTTCTAAAGTTGTCTAAACTGACCTTTGATACCAACTATAAGGACCCAACATTAAAACATTAAATAATATTGAATTAAATGAATAATTCACATTAAGTATCTTTTCAGGTTTATAGTTTTGGAAAATTAGGCAATAACTATTACATTACATCTCAAAAAAATTACAAAGTAGTCACTTCTACCCATTTTCCAGTTTTTTCATAAAATAAAAACTCTTGAAAAAAAGAGTCATGTCTAGTTCTATGTTTTAGACGGAATGAATTTTCCTTGATCCCATCCTTGACCCTATTCATCTTTAGGTCCTGTGAAAAAAATTTCAAAAACATGGGATATGCATAAAAATCTCATTAAAAATTATAAAATAATGAATGAAAACATTATTCCATAAATACATACCAAGGAAAATCTCATACCTCATGAAATCATCAGATTTATGAATAACACACAAAAATCATAAATCATAAAGGTTACTTGTGGAATCCATATCATATTTATATTGTAGTTATCACAACTACATAGAGAGCCACACTTGGAATACCCGTCATAGTATATTCCCTAAGTCTCGTAGGAGAAACATTATCATTTACCTCTATGAAATTACACAATTCATTGGAGGTATATCTCAGGCTCACCGGCCCTAGGTTTATCACGGAACCACCCGTATACGTAAACAATTCACAAAAACCATAACATATTCACAACACCCAAAACAAACATAAAGTAAAGTATAAATTACCAAA
Source organism: Viscum album (assembly GCA_963277665.1). Taxonomy (NCBI): domain Eukaryota; kingdom Viridiplantae; phylum Streptophyta; class Magnoliopsida; order Santalales; family Viscaceae; genus Viscum; species Viscum album. Next base: position 1,690,703,162 of record OY728143.1, on the reverse strand, counting down.
TTATAATAATAATATATCATTTAAATATATTTACATAATCAATCCTCTATCAAAACCATTTTAAATACCAAAATATGTAAAAGGAGTAACTGGTATTTATTTTCCTTTTAAAAAAACATTATAGCTTGTTAATGAATCCAAAGATCAAATAATTCTCGTGGCGGCGGGAAGGTCATTGTCACCACATAAATTAAAAAGAAACATTCATTTTTTTGTTTAGTGAATGAAATGAAAAATTCAAATGGGTTTATACACCATATAAAAGAAAGTCATGTAGAAATCAAAATATGCCTCAATGAAAGGATATTGAGGCGAAGTCCCTTACCTCGTGTCCGACATGACCTATTTTTCATTAATCTCATGAATAATAAACTAAAGTTAATTTATACTTTATTAAGAATATTTTTTATTTTTATTATTCATTTTATATCACTTATTACAAAGTTATTAACATTATGTAATTAGTTATGTTAATAATCATCATTTGACGATATTTGGTACTTGAGTCAAAAATGAACTTCTTATAATTACAAGTTGTTCATGTTGTCAAAATTCCATTATCATCTGAATTATATTCATGATTTAGATATCATATATATCATATATATAAAGTATATATATTTATTTATAATATTAAATATCATTTAGAGGTAAGAAATGAAATGCACCATTCACGGAGACGGTAAGCCGTATGTACGCTTGAACGCTGCTTTCATTTCTATTTCATATTTATTGGAATGAAAACATAATGATACATAGTTATATTATAATTCTAGTATAATATAATATATAATTTCAGTAACTCCATCCTTTATAAGTTCCACATATGGCATGAACAAGTCATATCACTTTGAGGGGGAGGTAGTTCTCACTTCCTCAAATGAAATTATCGTATTTACCCATTATGGAAACCCAAAAGGTATGATATAAATGAAAAATACAGAAATATGAAGTCAATATAAATATAATTTATATCACATGTAAAAACAGTTCCATCTTAATATCCACCATAATAGGTGGTATCAGAAGATTGAACAATCATTGTTTCATGAGGCAATAGTTTGATGTCCACAGAAATAGTATGTTCTTTACCCATTAGACGGAGGTGTGTGTAATTGTAGTTTGAATTCTTCTCATATCATCAACCTAGTATATTCAGGATACTGGTTTTTTATAAAATAAAATATTAAAAATCATTTAGGGGGTTGGAAAAGTAAAATAAAAAAAATAAGTTAAGAGAATTTGTAACCTTTAAATCTGATACCTCCCTTTGGTTTGAACAGAAAGGATTTCTTGAAGTGCCTTATACCTAAGGTAAGGATTCTAGGTGGAAGATATGGATATTTAGAGATTATTTGGACAGATTTTGGATGAGCCAAGTGGCTTAAGTGGTGTGATTAATGGGTTTGAGGTGAGGGCTTTGTATTAGGGGGAGGAGGGGATCTTTAAGAAATTTTGAAACTATTATTTTATTATATAATCATTTTTTATTTTTTAAAGGTCCAAAAATTATTAAAGTAAAAGATAAGATGAATCTTGTACGAAATAAAATCATCCAATATGAATTGGAGAGTTTTGGATATTTTTTTAATTTCTATAGTCTAATTTATTTAAATCATTCATTAATGAAATAGATACTCCATCATTATTGTGTCATAAATAATTTTATTTGCATGATATAAAAAAATTATAAATAAAATAAAATAATGTAGGAAATAGTTTATATTTCTAATTAATATTTATAGACAAAGAGATAATTTATATAACGCCTTGTAAAAATTGACTTTCTAAAATGTTTATTTCATTTTTGTCTTTACTTTAAATTAATTAATATTATGTCATTATCACTATTATGTAGCTCCATAGGGTCACAAAATCGACCCATGGATGCCCTTGGTTGGAAATATGTCAACCAATAGGATTATGACAAATATTTGGGTAATTTATATTTTGAAAATAGTTTTTTTACCTTGAATTACCCAATTTACCTTTAACTACGGTAAATAGAAGTCAAAAGTTACTATTCACCAAAATATATTTTTAACTTATTGAACCACATTTTACCTACAGATAACAAACATATATGTCGTATTTTTGAACATAATTTCACATAAGTGGAAAATTTTCATTTAAATGAAAAAGTCAGTTTTTAAACAATTATTCAGTGTTTTCACTTTTCATCAAAAATTGAAGGTTTTCAGAAAAATACCAAATATTGAGCCTAAGCAATATTTGATATTCCAAATTCAAAAATGATATCTATTTTACCAAATTCAAAACATAGAAGTTTCATTAATTAATATAAAATTAAATCTCGTTGTCAAAACAAAAAGCGTGTTTTTAAGAAATAATAACTATCCAAAGATTGACACTTATTTAGGTAAAATTTCAAAGTGAAATTACTTACAATGACCAACATTGTATTAAATTGTAAAAATATAATCTAATTATACTTTAAAACCAATTATAATGAAAATGTAACCATATAAATAAATTAAATTAAAAGTTTTTTATGAATTAAAATACAGTATTTTTCACTCTTCATTAAAAAATGAATTTTATCAGAAAAATACCAAATATTTACACAAAGTAAATTCTTGATGACTCGATTCTAAAGAATAATTTTATTTTTTCAAATAGAACATATAAAATTGAAATAATCTATATTAATAAATAGTTCACCATCAAAAGTCAGAAAATCAACCTTTTAAAGAATATTAGACTATTTTCACTTAAAATTGGATTCATTCACATTTTAAGCCTCTAAAATTTATTAGATAAATGTAAAAACATTTAACAAACATGTATAATAATATTGTAGTTAGTTTTATCCATTCCTGTCACGACCCATCCTCAGGGCCCGTGTCGTGACTACCCTAAGCCCGCCTTCCAAAGGCCAGGGGCTGGCGACTAGCACCAAGGCGTAAATCCCGGAAAAATGGAAGGCATTGCCTTTATAAAGTAAAAAAGAACCACAGATTAAACGAGCAGAAGAATTAAACACTAAGTAAAAAACTGAGAACATCAGTAAGTGCGGAAAAGTAAAGGGGGCCAGAAATACAAGCCCAACTATAAAGTACAACAGAAATGGAAAACAACAACTAAAAAGTAAAGCCGCAACATCGAGCCATCCACTGGAACGCCCACCTGAAGGGTGGGTACAGATATCCTCCACTGCTCCTCGGGTCCAACCAACCGCTCCGAGTATGTCCCACCCAGTGGTCCACCTCCAGGTACCATCTTGATCCTCAAGCCTCCACCACGATCAGCGTTGTCCATCGTCTGCAACCAACACAACGTAGTGCAGGCATAGCCCGTGCAGGGGATAGTATAAGCTACTCAGTACGGACCCCGAGACCCCTGAAGGTCTCCTAGAATCCACAAAGGATAATCCACAAAGGAAAGATACAATCATGGAGTAACATCAGAAACTGCTTAGGTATATTCCCATACATATACCTAACTCATCAAATCTCGCTGGGATCCAACATCCGAGCCCAAGTACAACCCAGTCCACAGAGGAAAGCAAAATGTAAATCCACACAGGATAGCACAACACAATCCACAAAGGAAAGCAAAACAGGGTTTCAGCTCACACATGTATACTTCTTCTAATGACGATAGAGATGATCACTGATCCATCTAAGTCGTCGTACCCACAAAGGATCGATAGATACTAACCCCCGCAATGACCCACAAAGGATCTGACCCACAAAGAATCGATATGTAACTAACCCCCGCAAAGACCCACACAGGATCGGGCCCACACATGAACTGTAGGCACTGGCCCACACAGGACCACTGAGCGCTGACCCACACAGGATCAGACCCAAACAGGATCGGTAGCACTGACCCAAAAAGGATCGCTGAGTGCTGTAGCTATCGTCGTCGAATCCATTGAGGATCTCTGTACAGTCGTCATCGTCACAATAGGAGTCGCAGCCGGCTCTAGGGTTCCCGCACACAGCAAACTCGTTCGGGAGGGTCCGTTCCACGAGCCGAGGGGATGATACATCAAGTGACACATAGTCCAGATTTGATGTATCCAAAAGTTCCGTATCGTCAACAGGAACTCAACGTCGTAGACGGCGCGTCAATCAGATGCTCGGTCTGAGAGTTAATGGCTTTTTCGTCCCAGGGGACCGGTTGGTTTTTAAGGCAAAACCAACCCGACCGTACTCCACCTGAGTCTCAACCTTGGGCGAAGTATGCCAAAAGATCCGTCTCACTTAGAGGAATTCAACAAAGTTGACAGCACGTCAATCGGACGTCCGAAGCTCAAGATATGAGTGTTTCCGCTCCGAGGGCCCGGTTGGTTTCGTGTACGAACCTACCCGGCTAAAACCAAAGTATTTCGAAACCTTGAGTGTGATATACCGAAACGACCGTCTCGATCCGAGGATCACATCGCCCCTGATGGTGTGTCGTTCGGAGGTCTATAGCTCAAGTTATGAGAAGAAGACCGAAAAGGTCTGGAAACGGGGGGGCTGGGCCCAGACCGACCCGACCCGACCCCCATGGGTCGGCCCAAACCGGGTCGACCCAACCCGGGTCCAGGTCCGACCCGGTTGGGCGCAACCCGGCCAGGCCGGGCGGCCCGGCCCGGCCTGGGAGAGACCCGGCCCGGCGGGTCGGCCCGGCTCCGCTCGGCCGCGCGGCCGAACGGAGGAACCGCGGGGCGTGCTGCCCCCGTGGGATGAGGTGTCGCGGCCCCGCGTGGGGTCGCGCTTGGTCAGTGGACGTGGCTTTGCCGTGTCCCATGTGTCCCCGGACCCGCGTGGTCGCGGGTCTGGTCGGCCGCCGGCGCTGCGGATTTAGCCGCGGCGGCTCCATCTGGCAGCGCGCTGGGGCGCCGCCGCGCCGGCGACCCGCACTGCCGGTGGATTCCACGGGCCACCGGAGTTGCTCCGGTGGTACGATTTCATTTCTGTCTGCGCTGTAGCCCGTCCCTGGTCCCGTTCTTCACTGCGGAATCAACAAATCGTCTCTGCGGCCCATTTTGTCATCATCCGCCGTTTCGCACATCAACGAAGAACTGCGGAGGATTGTCGGGTCGTGTTTGTCTGGACCGCACCCTCTGCGTTAGGTGATAACAAATGGGAAATAATGATCAACACATGAAAACATAACAAGATAAAATTTTAATAAATTAAAATTCCACTTTGATCACGGGCTCTTTGGTTTAGAAGGAAACAACTACAGGAATAAAATATAATTTTCAAAGAAAAATCCCTACCTCGCCGTAGTCATCAAGCGAGCGTTCTACGCGGAATTGACCATCGCGGTAGGAGGTGATTGTCGCATCGCGGAAGGGCGCCGCGTCGTCGCGGAAGGGCGTCGCGTCGTCGCGGAAGGGCGCCACGTCGACGATCTCCGAGGGGTAAAAAAACACACGAATTTAATTTACACGAATTAAATCCATGTCAAGTATAAAATCCACAAAGGAATTTAAAATATTTGAAAACTCCTACTTCAAACGGATGTTCGAAGATTTGTCACGGAAGAAGGAATGTCGCAGAAGAACGTCGCAGGAGGAGAATCATTGGTGTTGCGGAATACGGCATCGCGTCATCGATCTTCGAGGGCTCTGCGTTCTTCGTCGCCTTTCGTCGAAGGCCGGTGTTCGTCGCGTTCTTCGCGTTCTTCGCGAAGGAGGATGAAGGACTTAAGGTTTCTGTCAAATCCTCTCAACGAACAACACTCAAGAAGAAAAATGTTGGTCTTATTTTATTACATGCCAACAAACGAAAAACAAAATAAGTAACGACCCATTAATTCAAAGAATTAATTTCAACGAATAAACAGCCCAATTAATAGGAGCATTTAATTGTTTATTAAAATTCCCCAGTTGACTTTCAATAAAAGGGGGTTTTCGTGGGTGTGTTACTTAGCGGAAAAGAAACGGTGGGGCTCATGCGGGCCCCACCTCATAAATATCCTACCAAGAGGGTAGGATATTTTGAATTGTACCATATCAGTTTTAACTCATCTTAAGCAGCTTTAAGTGGCTTTAAGCGGCTTTAAGTGAAATAAAATAAAGTTTTTCGTACCACATTATTTTATTTCTTAACTTAAGCGCAAAAATTAAAAACCACACCTGAGGAAACGCAACTCTGGAAGAGGCGTTTCTAATCAATTACCGGCGCTGCGATTCCATCGGTGCCCTCGGAATTTGATTCCGAGCACTGGTTCAAAAGTTAGAAAAACCCGCTCGTTCGTTCACTGAACATACCTGAGCCAAACTTCGAAAAATGATTCCTGGCACACCGGGCCTCGGAATCACGTACCGTCAGAAACTGCATTCTAGTAAAATTCCAAAGAAAATTAAGAACAAAATTTCCTTGAAATTTACGGGTCTTTACATCACTCCCACCTCAGGGCTTTACATCCCCATAAAGATACATCATAAGTTAGGGAAACAAATATGGGTACTGAGCACGCATCTTAGCCTCCCGCTCCCAAGTGCTCTCCTAGAGGTTCCCGTGTTGCCATCCGATGCGCAATAGAGGAATAGACCGTCCACGTAGGACCCACTCATTTCGATCCTCGATCTCCACCAGAACCTCCACAAAAGTTGCCCCATCATCAACATCTATCTCCCCATGGTCAATGATGTGCTTCGGGTCGTGAACGTATCTCCTCAACTTAGATACGTGGAAGACGTCGTGCACCCGGTGCAACTGAGGTGGTAGAGACAGGAGATAAGCCACCTTGCCAATCCTGCTGAGGAAATGGAATGGTCCGATGAAGCGTGGAGACAACTTTCCGCCTCAGCCAAATCTCCATAATCCACGTCGAGGTGAGACACACAAGAAGACGTGGTTTCCATCCTCGAACTCTAGTGGCCTCCACCTCCTGTCAGCGTAAGAATTCTACCGGCTCTAAGCTGTCCTCATCCGCTCCTGGATGACCTGGAACTTCTCTGTCATGGCCCGGACCATCTCTGGTCCCACATGTGTTGACTCCCCAAGGTCCGTCCAGCACAAAGGAGATCTGCATGGTCTGCCGTTCAATTCCTCGTATGGTTCCATCCCGATGGTGGAGTGGTAACTGTTGTTGTACGAGAAATCCACCAAGGGTAGGTGGTCCTCCCAGCTGCGACCAAAGTCGAGGACACATGCGCGGAGCATGTCCTTGAGATTATGAATGGTCCTCTCCATCTGACCATCCGTATGAGGGTGAAAGGTGGTGCACAGACGTACCTGCGTCCCGAACGCCTCCTGCAACCCCTTCCAAAGCCAGTAAGTAAAGCGAGCATCTCGATCGGAGATGATAGATGATGGCACACCGTGAAGCCGTACAATCTCCTGAACGTAGAGATGCCCCACGCTCTCCACTGAGCCCTGATCTCTGATGGGTAAGAAGTGAGCCGACTTGGTGAGTCGGTCGACAATCACCCAAATGGAGTCGTGACCTCTGGAAGTGCGTGGAAGTCCAGTCACAAAGTCCATAGATATCCCATACCACTTCCACTCCGGGACCTCCAAAGGATATACCAAGCCTGTTGGTACCTGATGCTCTGCCTTCACCTGTTGGCAAGTGAGGCATCGCGAAACGAACTCTGCCACAGCCTTCTTCATGTCTGGCCACAAGTGTTGTCGTCTGAGATCCTGGTACATCTTCACCACTCCAGGATGTACCACTAGGGGAGAAGTGTGAAACTATCTCATCACTTCCTCCCGTGAAGCAACTGGTACCATGGTATGTCCTCTGAAAAGGATTTCGTGCTCTTCTCCAAAGGAGAAACCATCAGGTTCATGTCCTGAGGATATCTGTGCATGTCGCGTCTCACAGTCAGCATCCCCACGTTGTGCCTCTCTGACCCGCTGTAGTAGTGGAGGAGTGACTGTGAGAGACTGAAGGAAGGTTTCTCCATCTCTATCCACGAAGGATATCCGTAAAGCGTCTAGCCGCTCTGTCACCTCCTTGAGTAGCTGAATGCCCGTCCTCCTGCTGAGAGCATCAGCTACCACGTTCCCCTTCCCAGGAGTATAGACTATCTCAAAGTCATAGTCCTGGAGGAACTCGAGCCATCGCCGCTGTCTCAGTTTCAGGTCTTTCTACGAGAATATATACCTGAGACTCTGGTGATCAGAAAAGACTGTAAAGTGCTCGCCCATCAGATAGTGTCGCCATGTCTTCAGAGAGAAGACCACTACTGCTAACTCCAGGTCATGGGTAGCGTAGTTCTGCTCATGCGACCTCAACTGACGTGATCCATAGGTGATCACTACCTGATCCGGCATCAGGACACATCCGAGTCTGGTCCCTGATGCATCGCAGTAGACTACGTACCCTACTCCCTCCTCAGGAAACCTCAAGATAGGTGCACTGGTCAATCTCTGTCTCAGCTCCTGGAAGCTCTGCTGATATCTGTCTAACCACATAAAGGGTTTTCCCATCTTCGTCAAAGATGAGAGTGGTGCCACAACTCTAGAGAAGTCTAGAAAAAATCTCCAATAGTATCCAGCTAGTCCCAAGAATCTCCGCACATCTGTCACACTCTTGGGTGGCTCCCAAGCTTGCATTGCCTCGATCTTTGCGGGATCCACTGAAACTCCCGCCTCAGAAATGAAGTGTCCCAAGAAGTGGACCTCACGTTTCCAGAACTGACACTTCGAGAGTTTTCCATAAAGCCGGTGCTCTCGGAGAGGGTCCAGTACAACCCGTAAGTGGTATCCGTGCTCCTCCTCAGTCGTCGAGTAAATCAAAATGTCGTTGACGAAGACCATGACAAATCGATCGAGGTATGGATTGAAGATCCTGTTTATGAGGCCCATGAACACTGCGGGAGAATTGATTATGCCGAAAGGCATAACCAAGAACTCATAGTGGCCATACCGACATCTGAAGGTCGTCTTCTGCACGTCCTCGTCCCGAACTCTGAGCTGATGATAGCCTGACCTGAGGTCTATCTTTAAGAACCACCGTGCTCCCTTGAGATGATCGAAGAGGTCATCAATCCTTGGTAGCAGATACTTGTTCCTCACTGTCAACTGGTTTAGGTGACGATAGTCGACACACAGTCGCAAGCACATGTCCGCCTTCTTGGCAAACAATATCGGGGAAGCCCAAGGTGAAACACTAGGTCGGATTAATCCCTTTCCCAGCAAGTCCTCCAACTGTACCCGTAGGTCTCGAAGGTCAGTGGGGGCCATCTGATATTCTAGAGTCGATATCGGGGCGGTCCCGGGGTACAATTCAAAATAAAAGTCTACCTCTCTGCGAGGAGGTAGTCCTGTAACGTCGTCGGGAAAGACTTCTGCATACTGGTCCACCACTACAGCAAAACTAGGACTCTGCACGTCAACTGCTCCTAGGATGAGGCTAGCCAACTGATGAGTGATGGGATGTCCTCTCCTCTACAGAAGTCCATCCTGTGCTGCAAAGGCTCCCTTCTCGCCGGTGAAGGTGAACATGCCCCTGTCGGTGCGTACACATCCCACCTTGCGCCTAATACATTTAATCTGTGCATGGACTGTAGATAACCAATCCATGCCCAAGATGACGTCGTAAGCCCTCGATGCCACTACAAGAAGATCCCATCTGAAGCTCTCGCCTCCTAGAGTAAGCTCACACTGCCGGCACCAGTGCGTAATCATCGAGTCTGCTCCCGTAGGAGTCTCTAGCCGTAATGATCGAGCCAACGGCTCTGTCGGAATCTTCGATCTTCGAACAAGGGCAGCGGCTATGAAAGAGTGACTCGCTCCTGTGTCTATAAGAACTACAGCAAGGGTGGAATAGACACAAATCGTACCTCGAATCGTCTCGGGCGCACCGTGGTCGTAGGCCTCCGCTGCCTGGAGCTGTGCATGTCTCTGCCCACCAGCTCCCTGTGGTAAGGGTGGACCTCCTGGTGGTGGTGGTGGTAGAGCCTCAAAGCATCGCCCACCACCTACTGCTCGGCCAGCTCCTCTACCTCGTCTGCCTCCTCCCTGCGGACCGCCACGGTCGACCCTCCGCCTCTGCCTGGGTGGCCCCTCAACCGTCTGCTACTCCTCATCACAGTGGGTCGGGCAGTCACGAGCCATGTGACCCTGCCCGCCACAAGTGTAGCACTGCCAGCCTCTCGAAAGACTGGCTCCACGCTGTGTGCCCCGTGCTGCTGAGCCAGTGTCCTAAGGCCGTCTGCGTGAGGTTCTGGTCTGCCTGGACCCCTGAGTCATCCGTCGGCATCTTGCTGCAGAAGACTCTGCTACCTGCCGCCCTATGGTAGGTCTCACTGCTGATGAAGGCTCAGCAATAAAGCTCTCGATCAAAAGGGCTCGCTCCAGTACTCCTTCCTAAGTCGGAATGCTGAGGGAGATCAGTGATGCCCTGATCTCGTTTCTCAATCCCTGCTCAAAGGTCCAGGCCCGGATGAACGAGTCCCATACCATGTCTGTTGAGTAGCATGAGAGATCAGTAAATCTCGCCGAGTACTGGGCGACCGTCAAGCTGCCCTGCCGCAGCTGAAGAAGCTCCTGGATGCGCACCGCATGGAGGGTGGCTGGGACGAACTCCGAGCGGAAGAGGCTCTCAATGTCCGTCCAGAGAAGAGATTCCTCATCGTGCACCTGGAGCATCAATCTCCACCATCGGCCCACTACTGCGTGCAGTAGGCTCGCTGCCAGGATCACCATGAGGCCTGCTGGTGTCCTCACTAGCCTGAAAACTCGCACAACTGCCTCCAGCCAGTCCTCGGCTACCTGGGGGTCCATCTCTCAGCGGAACCTGGGTGGTCGCTGGAGCTGGAATTCATGTAGTGCACTGAGGCGACGTGCATCGTTAGCGGTTGGTGCTGGAAGCATTGGTGGCTCGGTGGGTAAAGGTATCGTCGGTGCCTCAACAGTCAAAGGGCCCTGTACCGAGGCCTCGTCCCTCGGCGGGCTGTCGTCACGTACAACTCTTGGAACCCTAGATGGATGCCATAGTGGGGGCATCCTAAAAAGGAAATAGGTGTGCCACGGTCAGAATAGTATACCTGGTGAGCTGATACAAAGTAATCACAAAGAAAACTTGAAACACACATGCAATCAATGTTTTCGTGCATTAAGTCGGAAATCAGAAGTCAGGGTCCTGGTGTACGGATACGCCGGCCGCCGCACCAACACTGGGCTCCCTGGACTGATAACCACACTTAATACGCTTAACACTATTTCTTCACATAGAATAAAGATTAGAGTCTGCGGTAGAACCTAACTCCTCTGATACCAATTTGTCACGACCCGTCCTCGGGGCCCATGCCGTGACTACCCCTAGACTGCCTTCCAAAGGCCATGGGCTGGCGACTAGCACTAAGGCGTAAATCCCGGAAAAAGGGAAGGCATTTCCATTTAAAGAAAACAAGCACAACAGAGTAAACGAGCGGAAGAAGTAAACACTAAGTAAAAACTGAGTACATCAGTAAGTGCATAAAATTAAAGGGGGCCGGAAATACAAGCCCAACTGTAAAGTACAACTGAAAGGGAAAACTACAACTGAAAAGTAAAGCCGCAACGTCGAGTCGTCCACTAGAAGTCCCACCTGAAGCGTGGGTACAGATAGCCTCCACTTCTCGTTGGGTCCAGCCGACCGCTCCGAGTACGTCCCACCCAGTGGTCCATCTCCAGGTACATTCCTGCTCCTCAAGCCTCCACCACGATCAGCGCTATCTATCGTCTGCAACCAACACAACGTAGTGCGGGCATAGCCCATGCAGAGGAGAGTATAAGCTACTCGGTAGGGACCCCGAGACCCCCGAAGGTTTCCTAGAATCCACAAAGTATAATCCACAATGGAAAGATACAATCACGAAGTAACATCAGACACTACTTAGGTATATGCCCATATATATATCTAAGTCATCAATTCTCGCTCAGCTCCAACATCTGATCCCAAGTACAACCCAGTCCACACAGGAAAGAAAAATGTAAATCCACACAGGATAGCACAACACAATCCACAAAGGAAAGCAAAACAGGGTTTCAGCTCACACAGGTATACTTCTTCGAATGACGATAGAGATGATCACTGGTCCATCTAAGTCGTCGGACCCACAAAGGATCGATATGTACTAACCCCTGCAATGACCACAAAGGATCTGACCCACAAAGGATCGATAGGTAACTAACCCCCGCAAAGACCCACACAGGATTAGGCCCACACAGGACCTGTAGGCGCTTGCCCACACAAGACTGCTGAGCGCTGACCCACATAGGATCAGTAGCACTGACCCAAAAAGGATCGTTGAGTGTTGTAGTCATCGCCGTCGAATCCACTGAGGATCTCCGTATAGTCCTCATCGTCACAGTAGCAGTCGCAACCAGCTCTAGGGTTCCCGCACACAACAAACTCATTCGGGAGGGTCTGCTGCACGAGCCAAGGGGATGATACATCAACTAACACATAGTCCATATTTTATCTATCCAAAAGTTCCGTATCGTCAACAGGAACTCAACGTCACAGACGGCGCGTCAATCGGACGCCCAGTCTGAGAGTTATTGGCTTTTTCGTCCCAGGGGACGGTTGGTTTTTAAGGAAAAACCAACCCGACCGTACTCCACCTGCGTCCCAACCTCAACCGGAGTATTCCAAAAGATCCGTCTCACTTACAGGAATTCAACAAAGTTGATGGCACGTCAATCGGACGTCTGAAGCTCAAGATATGAGCGTTTCCGCTCCGAGGGCCCGGTTGGTTTCGTGTACGAACCAACCCGGCCGAACCCAAAGTATTCCGAAACCTTGAGTGTGATATGCCGAAACGACCGTATTGATCCAAGGATCGCATTGCCGCTAACGGCGCGTCGTTCAGAGGTCCGTAGCTCAAGTTATGAGCAAAAGACCGAAAAGGTCCGGAAACGGGGGGTCTAGGCCCGGACCGACCCGGGCAGACCCCTCCTGGGTCGGCCCAAACCGGGTCGACCCGACCCGGGTCCGGGTCCAACCCGGTTGGGCACAACCCAGCCCGGCCCGGCGGCCCGGCCCGGCCTGGGCGCGACCCAGCCCAGCGGGTCGGCCAGGCTTGGCTCGGCCGAGCGGCTGGGCGGAGGAACCGCGGGGCGCACTACCCCCGCGGGATGAGGTGTTGCGGCCCCACGTGGGGCCGCGCTTGGTCAGCGGACTCGGCTTTGCCGCGTCCCGTGTGTCGCTGGACCCGCGCGGTCGCGGGTCTGTTCGACCGCCGCTGTCGCGGCTTCAGCCGCGGCGGCTCCATCCGGCGGCGCGCCGGGGCGCTGTTGGTGGATTCCGCAGGCCACCGGAGTTTCTCTGGTGGTCCGATTCCATTTCCCTCTGCGCCGTAGCCCCTCCCGGGTCCCGTTATTCATTGAGGAATCAAAAAATCGTCTCTACGGCCCGTTTTGTCGTCGTTCTCTGTTTCGCACATCAACGAAGAACTACAGAGGGTTGTCGGGCCATGTTTGTTTGGCCCGCACCCTCCGTGTTAGGTGATAACAAACGGGAAATAATGATCAACACATGAAAACATAACTAGATACAATTTTAATAAATTAAAATTGCACTTTGAACCCGGGCTCTTTGTTTTAGAAGGAAACAACTACGGGAATAAAATATTACTTTCAAAGAAAAATCCCTACCTCGCCGTAGTCGTCGAGCGAGCGTTCTACGCGGAATTGACCGTCGTGGTAGGAGGTGATCGTCGCGTCGCGGAAGGGCGTCGCGTCATCACGGAAGGGCGTCGCGTCGTCACGGAAGGGCGTCACATCGTCACGGAAGGGCATCACGTCGACGATCTCTGAGGGGTAAAGAAAACACACGGATTTAATTTACACGAATTAAATCCATGTCAAGTATAAAATCCACAAAGGAATTTAAAATATTTGCAAACTCCTACCTCAAACGGATGTTCGAAGATATTTCGTGGAAGAAATAACATCACAGAAGAACGTCGCAGGAGGAGAATCGTTGGCGTTGCGAAACACGGCGTCGCGTCGTCGATCTCCGTGGGCTTGGCGTTCTTCGTCGCCTTTCGTCGAAGGCCGGTGTTCTTCGTGTTCTTCGCGAAGGAGGATGAAGGACATAAGGTTTCTCTCAAATCCTCTCAATGAACAACACTCAAGAAGAAAAATGTTGGTCTTATTTTATTACATGCCAACAAACTGAAAACAAACTAAGTAAAGACCCATTAATTAACAGAATTAATTTCAACGAATAAACCGCCCAATTAATAGGAGCGTTTAATTGTATAAGAAAACGCCCCAGTTTAATTAAAATAAAAAGGTTTTTTCACGGGTGTGTTACTTAGAGGAAAAGAAACAGTGGGGCTCGTGCGGGCCCCACCTCAGAAATATCCTACCAAGAGGGTAGGATATTTTGAATTGTACCCTATCTACTTTAACTCAGCTTAAGTAGCTTTAAGTGGCTTTAAGCTGCTTTAAGTGAAATAAAATAAAGTTTGTCGTACCACATTATTTTATTTCTTAACTTAAGCCCAAAAATTAAAAACCTCACCCGAGCAAACGCAACTCCGGAAGAGGTGTTTCTAAGCAAGTACCGGCACTGCAATTCCCTCGGTGCCCTCAGAATTCTATTTCGAGCACCGGTTTAAAAGTTAGGAAAACCCGCTCATTCGTTCACTGAATGTACCTGATCCAAACTTCGGAAAATGATTCCAGGCACACCGGACCTCAGAATGACGTACCGTCAGAAACTGTGTTCTTGTAAAATTCCAAAGAAAATTAAGAAAAAAAATTCCTTGAAATTTACGGGTCTTTACAATTCCCACCAACACAATGTCTAGTCCTTAACTACCATTTAAAATAATATATTATTGTTATTTTTCAGTATGACCCAATGTTGTGTGCAATGTAAGATTTCAAATAAACTCATTATTGTCTATCGGGTATCCCATCGAACATAGAATCACATTAAAAGTAAAATTAATATTTAATTCACAAATATTAATAAATATGAAAAAGTATTGTTCTTTTTTTACTTGGGATGTTATAATAATGGGGGAAATTCCTGATTTTCATTGATATAAAGGTTACTATCAACTCATACTTTCTTCATGTTAGACATACATAAGAAAGTATCCAATTTGGAATACCAAAATCATTGAAGTTTCATTAACCCATAAAGTGGTTTTTATCAACTTCTATACAAAACTTTAATTTTCCAAAAACACAAATCCATATGGTTATTTGATATAATCATTTTTATTGTTCTCTCTATTAAAAAACTAAGCTTACATGAATCTAAAAAATGTATATCTTTAATTTTCAGAAATAACATGAATTATTTTGATAGTTTCTAATTTTTACACTAAAATAAATGTCTCAGAAAAATAAATTCCTAATATGTTTTCATAGCCATTAGAAACCAACCATGACATGTTCCTTATCACTTCACCACCATAATTTAACTTTTTTAAAAACACCAATATAGTACCAATAATATTATTGTTGTTTGGATTGTATAAAATTTCAGAAATATCATTTTATCAATCTGATCAACTTTGTCATCTAAAGAATCAATCCACTCATGATGCTAAAAAGTTTCATCAACATATTTTGGATGAACATTTTAATATAGGGAAGTATGTGAAATTAATATTGATATTCCTCTAGTTTGAACTTATTTTCATTGATCACTAATGATGTTTTGAACTTCCACTTACTTTCTAGTCCTAGTATGACTCATACTATATTCTTACTCATCACTTGATATTTCCACATCCAAATCCTCATCTCGATCAGAACAGTCATTGTTAATATTATTACAAAATTTTCATGTTGTTCAACTGTAACCACCTCATCTTCCCTTTCTTCCATATTTTCATCTATATGTAAAGCATTATTATCTAATTTATCTAGAACATTTATAAATTCAAAATAATTTATCTATCTTATTTATTTATTTAATAATACGTATCATCTTAAATTAAGTGTTTATCTATTGTTGATTCAATCAACTCTTCTTAGATCAAACATTTTGTTTTTTACACCATTCACTTTTATATTGCAAGGACTACTATACACCCTTATGTTACTCATACATGGGGTTTCATTATAAAACATTTCATAAGGAAATAGATAATATTTCTATCTTAAAAACATAAATTCTAAATATAAGATGCTGCACAAAGATCCTAAATCCAAAAATTATAAGTAGTGTCATGTTCGATCAAAATTGTTCATGCCATTTCCACAAAACCTAAATTTCTTATTTTATAAATATTGATTTTTGGGGGTGTATAGTTTAATAAAATCATGAATAATTACATGTTTGTTATGATAATATCTGAACAACTTGTTTTTATATCATCCACCGTTATTAGTTTGTAACATCTTTATGAAATATCTACATTACTTATTTACACTTCTCTTTAAATCCTTAGTCAATTTTTGAGCCTTTAATTTCTATTTCAAAACCATAATAATTATAATACATGTAAATTAAGCACTGAAGGAAATAAAGTTCATATATTTGTGTGTTGATTGTTTAATCAACATCCCTAGAATATTAGAATATATTAGCTCCAAGGGGCGAGTTGAATGAATTTAATCTTTATTAATTACGTAGGTTGTAATATTTCCATTAATAAAATGATAAAATCCCAATCTATTTTTCTTTTTGTGCTAATAATTTCACAAATATTATCTATATTTATTATTTTTATCATAACACTATGAAACATAAGTCCTATCCATTACTTCCATATTATATATTTTTGTAGCATAGCTATATATCATGAATATTTTAGAATCCCAGTATGAAATTAGTTTCTCATGGTTTTTTTCCATTTTTTTAAAACATTCCCATATTCAAATAAATTTAAATATATATATATATATATATAATGTAATGACCTTCATCTCAAAATTCTGAAACACTTAACAAATTGAGTTTTAATCCATCAATAAACGATGCTCTTTTGGATTTTGACTTTTTCCCCTAATGATAGAAGATTAAACGACATTGATTCTGATTATTCATCATTTATAACAAAAAAAATTGTCTTTAAAATCATTCACATTATTTAAAAACTTCAAGTATCATTTATATGTGAAGATCGCCAGAAATACAAAATCTAGGGCCTTTCTCCTATTGTATATTTGCGAGCAGTTTTAGCGACTATAACTTATTAAATTTTTTTTTTTATTCACATATACACATTTATATTTTCAATAAAACAATTGTTCTAGAAACATGACAGGATATCCGTTTATTCAATTTCCAAGAAGTTTACATCTATAAAAAATAGATTCCAAGGGTTATAATCTATTTTCAATCTTCATACAAACTTTCTGAAGCTTCCTTCATTGAGTGGGATGACACCCCATCAAACTCGTTGTACAGTTTCTCTTGGAAATATTGTACTGTTTATGATTAAACCAACACATTTTTTTGTATTTCCAAATCCCCCATAATACTAGAAGTAACTGTAGAAAGAATATTTTCCTATAAAACATATGTACTATCTATAGTTTTGTACCTAATTTCTCACAACTTTTTTACTTTAAAATTTGGAACTCTGTTACAACACATTGTTTCTGGTATCTTCAGATATTTTCTTCTCCAACTTACAAATATTTTCATCCACAATAGAATCACCAACAAGTATATATTTTTATTTCAGAATTTCAAATTTTAGAAACTTTTGATTTTTCCACTCTGATGGTTTGGTCCATATATATATATATATATTCTCAAGATTCTTGTTCTTCTAAAAAACTTAGTCTTTCTTATCAATATTTTCAAAAACAATTGTTTAACCACTTTTATTTTAATCTTTTATGAACATTCTCTAGATTCAATTACTATTTATTGATGCTTTTAATTACTTTCTTGGATTTAATATGTATTTGTAAAATATGTTTTAAATATTTTTCATTAACTTTTAATACTTCTTCAAAAATGGAATTGAGGATATTAAATTCTTCCATAAACATATTTATAATATCATTCTCTTTCAGTAACATAGATTTGTCATTAAAAAAATATTCCTGATTTTTTGTTTCAATATTCTCTTTTTTCAAATTATTGTTTTCCCATTAAACTCTTATAATCATATGATGAAATTTTATAAACTATATATTAAGAATAAACATCATTTGAGTCTCTTCATTTTCAAAACTACGGATTCCATCACTGGGGAATTGTTCATCACTCACTTCTATAGTAAAATTATTTTCAGAAACATTGTCACTGATGTTTTCATCTTTTTTATCTTTACTATTATCATTATTATATTCATATACAAGATTCTATATTTGGATTTAGAGACCTTTTTATATTTTCCTTTTTAATAGGTTTTTTATTTTTTTTGAATTATTTTTGAAGGATATTCATGAATTTATATCATCTCCCTCACTTTTTCATCCATTATTATTCATGGTTAATTTGATGTAAATTCCAAATAGCTCAACATAAAATTCATTTCAACAATAACAAAACTTTGTACTTCATTATTCCCATTTTTTCATTTTTGGAAAACACTGACATAAATTCATCAAAAAATTACTTACCTTACCTTCGATGTTAGATTCATTATCTTCTTTATCTCCCGAAACTTTCTTATCTTTTTTGACATATTTAAAGGAAATTTCTCGATCATAATTATCTTCATTCTTCATTATTTTACCACTTTTCATTTCATAGGTGATGAGAGTTTTCTATTGATCATACATAGATAGGGTTCCAATATTTTTATCTTCAAATGAAAAAACATAGCATTAAACATATTAAGAAGAATTCATAAGTTCGTTTTAATAATAGTTGAATCTTCCAACTTCCTTCTAGGAAAGAATATATGGATTAAAATTTCATTTACCCTTGGAAAGAAGTCGCTAATATATTCATAATCACAATAATTTTTATCTGTATAATCATATCTCCATATTTGTAAATTTTCTTTCTTAACTATCATATTTTCATCACCTATGTTCTTACATATTTCCTAGATAAATTCAGTAGTTCCAAATTCATTAAATCTAAGAAATGATATTTTAGATAGTGAGGAAAGAATTGTATTTATGGCTCTGCCATCATTTTATTAATTTTTATTATCAACATATATTAGAATAAAATCTCCATCATGAGGTGAAAACCCATCTCTAGAATCTTCAAGAACTTCATAACTATGAGACATGAAACAATTTAACATTATATCTTTCCAAATATGATAGTTCATTACATCAAAATTAGGAATCCTATTAATATTTATAGAAATATGAACATACATTGAAAATTAAATGTTTCTTCCAACTTTATCAAATATTCAATGAAGGGATCATTCCCACTAATACTAATTGAAAGGACCAAATAAGTTTTATATAATCACTGATAGGGGGAGGTGTGAATCAAATATCTCTTTTTTTTACGTTTATCTATCTTATGAAACAACCTTTTCCTCATTTTAATGAGTGAAAATTTTTTGGAACACATTCATATATGCACAACCAAAGGACACAAGATTTTAAAAGTTTCAATACTCAATAAGAGTAGCTAGTCGATGAAATGTTTTTGAAATAATGAAAAACCACAAAATCCACATGAAAGAAATCCTTTTTTAAATGGTTATAGTACGTAGAAAATATCGCTACACTTTCATTGCACTATAATAAAATAATATTCAGTGTTCATTATAAAACAAAATATGTAATAACTATTTTTGTGACAACTTTTAGAAACCTTCTCCAAGAGGCTCAAAATGTTTTCACTTTTCTTTTTTTAATTATTTACTATTTCACTTAATAAATAAACTGGTTCTTCATTTTTTTAACCAGTAGAAGGTAATAAATTCTTCTTTCAATTAATTTTTCATCTTTAAGGTTCATCTGTAAATTTCTTTGGATATATCATCCAGTTAAATACATCCAATAACTTCTGAAAACTAATACAACTTTCGTATGACATGTTCATCAGATTCCATCTAATATGAAACATTATTGATATATCTGATCACAAATTCTGTATTCTATTTCATCTTCTTCTTCAACTATGAGATTCCTTGGATGGAAATATTTCTCCTCAATGTTTGTATTTTATTTGTTCATCCAGTTTTCTAATAAAAAATAATGTCTACAAAACTTTATCTTTTATACATGTGAACAACACACGATATCTTTACTCATACTTACACTCTATTTATAGATTCACTTAACAAGAATAGGATGGAATTAAAATTTAATTTCCCACTTATTCGAAAATAAAATTTCAAAACTCCCAATAAAATAGTTCACCAAAAACTTATATATAATTATAGAGTATTCTTTAACACATATGATAAACATTGATGACTCCTCCATTATAATTTATAGAAAAAGTAGAAAGTATAATGATTTTATAAGATAATAATTGGACCATTAAAAGACCAAATCAACATCATAACATTTAATATCTTTGAGAAAACTTTTTAAATAAATTAGATTTTATTTAAAAGATCATATAACTAATTTTTTGGTAGAAAATTATACCATTTGTACATCTGATGCACCTATGTCTAATGAATTTATTTATAATATTTCAATCATTTACTTTATATGCATTCCTCTAATTGATGGTCTTTTTATATATGTATTTTATATTGATCTTAAATAGAAACAAATATCTGATACACTTCACGTGAAACACATTTTTTGATGATATTTCATCATATTCTCTTAAATTGATTCTTTTTTTAAAAATTATGTCTGATTGGACATATGAAATGCTTGTATGATGTATTCATTCTATTATTTTATGATCATAAAAACTTTTCAAAAACATGACAGCATTTTCCACTAATGAAAAAACTTTATTAATGATGAACCACTTGGTTTTCTACTCACAGTATAATATGGCCTCTATTCTCATAAATGATTTGTCCACTTTTATCCTTAAGTAAATTTTTAATTCATTTTACTAAATCTATAATCATGAGATTTTAGAAATCATAAAATTTGTAACATAAGATCAGTAAAGCATCACTAGAATTTCCTCTCATTGACCATTTCATCTGATTGAAATTTGTTACAATTCATAGATATATTTTCTCACAAAATATTGTAAGATATGCCTAGCTAGGAAAAAATCATCTCATTCTCTTCATCTAATTCCATCTACATCTGATCATCGAATTTTGGTGATTTTTGTTCATAAAAATTTTATTTTTAGAAATATTGATCAATAACGGACAAATCCTCAAGTAGATCTTATTATAAATTTCATCTATATGTCATCACCATATTCTTCAAAACTACTCAACCCCAATGGTTATAAATTCACCATAGGGAGTCACTTTTTTACACAAGTGCATGTGTCACATATCAAGGAATAGAGGGGTTTGAGTATGTTATATAATTCTCTTGAGTCACCCTCCCATTAAAATGTTACTTTCCTTCAGTGGTTATGATATTCAAAGTGTACGCCTTAGAAAAGAAAATTCATGAAGGACTACATACTAATGTGGAAAATAATATTATGGTAGGGACTAATACTTTGGTACTCTAATGTGGTATAAAAGGTGGGAAACTATTTTTTCTAGTATAAAGTTTTTTTGGGGAGATTTTAGGTCTCACCTAAAAAATATTGTGCCAAAAATGCCCTTGGCTGGGGTTTAAAATATCTACTACTTGGTATTGGGGTGTCACGACATGACCATAGGTTGTTATGATGTGACTTATGTTCCCATGTCCCACATCAGGGTATGGAGGTTATTGGGAATAGAATATAAGTCCCTAGAGTCCCCCTCCCTATAACTAGGCCTTTTATGTCAATGGGTGAGGTCTCTAAGTATAAATCCCTAGGAAAGAAAAATCGTTAACTACTACATCTTAAAGAGGATAATATTTTGATGGTATGGAGTCTTGCGTTGGTCCTCTCATATTGTAATTGAAAAACTATGTTTGGTTGTTCAAACAATATTAATATTTTATTTAGTTTGATATTACAACCTTATTTGATTTTTTGGTAGGGTTTGAAGGGTCTTTTCTTCTTTCAATTGAATTTTCTTCTTAGAAATTCAATTTTTAATTTTTCATAACATTATAGAATTTTTGGACATTAATCACTAAAGTTTTCATTTAAAGAACAAATACCATAGTAAAAGACAATTATAAAAACTGGTTTTTCTTTGGTTTAACATATATGGGTGTTGGAAAACATCATTATCTAACAATAGTGTAAATAACACAGGGTAGAATCATAATGATGATACATTCAAAAGTGGACTTGGGAATTTATTGATCATATTTGACATGTTAAAGGCCTTTTATTCCAAATTATGAGAATTTTAGGACATTTTTTTAATTAATATACTACCATATAATAATTTTTTATTAATTAAAGAACCTTATATAGAAATATAAATCATACACATATTATTAATACAAAATCCTACATAAAAATCCAATAAAAATTTGTTCACTAATTTGGTGGTGGGGGAAACAAAAACAAAATATCTTTAATCTTTCAAAGCATTCAAGTATTGTTTAACCTTGAGATTAACTATTGCCACATGTTTATTCTTTAATTGCAGTTGTTCTATAATTTGAAATAAAATTCTAAGAAAAATAATCTTCTATTAATTATAATCAATAATCAATGTTAAAAGTTAATAAATTATCCATTCATTAAAGACTCCATATAATGAAAATATAAATTCCATAAGTATCATTTGATCCCCCATTAACCCTAGGTGGTTTCATATTAACACAAATATAATAAACTTATTAATGATATTTTTCAAATAAATCTCCTAGAAATCGATTAAATTTTCGAACATAAAGAATGAATCCAGATATTATTTCAAAACTAGTTGGCGTATGATGATAATGAACTTGATTTTGTTTATTTTCATCATAATATAATTCCAATTACTTAAGTGTAATATTTACATTTATTGTGTTTTTGGGTTTAAAAATATTTCACCTTGGATTGATTCTAATAAATTTGATCTTTATTTCAGTAATCCTAATAGATTTAGCTCTAGAGTGGTAGGTTTGGTCAATTTCAGGATCTAATGGAGCTTAATTATAGCTTTAAAATTAAGACATACCACTGTTTTTTTGAAAAATACGTAAATCCCAAAAATTGGGAAAAATTATAAGAGTGGTATTTTCCATGAATCCCCATTAAAAATATAGTCCCAATAAAAATTCAATATAGTAGTCCCAGTGATTTTCCCTTGAGAAGTTTGTAAGATACAGTAGAAAACTATCACATTTTTCTTGTTTTTTTGGAAAATTGACATAAAAGTTAGGATTTTATTATTTGAAATTAAATTAAATAAAAACTATAAAAGATTCAATAAATTAATTAAATTCACAAATTGAACAATATTGAAAATGAGTTCTTGGAAACAATAGTTTAAGGAGAATAGTGTTGGATAAGTGTTGATCAATCTAACACCCTCTTATTCCTTTTTAAAATGAATTATATAATGGAATTCTTTAATGACCACTTGAAGACCTCAAAGTGAACTCCTAATTATACTTGAATATTACACAAGGAACTCAATATAATAGTTGATTCTCTTTGGAATGTGATTCAACAACCCATTTACCTTTGAGTGATTAAAACTGATTCAACTCACTATTCTCAAAATTAAAACCTTGAATAATAAGTATAAACATTGAGAAAAATCAATTTACATTCATATATTTGAACAACCATTCTACGAAAATTAGAGGAAAATTAATTTAAGAGAGAAAATATACCTTCTTCAATCAATAAAAACAAATACAAAAGGAATTTATCTTGATTATTAAGAAATAAAAAATGACACAAAATAGGGTGTCCATACATCTCCACTACCAACTCCATGATAGAGGGTAAAATATTTGTATATATTATCTTCCAAAATAACCACAACTTCTCATTCACTTGCAGAAAATATTTGTATATCCTATCTAGCTCATATCCCCTTATTTAGTTTAGTTAGGTCTTCCCTATTATTTCATGAGAGAGGGTAAAATATTTGGAAATGATTTCAGCAATAATTCCAGGAATAGGAAACCTTTATACATGTAGTGAAACCTTTATAAACATCATCTAGATAATAGCAACAATTTAATTCTTCATGTGAATGATTTCTCAAAAGATAATCCTGTGGTAACAAGCCTTTAATTTCTATTTAAATCATCCCAGGATCTTCAATTCATTATATGCGTCTTTTAATGTATTCATGTGGGTCACCTGAAGTGTCGTGGTATTCACTAATTTCATGATGATTTTCAAAAAGTACAAACTAAAATATTTTTCATATAATTTCATTTTCATTTTAATTTCATATGAATTTTCATTTCATATGGACTTGGACACCATATAAAATGAAAATGTTATACGGACAGGGTGTTTTGAAGTCATATAGGGTTTGAAAGTCATAGGGATTCAGAAAACAATGTCATATGATTGATCATAGTCATAGAAAATCTAATTTTGAAAGTCATACGGACTAATAAACACTTACAAAAAATACTTATAGTTTCCAGAGTCTTAAAGTTTACAAAATTCATAAGAAATATTTAATGTCATATAAAATTAAATAAAACATAAAAAATTATAATTCTTCCAATTTAAAGATGAACATGAATTTGAAAAAAAAATAAAAATACATCATTAATAATTTATTTTTAGGAGTGGGTCATAATACTTTAAAAATATTGAATTGATCCATTTTAAAGTAAAATCCAAAATATCCCAAGATCGTAAAATAATAACTCCCATTCCAATAGAAAAAATAATGGGGATTTATTCCTAGAAATAAAAATTGAAAATTAATGAAAATTCAATGTCTATAAATATAAATTTATCTTTCAAAAAATTCATTGAACTTTTTTCTGTCCCCGAGTCAGTGTCTTCAAAACCCAAACATAAATATAGCTTTTTAATCTTCCCCAATAATCACAAAACATAAAGAGAATTAATTTAAATTATACATTCATGAATTACAATAACTTTTAATGGTATTTCATGTATAAACTGATCTTCTAAAAATAAATTCATAAAAATGAATTTCTAAAAACAAACTAATATTATATCACTGCAACATTTTGAAGTTATTTTTGGAGATAAAGACTAAAAAAATCATCACATTATAATATATCCATTATCAATGAAAACCATCCCTAGTTCATTTAGAGAACTTTTGAATCATTTTTTTTATCATGAATGATTTTTTATTCATAATGTGAGAATCATAGAAGATTAATACTAATTTTATCACAATTCATTTGGTATTTTATAATTACGTATGGTTGGTACCGACATATTCTATTTTGGGTCATTGAAAACATTTTCCCTAGTGTTTTTAAGATTTATCACAACATGTTGAATCCATATGTTGCAATAATAAAGTCATGCAGTTACTATTAAGTCATAAGCTTCCTAGAAAAATAAATTTTCTAATAATTTTAAATTTGATGAACTATCAAAACACATTAAGTTTTACATTAAAGTCATATTCTGACTCAATTTCAATAGTGAGGGACATCCAAAGTCATACCCTAAAATATCTAAAGTCTTGTGTTAATCTTATAAAATCATATGAAATGTAAAAAGCCATAAAAATCAAAAGTAAGTCATATGATATTCTTAGTAAGTCATATAAAATCACTAGAGGTCTTACAATGAATAAATATCAATTTTTTCTCAGAACTCGAATGTTCCTCAAAAACTCACACCACTTATTCAAATTCAATCCTAACCATCTCTAAAAATCTAAAAATCCTTCCAAAAAATATCTAACATATTTTCACCAACTTCTCACAAAATTTCATCAATAAATATGATAACGATCAATAATTACAAGAGGTGATTCAATCCCCCCTTTGGTTTTTCTGTCATCCAATTTTTAATTATTCCTCAAGCTTCACAAACTCATAATAGATTTAAAAAAACTCACTCATGAGTCATTAAATCATAGATTATCTATATTGAGTTGAATCTTGACACCACATCATAATATAATGTATTAATTTAGATAAAATTATTTCCCTCAATAATAATAAAATTTTGGCCAAGTTATTTGAAGGAATATCTCATTCAACTCCTTACAAAAAACCCTATTTTCTCAATAACCATAGATATGGTTAACCAATAAGGGTAAACACTCATTTTATAATTTTCCCCAAATTTGATAAGAAAATATTCAGTAGATTTGATAATTTTCTATCCCCCTTTGAAAATATAATCCAAAAGCCCTGTGGGGGTTGGTTCCATAAATATTTAGCTGAGTGGGGAAGGAAGAACATGTAGTTCAACCATAATTAAAAGGACAATAGCTTTATAAAATCATTAGTTAAAATTTTTACAACATGTTCCTTATATCCTACAAACATTGGATTCACCTCACCATCTACCACCTATATAATATAATTATAGTAATATGAAATCAATGGGGTGGGTGGGGCACACAAATCCCTCATTAGTTGGAACATATAAAAGTTTATCTAAAAAAGAAATTATAAAGTGAGAAATATAACTGTAAACCCCACCCCACCCTATATAATTCTATTATTATCCGGTGGGATTTCCCCCACATTTAAAAAAATATTATAAACTATAATTATTTTAATATATTTTTTCTCTTCCTGGGAGTAGTTATGGAGAGAAGTATGTATCAGACATAGTTGGCATTGTAGAGAATGTGGTGGCATATTGTTAAATAGGATAACAGTGGAATACAAGGATTATTATATGGTATAAAACAATTTTGATTAAAAATATGTGACAGATCGGTGAGGGGATATGACATATGATTCCAGTGTTGTAGTTATATGAATGATAAAACCTACGAATGAAAATCACTCTCTAATTGGTGACTAAATTTAAAAGAGGATGTTTGGTTTCCCATATGGTAGATGGTTCTATATGAATTTAATTAATAATAAAATGAAATAAAATAATAACATAGAAAAGGTCAAAAAAATATTAGGATTATAATAAATAGTTTTTCATTGGGATCCATTTTTTAAGTGGTGGTATGAAACACTATGTGAATATGGTAAATAATTATTACATGATTATTATAATTTCATTTAAAAAAAATAAATATAGACTTATTTAAAAAGCCACATATGAATGAACTATTAATTAGATTGCCTATAATAATTAAAAATCATATATCAGGGTTTTATTAGGATTATTTTATTAGAAAAACTAATATGTTAGAGAAATCTATATTTTAAAAAAATAATTTTTTAAAAATTTGGCATGTAAGTAAGTCTGTGATCAAATGGGGTAAACTCTCTAATGCAAACACCTGCACATGATCATTTTATCATAGACCTCACTCTTAATAGTTAAAATGTTTAGGCCTACCCTACACCACATATTCCCTATATCCATGAATATCGAGGGTCATGGTACATTTCTTCATTACTATATGATTTGACAATTGAAGTCAATATGGTTTTATTTAGAGTGTTGAACTATATTTTGGGAATGATCTATAGCAGTTCTATTTTCATAAGAAATGAATACTGGGATCTAAATATCATATTTTAGGTCAGATAGTTGTACCTGTATCCACATCATTCATGTAAACGATTGCTTGGCAACTATGTATTTGGTTTTAGCTATGAAAATTGAAACTAAGACTTTCTTCATGATATTTTATTCTACACAAAATTAACCATTGAAGAATGTTCCCCCTGAATTAGACTTCAAATAAACTTAATATCTAACCCAGTCAGTATATGAAAAACCTACAAAGAAATGTATGTACTAGATATGTATAGAAGGTAAAAACTGAGTGTATTTCTTATTTCTGTAATGAATCTCTTAGATTTAAATTGGTGGGTCTCCTTACCAACACTTTGGAATTTGGTACAAAAAATTCACAACAACCAAAATGATAGGTCTGGAATCTATTAATTATAGAATGTTGTCAATAATTTTTTATACTCTCAATGACTTAAAATAACTTCCACCCAATTATTTCCAAAAAAAATATTGGTGTAGTTATCCCTTTACATTTCTCCTTTTCAAACCACCTCAATAACTCATATTTTTAGTGACATAGTAAAATATTAATATCTCATTTATTGATTTTTATCCTGATAAAATATGACATGTCACCCAAAAAGACAAAAAAAAATTCATTTTCATAGAAAAATGTTCATACATATACTCTTTATCACCAAAAAACAGGATTTAATCAACAAAAATTATAACAATGATTGTACATGTGGACAAATCCTTCACATACATAATACTATGAATCTTTCTATTTGATAAATTCATTATTTTCAAGCATCCATATAATATGATATATCATACTATGGGGAATATTTTAAATTATATTAATATTACTTATGCTTATATTCAATACTCCCATCATTATTATAGGAAAAAACCTCATATATTTCAATGAAAACTTAATCTTCTAAATCTCCATTTAAGAAGGCATATTTTACAACCATTTGAGAGATTGTGTAATTATAATATTTATAAACTACGAATAACATCCTCATCATCTCATGACTTGATAATGGCATAAATTTCTCCAAAATGTCCACTCCTTCCATCATAGAATACTATTAGAACCCAATACTTTACTTATTTCTTATAATATCCCAATTTTTATTCAGTTTATCTCTAAAAACACACTTGGTTTCAACTATGTGTTTGTTTTTTGTTCTATAATTCATCTTCTAAATAGATTTCATCTCAATATGATCAAGTTATAAATTCATATCCATGATAAACTCTTCATGTTCAACTACCTTTGAAACTATTGGAGGTTTATCTTGGGAGATAATATCAATTTGGTTCTCAAGTCCTAACCTATTACTTTTTCGAACTAGTTCAGATTATTGGAAAATAATATTTTCAGAGATAACATGATTATTTATCCACTCACGTCCCTTTCCTTTATTTCTATCATTGAATTTATCACTGGTCACATTTGACTCTACATCAATCACAACCTGCTCATTTTCAACATGTTCTGAAACCAATTTTTTATATTTTCATGTTTCTAACTCCAATAATTTCAAATTGAATGGAAATATAATCATATAGGTTTTTTAGAATTTGTTTTATTTTGAAATCTAAATATTACACATAATTTTTTTATTTTTAACCTTGAATTTCTAAATACTATCATTAGAAATATATCTTATAAATCCCCCTACATCAAATCATTCTTCAAACCTTCCTATATTTTTGTTTTGTATCATCATATAATAAGGGATTCAAAATAATTTCAATTATTTAATAGTTTAAATTTTTTATAAACGCATTTCAAAATATATCTTATGTGCCTCTTCTAACCATAATAATTTTAGATAAATAGAAATGATATTTCATACAGCTTCTCTCTTAAGGAAATATAAATCTTGTTTCATCCATCATGTTTCTTCCCATATCTAAAATAATTCTATTTTACTCTCTTATAAACCATTTTCTAGGGGTGTATTGTGTGATATATAGTTGTGTTATTCTATTATTTGATAAGTAGTTCTAAATGGAATTACATGTATATTATTTTCCATTTTCAGATCTCACACTAATGATATAAACACCTAACTCATTATCGACATGACTTTTGATGAATTTTAAAATAGGTATGGCCTCATATTTCTGATTAATAAAAACAATATTTGTCATTTAGGTATAATTCTCAATTAAGGGAAGAAAATAAATATCACACTTTGTTAAATTGTTACCCATGGGACCACACACATCTAAATATGTATGTTCCAATGGTATAGGGGATTAAATATCCACTCTCTTGTGTTTACTTTTCAAAATACTCCATTCCACACATGTGTCAAAAATGATTCTTTATCCCTTTTCAGTATTTGACACATATGTAAAATGGAATATTTTGACACATACATAAAATGAAATATTTTGACACATACACAACACTAAAAATATGAAAACCATGTTTCAATTATGTTTCATTACATCCATAAATAACACATTTTTGGATTACATTCCTTTTTACTCAAACTCAAAAGTTCTAATAATATTGATTCTCATGGAGATATCTATTACATGTGTAATATATTCACCATTATGATTTTAAATAATTTTCCAGATTTTTGTAACAGTATTCATATGTTAAAAACAACTACTATCAAGGATCCAAGTTCCTTATCTCTTTCTTATCGTCAATTCCACTTCCACAATAAAGGACTTATCATCAAGATTTTTTATCCCAACTTGATTCCCCTTTTCATGATAATTGAATTTTATATGGTGATTATTATATCACTTTTACTCAAATTTCCTTGGTATCAAACATCTACCCCAAACTTCTTATAAAATTTCATACATATTCTATGTAGGTAGACTTGTCGAAATTTTGTCCCCATACAACGCCTTTTAATATTCACTCTTTTTAAACTCAAGTATTTTCACCATTGATTCATGACTCCTACATATAAGAGAAATTTTATAACAACATGTGTATGTTTTTTGAAGGTAATTTATATTGTACCAACAGTAGCTGATGAATCTAAAACATTTTTCAAATCCATAATTCTACCCAAAAAAACTATATTGCATATTCTTACCTTTAATGTCTAGATCTACCGGTATTTTTATTGTTCTTCATTGAGGTTTATTTTTATTTCATTATAATTACTTAATTAGTTCTATAACAGAGAATCTAGTAATCTTTTATTACTTATTATTGTATATATTTTTAAATAGGAATTGAAATATTATGAATAATAGATACAACTTTGTCATTAATTAACTCTAGTGATTTTTCATCAATTCATTATTCCTGAGCCATATTTATATCTTCAAGCATGATTATTCACATTTGTATGTTAGATTATATCACCTTGAAATTTCCAGCATAGCTACTTTTATGCCTATCCCATATCTATTTACTATTTGGAAACCCTGTCACTTTAGAAAACACTTTCTTAGAGAGATACATAAAAATAAAATTCTATTATTTTCTACCAAACACAATGTTCCTTTTATAAATAACAACTTTTCAAATATATTTAAATGGATGTAAAACCCACTATAATTTCCTCAAGAACTTCATAAACCAATGATACTAAATATTACATCATTTTAAGATTATATAAATGGCAGTACCTTCCATCAAGAATGGGAACACATATACTATTAATAATATTGATAATGTCCATCATTTACAAAGAGAGATTCTATTAAAGGGGAAATTTTACTCTGATTCCAATTTGAAGTCAAAAAGGATTAAATGGAAATAATGAAATTGTAGTGTTGAATCAATGTAGGTCACTTTTTATAAATTCTTATATTGAAATAAACCGTTATTGTTTGTTTGGAATTGATATTATCAAGTATTTTAATCATAGTCCCACCTGAATGATATGAAAATAAATAATAACCTAGTATAAAAAAGTGTTTACAAGGTTCAACCATAATGTGTTATCCTTATCCTTGAGGAATTAGTTTGTTACCCCTTTATAAAAAACTTCTTGTAATATACTTTTATCAATAAAAGTGGTTGGGTCAGTAGTTATCATGAACTCATGTTTCTGAGAATATATAGTACCTCATATAGGTTCCAATTTATCCCAATAGTTCCAATAAAAACAAAATAATCATACCAAATAAGAGACACCTTTTTGATGTCGGTTTTTTATAAAATAAAATAAAATTCTCTGCATCAAGAAAGTAATACAATATCAAGAAAACACTTCCAAATTTCTTTAAGAAAAAATACATCATAATCTAATTGGTAATAAAACTCCAAGGATATTGTTATTCATCAATAACTAAATGTATCTCCATTTTTGGACATGATTCAATTACTTATCAAGGAATTATTACTATATTCTCGAGTATAAAATGTCCATCAGATCATACAACATTTACTTTAGTAAATTCTTCATTATTACTGTAACTTGTTATTGAACCATTAATTCATATATACAACATAGATATATTCAATTATTCTACCTATTAAAAACATATCTTTTAACTATAACTTATTTTTATTTTTTCTAGATTGGTGGAAAAATTAATTTTCCCACACATTTCAGATTACCTAGAATATAATAAATAAAGTTTCCATAAACCTACCACTAAAATTTCAAATGAACACTTAACCATTTTATCATACATGTGATCTTAAAACAAAAATAAAAGTTATGGGTTGGATTCCTACTCATATTTCCAAAAGTTACCTTAATTTTTAGATCTACTTTATTATATATTCTAAAACCAAAAAAAAACTCAACTTGATGAACATCTCCAATAATCACAAAACATAGCACACGCATTTTAAAAGAAATATTAGTAGTTAAAAAACACTAGATATATGAATACCCAAAAGTTAAAAATATCATTTACAAATCAATTTATCTTCAAATATTGAATAAAAAACAAATAATTCAAAAAAAAATAACTTTTGCTGAAAAACTATAATATTTTGAAGTGATTTTTAAAGATAAATATTTGTAAAATCATTACATTAGAACGACTACATTATACTAGAAAACAAAACCATTTTCATTATCAATTCTTATAAATCCATTATTAATACGAATTATGTTTTTAATAATGAAGTATGATTCTTGAGAACATCATAATACTTATATCATTAATTATTTTTTATGTTTCAATCACTGAGGATCATTACAGAATTCAAATAGTTTTTTTATTTTAAAAAAATAACTAGGGAAATTTTCATAGTTCTCACAATGTTTTGAAGATATATAATGTAATCAAAAATTCATACGGTGGTTGGATATTCTTAAAACACATATAATTACACATTTATTATGAATATGAGGTGTTATAAAGTATCTGGACTTGTTCCTTATTACTTTAATGTCATAAGGAAGATCAATGTTTTATGGCGAGGGGCATCCAAAGTCATATGCTTACATATATGAAGAATTATTTGATTATTCTAATGTAATAAATAATATTCAAATTCATATGAAATTGAGATAATGTTATAAAATATTCATAGAATGTTATATAAAATCACTAGAAGTCTTAGGATCGAGAATTATCAAAAAAAAATAGAATTCTAATCTTCCTTAAAAACTCACATGGCTTCTTCCAACTCAATCTTAGCCATCGTTGAATTTAACAAAACCAATCCAAACATGTTTGACCCTATTTTTGATAACTTATATAGAATATTTGACAAAAATTATAATGAAAATCAATTATTATATGAGAAATTCAAAAAATAAACAAATAATGTAGTGTTTTAGTGATAATTTTAAAACATAAAAAATATTTATTTTTTATAAAACTTTCAAATATATTTTAACAATTTTATAAATATAAAAATAATTAACCATGATAAAATAATCCACCAAACTGAAGCTATCATATTGTAATAGAAAATTTAATTGGATTTTAAATTGGTGTTATTATAATAAAATATTTAATTAATAATACAATTAACAACAATTTTAGTCTTTTAAAATTATACAGTTCAGTTATATTTATAAAATAATTATTATTTCTGAAAAATATTAATTTAACTATTATATCCAAATTAGAATCCTGATGATCTACGATTCACTACTAGGAGTAAAAAATAATTTAACAATTATTGTCATAAAATTTCAAGAACATATTAAATGATTTTCATAGTTTTGACTATTTCAATTATTTTTAATAACAATTTAATCTAAAATAATTTATTTATCATTCCAAACACGAAAACAATCAACTGAACATGTCATTTATTCTTTAAAGGAAAAATTAATGAAACATTATTATCATAGGATTTAATATCAACCACGTAAATTTTATCAATTTTGACCATTTGACATGTGTTTTTAATTACATTTTATAATTTCCCTGAAATTACACACACAATGATTGCTTCGTTTTCTGATTAATATTAAATAGATCACACAATAATACATGCTCAAGAACCATAACGATTAAGTTTCTTTGGAGAGTACATACATAATCACCTAATTTATGAATAATGTATAATATCTCTAATATAATTCTATATATATGGTACCCTTCATGATGCATCTTACTTAATAACATTCATTAAAACCTTAGGAAATATAAACAAATGAAGGGGTTAACTCTTTTACGTAGTAAGAGTGAAAATGGGAGACATAAATCAAAGATTATAAGTGAGTATAAGATGATTATAAGGGTCTAAGAACATAATCAAGGTACATAAAATTGATACATAAATACATAAGTCTAAGATAATTATTTACGGCATAAAATTGTGATAAAAATAGAACATGAGTATTTTGATTGAGGAACATCAATCAATCTTGAGAAATGAAATCATAATATATGCATTAGAATATTTCATAGGAGTTGGTATAAACATAATCATATAAAATGTATCTCAATGTTTCCTAAAAAGATATTCATTACATTTTAGGCTTGGTTTAACCAATTGTTCTTCTTCTTTGGCATGGGCTTACCATCCATATACCCCTGGGATTTGTCTTACCACCCATGTACCCTTGGGGTTGGGCTTACCACCTGTGTACCCCTGTCATAGGAATAACATCCCATGTACCCATTTTGATCATGATATATTGACATTAACAATGCATTTTTATGTTATAATTGACCCATAAATTATATAATAATAAAGCATTCATATATCTTCCATAAGACCATGAAAGCATTCGTATTTCAACATTAAAATGTTATCCCATGGAAAATAGATGGGTTTTATAAAACCATTCCTAGATTATTTTAGAAAACATATATAGAAAGTATGTTCATTGTTGAATAAGAAAATTTGCCATAATTATCATCAACATATGTTTCTATGTAAAAAAACCCATTTTTAGTAGTATTGGTTAAATCGCGTTGCAAAAGAAAAAAATGAATTTTTTAATTCATGAAGACTACTTAAATTATGTTTTATAAAATTAAATACATTGAGAAAACATTTTAAAAAATAAATATTAAATTAAAAAAGGTGTTTTAGAAAACAATTTTTATAAAATATTATACTTTCACATACATTCTTTGAGAATAAATAAAAATATTAAAGACTTCATTTTTAAAAATAAAAGCCTTAAAAACACCTTTTTAAAGTCAATTTTTCTTTTTTAACATCAATATTTTACGTTTATAAAATATAAAAATGTTTGATTTCTATTTAAAAATAATTAAGAATCAAAATAATTTGGGTGAACTTTTTAAAACATTGAAAGGAATAGTATAAAACATCCCTAGATGGATTATCATCCATAATAATCTCGATTTGAAAATAATATTAGAAAGAAACCCTTTCATATTTGGTGACCACTTAGTCAATCCCATTTGAAATAGAGAACATAAAATGGATTTTTAAATAATTTTAATTTCATAAAAAAGGCATCCATAATGTTGTATATACCTCAGACAAAATAAATAATGTGGCAAATATGGAATATGTCTAATTGAATAAAGATTTAGATAAGAAAACCCTCAACATTTCCTCGTGAATTTCATGAAATATCTTTAAATTCATGTATAATAAATCTAACCATAATGATAAATTATTTGAGAACCATATTCCAATATATTACCTTTTATTTTCCTAAATTATAATAATTCATTATAAATGTTCAGTTTGTTAAGGATTATTTTCATTATTAGATATTAGTAATTCTAATTGTTTTGCACATGTTTTTTAATTGTCATTTTATTGATAAAATTTTATATTTAAAATATAATAATGTTAATATAATCAATTAATTAAAATTATTTGTAATGATCTAATTTCATTACATTAGAGTTTATTTATTATTTTGGGTGATGAAATCAACAACAATGATATTTTATGTAATTTATCGATATCGATGGATTAATTTGTAATCAACATTTCATTTTTATGTCAATCATTGAGAACCATATTTATGAAATATAATTTTTATTAATATCAAATAAATTCAACCATTATATTCCTAGAATCATCTTTGTGTGGTGATTAAGAAAATGGAACATATTATCTATGAATGTGATAGTCTCTATATACGTATGGGTGATTTTTTTGTTTCCCATGGAACATAAAGAAATGTATTTCTTTAATTATCATTTTATAATATTAATAATTTAATAAATATCATATATATTTATTAAAATTTAATTTTTAACTATCCATGTATGGTTGATAAGGAAAATCAAACATGTTATTTTATAGGGGTGGTAGTCTGCATATATGCACAATTGATGTTTTAATTTTTCTAATGGAAAATAGGGAAAATAGATAATGATTATTGAGAAAAAGTATTAATAATATGTATACCAATAATACTAAATTAATTCTATAATAATGGAAAACTAACATTTTTAAAATAAATTCATAAAATAAATGAGGTTTGGGATTTATTGTTACTCATGTTGAGAACCTGAACATTTCTTTCAAGTACATCTTAAAAATGAAGTAAATAAGCCAATTTCATGTGAATTGAGGCTTATGGAAGTGTAATTGGACTATAAGGGATGTAAACTAAGAATTATTTTATGAAATTTAAAATTTTTAGGGTATCCTTTAAGGGGTGATGGAAGGCCCATTTTATAAGTGCATAGAATAAAATTATAGTATATATAACATCTTAATATTAAGGGAGAACATTTTTCACAAAAAAGTAGAATCCAAAATATAAATTAATGTGTATTAGTTGATTCGTAGTTGATATATTCTTCAAACATTCATTTTAAGTCATTTTTTTACTTTTTTGTTCTTTAAAATTTATTTTAACTTTTTACCATTTTTACATTTACCAATGTAAGTAATTTGTAAATCCTAGTTATCTTATTTTTATAACTAAAAATAAAAATAAACTAAATATATAATTTGTATATTATTATTAAAAATAGGAAATCAATTTGCTAAAATTAAATTTATAAAAGTGATAAAAATTTATTTCAAAATAATAAATGTACACCACATAAAAAAAATTTATAAAAATATTAGTTATATATTAAAATGTTGAATATTGGTTTTACTTGTAAAATATATCATTATTCAAAAAAATGATTCATAAATATTATGTAATGATTATATAATAATGATTGCATAATTTTTTTGATTTCTGTAAAATCAATATTTTTCACTCTTCACCTAAAAATAAAATCTTCAGAAAAATCCAAAACTTTCATCATAAGATAATATTTTAATATTAAATCAATAAATAAATATTATATTTTAAAATTAAAAATATAAATTTTTATATATTTATCTTTAAAAAAACATATAATATACAATAATAAAAAGATTTTAGAAAAAATATTTTGTTTTAACCCTGAATAGTTAAAGTAATACTTTTTATAATTACTAATTGGTTTTACAATTTATGTTTCATTTAATATTCATGTAATTTATTTTATTTTGTATTATAATAAATCATTATTGAATTACGTTTAGAGGTTCATGTATTTATATATATCAAACACATCAAAATTATTTAAAATTTAAATTTTTTAAAAACTCATTGTGTTACATTCTACCCCCTTATAAGTATTTCAAACTCAAAAATATGTTATTATAAAGGAAATAGATGAGGATAATTCTACATCATTGAATTTTAGGGTTCCCACATAGTTTCTTAAAATTTATGCTTTCTCCATAAAACATTAACAATGTAAGTGGTCTTCTTCTAAGGTACATTATATATATGATCTAGAATCTCCGACGGTTGTTCTCCACAAGAAAGATCATGCTTGTTTTATAAACCTTTGAGTTCAGTACTAGTAAATGATTAGGTATTTACTTCTATAAAATATATTCATGGAATACTTAACAAACTAGAGAGAGGTTATATAAAAGTTCCAAGTGATATGTTTCCATCCTGATACAATTAAAAATCACAAATGGACTAATATATTTAGGGCCCACCTTCCCCTTTTTAAAAATATCATAAATTTATTCCATGTATATACTCATTGTATTACCATGTCACTAACTTTGAACTCATGGTCTCATTATTGAATGTTTTCATAACTCTTATATCAACTATGGTATGTTCTGATGTATCATTTAATTGGTGTAACCTTCACTGCCATTTTTTATTCACACTTTATCCCAAATAGCTTACATTCTTTAACATCAACCCAGTATATTGGAATTTTCACTTCTTACCATAGAGGTCTTCATTATAATACATCTAAATAATCAATTAAAGTCTATTACAATATGAAAATATTACTATATTATGGTGTTAATCACAACTACCTTTGAAATCTATAGATCAATTTCTCAACAAATAATCTACAGTTTGATCTTCCATCGTAAATCCAAGGAACAACATAAATGGTATGTATAATATTTTTTTCAATTCTAATAGAACATCGTTATCTTCAAGATCAAGGAAATTATAATCCTTCTCTTACATAATGATTGGAACTAACATATTTTTCTCCACCATCTTATTTTTTCATAATGGTAACCAACACTGTCAACTATAAAAATTTAAACAACATTCTATCTAAAATAAATATTGATAAATATAACTATAAAACAATTATTCTAATATAATATGAACTTATAAGGAAATATAAAATTCTATAATAAACTTAAATTATATCATCTAGACTTTTCATGGACCATTGTAATTGTATATATATCTATAAGGATAATAACTCATACTCAACTACAATATAGTATCCAAGAATTATAAAGACCCCCTGAAAAACATTATAAATTTTGGATCTCAATTCATCATGATTAATATATTTACTCTATGATGTTTAACAACCACTTTTATATACAAATTTCCCATATCCTTAACTGAATGTATCTATCTAAGAGAAATGGCATGTTCTAACATGGTAATCCAATACACAAGAACATATATATTTGTTAGGATGAAATACATAGATTTTATAGAGAATCATAAGTTCATACATAATAATTAAGTTCACCAGAATTATAATCAAATATTTTTAGGATGATCTTGGTGCTAAGGTATAAATAGTTCACATCATCAATGGTCATAGGACCATCGAAAGATCGCATATTTTTTTTGACTCTTTGGTGAAGTGTTGGAGTATCAGATGTTCAGTATACATAAAGGGTACTAGGTTACTAACTAGGAATAAATGGTCATGATCATTGAGACATGATATCATAAGATATATTTAGACTATGCTTCATATATAATCTTATTATGACTTTTATGAAACTGTGACATAAGAAAAGTGGAGTAATGAAATGTTGTGACACTATTGAGCTATTATTAAAGAGATTAAAAGTTGGTTTGGATAACATTACTAATGTAATATAATTTTTACCATGTGTAATTTTCCAGTAGTAATAAAAAAAATTCATGCTAGTTACTCCCATGAATGTACAACAAGAATTTCAAACTACATTAATCTCATTTACCTATTTACTTTTACTATTTAACATACTTTTGTTGTATTTTTTTTAAAATTTAATGTATTTATGAAACCTTTTATGTTTTTGATACACTTTTGATATGTGTGCAAGGATTAATTAGTGTTGTAGGTATGGTGAAATGTCTTCCTTCTTCAAGTATAAATTTTTAGGGACTGCAGACATTATAAGACTCAGTTTCTGACTATGCTACTACCACATATGAATTTCTACTATATTATTTATAGGAAATTCTAGTGGGTTTCATCGATTTTACGTGAAATCTATTTTTTATACTTATATTCATGTGGTGCAATGGTTTCGTCCCCCATGAAATAGTATTAGATTGATTGGTTTGTAATTTCAACACATTGGTATAAACTCATTCATGGAATCAAAAGAAGGATATATTGGAATTCATAAATTAAATAAAACATATTTTGGATTTTAGAGGATGTAAATTGAGGACTATATAATCCATAAATACGTGTATGTTACCATACATAGACTAAAGCTATTGTTGATGGAGAAGGATGAAAGGGGGTGCTTTGATAATAAAGTTCTATTTTTGGTATGAATGCCCCTTACAATGATTACTTCATTCAATATTCAAGAGTTTAAGACTATAGTTGATATACCGATGGTGTTAGTAGATTTTTATGAAACCTTAAAAACCCTAAACAAGGTTTTAATTTTGTAATGGTTTTATAGTTAAATTATTATAGAATTATGACCAATTGAAGATCATTTGGATTACATCAACATGATTCAAAGACAACTAAAATCAATAAATGTGACTTTTTATAATGATTTATGGGTGTCTCTTCAGTGTTATTAACTTCTATAGATTTGGGATCAAATGGTTAATATATTCAGTAACTAATGAGGAAATATATATATAGTGTGTGATTATATTAAAATTTTAAAATCAATGAGGAACATAAGTGAAATTAAGTTAAATTCCCATGTAGTAGTGTGATTAATACTTATTTAATGAGTCCATCACATCATAAGAAAATTTATCAAAATAAGCCATAAGAAGAAAGGAAATGAGAGAGGATTTAAGGAAATTAATCCAGTCTTAGTATTAACTATTGTAAGTGTGCGATGAAATGAACCTTCAATAAAAACTATAAATCTTATAAGGAAAACACCAAAAAAATAATCAGAAATTGGTAGTTCATATTTTATTAATACAATTATTAATAAATAATGATATTCTATAGGTTTGAATACTCTAATAGAGGAATTGGTGGTTAAATAGAGGTCTTATTTTCCTTCAATAGGATACCAATGATTCACAAAAAATTATATATCATGGTAGTTTTATAAAATATATTTGGAAGATAGAGAATCCAATTAAGTATTTGGAAAGGGGTATATCAACATCTGAATGATGAATTGGGGATTTTTGAAGCTATTATAAGTTTTTTAAATCCCTAGACTTAGTATAGATCATATTTTATTTGAGAAGATAGATTGTTATTCTATATAAATAGAATTAAAATGGTGTATGGATGGTTACATAGGGATCCATATCAATTGTAAATGTAGAAAAGTAAGGTATCATTTACCTGGCTATAAATTCAGATGGAAATACTATTATTGAAAGTAAATTTTTTTGATGATTTAGAAGTATGTAATTATAAGTTTGGTCACCTTAGTGAAAATAACATGAATTTTATATCATCTAATGTTATAGAGAAACCTAATCACATAGAGAATGTAAATTTTGAATATTTCATACTACAAAAATAAATAAGTATTTCCTTTAATTGGGATAGTTGAAATCCCACGAATCAAAAGTTTGAGCTTGTAAACATAGATGATTGGGGGATTACCCCAATTCATACCTAAGGTGGTTGTCTTTACATTCTAAATTTCATTGAAGATTCTAGGTAAAATTTATGGATATACTTACCAAAGAAAAATTTTCTTATATTTTAGGTTTTTTAGTGGAAAGAATTAGTAGAAATGAAACGAAGGAAAAAAGTTGAAGTAACATAGAACCAAAAATGGTGGTGATTACTCCATATGAATCTTTCAGAATTACTATTATGGGAATAGAATATGTCTTGATAATATTGTGACTAAAACACCATTATCGAATGATGTAGCTAAAAGGATGAATCATATATTCGCATATAAGTCTAGGAGCTTGAGGTTGTACTCAATAATTCCTAAGGTAATTTGGGAAGATGCACTCAAAATGATAGATTATCTCACCAATAGAAGCCATGTATCTGGATTTGGAAATGAAAATCAAAGGGATATTTTTTCTAGAAAACAATTTTATGTTTAGAATCTTATAGTCTCCAAGTAGTTTATAATATGTTCATGTACATGATAAGGATAGATATAAACATCAATCAAATTCCAAATTTCATTTTTCATTGTTTAGGGAGATGAAATTTTTTTATATCGTTTGTGGTATACTAAAAGGAAACAAGTCATCATAAGTAGTTATGTTTTCTCTGATGAAAATATTTTATGGTAGGATCAATAACAAGAAGAACTGGAATTTAAAGAAACATAATTTGTAGAATTCCAGGTTGATCAGACTATCGGTAGCTCAAAAAAATTAAAGAACATGAATG
The DNA here is from genome assembly GCA_963277665.1 of Viscum album. Taxonomy (NCBI): domain Eukaryota; kingdom Viridiplantae; phylum Streptophyta; class Magnoliopsida; order Santalales; family Viscaceae; genus Viscum; species Viscum album. Next base: position 1,690,661,384 of record OY728143.1, on the reverse strand, counting down.
TTGGGGCTCAAGGAAATGGAACTATAGAAATAAGTTGATCAAAAATAACATATAATAGTATCAAGTATATGTACTATATAGAAATGATCTAAAATTTAATGTATCATATTTTCCTGCACCATGATTATAGGCATAATTCAGTAATTCCGAGCGGGTTATTCAGTTGAGGAGATCAATCAAAATCAGAAGACAAGTTTAATGGCATAGTATTGATATGAATTTTCTAATCTTAATGAATTTAGTTGAACATGACTATCTATATAATTCATCATTACATAGAGATTCAAAATAGTGGGATCCATCTATGAATAAGAAGATGAATTCATAAAAGTTCAATAGAACATGGGACATAGTTGAACTACCATAGTGTAAAAATGAACTTAAAAATAAGTTGATTAACTATAATAAGAAATATTATATTGATAAGAAAAGGTATAAGTCAATGATTGTAGTTAATGGGTTTCAAAATAAGGACCTCCATATTTGAAATATTTACATCTGAAAGATTTATGGAAGATTTGATGAAAAGTTAAGGATAGTGTTGATTATTGAAAAGGGGTAAGTACATTAAAATGTTTATATCTAGAAGTATTTTTATATATATAATGTTTTTAAAATAAATATTCTTTTTACTTATGACTAGTGATGAAAGATGAATATTAAATATCAACATCATTTGATGATAGGATGTATGTTCTAGCATAGATGGAGATAAAAGATTCAGAAGGATATAGAATATATTTGAAAGAGTTTTATCTGAGAGTTAAAACTAAATAATGTAACGTTAAAGGAACTATGTTTATTAGAAGTACAAATCACCTTGAATAATTTATTAAGTTATTATGATTCATTATAGAGGAATTTAATTTTTCCCTCACATTATATTATGATTTTATTCCATAAATGTTGATAAGGAATTATGTATAGCACTAACGGATGCATACCTCAAGATTTTTTTAGATAGAAAATATAGAAACATCAAAAGGAGAATATTTAGTTATAAAAATTACTTAGGGATGAGTTTGAAAGTTTATAATGTTCTATGTGATGAATTTTTATCTGTACAATTTTTGAGCTATGAATTCTTGTAGTAGAGACTGTACAATGATTTATCACTAGGGTAATAAATTTTTTATTGAATTCATGATGATCTAATAGAGAAAATTGTTTTATTTTACTATAATTTTTTTTGTGATTTTTTGGGATATAGTAAACTAAATGTATGAAATCTATAAAAAATAACTGAATAGATAAATATAAAGAGCATCAGATGGGGATTTTTGAAGATTTCTAGGTGGAGAAGCCTTCAACGTTGTAAATTCTACAAATGAGTTAGATAGAGAAAATTTTGGTCCAAATATAGATAAATCTTTTGATTCCATCAGAAATTGTGTATATTACAAGATATAAAACTATCATTTTAATAGACAAACTTTTTGAATCCATAGGATGGTGAAACCTATGAAGAGTAATAAAACCCCGATTTTATTTGATAAAGAAATTTGAAGTCATCAGATGGATAATTATTCATGTTTGTAACCTCTAAGACTGAATTAATTGTATAGAGGTTTCTAAAAATAATTTATTTTGTGATTATATTAGAAAAAGTGTTATTTAATGAATAACTACTGGATAAAGAAGATCCAGACAAAGAAGCCTCATATGATCCTTTATCGGAAATATGAATTTTAGTGATGAACTATTAGATGAATAATTACTGGATATAGAGGCTCCTGGTAAAGGAATATTAGATAAATCATTACTAGATTGACTATATTGTACAAAGATGAACTATATGAATTATTGAGGATATTTTCAAATCATTATAAAGTCAATCATTGTGATGTTTCTAAGCTGTACATTCAATGAAATAATATTATTAATGGGAAGATACTTATTCTCACTATGATTTTACAAAGGTTTGATTATATTGTTAATATTATTTTTTATGAGGTCCTTGATGAAGTCATATCTCAAAATCTATATAAACACAATAAATGGGGAAATTTAATATTTGAGTTAGCAGGAAGTTAAAATTGAAGATTGAACCTTCCCCACACTTATCAGAATAATATTTCTAATATAAATAGTATAAAATAACATTATTTGGAGGTGTTTATTTTTTTAGAAAAGGAAAATTATTATTAAAATACCATCATGAACCACCTACAAGGAACTACATGGTTGAATGACGAGAACTGGAAGTAATAGTTTTGGATAAACAAGTTCTAGATAGAGATATACCAGATAGATGTTCACCAAAAAGATGCATATTGGATATAGTGTAAAAGGAAGACGCACATCAGATAGGGAAAAATTTTATAGAGGTACTTTAGATATAAGTGAAACATACTAAGGGGTACCAAACACAACATACTAGAGGTAAAAGTTCCATACAAAAGGATCATAGAAAATCTTCTCCCAAAAAGATCATTATACTAGGAGGAGTATATTATGACATTAATGTTGAGTAATATATAATATTTTGAGGTAGTTGGTTACTATATATGAGGGATTCGAAGAATATTAATTGATGAATTTTGGTTACTATATAAATAACACCAACATTATTACTATTAGTTTGGAAGAGCTTTTTGGGAGATATCTCAACTACATGACATAATATAAGGACCCTTCACATGAGTAATATTGGAAAACATGTGGGTTGAGATACCAACATAACACACCACTCAATAATTTATAAAAATTATTATTATTGGAAGAATATGTGATTGAACATATATTGACTTGACAAGGATTAGGTCCTCACATTGAGTTTGAACCTTGTAAAAAACCTTGTATATTATTTACTTTACATTATCTACATAACATAAGGGAGAAGTGGTGATAGACCACACGTAAGATCAATACATAATAATTGATAATAGATGTTTGATCAACCTAAAGGATGGAATAATTTATGCTGAACTTAATTAGTAAAATTTTGTTCACTCCCGATCCCCCCCCCTCAAGGTGACTACACCATCCTCTTATGACATTAAATTCGCATGAAAGGGAAGGTTACCTATATTTTTATATACATATTTGTGTTCCTTGATTTATTTTATTATTTTATCTAAAGTGAAACTTTATAGAACTTGAATAATGTATTTATATTAGAGATAAGAAAGGTGGGCCTGAGCTGAAGTCAGTAGAAAGCATTTTAGGCAGTAGTAACATGGAGTTTTTGGTGAAAACATTGAAGAACTAGAAGAAAAAATAATCTCAAAATAAGAAGAAGTTATCTTCTCAAAATAAATTAAAGGATGAATGACCACTACTGAAATTTGAAGTGAGTGGTAAAAATTCATTTGAATCATATAAAATTAATACTCTATAGGGTTCTTTCTCAAGTAGTGAAGAATATGATTTAGTGGAAACCATCAAAGACTATTTCTATGAAATTTTTGATTACATCATAAATTTACCTATTAATGTTAGTTTATATATAATTATATATATCATGTGAAATAGGATGAAATATCTTATCAGAAATTAGAACATTATGAAACAGAGAATAAATTTGTAAATAAGTTCTAAGCAAATAAATATCTTACTAAAATCACTGATGAAAAGGAAGAAAAGGTATTAAAGTATCCTAAAAATTTCAACCTTATATAAGAAACATTATAAATATTTTTTTTGTGAAAGGTTTGTAACCAAGATATTTTTTCAAAAAAATATCCATGTAATAGAAGATACTCATAATGAAATTATTAGTGTTAAGAATGCTTAACAAGAGATTAAGGGAATAAAGTAATTTAACTCCATCTTTCCATGAAAGAGTAGAGTAATTTTCATAAAGAAAAGGTAAAATGGTTAAAAAGATAATGTGAATATAATTTTAGTTGTCTATTAAATAAAAGGATTCCATTTAGTTTAAATTTCCTTGCGTAAGAGGTGAGATTGAGAAACAATAAATATATTTAAGAATAATATTTATGATAAGATGATAAAGTAATATTTTCCAAGGTTTTCTAGTAGATTCATACTTCCAAAAACTATCAATATAACTACATGAAGAATATTAATGCATCAGAAGTATCACTATTTAATATGTTGAAGAAAGGTTTACCCCATATTCCGATGAATCATAATTTCTTATCTTCCATTATTTAAATTGAGTAGGTTGTTGTTACATAAGAATATAGGTAGAGAAATATATGGGGAAACCCACTAGTTTTATTAAGGTAGAAGTATGAAAATATGAAGAAAAAAGTTCCCCTCAATATTTATATAAGAAAAATGTGTATATACAAAAGAAGAATGTTTAGTAATAAGTCACCTATAACCAAAATAAAAAATAATATAATAATTAAAGGCTCGTTGGATACAGTTGAAGTTATGGAATATTTGGACACAAGGATTTTGTTTTCATCAAGGTATACAAAGGTATGAAGGATAAAGGAGGCCAAAATTATGGATTAGAAAAGTAAATTCAAGGTGAAACTCTTCTATGTAAACCCAACCTTCAAAAAAGAAAAAAAATTGATGATGTATAACATATTTGAATATCCTGAAAATGTTTGTGGATATTATAGATGAAGTATTCATGGTGATTTATAGTTTACTTTTTTAAAGAAAAACTCAATAAATACTAATGGTTGGAGGAAAAAAAGAATAAGGAAAATAAAAATGAGAAAGTCTATAATCCTACCTTACGTTAAAAACAAATATAAGTAATGAAGAAGCTTTCACTCAAGAATAAATGTTCAAAAAATATCATTTCCAGGAAAAGATAGTAATTATAAATAAAAAAATCCCACTTTATAGAGATTTTAAACACACCCTAAATGATTTTGTTAATATAATAAAGATAAATAAACAATTTATATAAATTTGAGAAAGACATAAGAGGACTAGAATGGTGGAATATGTCACTGATGAAGAATTTTAAGTTCACCAAAACATACCTCTAAAGGGTAATGTTTCGGTGCGGATGTGCGTCGGGTTACGCTGTTCCGCCAGGACGCGTTCGCGCGTGCACCCGTCGACCCGAGGGGATGGGCGCGCGCGGCTTGTGGCCCCGCAGTCCCGCTTTCCAAGGGCAGGCGGCATCCGTCACTTATTCAGGGGTGTCTGCTCCTTGATCGAAACCGGGATGATGGGATGTCGGCTCCTCCTTCCGTGGACGTCTCCTCGGAACTCGTCGCCTAATCCGGGTCTCCCTCATAGATTTAAGAATGTTCGTGAATCTCGTTCCCGACGTCATGTCTCCACGGACACTGGTTAATTACGCTACTTCCGCCCGGACGCTCCAAGGAGTCTGGTCGGGGCAGCAACCTGCGGTGAGGAGACCGGGTAGCTCTGGGTGCTGGGGGCGTGTCTTGACACTGCGCCTCTTCATGTCTGCCTTCTGTCCCTAATAGGGCTTCTCGAAGGCATGATGGCCTGAGGCATCCCGCGCTGGGTGCGGGGAACTGTGTTACCTGAGGTTTTCCTCAGCTTCCCATGTTTAACACGGGGTATGCCGCGAGTTTAACGTCCAACGGGGACGGCATCAGACTGATCAACACGAGAAGTGGATCAGATGACAGAACCCCTCGCGGGGAACCTCCGACGCTGGGGCCATCACATGGGCGGCTTCCCGAGTGAAGTGGAGTGAAATGGCTTGACCCCACCGGGATGTGGCGGCCCGGGTAAGGATCAGGGTGGATGATGGAGTGGAGAGCTTGGACCCCGTAGGGGCTTCCTACGTACCGCGCGGTAGCGCGGATCAAAGTCAGCGTAGTTCGGATATACAGTTTAACGTCATGCTGGGCTTCGGCAAGCCGACTCACGAAGAGGTCGAGGCCGCCGGGCGGAGGATTGAACCGAACCACCTCGCACAGAGGGGGATGGAACGGCCGGGTGGATCACAGTTTCACGTCATGCTGGACGTTGGCAAGCCGACTCACGAAGAGATCGAGGCTACCTGGAGAAGGATTGAACCGAACCACCTCGCACAGAGGGGGATGGAACGGCCGGGTGAACCACAGTTTCACGTCATGCTGGACGTTGGCAAGCCGACTCACAAAGAGATCGAGGCAGTGGGGAAGCACAATGGAGATACACACGTGCAGTCCCCCACAGAGGCGGATTCATAGGTGAATCAACGCAAGTGTGAACCCGGGAGGGGTTCACTGATGGACGAACCGACGTAAATACGACCGGGACGACCAGGTGGCGGGCTTGAACCTCGAAGAGGCTTCCTACGTACCCTGTTTAGAAGACAGGGATCAAAGTCCACGTAGTTCGTTCTGTTTGTAACACTCTACCCCCGTGGGTGAAGGCCACTCCAATCCCGACATCCCTACAGAGACGAGCGGGTGGGGGCCACATCCAAACCGGGAGGACCCTGCGTGCGGGGCACGGGATCGGGTGATGCGGACGGTTTAACGTCTTGCCGGACGAAGTACAGTTTAACGTCATGTGTTGAGGACGAAGCGGACGGTTTAACGTCTTGCCGGACGAAGTACAGTTTAACGTCGTGTGTTGAGGACGAAGACACTTGGCAGTTTAACGTCTTGCAGCGCGGACAAAGATGCTTGGCAGTTTAACGTCTTGTCGCATGGACGATGTGCTAGGCAGTTTAACGTCGTGCGGCTTGGACGTGGTGCAGTTTAGCGTCATGCGGGACGATGTACAGTTTAACGTCATGTTGGACGAATGCTGAACAGTTTAACGTCTTGTAGCTTGGACGATGGGGGCTGCCGCTGATGGGTCTGTGTCACTTCGCGCGGGCCTGGAGGGCCGCACGGGAAGACAACGCACGGTGCGGGCACCCGGGATGAGGATCATCGGGCGCCACGCAGGCGGGTACCCTCAGGGGGTGAAAGGGGGAGACCCCGGCGGATTGCGCGCAAAAGAGGAGCTTTGTGCGCAATACCGCGGGTCGGCGCGCAAATGGGCGGGCTGGCGCGCAATTGGGCCAGCCCTTTGCGCGCAGATAATTGAGATTGCGCGCACCGGGCTTCAGATAGCGCGCGGGGGCAACGGCTCATTCTCTAACGAACAGCCACTTTGAAGAGGGGGGTGCGCGCAACCGGACTGGATTGCGCGCACCCCGGGGGCAATTGCGCGCAAGAGGCTTCTTTTGCGCGCGAATGCCTCCGGGTGAGGAATTATTCAAAGGAAATGAGCCAAAAGGATTACGCACGAAGGCGAATCCCGAGGCTTTATTGCGCGAAAGAAATGAGGTTACCTGAAGTTCGGCATTGCGTGCGGAAGGGGTTGGATTGCGCGCACGAGAGACCTTTCGAATTCTGGCAACCTCCAAAACGTCGGGGGTCGCCTTATATTTATAGGCAACCCCGGGCGCGGAATCTGGTTCGCGGGCGCGGAATTCTCTTCACGGGCGCGGAATCGGGCCTGGCGCACAAGGGGAGTCGCGCGGGCCACTGGCGCGCAAGATTGCGCGCCGTCCCAGCGCTTTGCGCGCATCCCGGGAGGTTTGCGCGCGGCTCATCAACTTTACGCGCGGGCCTCCAAAATTCCGCGCAAACCCTCTGGGCCCTCCGAAACATGCTTCTGATTCCAAATATGACCTCGCTTTCCGCATCCGGAGCTTTGTTTGGGAACAACGGACTTTTCCGGCGTCTACAAAAGCCCCCCCTCGGAATCTGATCGGCGAGGGGGCGCAACGATCGGGTTCCGAGGGAGACGCCGGATTGCCGAAGTCCTGGGTGGCGCGGGACTGTGGCGCGCAAAAAGGGCGTCGGGCGTGAAATTCGCCGCTGCAGTCGCGCAAAGCGCTTTCCGCGCAGCGAGGACCCCGGCCTTGCCTATAAATAGGGGCCCTGGGTCCCCCGCACCGTACACTGGCCTTCCGCGCGATAAGCATTCGAGCTCTCGTGCGCGAAATTGCCCTTTCCGGCGCGGAATTCACCTGCTCGTCGCGCAAACCTGTCCGGAATTCGGCCTGCTTTTGCGCGAACACCCGGGGTTTTACGCGACGGACTTCCCGATTGCGCGCCGTCCACTAGGATTGCGCGCCAACTCTCAAACTTCTCTACCAGCCTCGCCCAATCCCGCACGCGTCATCCCTTTACCCGCACGACTCCCGGAGCTTCTGAGATGGCCGCGCATCAAGGAAATGAGGGAAATTCCACCACTCGCAGAGCTGAGATGGCGACGAACGAGGAGGTCTACGGAGCCATGGAGATTGTTTCCAACAATCAATCCTTGTTCGACTTGCTGACGCCGGCCCAGAAGACATATCCACTGTCGGACAACCTGCCGCTCTGGAACTTCGGCATCCTAGATGAGGTTCCGGTGCCAGGGTTCGAGGTTGATGCGCCACGGACCTAGGTGACTCGGGAGGACGAGCTTCCCCGCTATAACATCACCAACAATGGGCATCCTGCCAGGGAGACCAGACACTTAGATGTCTATGTCGTGAACCCGAGGACGCGAACCATCGTCGGAAGTGAGCCTACTGCGGAGAACTCTCCAGCCCTCTACTCGAGCATATATCGCCAGAGTGTCACTGACGACACCAAGGGCTGGCTGAAGGACTGGGACTTGCGGTCTGGGGGCAACTTCACCAGTGAGTGGGCCTGGGCGTTCTGGGTACGTCACACCTGCGATCACTTCGCGGAGGAGCTGCGGTACATCGGCCTGTTTGAGGCGGTGTGGACGTCGCAGTTCCACTTCTACCAGCAGTCCGAGCTCGGGCCGGAGCTGTTCACCCGCTGGTCCCCGGATACCAACACCTTCCATCTTCACCATGGGGAGGTCGGCATCGGTCTCTGGGACATCCACTGCATCGGAGGTATCCCGCTGGAGGGTTACCAGTACGATGAGTTCCTGCCTCCGAAGAACACCTGGGAAGACAGGTCACGGACTCCCATTCTGACCTGGCATCTGCTTGACCTGGCTACGCAGCGGCTCGGGATCAAGGACTTCCAGAAGGACATAGCCTACAAGGAGTGGTTCGGCCAGTTCTTGGAGCATGACCCGGCGGTCAAGATGCCAGGCAGGGGGAAGCGGTGCCCGACCGCGGCTCAGAGGAGCCGGAACAGGTCGTACTGGCGGGTCCTGGAGACGGGCGACTACCGCTCATGGGGGTACCGCGTCATCGAGGCCCGGGACCCAAATGTCCGGTACGCGGCGTTCCTGGCCGCCTTTCTGAGTGGGTGGCTCCTGCCAGTGCGGGACGCGAGGATGGGCGTTCGCCCGGCGACACTAGCGATGGCGGGCACTATGGCCGCCAACAAAAGATACAACCTCGGGGTCCCAGTGTTGGCTAAGATGTACGCCATCCTGGGATGCATCTCACGAGGGGGGTCGCCATGAAGGATCTGTGGGCCCTTCCAATTCTTCCACGGCTGGGTGGCTGCTCACCTTGGTGGGTACACATTTCCGAACGCCATCATTCCTCCGGGCAACGGCCTGCGACCCTCCCTGCTGAACATTGCGGGGGTCGCTCCGATGACCCTAAGTGAGGAGGGCGTGAGGATTCAGATTGGAAATCATGCCAATTTCAACTTCAGCCCGTTCCCCGCTCCCGTTGGCCAGATGATCGACAACGGGCAGGGTCCGCTGGAGCAGCACGAGTACTTCCTGAACATGCGGGGCGGGGTGCTCGTGGCTCGGATCGACGGGAAGGTGATCTGCGAGCCCTACGTGCCAACCCGGTTCGCCAGGCAGTTCGGGTGCCTTCAACGGATTCCGAAGAGGGTATTCACTGCTGTCCGGGAGGAGACGAACCCTGGCGTCCTTCGCCAGATGTGGCTGATGTTCGTCGCCTTTGGCTCTGGCGACGTCATCACTCTCCCTTCTACCGGGGTCGACGCAGGCTTGGCAACCGAGTACGCCGAACACTGGGCCATTGTGTACCCCGAGGGGCTTCTACGGAAGCCAGTTCGGCGGCTCGAGGTCACCCGTGCGGAGACCGGGCGTCAAGGAAGGAGGCGAGGCGCCGCCACACGGGGGAGAACGGAGCCGCGCCAAGCAGCGGAGCCGGCGCGGGCAGGAACTTCGGCGGCGGGCACATCGCAAGCTGCCGCCACGACTTCAGCGCCCAGAGAGGGGGCACATGCGGCGGTCGGGGAGTGGCCCGGGAAGAAGGTAAGGCGCTTGCTCGAACCCTCCCATGATGCAGTCTTCCCGGCGCTGTGGTCGGCCTGGATGACCCTGCGGCAGTCACTGGGGACCGACGCCATCTGGCGAAAGATACTTAGAGAAGGAATCCATCTGCCAGAGGTCGGGCGCCTCCATATCGCCGACAGGGTGGACTTCAACCGGCAGTATGCGTATCTGACGGGCATGGACGAGTACGCGCGCCAAAATGGTCAGCGTGCGGAGCCAACCCTTCTGGTGAAGGTGATGCTCGGTCTAGAGCCCGCTCCAGAACAGATGCCGCCGGCGGAAGATGACAGTAGCAACGACTCCGAGGAAGAGGAGGAGATGGGGGAGGATGAAGGCTCCAAGGGAAGATCCCATCAGGGGAGCCCGCGGGAGAGCGGCGAGGTGGCCGGCTCTGACAATGTTGATGTCACTGAGCTCCTCGAGGTCCGTTTCTATCCCTACTCAACCTGCTTCATCCATTCTCTTAGGCAGCTTCTAACCCATTTCTCCACCTTTCTCAGGAGCGCACGGATGTTGGTCAGGCGTCCTCAGCGGGAGTAGGAGAGGCGCCAGCAAGACAAGGCGGGGGCCAGACATCCATCATTGAACTGACAAGTGCTAAGGGGTCCCCTGCTGCAATTGCTCCTGCGGCGGCCGAGATAGCGGAAGATGATGCTCTGAACTCCCGTAAGTCTCCTTACTTTACTACTGGTGCTTGCCATTGACGATCTGTGACTAACCACGGCATGCCCTGCGCAGTGATCTCAACACTGGAGGCTCGTCGGGTTGCCGAACCCGGGCCATCCACGAGTGGACCGGTGGCAGACATGCCGCCTGCTCCGGAACAGACTTCCCACATCGAACCGGCCCCACCAACTGCTGATCAAAGGGCTACGGATGTCGGCGGTGCTGACATCGGAGAGAGGTCGGGGGCTGACGAGGGTGTCAACTCCGCTGGGGAGAGAGAAGAAGGTCGCCCAGATGTTGGGGAACCTATTCCCCATGAGGACATCCCAGGGGCGGACCCTGCAGCAGACCTGCTGGCTGCCTTCCCTGCCTACCGGCCTGCCGACCCCGAGGAGATGGACGACTCAGACGCGGAGGCGGTCGAGGAGAGCCGGATAGCGCGCCGAAGGGGGTGGAAGTGCATCCAGTGCTTCCTCAAGCGAGACCCATCGGAGTGGCTGGGGCGCATGGGGTCAATCCAAACCTGGTTGCGCTTCCTGTGTGCCGGGGGAGCTGATGCTCAACGCCTCCATCTGACGGTCCGTGATTTCATGGCCGAAAAGATGCACGAGAGCCGCCGGCATGCCGACGTCGCACAATGTCGGGACATGTCGGAGAGCACGCGGGCGCTCCTCGTGGCGGAGCAGGAAGTCTGGCGTCTCGAAGGGAAGGCGGCAGAGAAGGAGGCCTTTGTCGCAGCGTGCACCGAGCTTGTGGAGCAACTAGCAGCCCAGCTGGTTGACGCCCAGGTACAGCTGACGTAGGCGGGCCAACAGATGGTCACAATCCAAGTCGAGCGGGAGCGTGCACAGGCCAGAATCGACGAACTGCGTGCTGCGACCGCCGACGAGGAGAGGGCACGCAGAGAGCGAGAAGCAGCTCTGGAGGCCGCCAGCCAAAGGGTAGCGGCATTAGAAAGACTTATCCAGCACGCTAATCCCTAGGGGCTTTGTTTTGCCATTCCCAAAACATTTTCTTCCGCTACTCAATATTTCGATCCATTTGTATGAATCACCATATTTATCTGCATCCTTTGGCTTAACATGCTCGACCACAATTCATTGTCTCGCGGGAGCGTTAACCAAGCTTCAGGCATCCGTAATTGGGCCCGGATTTCTAGAGAAAAGAGGGAGGTCATTCCTAGGAAAGGAGACCTCAGACCTAATCAATGTATTATCCCCCCAACTTGTTCCGACACACGAGCGGGACAATTCTAGAGGCGTTGAGATTTTATCCGAACATAGGGAAATGAGAAAGGGTGAATCGCGTGTCCCGAATTCAGAAATCCACAACGGTTGGCCTTCCAGGAAATGCCCAAGACGGCAAGCGGACAATGGATCAATCGACCATACTACTGCGATAGACGGACCGAAGGTCATCATCCATATTGCAGGAGGCGGATCACATGTCATCATCAATGCCGCTTTGGGGTTCCTTCAGGCACAAGGGTGGAAATCCAGATCAACAGGGCATGCGAAGCGTGGGGCGAAGTGACGATTTGTTTGGATAGAATCCAACGCTCTCAAAATTGCACCACCGTAGGGAAAGCGTATTAGGCGGATGCACTAATCTGGCCGTGAATCACCCCAATTCTCAGACAGAACCTTTTTGACGAGGAAACTGTCGCTTCCCATCATTGCGATGGGGCATCCCGAGCCGAATCGGGGAGAATATCACAACTGCACCACTCTACCCGAAGTCAGGCCAGACGGCCGGCGACAAGGAGGGGCGGGACTTAGCGATCCCTGAGGCTGGACCCGAGTTGAAATGCCCGGGCGTTCCTACGTACTCCATCAGGCTGGAGATCAAGCCATACGTAGTTCTGCGAGTGCAGTTTAACGTCATGCAGGACGTAGAATCCCATTTGGGGAGATCTTAGTTTAAGGTCGTAGAGCTTGGACCATAGGGGTAGATCTTAGTTTAAGGTCTTAGATCTCGGACCATAAGAACCTCAAAGTACGCCGCATCGCGGTCCTCTCCCCTAGATATGCGAAGATGCACTGAGGGATAGTGTCAAGAGTGTCGAGATTTTGCCTGGTCAGAATGGGGGGTGGAAAATGTGATGTGAATCATGCGGCCATTCACTCAAGGACTGGGGGCACCGGCGTAACGATATGGGAGTACTGCCGACTGTGGCGGAAAAGCAGCATCAATATCGCACTAACCGTTGATGGAATGAGGCAGCAAACGAGCATCGACCGCTCAATCGCAGGATTCATATCGATTTGCTGCCCGAGGCCATTGGGGGCACCAGCCCGAGTCGGTGGGAGAGCAATGAGGCATTGTGTACAAACCGTTCACGGGGGCTCCACCCAGGGCGTAGGCGATGGGTCCGAATGAAAGGGAGCACGAAGCCTGAAAAATGGGAGGAACCTGACCAAGCTGAACCTGACCCTCCTGGCAATAAACCAGAGTACTCTTGACACCAGTGGACCACGGAAAGGGACCGAGGGACACACCTTGAGGGTGGCCTGAAGGCGGCGGATTCCCCAGAGAAGGGGGGAATCTTTAAGAGGTGGGGGGCTGGACCTGAAGTTTCAAACATCCGGGCGTTCCTACGTATCCCATGAGGATGGGAATCAAGCCACACGTAGTTCTTGAAGCGCGGCGCAACACAATCGGGCACCAGCGCGGGGAGGGGTGCGGGTCTGACCCTCGCACACAGAAGAAGCGGTATTTGATATTTCTTGTTTGTCCTTAAAGATGGATGGTTTTTCTTTGTGCAGCGACATGCCTGTGATTAAGGAATCCCTGGCGTCGCCACGATAATCAAGCCATGAAAGGCATTGATGAATGGCGTGGTTATTAACCAGCGCCCAACGTGAGTGTCCCCTGAGGAGAACATCACGATGCAGTGCCATATCTCGTCGGGCGGCCAAGACGATCACAGTTTACGGTCGTGTGGTAGGACCAGACAACACAGTTTAAGGTCGTGTGGTTCGGACCATGGAGGAATCCGCTTATCGCGAGACGGAGGACTCAGCGGAGGTGGGAACATACCCAGCCCTACAGTCACGCACGATTCCAGAAGAAGGACCCTGGGATAGGGGCCTGCGTATGTCCATCACCCGAGGGGCAGAGATGCTAGCCTCCAGATATAATGGGCCCAAAACGCGATTGTTCGGGCGACTCCTTCCTCCTTATGGGGACGAGGGTCCAGCTATACACGGCCCTTAGGGAGGACATCAGCATATATCCTTGGTGCTCAGATCGTGGGAGCCTCGACAGACACCATTACCCTGGTTGGCCTGCCTAATGTGTAAAGGTGTACTGAAGGTCAGTATGAAGAGAGTGTCAAGATTCCACTACAACGCACAAAGGCGGAGTGTGATGAGGACCGTGCAACCAATGTTCGGAGCCTAAAAGAGCCGACATAGCGATCAAGGATGTCGCTGACCATATTCGCAACACAACATCCGATCGCGTCAGCCTAGAACTGGGCAAGCAAACGAGCATCAACCGCTCAATCGCAGGATTCATATCGATTTGCGGCCCAGGACCTGCCGGTAAATTGACCCGGAGCGGTAGGAGAGCACTGATGCATCGTACCCAAACCGCTAACGAGGATCCCTTTGAGTGAAGGCCCGAACAAGAGGAAGCGTGAGGCCCGACAAGCAACACAGGACTTGTCGGGATTGCATCCGACACTACGGGTCATAGACCAAAGTACCCAAAACATGTTAACAGATCACCGGAAAGGGTCGGAGGACTCACCCTGAGAGCAACCAAAAGACAGCAGATCCCCGTGATCAACCAAGAGACGGGGCTGGACCTGAGACACAAGCGTCCAGGCGGTCCTACGTATCCCATAAGGATGGGAATCAAGCCGTACGTAGTTCTTGAGAGGCAGTTTAACGTCATGCAGGACGATGAGGGGTGTGAGGTAGTCTCACACATGGGGGGAGGCGTACGGCGCGGCCAGAAGACCAACGTGAATGAGGACACAGTCCCCCGCTCACGCCACACGCCTCGCACAAAAAGGAGGGGAACTGGGGCCAAAGGCCCAACGCGAGATAGAGGTTCCCAGGAAATGGGGCTGGGCCTAAAACATGAATGTTCAGGCGGTCCTACGTATCCCATAAGGATGGGAATCAAGCCGCACGTAGTTCTTGAAGTGCAGTTTAACGTCATGCAGGACGAAAAGAGAAAAAAGGGGGAGCAGAAGGCATCCCCAAACGTGGGGGGCGTACAGCGTGGCGAGCAAACCGACGTGAATGAGGGCATAGCCCCGCGTCCACACCATACGCCACATTCCTAGAGGCAACTGGGCCAAGGGCCCGAGATGGGATGGAAATTCCCGAAGGATGGGGCTGGGCCTGAAACATGAATGTTCAGGCGGTCCTACGTATCCCATAAGGATGTGAGTCAAGCCGCACGTAGTTCTTGAGAGGCAGTTTAACGTCATGCAGGACGAATGCTGAACAGTTTAACGTCTTGTAGCTCGGACGTAGTACAGTTTAACGTCGTGTTGGACGAATGCTAAACAGTTTAAAGTCTTGTAGCTTGGACGAAGATGCTTGGCAGTTTAACGTCTTGCCGCGCGGACGATGTGCTGGGCAGTTTAACGTCGTGCAGCTTGGACGTATACAGTTTAACGTCGTGCAGGACGTGGTACACTCAGACAAAGTACTGCTTGAGGAACCTAGAGTTGGTGGGAGGAGTGACACGCTCACCATCCATAGTCGCTAGGGAGTATGCGCCATTGGGATAAACTTTGTGGACGACAAGAGGTCCCTCCCACTTGGTCTCCAACTTGGGTGGCTTCCTGCCGGGGATCATTGGCGCTCTTAGGGCTAGCACTAGGTCACCCTGCAGGAAGGAGCGGAGGCGAACCTTCTTATTGAAAGCTCGAGCCATTCTGCTTTGATGCCTCTCCAAGTTGTGCAAGGCGCGAAGTCTATTCTCATCCAGTGCTTCCAACTCGAATAGACGGGCTTCAGCAGCTCTGTCTGGCGCTTGCTGGTCGTAGACCGCAGTGCGCAAGGATGGTAACTGGATCTCTATGGGCAGGACGGCCTCAGCTCCATACACTAGGGAATAAGGGGTCATCTGGGTGGAATTGCGAGTCGTCGTCCGATAAGCCCAGAGGGCGTTGGGGAGCTTGTCCGGCCAACTCTTCTTATTCTGACCAACCATTTTTTGCAGAATGTTAGAGAGGGTCTTGTTAAACGCATCGATCTGTCCATTCGCCTGCGCATGATAGCGAGATGTATGGTTCGAGCGAATGTTGTACTTGGCGTACAACTTCTTCAACTCGGATGCTCGGAAATTGGTTCCGTTATCCGTGAGGATAGCGTGAGGCACTCCAAATCGATAAATGATGTTGGAGGTCACGAAGTCAGCGATCGAACAGGATTTGACCTCTCTTAGCGGAATCGCCTCTGCCCATTTGGAGAAGAAGTCTGTGGCGGTCAGAATGAACCGGCACTGGCGAGCCGTCGCCGGCGGGTAAGGTCCCACAACGTCCATCCCCCAGACTGCAAAGGGCCAAGAATACCTGGTGGTATGGAGAGGCTCCGGCGGCCGATGCACAAAGTTCGCATGAACCTGGCACGCATGGCACCTCCTGGCATACTCGATGCAGTCATGGATCATGGAGGGCCAGAAGTATCCCAACCTCCGAATCTGGTGGGACCGCTTTGGCCCAGTCTGATGGGCACCGCATGAACCAGCATGAACCTCTTGCATGACTCGTGGGATCTCAACTCCCTGAAGGCAACGGAGGAGAACACCATCAAATCCGCGTCTATAGAGGATCTGCTCCAGGCCGGGACTGCTCTGGAGGACAAACTGCGATGCGCGGCGTCGAACTCGCTCGCGCTCGGCCCGATCCGGCGGGAGAATTCCATGTTGGAGGTACTCAACCAAAGGCGCCCTCCAATCAGGGGCTGGTTCGACTGCCATATCTGGGGTACTCGGGGCTCCGGGCGTAGGGGCAACCGTGGTGAGATTACTTACCGACGGGCCGCGATCTCCCTCCGGGATAACGGGAGCGATGAGCCTGCGGTGCATCACGCGGACGGTCAGGTTATCCTGTTCAGGCTCCGCAAGTGACGCAGCAAGGCTGGCCAAAGCATCTTCTCGACCGTTCTGCGATCGGGGAATATGGACAATTTCTGGCCGAGAAGGGAACCAGGCCATCAGAAGGAGGGTGCACTCCAGTAATGGCACAAGTTCCGGCTTCCTGACAACATAGTCGCCATTGATCTGCTTAACAACTAGCTCGGAGTCCCCTTTCACACACAGATGGGGCACGTCGATCTCGAGAGCTAACTCGAGGCCGGTGATGAGGGCATGGTATTCCGCCTCATTGATGGTACAGCCCTCTGACAACAGGAAGGAGTATGGCAGTACGGCCTGCTCCAGGGTAATGAAGACGATACCCAAGCCCACTCTGTTGAGCTTAGGATTATCGAGTCTTCTACCGGTGGGGCTCCGGGAGGCACCGTCAAAGTGCATCTGCCAGCATGGACCGGCTCGATCGACCGAGAGGATGGCCTCATCAGGAAAACCTAGATCCAGCGGCTGATCTGCGGAGGTTGGGTGAGCAGCCAGAAAGTCTGCCAATGCTTGCCCTTTGATGGCCTTCTGAGACACATACCTGATGTCGAACTGTTGGAGAATCACAGCCCACCGCGCTAGACGGCCAGTCAACATAGGCCGGCTCAGGATATATTTCAACGGGTCTACCCGAGAAACCAACTGTACCTCATGGTGCTGTAAGTAGTGCCGTAATTTCTGTACGCCAAATACGAGCGACAGGCAGCTCTTCTCGATGGGGGAATACCTAACTTCCGCATCGAGGAGCATGCGACTGAGGTAATAGAGGCTATTCTCTGTTCCCTCGTTGTTCTTCTGGGCGAGAAGGGCACCCAGGGACCGTTCCAGGGCGGTCACATAAAGGACCAGCGGCTTCCCGGATACAGGCGGCATCAGGACCGGAGGTTGAAGCAGGTACTGCTTGATTTCCTCGAAAGCGGTCTGACACTCTTTATCCCATACATAGGTGGCACCTTTCTTCATGAGCCGAGAAAAGGGCTTACAGTTGCCGGCCAGATTCGCGATGAATCGGCGTATATAGGCTAAGTGGCCTTAGAACCCTTGCAGTTCCCAGATGTTACCTGGGGGAGGCATCTGGCTAATCGCCCTGATCTTCTCTGGGTCGATCTCAATACCCCGGTATCTTACCACAAATCCAAGGAACTTTCCGGAGGTGACCCCGAAGGCACACTTCAACGGGTTCATCTTCAGGCAGCGTGACCGGAGGAAGCCGAACACTTTCTCAAGATCTTTGAGATGGTCCTGACGCCGGCGCGATTTGAACACCAAGTCGTCGACGTAGCATTCCACCAGTGTGCCGAGTATTGGCTTGAATATGCGGTGCATCGCCCGTTGATAGGTGGCACCTGCATTCTTCAGGCCGAAAGGCATGACCCGATAACAAAAGGTACCTTGGGGGGGCCTGAAGGCAGTGAACTCCTCATCCTCAGGGGCCATCCGAATTTGGTTGTATCCGGAGTATCCATCCATAAAGGAGAGGGCTTGGAACCCTGCCGTGGCGTCAATCAACAACTCTGTCACCGGAAGGGGAAAATCATCCTTCGGACAGTGGCGGTTGAGATCGCGGAAGTTGATGCAGACTCTAATCTGCCCGTTCTTCTTCCTGACCGGCACAATGTTGGCCAGCCATTTGGGGTACTGGACTTCCCTCACGAAGTTGGCTTTGATAAGCTTGTCAACTTCGGCCTCAACCATGGCACCGTGAAATGGGTGCATCTTCCTGGGAGGCTGCTTGAACCCGAGATGGCTCGCCGGGAGACCAAGGCGGTGGACGGCTACCTGAGGATCTAGCCCTGGCATCTCGTCATAGCCCCAAGCGAACACATCACGGTGCTGCCTGAGAAAATCCACGTACTGTTGCCGCTCCTCAGAGGGCATGGCGGCACTGACCAATGTGGGTCTTAGATCTACTTCGGTTCCAAGGTTCACTTGTACTAACTCATCGACCGTGGCGGAGACGCCCTCCTCAAAGGCTGGGGGTGCATCTTCCACGTCCTCTCCACTCGGGGAGGGATCGTCCACGGGAGATACTGCGTTGGAAACTGCATTGGGGCTATCAGATCCTGCTGGGCCGCTGGTGCTGGCATGGGCGGTCGCGGTCATCTCATCAGGAGATTCACAGGATGTCGAGACCATGGCTACGTCCAACCGTTGAATCGGGAGGACGTAAGCGTCATCCAAACTTGCCCAGGGATCACTTGCAACAGCGACAGGCTCGACCTCACCTTCCAGGATCTGCTTATCTTTGCTCTTGTAATAATCCGCGTCCAGATAGCGGGCTTCACATGAGGCAAAAGTAGAGGCATCTCCCTGAAGCACGCCTACTCGACCATTAAGGGAGTATTTGAGGCATTGGTGGTATGACGAGGGAACCTCCGCATAAAGGTGGAGCCATGGCCTTCCCATCAATGCGTTGTACGCAGTGTCTTGAGAGACTACCATGAATTCGGTGTTGGCAACCAAGTCTCCGAACTGGGTCTTCAAACGTATCTTGCCGACCGGAGTTTGCTCGGTGCGGGCGTACCCCTGGATCCTGAGGTCGGAGGGGATCAAGTCATCCTCAGACAACCCCAATCTCCGGAGCGTCCGAGTTGGAATCAGGTTAATCCCGGATCCCGTGTCGACAAGACAGCGTCGGACTTCAAGGCCATTGAACTGGCCGGTAACATACAGCGGACGAATGTGCCCCTGTATAGGAGGGTCTTCATCCTTACCAGAGAACGAGATAACTGCCTGGCATTCGGCGTCCTCAATCGTTTCGGCATGAAAGGCCTCTGCAGCCGCAACCTCTGTCTCAAACTGGAGGGGGCTCTTCAGGGCTTCAGCGAGTGCCTCGCGCATCTCAGATGACATGCGCAGAGCCTCAAGGATGGAGAGCCTTGCTGGGATGTTGGCCAAGTGCTTCAGGACATCATACTTTTTGGCCAAGCGCGAGCCCCTGGTTGCAGGAGGTTGCTCTGCGGTTGGAGGCATGACAGGCCTTGCCGGTTGAACTGGCGGCCGGCTGGTACTTGGCGCATCTCCCTGTTCATTGGTTGAAGCCCGGGAAATGGTCACCGTACTGGGGTCAGGAGGCCGGGATGGACTCGTGGCAGGGAGGAGCTGATCGCGACGCGGCTGAGGCGGTTCTGCCTGGTCCCATACCACAAACAGTGGCGGAGGCGAATCCGTCATCCCCGGATGGGGGGGCTGCGCATGCTGAGCTCGGTTTTCAGCCTACTGCCTGGTCTCAGTGGCGTGCATGGCTTGGCTAGAGGTACCAACTGCTGTGCCCCGATGACTCCTGTTGTTGCGGCTCCTCCGACGGCGGCGACGACCGGGGACACTAGGGAGGTCCACCTGGTGTTCTTCAACGTCGGGAACCGAAAAGGGATTTACCAGCTCGACGGTATTAACCGAAGCGTACCCAATACTATCATCGGACGAATCATTCTCCACTGGGCGGATCCGAGGAGGGATCCCCATCTCCGGGGGCATGAAATCGCCGAGAGTGCGGGATAGTGGCGGAACTGGCGGGGCGCGCTCTTCCTTCTTGCGCCGCCGCCGTTTGCTCTTCTTGGAAGAGGCAGGCTGGGACGACGATGCCGAAGCAGCACCCGCAGATTCTGGGGGCTCAGGCTGATTCAAGCGTGCACAGATGATTCCATGGGCGCGAATGATCGTCTTGCGGGCCATCCAGTTTTTGTACTTCTGGGACCCGCGGTCGGAGACCAGCTGCCATTCGTCCTCATTGCCGCTATCGCTATCTGATCCCACGAACACGCCCGCCACTTGTGCTGGAGCTGGGCCCAACCTGATTACATTGTTGTTAATCTGGTCTTGGAGCCAATCCTTAAACACATAGCACCGCTGGATGGTGTGTCCCAGGGCCCGATGGTAGGGGCAGTAGCGGGGGTTATCCGTGAGATGTGCCTCCTCTGGCCTCCAACACTCAGGCAGTCGCACAATCCTCTGCTCCAGGGCGCTCCGGAAATAACCGGGAACCTGATTCTCGTGAAATGAGTAAGTCAGGTATCGCGGGCCCCTGGGAGCATGGTCTTGACGAGGGGCTGGAGGGGCCTGCCGAGGAGGTGGACCCTGATTATCTCACCTGGGTTGCGGCGGTACATTACGCGGAGGGGCCGGCCGGTTCTGAGGCTGCCGCTGCTGGGCCGGGAACTGGGCCCATGGAGGCGGATTCCTGTGAGGCTGTGGAGCTGGCCTCACCGGCAGCAGCTCCAACGGCCTGGGAGCCTCTATCTGGGCAACAGCAGCGGACTCAGCCCTGCTGGCTCTTCTTGCAGGAATCATAGGAGGCAGCGGGTGTGCCTGGCTGGCCTGTTGCAGGGCTTCCTCAAGACGTTGAGCTTTGTCTGAGAAGTCCCTGAACCCTCCGGGGTAATTCTGAGTGATCAGGGAAGGGACCAGCTCGGTCTTGACGTTCCCGACGCACATTGTAAGCAACTTCTCCTGAGTCAATGGCATGTCAAGGGAATACGTGAGACCCTTCCATCGGGCGACGAAGTCCGCGACTCGCTCGTCAGGCCTCTGCTTTCACTTGAAGAGGTCTGCGATACTCGTCTTCCGGGTCGTGGAACTGAACTGTTAGAGGAATTGTCTACGAAGGTCCTCCCAGCTAGTTGTCGACCCGACGGGGAGCTGGCTGTACCAGACAAATGCTGGCCCTTCCAGTGTCTGGACAAAGCAGCGAAGCTTAGCGGCCTCTTGCTGCGCTGGAGTCCCCAACATAGGCCCGCACCTCGAGTTGAAATGGTCCAAATGCTATGGCGGATCTCCAGTCCCGTTGAAGGGGGCAAAAGTGGGATTCCCGAATCCCGGAGGTGCCGGCATGTCATCCACCCATGCTGGGTATGGCTTGTCGTCCGGTGGGATTGCCACTTTCCGAGTCTCCAAGGCTTCCAAGCGGGCGATGAGTGCCGCCATCGGATCGTCCAGACATGGGTTCCAGTCCTGGCGAGGATCTCTAACCACGAGCGCATTGCATGGCCCTTCAATCGGGTCGTCGACCGGGTTGTCGAACTCGGCAGCTTGTGGGATGGCGGGCGGAGCGGCCCTTGGGGCAGCGGGAGGAATCCGAGCGGGGTCTCTCAGGTAGTCACGCCACTCGGGAGGGTGTGGTGAAACATACCGCGCCCTCTTGCCATAGGCGATGGCCTCTCTCATGTCGGCGAACACGGCATAATCACGGTTGCCCGGGAGAGCCTCATCGAGGGGTGGTTGTTCCTGTCCCTGCTATCCTGGCCTAGGATCACCGTAGTCAGGCCGCTGCTCTGCAGCGCGCTCGGCGAGGAGCTGGTCAACTAGCTTCTTCTGCTCGGCGAGCTGTTGACATAGCATAGCCTTCTCGGGATCCTCATCCGCCCTCTGCGTGGAGGCAGATGGGTCGGCGGGCTTTATAGCCTCGTCGTGCTCTTTACCTTTACTGACGTTTCGGCTCAACTTCAGTGCTTCAGTGGGTGCGGGGAGTCCCAGGAGGTTCCTTTGATGACGAGTAACTCTCAATGATGGATCCAACAATGGCTTGTCTTCAGGGGGAGAGCCCCCGTCGAGAAGTTCCAAACTGTTCCCCTCCCACGACAGGTCAGCCATGTTGACTGTTTCCGTCCCTGGGGATGTACCCTCAGGGCCGCCCAGTGAATCGGGCTGTCGGCGAATCGCACTGAAGCGTAGGGCAGCGTACCGCCCCCATCCACGGTTATACACGTGGGGAGTGGCTTCCTCGATAACCTTGCGGAGTACTTGAAAACACTCAACGCATCGTTGTTGGAGGGCCTCGTGGTGCCCAAATGACCCGGGGTGCCGAACCGTGGGGAGCGTGGCCAGGTCAATTTGACGACACTGCTCACCAATATCCTCCAGGTGCACTTGACTCCCGGGATATGGCATTTGTAAGCGGTGAAGACGGGAGTGAGTCTCCCTGAGAGTTCGGCGGAAGCATTCGAACTCATCCGGGGTGAGCGATTCGGGTGCATCAAAGTCCGGTCCTGCGACTGGCCAAAACTTCTCAGGGAAGTGGCCCTATGCAAGGACGGTCCAGAAGCTCCACGACTCAAACTCGGGACCCAGGTCTCCTTGGTCCTCTTCAACGAGTGGGAATGGACGGGGAACCGGCAGTGGTGCCGAGGCGGGCCGACGGGCTGGCCGGTGGTGAATACGGCGAGCAGGCCGATTGGCCTCCATATCCCGGGCCGCCTTCTGAGGGTGGTGGTGCCCCAGCTACCACATCACGATAGGACGGGCCGGCGAGCGAACATCCTGCCGTAGCGTCGGTGCTCGCCGAGGGCGCACTAGATCGTGGTTCGACCGTCGGTCCCCAGAAAAGGTCTTCGGCTTCTCCGATCGAGGCAGAAGGCGCTTCCAGAGGGGCCGGTACCAACCGCAAGCTTGATCCTTGGGGGTCTACCAGGCCCTCGCTACTCCGGATATACCTTCGGAGAGAAGCGGGGATCATATCGATCTCGCTCTCGGGAAGTACGAGGCTGACGTGCCGCATTCCTACCCCTGCCCCTGACTGGCGGGATTGGGGGGATGGCTCTGTCGCCGAATCATACTCCGCCTCTGTATCAGAGAAACGAACCGGTCGGATCTCTGTCCGGAATTCCGTAACATTCTTCCCTCGGCGTCGACGCCTCGCCCTCCTGCCCCTGGGTGGTTCTTCGGGGCATGGCTGATCTCTATCCTGGCGTCCTCCGGCCGCACTGGTGCTGGGGCCAAGAGGACTGGAAACCAAGGTGCGAGGAGCACCGAGACAGATATCAAAGGGGACGCGGGAAGAGATGATTCCGGGCGGGCCTCCGGGCCGAGATCGGAAGGTGGGATGACCCATGCCTCTTGGATCGGCCACACAGAGTAGCCCCTGTTGGCGAATAGCGCTACCGCGAGGTGGTCCGCGGTGGCTATTGTCTGTACCAGCAACCGGGAGAGTCAACCCAACCTGCCTTTGGGGCGGTCGGGGCCTCGATCCGGGTCAGGCATAGAAGTGCCCCTGCTCAGGATGCGCAGGGGCCTGGTGACTGGAGCCAGCATTGGCTTGAGCCAACGCGGCCGCTGTTGCTAGGGCCCCAAGGTGGGCATCCTCTTCCGCTCGTGCCCGACGTTGGCGTCGGGACAGACGAGTCGGGACGAGCGGCACGGGCAGGTGGAGAGCCCGTTCTTCGACTTGAGAGGCCTGGCGGCGATGTCGTCGTGGCCTGACAGGAGCCCTTACCGCGGATCCCTGGAGCGAATCTCGGATAGGGTAGTCCCGGGCATCTTCCACCTCATCCGCATAGGGGAAGGAACTGTCGGAGCGTTCCGAGGATAAACTCCCGAAACGGTTGGACGTCGAGGTAGGCAGCGGTGCCTCCCTGCGCGGCCCTCGGGGGCGGCGTTGGTGGCGAGGTGCAGCTTCCTCGAGGTCTAGGCGAGCCATGTCCCTGGTGGGGATGACTCCCTCTTCCTCATATCTCCGCACCAAGTTGTTGATCACCCTTCTTTGGATGACCTCCGAGGGGGAGAGAGGGCGTGGTTGCCCCGCAGCTGCTGCTGCTGGGACGCCTGTGGAGCGGGCGGGACCGCGCGGAGTAGCCGCGTCGGTGTTTCCCCTACCCCTGCGCCAGTGGGCGGGTGGCGATCGGGCACTGGATCGGGCGACTTGATTTCTGAAAGCAGGTAGAAAAACCCATTAACACTGACCGGAAAAGGAATTGACAACCAACCATTAGTGCCACGACGCCTTCCATGGGGGGGAACCCATGCCCTCGACGTCGCGAGACGGAGTGCCCGATTTCCCTTCCCCAGCCCCTGGCGGGTAAAACTGAATGCTCGGTCGAGCAGCATGCTGGTCTTCCAACACCTCTGAAATCCATCGGTCTTCGTATTGAGGAGAAGAGATTCACGTCGGGTTCACCATTTTTCTGTTTCGGTGCGGATGTGCATCGGGTTACGCTGTTCCGCCAGGACGCGTTCGCGCGTGCACCCGTCGACCCGAGGGGATGGGCGCGCGCGGCTTGTGGCCCCGCAGTCCCGCTTTCCAAGGGAGGGCGGAATCCGTCCCTTATTCAGGGGCGTCTGCTCCTTAATCGAAACCGGGATGATGGGATGTCGGCTCCTCCTTCCGTGGACGTCTCCTCGGAACTCGTCGCCTAATCCGGGTCTCCCTCATAGATTTAAGAATGTTCGTGAATCTCGTTCCCGGCGCCATGTCTCCACGGACACCGGTTAATTACGCTGCTTCCGCCCGGACGCTCCAAGGATTCTGTTCGGGTCAGCAACCTGCGGTGAGGAGACCGGGTAGCTCTGGGTGCTGGGGGCGTGTCTTGACACTGCGCCTCTGCATGTCTGCCTTCTGTCCCTAATAGGGCTTCTCGAAGGCATGATGGCCTGAGGCATCCCGCGCTGGGTGCGGGGAACTGTGTTACCTGAGGTTTTCCTCAGCTTCCCATGTTTAACACGGGGTATGCCGCGAGTTTAACGTCCAACGGGGACGGCATCGGACTGATCAACACGAGAAGTGGATCAGATGACAGAACCCCTCGCGGGGAACCTCCGACGCTGGGGCCATCACATGGGCGGCTTCCCGAGTGAAGTGGAGTGAAATGGCTTGACCCCACCGGGATGTGGCGGCCCGGGTAAGGATCAGGGTGGATGATGGAGTGGAGAGCTTGGACCCCGTAGGGGCTTCCTACGTACCGCGCGGTAGCGCGGATCAAAGTCAGCGTAGTTCGGATATACAGTTTAACGTCATGCTGGACTTCGGCAAGCCGACTCACGAAGAGGTCGAGGCCGCCGGGCGGAGGATTGAACCGAACCACCTCGCACAGAGGGGGATGGAACGGCCGGGTGGATCACAGTTTCACGTCATGCTGGACGTTGGCAAGCCGACTCACGAAGAGATCGAGGCAACCTGGAGAAGGATTGAACCGAACCACCTCGTACGGAGGGGGATGGAACGGCCGGGTGAACCACAGTTTCACGTCATGATGGACGTTGGCAAGCCGACTCACAAAGAGATCGAGGCAGTGGGGAAGCACAATGGAGATACACACGTGCAGTCCCCCACAGAGGCGGATTCATAGGTGAATCAACGCAAGTGTGAACCCGGGAGGGGTTCACTGATGGACGAACCGATGTAAATACGACCGGGACGACCAGGTGGTGGGCTTGAACCTCGAAGAGGCTTCCTACGTACCCTGTTTAGAAGACAGGGATCAAAGTCCACGTAGTTCGTTCTGTTTGTAACACTCT
Source organism: Viscum album (assembly GCA_963277665.1). Taxonomy (NCBI): domain Eukaryota; kingdom Viridiplantae; phylum Streptophyta; class Magnoliopsida; order Santalales; family Viscaceae; genus Viscum; species Viscum album. The sequence goes on along the minus strand of OY728143.1, from coordinate 1,690,635,323 downwards.
ACCCCCGTGGGTGAAGGCCACTCCAATCCCGACATCCCTGCAGAGACGAGCGGGTGGGGGCCACATCCAAACCGGGAGGACCCTGCGTGCGGGGCACGGGATCGGGTGATGCGGACGGTTTAACGTCTTGCCGGACGAAGTACAGTTTAACGTCATGTGTTGAGGACGAAGAGGACGGTTTAACGTCTTGCCGGACGAAGTATAGTTTAACGTCGTGTGTTGAGGACGAAGACACTTGGCAGTTTAATGTCTTGCAGCGCGGACAAAGATGCTTGGCAGTTTAATGTCTTGTCGCATGGACGATGTGCTAGCCAGTTTAACGTCGTGCGGCTTGGACGTGGTGCAGTTTAGCGTCATGCGGGACGATGTACAGTTTAACGTCATGTTGGACAAATGCTGAACAGTTTAACGTCTTGTAGCTTGGACGATGGGGGCTGCCGCTGATGGGTCCGTGTCACTTCACGCGGGCCTGGAGGGCCGCACGGGAAGACAACGCACGGTGCGGGCACCCGGGATGAGGATCATCGGGCGCCACACAGGCGGGTACCCTCAGGGGGTGAAAGGGGGCGACCCCGGCGGATTGCGCGCAAAAGAGGAGCTTTGCGCGCAATACCGCGGGTCGGCGCGCAAATGGGCGGGCTGGCGCGCAATTGGGCCAGCCCTTTGTGCGCAGATAATTGAGATTGCGCGCACCGGGCTTCGGATAGCGCACTGGGGCAACAGATCATTCTCTAACGAACGGCCACTTTGAAGAGGGGGGTGCGTGCAACCGGACTGGATTGCGCGCACCCCGGGGGCAATTGCGCGCAAGAGGCTTCTTTTGCGCGCGAATGCCTACGGGTGAGGAATTATTCAAAGGAAAGGAGCCAAAAGGATTACGCGCGAAGGCGAATCCCGAGGCTTTATTGCGCGAAAGAAAGGAGGTTACCTGAAGGTCGGCATTGCGCGCGGAAGGGGTTGGATTGCGCGCACGAGAGACCTTTCGAATTCTGGAAACCTCCATAACGTCGGGGGTCGCCTTATATTTATAGGAAACCCTGGGCGCGGAATCCGGTTCGCGGGCGCGGAATTCTCTTCGCGGGCGCGGAATCGGGCCTGGCGCGCAAGGGGAGTCGCGCGGGCCACTGTCGCGCAAGATTGCGCGCCGTCCCAGCGCTTTGCGCGCATCCCGGGAGGTTTGCGCGCGGCTCATCAACTTTACGCGCGGGCCTCCAAAATTCCGCGCAAACCCTCCGGGCCCTCCGAAACATGCTTCCGATTCCAAATATGACCTCGCTTTCCGCATCCGGAGCTTTGTTTGGGAACAACGGACTTTTCCGGCGTCTACAGGTAACTTATCAGAAGATAAGTTATTAAGTGGAAGATTTAATTTTGACAACCTAACAACTAAAAACTATATAAAAATTTTACCAATAGAGGATAAATTTAAAGAAAAAAAAAGAAAATATTTGGAAGTAATAAGTGGTATTGTAATGAAATCCAAGAACCAGAAGAATGTTGAGTATATGACAAAGGTTTAAAAATTTTTATGGCTAATGTTGTGGGAGGAAGACTGTAATTCAGAAGAAGATGAAAAGATGAATATATATTCCCTTTTATGTGAAATTAAGATGCAATATCTAAAAAATATTAAAATATAATGAAGGAAAAAGATATTCATACCTTTCAAGAAGACTATTGTTAGGAATTTTAAGAGTGAAGCCCTGTAAAAATTAATATAAAGTGAAGAGAGTTTTCAGGTTAACAAAACCATATCACCCCTACTGATCTAGCAGATGAAAATAGAAGATCCATCTTAATCCCTCACATGTTTCTATGATTCAACATTGAAAATGGGAGTGAAGGCAATGTAATTTAGGGGAAGCCCAAAAATGAATCTAAATTCAGATATTCCAAAATCTTTCTATGTTGGTGTAGGAAAAGAGATTTTTGGACAACAAATGAGTTCAAACATCAGATGATGAAAAATGTGGTGGATCGAAGATTAATGTATCCCGAAACACAAGATCTCGATTATAAAAATGATTTTCCAGATATCAAATCCTAAAAAATTTATCTTATATCATCTTTATGGTACATTATATATATTATCCCACACTAATATAAAAATTGAATCTTAAATGAAAATGGAGAGAATTGATTTATTTATGAAAAAATGAATTATATTTTAAAAGAGGGGAATTGTACTCATTTTTATTCATGAACATTCTTTTTCATTTTATTGATATGGATAAATGAAAGTAATTTTAATGAAATTATATGGAACTGACACCAATAATTGGATTTTATAAAAGCTATCATAACTTGTTAAATTCTATAGAAATATTTAATTTTTTGTTAATCAAACTCTCTTTTTAAATAGATAATATCCCAAATATACATAGAGTTGGATTATTTGTGACTTACAACATTAGGATGAGTGATTCAATACATATCCCAAGGAATTAAAGTTTAAATTCAATGAAAAATGAATATGAAGAAAATGTATGAATGAACGTCCTCCCTAACCCCATGATGTCAATATGGGGGATTAAAAATTCAGATTCTTATAGGGAGAGAAAATATATCCCTATACTAAAAGTTCTCAGAAAAAGGTGATAAAATAGAATTGGAATTTATAGTCAGTAAGGGGGTGAAATATCATTATATTTAAAGATAATTTATCATTGAAAAGAATACAAAGTATATCAACCCTATCCTTTTATACACATATTATTACATTGTTTTATTCATAATTAACCATCAAATACACACCATGGATAATAAGATTTTTGTATTTATAGGGAACTATCTACATAATAAGAAATCAATAAATGAAAATAAATAAATCATTTTTTTAATCTCTCTAATAACATACTAACATCATTTGAACTCATATATCATTATAGGATAACCCGGTAAATACATGAATAAAGGTATGAGCTAAAAATCTTAGTAGGTGAATAAACATACAAATAATGAATCACACATAAGTTAAAAGGAATAACATGATGACATAAAAAGTCATGGAACAATAATAAAAATATGCAATCATAACATTATAAAATGGGATCATTTAATCATGGATACATATGAATGTGTAAACAACATAAAACATGATTCAAGGATAACTGTAAATACTATATCATACAATGGAAAAAGTACTGTAAAGAAAGTAGGTTTAATCCCTATCCCAACATGAAGTCTCATGAGACTAAACATTACCCAATGTATTGAAATTCTATAAGGATTCACCCATCATAAAATTTTCAAGAACAAGTGTGCCACATTTTGAATCACATATTTGGAATAAATATAAAGGTCACCCATGTAAAGAAATGGGCATCATAATCATGTCATAAGGCATAACCAATGGGCCGATCATAATTGTGTCCATAAAATAATGGATTTAAAATTTACATGGAAATTCATAATGGAAAATAAGAATATTTCATGAAAAATGATGACTATTTTAATCGAAAACAAGTAGAAATTGTGTTTAAGGAATGTTACAAATAAACGACATTAGTGTGGTTTGATGGAAAAATTAATAAGACTTTAAAGAGGATAAAGGAATAATTTTTTGTATAAAACCAGAAATGAACTAAGATATTTTACAAGGATTAAATGAGTAATTTTATAAAAATAATTGTGAATTAAAATATATTGTGGAGTTTACTTGAAAAGAGGTAATAAAATGGGATGTTCTCCTTAATCAACCTTTCTTATGGGGAGCAATTCCGAAGGAACTTTTTAAAACATGTATTTCTCATCAATAAAAGAAGAATTGAACTAGGTAAATATGTTTGTAACATACACATATAATTTAAGAGGATTACATAATAATAATTAAGAGTTAAATTTGGGTAAAGAGAGAGAAAGTGTAACTCGATGGAAAAAATGGAGGTTCTGAAAGAATCTCTTACCATATGTTCAGAACTGTCCTACACATTCAATTTGTGTACTGGATAATTAAATTATATCCATTTATTAATTAATTCCTAACCTATTCTACAAATATTTGTGTTATTATATTTTTATTTTCAACATTATGTCTATTTTGATGAGTAATATAGTTTTATTTTGTCATTTTGGGAGCATTTGTTTCATGGTTTCACAGTCAGTTCACTTTTGAGTAATTATGGAAGTTCATATACAATTGGAATAATTCTCTAGAAGTGAAGTTATATAGTATTAATTAACATACATAAATTTAAAAATTCCCATATGCCATTTTATGTTTTTACATCAGTATGGTTCATTAGATGAAACGTTAATGAAAAATTATTAGTTCATTTTGGTTGTTTTTTTACAACCATCACAAATTGGTATCACTTTTTAATATTATATTTATATACTAGTAATAAAAAAAAAATAAGTTATAATACATATATTATAATTAGTTTCAACTATAAAAATAGTTTTATGACTAGCCTTGAAGTTGGTAAAAAATGAAAACTCATCATCCACGAAGGTGGTGAATCGACACCCCGTGGACAATGTTTTCATTCTTAGAAAAAAAAAAGAAAATATAAGAGATATGATGACGGATTTTCCATTACCATAAAAAAATAAATTAAATGTATGATAATGGAGTCATAATATCACTTTTTATATTTTAGGATAATAATTGAAAGAAAATAAAAGAGAAGGAAGAAGAGTTTTACCTCTTGAATATCGTCTCCTTGAGAACCTCCTTAAGGCACATAGAAATGGTCTTTTGGTGATAACAGAAAGAGCAATTCATTTTTAAGAGGATTGGGAGAGTAATTGGTAATAAAATTAGAAATATAAAAATATTATAAATATTGAGGATAATATGTGTTGAGGGGATGTATTTATTGGGGGAGAGCAGTGTTTTTATCACTTTATTCATGTGTTTATTATTTTGGATCAGGACAATCAGTAGTGTTGATTTTTGTGACTAAGTAAAGTAAATAGAGATTTTTTATTCTATATAATGGGAACATAAATCATCCATGACTCAACCAAGACTCAAAAATTAATTTATATACATATAGTGTGAAATACCATAAATTACCATATTTCACTATTCACCAAAAAAACAACTATTTTAGAAAAATCCCAAAAAATAACCCTAACTATTTTTTGGATATATAGATTTAAAAAAAGACTCAATTTTATTAAAGTAATTTTCTAAATATGATAAATTTTATTTTCAATTAAAATCATCATTTATTCGACAAATACTGATTTTAATATTAAAACCAATTTTATGGAACATTGAAAAATTAATTAAGGTCTCTTAAAATTATCATGTCATCATAAGAAAAATATATTACTCTATTAATCTATTTTATGAAAATAAATTTTATTTTAAATCATTATATTCATTATAAAATTTAAAATAAACATTTTTGTTTTACAAAAATACCAAAACTTAATTTATCATTATTTAAACATTTATTTACTTATACCATGATATAAATATATAATATTTTCATTTATAATATACCTAAATTTTATTTATTCTTTTATAAGTGATGTTACAATTATATTTCCTAGATTACAATTACTAAGGGTCATATTACTATTCCAACATCCAGGTTATTATTCCATCAGTATAGGTTCCTTAATTTCTATGAATACCACATATTTAATTCTTAAATTCTGAGAATAATATTTTTATTAGGATCTCTATGTGATGTATGTGTTTTATACTATATAACATAATTAATATAATGGAAATTTCATTGATAAATTTCAGTATCGGTTCATTATTCCTCCCATATGAAATTACACCCTCAAAATTTAATTTTACGTTTTATGTTGAAAATAGTTTGGGGTTCTTCTCTTTCATTTCTTCATATGGTTCCCATGTCACCACTTTATAGTTATGATTCATCCACAACATATTGAAAATATGATTTATCTTTTTGCATGGTACTTTGTCTCTACACTCCAAGATCTTCACTAGTTTCTCTTCATACCATAGGTCATTATCTAGTTGTAACATCTACAGATTTAGTACATGTGAGGGTTTAGTTATGTACTTCTTAAAGAGACATACACAAAACACAACATGAACTTAATACTAATTTTTTGGAAGTGTAATCCAATCGGTCACTTCTTCTATTAGATCATTCATCTCAAAGGGTCCAATGTACCTTGGGCTATGTTCTATTTCTTTCCAAACAGCATGACTCTCTTCGATGGTGATCTACATCAATTACTATAATAAAAAAATTAATAAAATGATCAGTTCTATATAAAATTCATTCACCACTATCATACCAACTATTTGGAGAACTACATTGATTCTTATATCAAAGATCTGTATCTAGAGTAAATGGATGCCTAGAAAACGTCCCTTAATGGTGAGTTTGATGAGGAGATTTACATGAAACAACCAATAGGTTTAAAAGAGTTTAGAAAACATAATTTGGTATGTAAATAAAGAAAAATTGTATGTCTTGAAGAATGCACCATGATAGTGGAATAAAACATATGAGGTGTTTAAGATAGAAGAATGACTCTCTTGGTGTAACACTAATCATTTGTGTTACTGAAATAAATGATATAATGGTAGATTCATCATTCTAATCTTGTGTCTCGATGTCATATTTCTAGTTGGAAAAGATTTACAAAAAAATTCTATGTTTAATTGAAATTGTTCTTGATGTTTAAAAATTAAGGTTCTAAAGAAAAACAAAATGATTTTAAGGATGATAATAGAAAGGGAAAGGAATAATATTACATTGCTTCTATATTTGAAGTAGTATTTATAGAAAAATTGGATTAGTTATTAAAGAGAAATTTCAAAATAGTCACCATCCCTCTTGTTGTGCACATTGAACTGACCAAGTGTTGAGAAACAGGAAAAAAGATGAGAAAGGAATGATGGAAAATATTTCCTACACTAAAACTATCAAAAGTTTTATGCCTTGATATTTACTCAAGAAGTCATAGAATATGTAGTGGTATATGTGATAAGTCTTATTTCTAACCCTAGAATGGAACATTTGGAAGAGGTTATGTAGAACATTTGGTATTTTTGATGATCGGAAGATCAAGATCTTTGTTTTGGATTAGAAGATCAGTTATAAAGTTATATTGATTCAAACTTCACAAAATATTTAGATACCAAAAAAATAATACCTGAATTTCTGTTTACATATGGAGGAACTACAGTTATTTTGATTTTATGATTTCTAAATATCATCACATAGAGTAATATATAAGTAGAGTATGTTTCTTCAATAGATGATGGGAAGGAAATTGTTTTCTTAAGGAAGATTGTGAAGGGATTGGGCATACGTCTAGGAGGAGGAATTATTTTCTTTGATATTTAATGAGTGATTCAAATGGATAAAAATCTACTGATCCATGTAATAATGAAGCACATCAACCAAATGTACCATTTTGTCATATGTTTTCTAGAGGCAAAGGAGATAGAGCTGCTGAAGATAGTGTGAAACCATAATTGATAGGACATGTTCACTAAATATTTATCTCAACAATTTATATTGAATAATTTTTCTTTATTAGTTCTTTGGTGATCTAATGAAGGATAAAGGATTTTACTAAATGGGGTTGTCGAAGATTACCAATAACCAATTTTCAATTGGATGATTTTCTGGGATGTGAAGCCAGGTGTTTCTAGATAATTAGTTGTTCATCGATCAGAACTTAATTCATTAGAATTTTTATTGAATGGTTAGAGGTTGAGCTTAGTGTGATGTCAATATAAATTCACATATTCAGTTGTATTAGGTCTATCAGAAGATCTCACATATCGATACTTTTGTATTGAAGTGTTGTAGCATAGAAATTACAATAAACTGGATGGGTACCAGGTTGCTAACCATGACCAAATGGTCATGATTATGGAGTAATGATTTTAGGGGATAATGTTTGACCATTTTGACAAATTTTTTCTTATTATATAATCATGTGAAGACTTCAGTGCATGTTTGGTAGAAGAAAATTGGAAAAAAGTGTGGTAACACTAATGAGAAATAGTTATAGTGCTGAGAAGTTGGTGAGGATTAACTGACTCTTGAAATCAATTTTTTATTACCTTTAATCTTTATGTAGTAATAAAAAATAATGTCACAGTAGATCCTCCCATGAATGCATGAGAAAAATCCTAAAGCACATTTATCTATTGTGTCTGTTTACTTTTATATTTCAATGTACTTCTATATTATATTTTACAATTTAAATTTTTCTATTAATTTATATATTTGGGAGGTACTATTGAGGTGTGTCCAAGTTCAACCTAGTGTGGTGGGTAGGGTGTTGTGTATTTTTTTATGATACAACATGTCAATGGAAAGATAATTTTTTAGGGTTTGGTTTTTTTCTATAATGTTATTGTATAAAAATTCTTGGTGGACTAATGAGAGGATATTTTTGTGGGTTTCATTGGTTACGCAAGTGATTGGTTTCTCATTATCAATTCACATGGTGTGATAGTTTCTACCCTAATAATAGTATCAGTATTTTATAGTGATATTGGAAGACTAATCATGCATTCCATTGATATTTTTTCCATTCCTATTTATACATAGTAAAAGGTTATAATAACCCAAACGGTTTTAAATATTCAGTCTTCACCTTTTACAAATCAAACATTGAGAAATGAAACATGTGATCTCCCAGTTCATCCAACAACTCCAAAATTTACTCTTAGTATCTTGATAAATCAAGGTAGATCTACTCTAAAAACCCATCTTGAATTATGAAAATCCATTAAAACTTATTTCTTTAAACTCATGGGAACTAAAAATTGTTTTCTATAAAAAATGATGTTAGAATCTATATGTCAAAATTTACACTAATATTTATGTTGTATCGCATCATCTTACACCTAGAATCATATATTTCACCACTTTTCAATTGATTCCCAATAAAATAAGTGACATATATCTTTGAACCAGTCATGATGTATTCCTTACATTCAACTTATGGATTTATTCTAATATTCTCTTCAACATCCATCGAAATATGAATTCATTAACCACTTGAATATGAGATTTTCAACTCAAATAATTTGATAAAGTATTTCACTTCCCTTCTATATATGATGTCTTAAAAAAAATCTCGATATACTCATCCTACCTGAATTAACTCAATTTAAAATACTTCTAAGAAAAAATGTACATAAAAATTTTATTATTTTAATAAATTATGAATTTCCCACAAAAATGGGTAATTTTATCATATGAACATAGAATACACAACTACAATCAATCATAAGTCAGGAATATGTAATTTTTTATTATGTGGTCATAATTATCTGGTTCCATAATTCAGCGCATTATTTCATTACATGAACACACTCTATAATACTAATCTTGGTATATTTTAATACTCCAAATATCCATCATTAGACCCATTCAATATCAATACACTATTTTGGGTAATTATTTACATTGGTTCATTAAAATCGTCCAAAATTTATCATTCTACATGAATTTCATTTTCTTCCAATTCAAGTCTGTGCTAAGGAATTCTAACTTTGATAAGTCCTAACTAAAAAATTAAAAATATACGTCCAAGTTATGTAGTAATAAATTTTAAATAACTCTTGGTCCCTCTCAAATATATCAGTACTTTTACTTTTTTAGTATTAATAGAGAATATTTATCTATAGATAACATACTCTCTGAACTTAACTTCTTGAATCTAGAATTTATATTTTAAAAAGTATTCTACAACATGTTTTAAAGTATGGTATCTGAAATTTTGTCTGTATAACTTATATGGTCTCATTACAATCTTAATTAATTTAGGATTTCATCTAAAAATTACATAATGAAAATTAATATATTTATATAAAATATGATTCTTAAATTCTATACTAATAACTAAATCATTATTTAACCCAAATGGAATTACCATAAATAAATTAAAAATCTATATCAGCTTAAAAATCCATCATCAAAATTTCTTTCTTTCACACCCTTATCTAGTAATATCCTAATATTATGTTAATTATAGAAAACCTTTTAACTCTATTTATCTAAAATAATATGTCATTTATGAATGTTTGATGGTATTTATTATTGATCATCATATAATTTTACATGTGATATTAACAACTAAAAGCAATTCTAGAAAATATAATTGGTACCACCCAAAGTGAAAGACTATAATAAAATCACTCCCCTTTAAGTCATATTTAATAATATTTATATATTTTAATTTCATAGGTACCATGTGATAAAAAGTTATAATACCATAACAATTCTAGTTTATATGAATATAAAGAATTATATACCCATATTCATTGGTACTCCTATAATTTATTTATGAATCATTTTAAGATATTTAACCATCCTTTCCAATAACATGTATTGGTTTTTGAATCTATAATTTTAAGAACCAACCGAGGTGATTTATCAGAAAATACCATATGTTTCTAGAAATAAGGATTTATAAACATTTAATAATATCTGACTCTCCTAACAATGTATGAATACTAATATCTAATAAAATAAAAGAAACTCTAAAAACATATAATTCAATATAATCCTTAATGATCACCAAACAATATATCATATTGATGAAATAATATATATTTACCTAAATAACTAAAAAAAACCCATGGTATTTTAACATTTACTATCCAAATTAAACAACATATGAAATGAAATTTGTATTCCTTCCTTTTTCTTAACGGTTTGTCGATCATCATATAAGAAGGAATCAATTAAAACCACAAACCAATCAATATACTAATCATGTAAATATTAATGAATGATATATACTTATATTAAACAATATAGAGCTATAAGTATAGGAAATTAGTAATGTACCACAAATAGTCATATGTCATATCTCAGTCAACTTTAATGCATGGTATTCACAAAATAGTTATCCCTAGTACTTATTAATCTAACCTTGTTTAGTGTAACCAAATTTTAAATACTGTGATCCAAATTTATCATGTATGGACTTCCCTTATGGAATAATTATTCCATTCATCAGTTTAGGAACCCAGTGATTTATTCCTAGTTGATGAGTGCACAATACTTCTTCAATTTCTCAATTATCTCACACTAATTGAATATACTATGTTCATTCGAACTGTCCCACCTCTTTTATCACATTATGACAAAATGGAATTCCAAATATTCCTCATTTTATAAGATGTTTTTAAACACATAAGATTTTGTTGGCCCCTCTCTGGTTTTAATAATCACAAATCATGTCTAATAATGTTTTTTATGTAAAATAATGATTAGTTGAGTTTAAATATGTCTAATTATGATTATCTATGATAAATCATGTGTTTAACACCTTTTGTTTATATTCATGTTATAAGGTAGTTAAATAGAAAAATGGATAAGATTGATTCACTGATACCAACAGAAAATAGGACTCACTAACAGTTCAAACAAGTCAATGATAACACAATTGGGTAACTCATTCTATAACTCACTAACAGAACAGATGAGACATCGATAGAAAAATGACTCACTGATCGAACAAATGAGTCACTGACATTTCAAATCACTCACTGACAATTCAAATGAGTCCCCAAGATTTCAACAGACTCACTGATATCACAAATGACTGTCTTATAGGATTCACCAATGCACTGACTTACCAGTTGAAGGATTCACCGATAGGCTGACCTACCGATAAACAAACTCACCGAAAAACTGTTTAAATTTATTTACTTTATAAACCTGAACTTTGTATCTAATGGTCATATTGAGTTATTTAATGATACTGACATTATTAATTATCATTTTTAGCCTTGTCTATATATAGTATGAGGTATTAGGTACCTACATGTGGTGGAGATCATGCTCCATGTTAGCACCCAAAATCATAAAGGGAAGACCACAGAGGAGAAAGGATATGTTAGAGAACTAATTAGAAAAATTCACAGTAATAATGAAGGACAATGATCCTATTATGTCTAAAAAAGAAAGAACTTGTGGATTACCTAAGTTCCAATATCCTTACAGCAAAAAAATTTAGTGAAGAGAACCCTTGAAGAGCATCTCATCTAACTTGAAAGCAACACACCGAGCTTCCACAACACTCTATATTTGTATCTGTTTATATAAAATTGGTTGAGCTTCACCTATGATGCATCCAGTGAGACTAGATATGCATTTCACAACACTCAGAGCATTCTTAATTGTATCTCATATTTTTACTCTATGATGTTCATTATTATTACTTTTCTAGCAGAGTGCGTGTCTATTGTATAAACACAACCTATCTCCTATACTAACTAGGAAGAAGTAAGATATAAACTCATCAACACTCTCTTATACAATTTCACTCCCATATAAAACTATGCAAGAGGTCCCTTTGTGGCCTAGTTATAATCTTTTTCCCATAAATAACTATGGTATAGGTCTATATTGACCTTGATAGTAGTATATGCTACTGTAATCCCAGATCTAGGGTATGGATCAAATTTTATTAATTTAAACTACATTGAGTAGGTGATCACCAAGTGGATAGGATTAGGTCTCATCTTGAGACAGGCCTCTTGTTTTATTCTACTGTGCTTTCCAAATTTTGTTTACTCTGTTTTCACACATATTTCTAGAAACTATTTTTTACTTTAATAGTTGATCTTGGATAGTATTTTTAACTTTTTTGTTTAGAAAATTAGTTTAAAAAGTTATTTCTATCCTTTAAATTGATATAACTAAGAATTAATAAATATCTTGAGAAACTAATTGAATAATTAAGATATTATAAATTTACTACCTTGATTGACTAGGTTGTTTTTTTGTTTTGGGGGATTTGAAAATAATGTTTTTAACAAAAAGAATTATACAAAATCAATTTACTCACATCTTGATTTTCTTACTCTAGCAAGCATTTGGTATCAGAGGTTGTTTTTAAAATACACTTTTCAAAGTTTTAAAACATTTTTAAATATTTTAAACTATGATTTTATTTGTGTTTTAAATATCTGTAAATTTTTGTTAGTTCTAAATTTCTGTCTGATTAAAAAATTATTATTTATTATTTAATATAGATAATAGACAGTTATGTGATGTTACAAATAGAACTCCTTTATTTAATAGAACAAATTATCCTAGTAAAAAATAAAGAGGAAAATGCACTATGAATGTGTGGGGTTTTGTATCTGAACAGTAATAGAGGATATATATATATAATTCATACTACTAAAAGAAGCACCTCAACTGATGCTTCAAAAACTACTTACAATAATAATTATAATTCTATTAATGATCTTTTTTTCCTTTAGGGGATGAAGAGTTTAATATAAAATTTTCTTGTAAATCTTCCTATGAGAGTTGGGATACCTTATCTATTTCAAACGAATGAACTACAAATTTCAATGAAATGAGACTTAATATATATACTATTTAGTATGATAACATTAATATAAAGCCTGATGAATCCATTTATGATATTTATCTCATGTTCAATGAGATAGTTAATACAGTGAGCTCTCTTAAAAATCCATTGGATACCAAAGTACAAATCATGCATCTACATAGATTTCTACTAGAAAGGTGGAAAGGAACCTTCATATTAATTGGATAATCTTTTGATATCATTAAGTTTCAATTCAAGGAACTGATAGGAATGATGATGATGTATGGGGAAGAATTAAAGGACAAAATAAGAGAATATGATGAACCTAAGAGAAATTCAGTGGCTTTCAAAACCACTACTTCCAAAAATAAAGAAAAATATGATTTAAACTCACTCTTATAGTACTAGTAATGATTAATCATCATTATACAATGATGAGGAAATGTCCCAATTAAATAGAATGTTTAAAATGTTTTATAAAGGAAATAATTTCTTTAGGAAACCTAGGTATAAAGCTAAATATGTCAACAACGGAAACTAGAAAATGTAATTGAATAAAGGTGACAAATCTACGGAAATAGTCTGGTATAAATGTAATGGAAAAGGGAATTTAAAGGTTGATTCTACTAAGTTAAGATATAAGATGAAATGTGAGGACAAAGATAAAAGTTACAAGAAGGTAATGAAGGTCACATAGAATGCTTCTAAAGATATATCTAGTGACTTAGAATCATCACATGGTGAGAAACATGACACGGAAACATGTGTTAAGGAAAAAAACTTATGAAGTTACACTTGAATCTCCTACACCTGATTCTTATTATTCTGGAGATGAAAGTGATTCGGAAGACATGAACAATGAATAAATGTTTGAATACTTCCAAATACATAAAGATACATTCAATGAATTAAAATATAATAATAAATTATTAAAGAAATATCATTCTATCATCTCTAATATTAAATCCATACTTACTACTAATAAGGATAAAAATTCTTAGTTTCATAAAGAAAATAATGAGCTTATGTTATCAAATGGAAAATCAAAAAAGGACTTAAAGAAATTTACTAATGGGAAAAACTTTCTTACAAAAATTCTTGGTAAAAAAGTTTATCATAAGTATAATACTAGTATAGGATACCAACCTCAAAATAGGAACATAGCAAAAAATAATTTTGTAACCAAATCTGGAAAAATAGATTTCATACCCAAAACTGAAAAATATGCTGCTAGTTCTAGCACTAGGAAGTCATTAACTAATTCTAGTTTTTCTAGACAAAATAGAGTTTTATTTTACAATACTTTAAAAACAATTTATTGGAAAACCATGAAGTTGTAAATATGGTTTCCCAAAAATTTTATTACTAATATTACTGGACCCAATAAAATCTGGGTACCAAAATCATTTTTCTTTTTGATCCTTTTGTAGGAAAGGAGTTTGAAGAGATCCTATAGAAGTCTATGGTACTTGTAAAGTGGATGTTAAAGTCACATGATAGAATATTATCCATGATTCAAGAATGTGATAAAGTTTTTTGTTGGGTATTTCACTTTTGGTGATAATGCTAAAGGAAAAATCATTGGCCTTGGATAAATCGGTAACTCTAATTCAGTTTTAGTTTCCAAAGTTATTTTTTTTGATTGATTAAAGTACAATATTATTAGTATCTCTCAGTTATGTGATTATGGTTTTGATGTTAGATTTTAAAATAATTTATGTGATGTTTTCAATTCTAAAAATCAGTTAGTATTTACTACTCCTAGAAATGAGAATGCTTACAATATTATCTTGCATGCCTTAGTTTTTTAAAATGTTTCATGTTTAAGTTCCTTTCATAAAGAGTATTTTCTATATAATAGGAGATTAGGACATCGTAATATTTACTCTCTTATAAAGATCACAAGGAAAAAACAATTCAATGATCCACCTAAACTTTCGTTTCCAAATGACAAAGTCTGTAATCCTTGTCAAAAGGGTTAACAACATAAAATATCTTTCAATCAAAAGAAATAAGTCTCCACTTCTCCACCTCTATAGTTAGTTCACATGGATTTATTGGACCTTCACAAGTTTCATGTATCAATGGGAATCACTGGTTCTATGTTCTAGTATATGACTTTTCTAGATATACTTGGACATTATTCTTATCATAAAAAACTGAATCTTGTTCTCATTTTATCATGTATTCTAGAATGGTTGAGAACCTAAGTGGTCTTAAAATTAAATACTTAATAAGTGACCATAGTCATGTGTTTGAAAACCAAGAGTTTGAATCTTTCTGCTCAAATTATGGGAATAGTGATAACATTTCTTCTCCTAGGACACACCAATAGAGTGGTGTTTTAGAAAGAATTAATATAACCTTACAAGAAATCTCTAGAACAATGCTTAATAAATATGACCTACCAATGTGCTTCAGGGATGAATCTGTAACTACATCTTGTCAAATAATTAATAGATCCTTAATAAGAACAGTTATTAATAGATCCTCTATGAGTTTTGGAACAATAGAAAACAAAAAGTTAGTTATATCAATGATTTTGGTTTCAAAGTGTATATCGTAAATAAAAAGGACAATCATAAAAAATTTGAATCCAAAAGTGATGAAGGAATTTTCCTATGTTATTTAATCTCTTGAAATTTCTATAGAGTATTTAATAAAATAATTAATCATGTGGAAGAATATTTACATGTCAAATTTTATGAAACCGGTCCACTTAAACCCAAGACCACCATAGAAAATATTGAAGATTATCAGTCCACTCTAGACATAAATGAAAAATCATTTAACCATGTTGTTAAGAAAACTATTAAATCATCCAATTCTTAAAATTATCTAACCTCTAGTAACCATGAACCTGAACTTGTTGAAGAAACTGAATATACTAGACTATCTCGTTCTTGACCTATAAGATTATTTATGAACCAACCTTTAGATGTTGTAGTTCGAGACCAAGATAAAGGAAAAAATAGAGATTCTCTTAGAAACCAAGATGAAAAACAAACCTTTTTGGCATATCTTTAACCCAAAAATATCAATGATGTCATTAATGAGGAATTTTGGGTGAATTCTACGCAAGAAAAATTGAACCAGTTTGAAAGAAATAAAGTCTGGAAACATGTATATAGACCCAAAGACACTATGTCCATATGAACTAAATAGGTGTTTAGAAATAAATTATATGAAGCGGGTAATATTTTAAGAAATTAATCTAGATTTTTTGCACTACGTTATTGTCAAGAAGAAAGGATTGACTATGAATAAACTCTTGCACCCATTTCTAGACATGAGGCTATTATAATCCTACTTGCATATGCAGCAAATCTAAATGTCAAACTATATAAAATGGATGTTTAGAGTGAATTACTAAATGTGATTATAGTTGAGGATGTTTTTGTTCAAAATCCCATGTTTATACAACACCTCATTTTCCAAATCATGTTTTTAAATTGAAAAAGGCTTTATATAGTTTAAAATAAGTTCCAAGATCTTGTTATTATTGGTTCAGTACATTTCTTATTTCTAAAGGTTTTACAAAAACAATATTTTATCGTACTCTCTTTATAAAACAAATTTCCAAATATGTTTTAGTACTTCAAATCTATGTTGATGATTTAATTTTTGTATCTTCAAGAAATTCTTTATGTATTGATTTTTAAAAAATGATGCACAGTGAATTTGAAATGAGATTAATGGGGGAACTCAAATTCTTTCTTGGATTTAAAATTTTGAAATATAAATAATGTATTATTTTAAATAAATGTAAATATAATAATGATATTTTAAATTCTTTTGGCTTTGATGGAACAAAATAAAGTGATACTATAATGAGTACAACGTTTAAGTTGGATCTTGATGAAAATGGTAATTTTTTTTGATCAAACCACTTATATAGGAATGATTGGAAGTTTACTCTACATGACTGCTTGTTGGCCTGACATTATGTATAGTGTCTGTATCTGTGCTCATTTTCAAGATAACCCTATATAATCTCATTTAAGTGTTGTTAAAATAATTTTCAAATGACTCAAGTATACTACCAACCTTTAATTATTCTATCCTAGATGACAAAAATTTGATTTAGTTGGTTATTCAGATGCTGATTTTGGTGGGTGTAAGCTAGATATAAAAAGTACCTCTAGAACATGTCACTTTTTGGGCAAGTCTCTAGTGTCATTGTGTAGAATAAGAAAAAATCTATTTCATTATCTACTTATGAAGATAAGTTCAAATCTGTTGGTAGTTGTTGTGCGCAGATTCTGTGGATTAAGCACGAATTACTAGAATGTGGATATCAGTTCAGACATGTCCATATAAATTTTGAAAAAAAGGTGTTATTAACATTTCAAGGAACCTATTTCTCATTATAGAACAAATCATATTGATGTTAGACATCACTTTTTGAGAAATCATTATCAAAAAGGTGATATAACCCTTGATTTTATTGGCACTAAATATCATCTTGCTGAAATATTTACTAAGCCATTGAACTCTGAATGAATGAATTATATCAAACATGAGTTCAAAATAATTAATCTATTAAGACCTTATGTTGATAATCATTTGTTAAAACTATGTCTTTTTGTCACATTGATAGGACCAACTTGTGTTGTCTCACTAAAAATGAAAATGTCATGACAACACTAATAGTGTCCCATTGACTTTGTCATGCTGATTCCTTTTTCATGTTAACACCGATAGTGTCATACTGACAATGTCATGTCGACACCAACACTGGCCACACACAACTATAGATCCCACTTTCTGTATCTGTTTTCACCAAAAAAACATTGTTTTACTTTTTTCTATTTTAATTGATCCTAGTTCACTAATTTATAGTCTCTAATTCCCTAAATGATATATTTGATTTTATCCACTCTATTCCTAACCCTCACACTTTTTCCCTCATAATCATCCAATTTCATCCATCAACTGAACTGTCATCAATGTTGAGAGTGAAGTGCACTCTTGATGTAGGATCTAGAGACGAGTTTCAACCTGCTAAGTAGTTGAAGATAGAATAGAGCAAGACCATGCCTCTCAATCTAACTCTTGTGAACCGAGTGGTAACACCTAAGAATGATGTATTCATAGAATGGTTTAAAGAGAGTCATTATATCTTGTTAAAGGTATTTAAATCCCAAGATTGGATGGAATATTTTTCAAATAAGGAAAGTTCATTTTATCTGAAGCTTGTGCATGATTTTTATCATCATGTTGAGTTTTTCTTGGAAGGAAGTATGAAGTATTGGATAAAGTCTGTAGTAAAAGGAAGAAAGATTTATTTTTCTTTGAAGCATTATGTAGAATGCCTCAAAGTACCTCAAAATTGGATCTATCATGATTAACAAGAATTTAGTCCACCTAACAGTGATATATTTTTATATTTGATAGGTTTAGGTGAGATGACTGGTAATGAGGAGCACAGAATGCAAATTGCTACATAATTGGATGGTGAGTGTAACACCCCGCGATTTTATGAAAAGTATTCTTTTTAATTAATGTCTTGTGTTGTACGCTACACCAAAAGGAGCTTGCAAAACACGCATCCCTAACTTGCCTTCCATTACACGCAATCACGACCTTCCTCGACAGCGTGTGTAGTACGCAATACCGAGTTTCACTAAACGATATATTATTATAATATTATTATGAACAAGCCGTTATGAATAGTAATACCCACTTTTTGAAATTTTTTAAATTTTATCTTTAAAAGAGGACTTCATTTTTGGATTCGGAATATCGAAATTAGCTTAGGGTGAAATTTTGGTACTTTTCAGATAACTTTCAAATTCTCATGTATATTGAAAATTACTAAATTTTAATTAAAAACAACTTTTTAATCGAAATAATTTGATAAATTATTAATTTCAGTGGTTTTAAAGTATATTTAGAATATATTATTAAAATTTAATACAATGTTGGTCATTAAATGTAATTTCACATTTAAACCAGACATAAACAAGTGTCAATCTTTTGATAGTTATTATCTCTTAAAAACACGCTATTTGTTTTGACGACGGGAATTAACTTTTAAATTAGTTAAAGTAACTGATATGTTTTGAATTTGGTAAAAGAGACATCATTTTTGAATTCATAATATCAAATATAGCTTAGGCCTAATGTTTCGTATTTTTCTGGAAACTTTCATTTTTTTATGAATAGTGAAACCACTAAGTGGTAGTTAAAAAACTGAATTTTTTTCATAAAACTTAATTTTACCACTTCTGTGAGTGGAATTTCGAAAATCCGAGAGACATGGTTAATATCAAGGACTAAAATGTGGTTCAATGAGATGAAAATAATTTTTTGTGAATAGTAACTTTTTACTATTTTTTACCACGGTTAAAAGTAAATAGGGTAGTTAAGGGTAAAAATTATATTATTATTACCCTAACACATGTCCTAATTATATTAGATAAGTGTAAATCGACCAAAAACAACCTTAGGAATAAAATATGACTATATAGGCCCACTTGGATTAGATTAGGACATTTATTATCAATTTATTTAAAGAAGGGTTAAAATAGTTAAAATCAAAGTTTAATAACGAAAGAATTTTTAATATAGGGTTATACATAAGATATATTCGACTATAGATATTCATTATAAATATAAAAGGATTTCCTACATAATGGTATTTTATTTGTACTTTTTAGACTTAAAATAATTTAATTTATTTATGATACAATGATGATGCAGTAATTATCTTATTAATGAAATATTGACATAATTGATGTTATAAATACACAAATAAATGTAATTTGATACTTTTTATGAATTCCAATAATTTTATATGTTAATAAGACATGTTAGTATTGATTTAATTAAATGTTTTCGAACTAATAATTCTGTTATGATTTTCACACAAATCAATTACCAAATAGTGTCAAAATTGACATAAAATAGTTTTTTTAAAAAATTATATATTATTAATTGTTATTTTATTCATAAATATATAAGGTTTGGCTAAATGACTTATATAAGGTTATATATATTAATAATAAACAACTTGACGTTCTTTTGGCTTGATATAGTAAGTTTATTAACCTTATAGTGTAAGAAAAAAAAGACGCGGTAAAAGTTAAATTATCTAACTTAAAGTTAAATATAAATGATAATGTTAAAATTGATACCTAAACTTGTCTAAATTCTATTGGATGAGAGGATTTCGACCCATCCCCACCTTATATTCGAAATATATCAATTTGGAGCTATTAAAAACCGAATTTGACTTTATAATAAAATAATATTTTTAGTTAATCCAAAGGTGCCCCTCTCATCCCTTATAAAAGGGCACCTCCTCCCTCTCTTCCTCACACCACTTTGAGCCTTCAAGCTCGGCCAAACCCTGCCAATATCTCCTCTCCACTTCCCTAGAAACATCATAGAGATCCTGGTCTTCTTCAAAGACCAATTTTAGTGCCCTAAGAGGAGGTCTCAAAGAGGCGCTTCAAAAAAGAGGTAATGCCCGTTACCGATTCTTTCAGCTTTATTTCTTCTTCCACTTCTTCTTATTTAGCTGTTTCATTATGAAGTAATAGCATCAGTATCCCTAATATATTGATATGTTATTATAAGTTTGAAACAACCCTATTTCACCATCTATCCATCCTACGGAAAACGAAATCACCACACGTGCGTGCGTACGGAATACTGTCTCCACGCCATGGTGTAATCTATTTTCCACCACCACCTTAATCGGATGGGTATAGTGGTGTAAATAATAAATATATATGATTATTGTAAAGTGATATTGATTCTGAAATAGTATAAATACACTCCAATACAATTCCACGATCATGGAAACGATATCATCGCTCGTGCGTACGTACGGAATACTGTCTCCACGATGTGATGCGACTAGTTATACATGATCTTTATTGCATAATGATTATATAAATGAATTGAGTGAATGAATATGATATATATTACACTAATACCATTCTGGAAATGAGGTATCTATAACCTAAAAAGAAAAATAAGAATTTATTTGACAAAACGCGTATAAGAACAAAAAGTAATAAACACCCGAACAACAAGTAGTAATGAAATATTACTAATAAGAAGCTATGAATATGATCATATATGATATCATAGAATTAAGTATGATTCTGTAATAATTCAATAACATTATTTAAATAATTATACAGGAGGATCGTACACTTACGAAGCAAATCGGACCTAAGGTAAGGGATAATTGTGAAAATATCATTTTTATGTGAGATTGGTTATTCGTAAGTATTTACGGGGCTTATTGCTGTCATCCATATCCATGTTTTATAAAAGTTTATTCTTGTACATTTAAAGTCCTATTCTACCCATTTTTACTTTTACCCCATGGTATGGAAGGAATCTTTCTTTTGTTTACCCTACGAGGTACTTTTTTAACTTTTCCGACAAAAGTACAAGAAGAATGTTTTTTTTAACTTATACGGCATGAATGGATTTTTAAAACATTATTTCAAAGAAGCTTCATTTACAAGTTTTCATATTTTTTTTTAATCAACTTCTTTTAGTTTAAAATTGTATTTCATGTTAAGAAAGGAAAAATGTTTTTGAAGTAGAAAGGATATTTTCCTCAAGAATGGAGTTCAAGTGTTTTATCAAAATTATTTTCCATCTAAGATAATATAGGGTTCTGTTTCTATCCCTATTATTAAATTGATTTGATTATGTTGTGGTGGAATTATTTTTATGAATTCCTTTATCTTATATGAATTGTTTTATGATGTCATGTTGTTTAAGAATCCCATTTTTATTACATGGGTTATGCAATGATGTATGATTTATGATTTTGTGGCACACATAAGAATGGTATCATTATGAGATGGGTGGGACCTATATCTCCCTCCAATGCATTGGGTAAACATTTTATATCTCATGAGATAGACATGGATGGAACGGTAGGTTAAACCGGTTCAGTGAAACAAGACTGAAACGAGGAGTGAACTCGGTTCAGAAATGGAATTTGTCCACTAAGATAGTCTTGGAAATGAGTCTTGACTAATAAGAAATGATTCTCTATGATTATATGTGTATGAAACAAAGTTTCATGTTTTAACTTATGATTATTGGGATTTCATTTCACTACTATGATTTATCCCATGTTAGGAAATTATGCTCTCTTTTGCAGGTTAAGATTTCCAAACTTTTATGTTCTTATGAATATGATGTGATTGATATTTATTTTGTTTACCCTTACTGAGCATTTGATCTCACCCTTTTTATGATTTATTTTCCCCCAGGATTAAAAGAATGGTTTTAGGTAAGGAAACAAAAAGTGTACGATCTTAATGGGAGATGTTGAAGATATTTAACCACGATTAGAAGATTACGTTCCAAGTTTCCAAAGACACTAAACTATTACAGTCCCTTTGTGTGTGTTTTTGTATTCCTCAAAAGTAATGTAATGTCCATGTACGTCATGCTTCGGGTCTCTACAGTGAGAGCAGATTGTGGATTATGTTTATTCATCACCTTTTGTGTCATAGGAAATGGGACAATTCATCTTGGAAGTACCAAGACATGTACTTGTTATACTTGCTGAAGAAAGGGAAAAAAGTGAACATGTGCATATAATTGATGGTTCACATCAATGAGATTATAAATCCATATTATAGAATAAATTCCATGTTCTATTCCAGGATGATATGAGTTTTTCAAAAGGAGAAGGGATGTGTATATGACAATAAAGAAACTATTTCTGCTAGTAGTGGAATCTATTTGAATAACTATATATGCATGAGAATGGAGATTCATTGGAATCCTTGGAAAAGGGAATGAATTGGAGATGAGGAGAAACACTATAAAATTTTCAATACTCCTGACCATCCATCTCGACAAAGAGATGTAGCTGATCCTGGTCTAGGACTAGAGGATGATGATGTTTACTCTAAGGAAGAGGAAGATATACCTACTATAGACGGAGGGTCTCCGATAGATTATAGGAGTGACCCAGACATTTCAAAAATCCAAAAGAGAATGGCATTTTGACCACACATTCTACCTCTACCTTTTCCTTCAAAAGATCAAATTTTAGGAGATGAAGAAGAAGAAATAGAGGAATATGGTGATGATGAGTATGTGATGAAATCAAATGGCTGATATGAGGAATATACTAATGAAGTATAATAAGAATATAGAGAAGGTGAAGGGAATGGAAATGGATATGGTAGTGGAGAAAAGGATGAAGGAGAAGAAGATGAGGATGGAAATGATGGATATGATAAGACTGATGAAAAAAGTATAAGTGATAGTGGATTTGATCATCCTGGTGATGATCAACGTGATTATAGAGTTATTTCTAATAATGTGGATCAAGAACAAATTGTCGAACATGATTGTCAGGTGGAAGCTACTATTGTAGAAGAAGAAGAATGGTTTTAAGTTGGTGATGCAGTGGGAGCTCTGATAGACCATTCACCACAGTTGGTTTATGCTAGATCAAGATATCAAGTTGAGGGGGAGAAAAAAGTAAGATTATTTCCAGTTGAGGGGGATCCACAAGATAGAATATCTCAAGGTAAGTAGGAGCCTCATGCTGGAAGAGTGATAGTTGACACACTCACTCCTTTAGAAGCCTCTGTGTTGTCTAAATGGAAAAGGAAACCTCATTATGTTTTCCTTAGCATGGCAAATATTAATTCTAATGATAATGTTGATAGAGTAGTTTAAATGAGACTAGTAGTGGAGGACCCTCTATAGTCTGAGAGCCTTCTTGTAGGTTTATCTACTTCTACTCCTATACCTTTAGTAGTTTAAATTACAAGTGACCATGTCACTAGAACTCATTTTGACAGTTTCAAGGATTACCTTTTCTCCACCATTATGAAATTTTACTTACTTATTCCCATGTTGAGTATGAGTAAATCTAATGAAAATATACTCTTTGTACCTATTATAGATCTAGTGGAAGCCAGACTAATTGAACTCATTGAATCTATTCTAAAAGATAATCAAAAGCTAAGAAATGAGTTGACTACAATGTTTTATGCTGTCAATAGTTTGACCTATGAGTATTTTACAGCCATGGAAAGGGTCATGAAATGACTTGAGGATATTATTTCGTACTTTCAAGATCTTGATTTTAACCAGTTGAGATAGGATGTTAGAGATATTGGGTGAGGACCATCTGGCTCAGTACCTCTATTATCTATCTCACCGAACATTGAGGTTGTCATAAATGTTATAAGAGAGGAATTGAGAACCATTATGGGTGGAATACACTAGGATATCATTTCAAAAATCAGAAATAATAGTGTTGATGTTCATGATATGGTCAGGCTCTACTCCAAGAGTTATGAAACTACAAATTATTAGATCACAAAATATTTGGACTTCTATTTTAAGACGATTTATACCAAAAACCAGGTGACAAGTAACTTTAAATATTTGGTGGAGAATCTCAAGTTTCCTCCTGTTACTCAGTCTTTTATGGAACAAGGTAGGAAGTTAAAGGACTTCACACCTTCTCTTTAAAGTTAATGGAGAACAAGGTTGACATCAATAAATCCATGGAGTATGGTAGAGAGATCATTAAGGACTTCATTACCTACGAAAACTATATTTTCATGTTTAGAGCAGAAAAATAGGTGTTCCAGCAACTGAGCCTCTCAGACCGATTGTCTCTCATGCTACATCAGTGCCTCCTCAGCCACAGTCCATGTTTGTTGCTCGAGCTCTGATCTATATCCGACCAATGATCACTGAGCATCCATATCCTCATGCTTCATCAAAACCCAACATTGCACCTTCTTTTCTTGAAGAACTACCTCTTCCTCCACTTCAGATTCACTGTAAGACTCCATCCACTACTTCTTAATCTACTGGTCTTACCATTGATCCTTATGACAATATAAAGAAAAAAGTTATCCCAAGAACTAGATTGGGTTGATTTTTATAGGGTTCAGTTATTGTAAATTTTTTGTATTCCCTTTTACTTTTGTTACATTGATTATGAAATATAGTTTCATTTCACTTCTCTCTTTATGTAAATCTTATTTTTTATTCATTAATCTCTTTAATATTTTTTATAATCCCAAAATAGGAGAAATAAAATACATTATTAATTATTTTTTAACCTCTAATTAAGAATGTGGAGAAAGATAATGCATTAATAATTATTAAATTATTTTACCAAAATTAAGGAAAATTAGAAATTAGGAGATATTAGGAATAATGACTCTATTGATCATCTACAGATTGTACATTTTAATTCGATGATTTTTTATCATTAAAATAGGAGAGATTGTTGGCCCCTCCCTAGTTTTAATAATCAAAAATCATTTCCAATCATGTTTTTCATGTGAAATCATGATTATTTATGTATAAATATTGTTAATTATGATTTTATATGATCAATCATGTGTTTAACACATTCTATTTATATTCATGTTATAACACTGTTAAACAGAAAAATAGGATATATATGAGTCATTGACACCGATAGAAAATAGGACTCACTGACAGTTCAAACGAGACACTAAAAACACAATTGAGTCACTGATACTCTGACTCGTCGACAAAATAGACAAGATAATGATACAAAAAATAACTCACTGACATAACAATATGATTCACCAATTTTCTGACCCACTACCGGTTCAAATGACTCTCCAACAGTTCAAATGAGTCACCAACAATTCAAATGACTCACCGACAGTTCAACTGAGTCACCAACAGTTCAAATGAATCACCGAAAATTAAAATGAGTCACCAATAGTTCAAAGGACTCATGAAAAGCAAAACTAACTCATTGATAGAAGGATTCATCGATGCACTGATCTACTGATAGAAGCAGTCACCGAAAGAGTGACCTACCGACACGTGAACTCACTTACCGACTGTTCAAATTTCATTACATTATAAACACAAACATTTTATCTAACAATCATATTGGGTTATTTAATGCTAATGGAATTTTTAATAATCTTTTGTACCCTTTTCTGTAGATAATACAATGTATGAGGTACCTACACGTGGTGGAGATCATGCTACCTATCGGTCCCCAAAGGAATAAAGGGAAAAACCCGAGGATATTGGAAATATGAGAAAAATAATTAGAAAAACTCATGAAAGGAATAAAGAGCAATCATCCTTTTAAGACTGAAATAGTCAAAAGCATGTTAAGAACATAAGATCAAACATCCTTATGGAAATAAACTCTAGTGAAAATAACCCTCGAAGATAATCTTATCTCACTAGAAACCAGAACACAAAGCTTCCATGGAACTATGTTTTTGTGTCAGTTTCTAGAAGAGGACTCGATATTCACCTCTACTACATCCAAATATTCTAGATCTTAATTTGACAACACATAAATCATTCTAAACCTTATCTCATAATTTCTTCTCTATTGTGTTCATTTTTATTACATTTCGAGTGAAGTATATATATGTTGTATAAACACAATCTGTCTCCTATGCTAAACTGGAGGATACAAGATATCCTTTAATTACTAATATTTTACACCATTTCACTCACATGTAAAACTATTCAATAGGTCTCTATGTGACCTGGTTATAATGATTTTTTAATGAATAACTAAGGTAGAGGACTAGCTTGACCAGGAAATTACTATATATTATTGTAAACCAAGATCTGCGGTGTGTAAAAAAGCTTATTAATTCAAATTTCTTGGTGGAAGGTGATCACCAAGTGGATAGGATTAGGATTTTTCAGGAAACTGAACCTCTTATTTTATTCTGATATTCTTTTCAAATTTGGTTTACTCTTTTTTCACTCATATTTCAGGAAACTATGTTTTACTTTTATTGTTGATCTCAGATAGTATTTAAAAATGTTTTTGTTTATTAAATTATTTTCCAAATTTATTTCAATCCATTACATTGATATAACTGAGAATTAATCAAAATCTTAAGAAACTAATTGAACATTAAATCCATTGAAAATTTACTACCTTGATTAACTAGGATGTTTTGTTTTTGTTTTGGGGGGTTTGAAAATAATGTTTTTAAAAAACATTATAGGAACTCAATTTACAACCTTTCTTGAGTGTCCTAAACCAACCAAAATATTTAATTACGATACTTTATGTTGGATGTAAATATTATTCCACTTAGACCCACTAAATCAACTCTTTACTCTAATATGTCAAATAATAAAATTACCCATACACTAAGCCTTCTTAGGGTCATATTTACTCACTGTCTATTTGTTCACTACCTCAAAACAGATATTTAAATTAAATAATATATAATTAGAATGAATCTTAATCTAAAGTATCATCTTAAATATCCAAACCTTGATATTCTACTTTTTTCAACTCTAGTGTAAATAAAATTAACTTCATTCATACTACCTTATTATATTTTCAAAATCTCCCTAGAAATATTCAAATTAGTGTATAGTGATAATTATTTTCATTTATTTATATTTTAAATCATACCTAGTTAAGGCCCTCATTTAATTTCACCCCTATTGTCACATCCAACCATATACATCTCTATCCCTCTAATATTTATGAAAATACTCTCCCTTTAATGATTTCATGATGTATTATATTTCAAATATATTTTATATCCTTTATAAATATTCTTAAATTTTTTAACACCAAATTTTCAATGAATATTGAAGGATTTAAATCTAAAATTCATGTGATTAATCAGCCTATCCTGACCTATCTTTTTTTATTCTCATATAATTTATTATTTAGCATGAATCAAATAACTATATAGTAGATGAATATCTTTGATTTCATCAAATCCCTATCAATGAATGGGTTCAGTTCAATAAGGAATTTCTACAATGAAAAAAATCCCATTAAATAAATCAATGCATAGTAATCATATCATTCATGATAATCATAAATGTATATTAAATGCATTCTATAATGAACTCATATTTTATCTCAAAATAAAATTTTACATTCTAATCAATGTATCTATGGATTTATTCATTTCCCATAGCCATTATCATTTAAAATATAGTTTCTAAAAAACATATCAAATTGAATTTATAAACAAATTACCATGAAAATATATAAAAAAAATTAAAATAATTACATGATTAATTTTTTTTCAAAACATTAATGACATAAAAAAGAAATTGAAAACTTTTTCATATATAATTTCATCTATAAATAAATTGATGAAAATTTTGGAGCATGGTGATCATCTCACCAATAATGGGAAATATGCTTATTATGGAAAAAATATAAAAAATTCAATAAAAAATTCATCATGATCTTATTAAGTCTAAAATCCTTAGTAAATCAAGGATCTATATAATGTGTTTAGTTATTACTTTTAATAAGTATATTTCTTTTTCCGTCCACCCTATCATCTTGAATACTATTTACATCCCAAGACTGGACTTCAATTTTTCCACGATTCAATTTTATAATACACTTTCATAGAAAATTATCTTGATACCATCTGTAGGGATTCCACATAACCTCAAGGGCACTACTTGATCACCATATAATAGGTACAAGGGGTGAAAAAATTAATTGTGAATTATTTTCCCTAAAAATATAACTCAAAAACATATACAAAAAATTAAAAAAATATAAAAAATATATTTCAAAATTAAAACTATAATTTAATTTAGAGAATGAAAATTTATAAATGGAGCCATATATTTAAATATAATAAAAACAAATTAAATTATGAATTGTTTCCATTGAAAATCAACATGCTTCACTGATTAAACCATTAATGACTACTGAATAAAGCCAAAAATAGGCCATAGGTTTGAAAAAATAACCAATGGTAAAATCACATAGTATTGGGATGATTTATTATAAGAAAATAACTCCAATAAGTAGATAATGAAAAAAATATAGAATTGTATATAAATGTCCATTGATGTTATTTTCCTCAAAATAAATATATAGAAAATCCTAGAAAAAAATTATTTAATTCAAAAAAATTAAATGGAAATCACCTACCCTAACTAGACAACATTTTAGTAAATATTGTTTTACTATGAATCACCTCCAACCCAATCTATTAAATCTCAAAATATAGAAATATATATATATAGTAGGTATTATGATATAAAATACTCATTAGGTTATTTCTTTTCCCTCTCATGTTTTCATGTGATAAGGTCATGTTAACATATCTTTCAATAATTTAATTAAACAAATAGACAGCACAAAAAGTCACAAAAATATAAAAATGGTTTTTTTATAACACTATAGGTCTCTCATTAATCCCTCATTGATAAACCATAACTACAACATTTATTTCCATTTAACATCATAATCAAGGAATATAGAACATCGTAATCACAACTCATCATGAAGAAATAAAACATCCATCCACGTCAAATCATTATAATGGAGAGGACATAAGCACAAAAACTATCAGTTTTTTATTAATACTAAAACTATAACTACTTACTAGAACTATACTAATATAACCATAATAAAAGAATAGTCACATAGATACAATACAGAAAATTGTTCTTATAAATAACACCTTCTCAATATAACCACTTGTCTTGTAACATCACCTAGATCCCAACAATAGACCACAAGTCAACTTCATTTTTCCTATCAAGTTATTTATCATATCCCATTTATAATCCCCCTTATGATATAATTAATAAAATAAAATTATCAAACATTTAAATAACATCCTTATATCCTTGGTTATTTTACAATTAACTTCCAACACTACAATCATAGATATAAATATTACAGTCAATACATATCATTATATTATAAAAATAATTCTTCACAATCAATCATTATTCTATAATATATAATGCTCAATAAATCATAATAAAATTATCAATAAAATATCATAATCATTATAATAATTTTTTAAATAAATTCATACTTGAAAAATTCATGATAATTAATATTAATTAACATTAAATATCAATATTTAACAACCTCGTTTCTTATATCATAAAGATACATTATAAAATTCTCTAATATTTAACAAAAAATCAAATTCCAAACTTATTCTAATTATTTCAAATAATGAAAAAAATTATTTCCACCTGAAAATATATCAAGAGAATATATTAATAAAATTAAAGAAGGATTTACATTTAATTATTCATTTATAAATTTTTCTCTATTAGAAATAATCATATTAGTAAAACATTCTCATGTTTACCTAAACCAAAATCTAATATAATTTTAATAGATTCATCATAAGTAGTGACTATAACAATATATCTAAAAAATATATCAAATCAATATAAAATGATAACCATTTAATGTATGACAAAACCTTTTAATAAATTCAATAATTAAATATCCCCACATCTACTGGGGATTAATCAGTGTTTTAAAAATCTATGTATGACATGATATTTACCCTTTACCAGCTAAATGGTTAGTAATTTAGCCACATGTCTTATTATCATCTTATCCATCCCAATCCACCAATACTATTAAAAAATAACATGATATATCTATATAACTATTCGATGTAATATTAGTGGTACACTACAAAATTACTATATCATATAATATTACATATTAATAAAAATATATACCTAACCTCATATTTTGATTTTATGATATTCTTATTTAAAATGATTTTATTTTCATGACACGTCAAATTTATTTATTTATTTATTTAAATCATGTAGTATAGGGAACACATTTTGTTGTCTATTAATAAGTATTGAATGTATAGAGCGTTTATTTTTAAATAATTTTAATAAAAGGAAAAAATAAGGAAGAGGTTTTTATAATATTTTAAAATTTAAAAAATAAAATAACTTTAATTTTTCATTTGATATTTTCAAAATATAACATGTTTTGTGAGAAATAAGGGATGATTTTCATTTAAAGATGACAATAAAAATTGAAATGTCTGATTTTCATTGATTTTAATTAGTTTTAGAGTAATTATTTGGTTGAGGTTATCCTAAATCCCAATTATTGTAATGGCTCGGACCCATCGAAGTGATTACTTTATGAAAAAATAGTGTTTGCGGTTTTTGGGCGAGAGTTAGCCAAATACCTAGTTTGAAATGTTGGTGTTGACAATTTGGGGTGTTGATAAGATATGACATTGGTAGGTTGACATTGGCGAGTCAGGTCATTGGTGTCAATGGGTCAGTGCATCAGTAGGATAGGTATTCAGTAGGTCGACATCGGTTAGTCCGGGTGTCAGTGTCGGTGAGTCAGGGTGTTGGTATCGATGAGTCAGGACGTTGGTAGGATAGGGTGTTGGTAGGTCAGCATTAGTGACTCAGGCCATCTCTGTTGGTGAGTATGGGCGTCTGTAATTCAGGGTGTCGGTGGGTTGCTGAGTCGGTAGCTCAGTGTCGGTGGCTCAGTGTCGGTAGGTCACATAGGTACCTCACCTGTCTTTGGATTAGTGTCGATGACTCTCCCATCAGTGACTCTTTCCTAGTTTTTGTCATGTTTTTTTAGTTTCTTCGCTATTACATGTTTTCATCGTTAAATGGTAACCTATAAAATATTAATAGTGCACTAATATGTCTCTACCATTTTTAAGGGGATTATTAAATTCATTATATCTCTTAATGTTCCACCATCCTTTTAACTACCAAAACATATAGTCAAACCATTATTTGGTTCACAATAACTTTGAAATTGTCTCCCTGATTTTAGGATCTAGAATTTTTATAAACCATGATCTCTTCATTCCTCCTTATTTTTCATTTCCATGGTGCGCCTAGAGTCAGTCATCCTCAAAGACTCGTGGACCTGTGCTAGATCCCTCTCCTGTCTAGTTTTCTTGGATGTTTCTAATGCTCATATTATCCATTGTTATTTGTGAGAGGAGGAACTTAGATCCTTCTATCATCTTGGTAGGTATTTTTCATTCTTCTCTCTTAAATTTTTTATCATGTGGGTTGGGTGTAGCAACGCTTCATTGTGAAGAATGGAAAAATCATTTCATTAAACAAGATTAATAAATGAGCTGAGAAGATGATGATAAAATAATACAAGAGTAATCAATGTAATGGTAGGGAAGTTATGATGTTACGTATGTTGTTTTTTTGTTATCCAGAAAACTTTTTTGATTTTTTTGGCTATGAGGCCTTCTTAAAATCATGGTCGTTAATGGTATTTTCTAGTGCACTGGTGATATTCTGTTTTGTTGTGATGTTTTGATATATGGTTTTAACAGGAAATATGATTAATCAAGTACACTTGGTTAATTAAATGGATTCCCCTAGATGAATAACCCTTTTGTGATCACCCCTATTAACAAAGTAGAATTAATGAATAGTGTGGGATAAATCAAAATACATCATATTGAATAGGTGTTGTTGTGTTTTGTGTGTCTTAGTTGCGTTTGTGTCTCATGTGGATTATTTGATCATTGGGGTTGCAGTTCTAGCTATGGTTGGTGTGGCCTTTGTGTTTGGGGTGATACAGGAGGTGTGATGCAATCTCATGTTGGGAAATTTATTGATTGTGGAATGGATGAACTTGTAGGCAGTTGGACTTCCATTGGTTGTGTCATAACCATGGCATAGCTTTATGTAGTGGGACTGCAATGTGGTTATGTGTTGGTTTTGTAGTGGGACTAAATCATGATTTTTCTTGCTGTTTAGGGTATGATTAGTGGTGATAGCTTCCTGGGTATTGCTGGAATAAATTAATGTCAACACCATAATAAATAATGATAAGAGGTTAATTGAAAAAGGGGTTGGGTTTATGTTTTGGTTGTGGAATTTTGTGTGGTTTTTCTTATGTAATAGGTAGTAGGAAAAGTGGTCCTGAGTGGGGATTTTTGTTTGTTTGAAACCCATAGGTTTGGCTGGGTGTTTTCTTAACTATATGTATAAATTTTAGCTCTTGTGATTTCTATATGTACCCCACCCTTGATGAGAACCATGTTCCGAGCACCCCCATCTCACGGGGGAGGATTTCTTTCCCTACATCCTATTGGGATAATGGACAGTTATTTACTATCTTTCTTCCTCACACCCTCTTTTGGGTTCTTACCTCTCGAGTTATCTGGGTAGGCTAAAATGTTTTGACGTTTATTTCCACTTGATCATATCTAGGTTGGTTGTAAAGGCTTGAGGTTTACCAGAGCCCAATATCCTTTTGGAAGGTTATGGATGAGATGCCTAGGTGTCTGTAGTCTAGGTTTGTTTCCCAAGTGTCTTCGGGATGATTCTCAAGTGTCTTTGGGTGGGGTTGGTGTGTGGTTGTTGTGGCTGAGGTGTTTGTGGGTAGGTTTTTGTGTGTGGGTTTAGGCCAAGAGTGTGTGGGAAGGTTGTGGTAGTGGGACTGTCTATGGGAAGAGTGGTAGCTTCAAGACATTATCCATTAGGAATGATCCACTGACCAGTGGGAAAGTGGTGTGGGTTACCCAAATTTCGATTTCCTTATACTATTTATTTACTTGACTTGTATAATTTGGTGAGTGTTCTTTGTTTAGGTTGGAAGGTTAGTATTCCTTGGTAAATGCTTTGATGTTCTATTTTTTTCTCATAGGGGCATTAGTATGTTGCCCCACTTCTGCATTAGTGACTTTGATTTTCTCTACTAGGTATACTTGTCTACTCACCCTAATAATGTAAATTTTATTTGATATTTCTATAAGGACTTTGAGGACAATCTTGGAATTTACTAGCTTGAGCGTTGGGATATTTGCCACTATTTCTTAGTCTCATTTCCTTTTGGTAAATTATATTTGAGTTTTATTGTATCTTGGTACTAGTTTTACATTTAAACATGCATATGGGGATTATTTTTTTATTTAATTTTACCTTTGGAATTTGGAGTTGGTTGGAATTTACGATTTTTCTAGGGATCATGTTCTATAAATAGGGTAATGCCTTCTATATTGTGTGAGATTCTTACCCTTGGTGCTAGTCTCTACTCTGAGTCCTGATGATGGTGGGACTTAGGGGTTCATTATCTCTATGTTATCTCGAGGAAGGAAGGGAATGTCACTCTATTATCACTTCCCTCGTCTTAGATAAGGTGGGTTGTGACAAAGTGGTATTAAAGGAAAGTTGGATTGAGATATTGGATGGAGTTTGGTGTTATGGACATTGAGGAATGCATGGGATGGAAGGGAAACAGTGTTAGCTGATCTTGGTGCATGACATAGGACCGAGAATTCTAGCTAGGACATGAGATTTTGGGGCCCCCCATGATCTGATTCAAGGACTTTAGGCCTACCTAATGACCTAGAGAAGACACACTGACTTCAGGGTAGATACCCTAGGAATGGTACATGCATCATAATGACTTGTTTTCTTTCATGAGTTGGGAGTTTCAAAAAATTAAGTGAGTAATGCGTAAAAATAAATATAAATAGAAATTTCTTACTTCTTGGTATTAAGAGTTACGTGTTTTCCTTTTTAGATATGTCAACCATACGTTGACCACGAGCGGATCGAGTAGTTGAGGCCCTATAGGCTAACTGGGCCAATCAATAGAGGGTTGATAAAGAGGAGGAGGATGGCTTGTTGCAGAATACCCTTCATGATTTCCAATAGAAAACCCTCAGAAGGTATGAGGGCAGTGTTTCTGACTAAGAGACGAAGGTCTCTCTTGAGTAGTTGGCGATCACATTTTTCTTGATCTAGGCTCCTAAGGAGTAATGGGTTTTGTTGTCAGTCAACCAGATGAGGGGAGAAACACATCAGTGGTGGATGCTCTACCTTGGGGAGAAGAATGGGACTGATGTTTCATGGACTGGAATTGAAAAGGAGTTTTGGTATGAGTTTCTTTCCTTGACAATGAAGGTCGTGAACAAGTAAGAGATACTCTCCCTCCAGGAGAGTATGTTTGTGAGGAGGCTGGGATAATTTTCAAGGATCTCCTACTATTTTCCTTAGATCTCTTTTCAGATGAAGAGTCTCTATCGAGATTCTTAGAGGAGGCACTCCAAACTTATCTACAGTATGATTTTACTCTTTTCACTCTACACACATACATAGAGGTTCATATGAAGGATGAGTTAGTGTAAAGGATTCACTCAAAATGAGTCGTGCTGCAATTGGGGATCCAAACGAGATTGTCAATGTGGAAGCATGTTAGTATCAGATCCCTAGTGACAAGACCTTCCAGGATTCGTCCAGTGGGGAGTAGGCCTCTACAGTTTCATTTTTGATCTCTTGGATCTTTCCCTTTTCATATTAGCCTAGGACCGAGGTGTTTTTCTTGTAGATTTTGTGGGCACATCCAAA
Organism: Viscum album; assembly: GCA_963277665.1. NCBI lineage: Eukaryota > Viridiplantae > Streptophyta > Magnoliopsida > Santalales > Viscaceae > Viscum > Viscum album. The sequence goes on along the minus strand of OY728143.1, from coordinate 1,690,599,932 downwards.
TTCAATGCTAAATTCAATATCAGTATAGTGGGGATGGGAAGGTTCAGCACTAACAATAGCTTCACTAGTTACCATCCAAAACTTACCAGCAGTAGAAAAATCCTTCTTCCCCACTGAGAGTAGGCATTTCAGAAGGAGGATGGCCTCATGGAGCTCCTCAGCGACCTCAACCAGGGCATGATCAAGGAGGTGGCTGAAAATAGTGTGTCAGATGAGTTGGGTGAAAACTGTTACACACTGCAGAGGTATATATTCTGTTAGGGCCAGAAGTTGTTCGAGGTCTGATCAGCTTGTTCAGTAATTTTCATGTGATTTATTTTATTTAAGGGCCCCACACACCTTAATTTCACATAGTCTATTCCATGCTATGGGTCTAGAAGTAGAGATAATTTATGTTCCCCTATAATTTAGTATTCCAGTCAGAAGTCCGATCAGTTTGTTTTATGTTTTTCGGGGAAGCAAACTAATGTTCGAGCTACATCAATATAGTGGAGATCTCCATCTACTATAGATGAAGCCATACGATGTCATCCTAGGCACTTACTGTTTTTTATTTGTGTGTTTCATCATCAACTAATTTTATAAAAGAGTCATGTTCTCAGACATGGGTGGCTAGTGTGTAGAATTTGTTGGAGAGCGGAGTTGTCTGGTGGTTAGTTGGTGTGTGGAGCCTCTTCCTTCTTTTTTAGCGGTGATATCTATGGGATCATTTTATTCTGAGATGGTGGATGTCTCATGTATTTTCAGGGAATTTCTAGATTTTTTCCTTGAGGAGGATGTGAATTTTCCCCCTCAATGTGACATCAAGTTTGGGATAAACTTATAACCTAGTTCCCATTGGATTTTGATGGATCCCTATTGGAGGTCTCCATCATAGTTATGGAATTTGTAGATTCAGATTGATGATTTGATGAATAAGGGTTTTATCCGTCCTGGAGTGTCAATGTGGGGTGCTCCAGTCTTGTTTGTGAAGAAGGAAGATGTTGGTATGAGGATGTGCATAGACTACTGAAGACTGAATCAGGTGATGTTCAAGAACTGTTACCCTCTTCTGAGGATAGAATGTCTCTTCAACTAGATGAGAGGGGAATTTTGGTTCTCTAAGACGATCTATGGTCTACGTATCACCATTTAAGGGTGAAGGAGGGTTACATACTGAAGACTGATTTAAGGTGCAGGTATGGGCACTTTGAGTTTCTGGTCATGTCATTCGACATCACGAACGAACTAGAAGAGTTCATGGGGATCATGAACACCATTTTCTGTGATTTTCTGGAATAGTTTGTCATCGTGTTCATTGGAAACATTCTATTTTACTCAAGGTCAGATAGGAGCATGTTGAGCACCTTAGGATAGTCTTGGAGGTCCTTCGACAGCACTATATCAATGGGATGTTTTCCAAGCGAATGTTCTAGACACGAGAGGTGAACTTCCTTGAACATGAGGTGTCTTATAAGGGGATAATAGTGGGCCCATAGAAGGTCGAGGTGGTTGTTTCCTTGGAATCACACAAGAATGTGGTAGTTGTTTATAGTTTCTTGGGTCTGGCAGGGTATTACTGTAGGTTTGTACCCAACTTCTCTTGATTTGTAGCTCCATTGATAGATTTAACCAAGAAGAACCAATTTTTTGTGTGGAGTGAGCAGTGTCAAGCATATTTTAGATATCTAAATGTGAATTTAGTTAGTGCTCCAGTGCTCAGGTTTTCAGAGGAAGGGGTGTTATTTGAGGGATTTTGTGATGCTTCTAATCTTGGCTTGGGATGTGTAATGATTTAGTAGAGGGGAGTGATCTCTTATGGGTCTAGGAAGTTACATCATCATGAATGTAACTATTCCACCCATGACCTGGATCTTGAAGTGGTTGTGTTTGTGTTGATTTTGTGGCAGAATTACATCATTGGGGAGTACATTATGGTCTTGATAGACCATAAGATCTTGTGGTACATTTTTTCTTAACAAGACATGAACTTGTTACAGGGGAGGTGGATGGAGTTTCTCCAGGACTATGACTTTGAGATTGAATATACCCTTGTAAAATGGAATGTTTTGGCTAATGATTTTATCAAGATTTTGCATAAGGAGGTAGTTCGAGAATCTAAAGATTCATGAAAGGCAATGGATGTGTTGGATGCTTTGAACCTAGATGCGAGGGTGGATGGTGATAGAGGTTGTTTGTTTTAGATGATAGTTTAGTGTTATCAGATGTGGCTAGTGGAGGAGTCCCAGTGGGGAGACTCAGAGGCTAAGGTGATATGTGATCACGTTGATCGGGGTAATGCTCCAGAGGAATGGTTTGAGGATATTCATAATTAGATGTTTTTTGGTGGGAATTTTTTCATCCTAGTGGGTATGTGTGAGGATGTTCTCCGTGTGTTCCATAGATCACCCTTAGAAATACACCCTAGAGTTTCCAAGATGTAATCTAGTTTGAGAGATCTGTTTGGTGTACTAGGGTAAAGCGGGCAGTGGTGGAGTTTCTGGCAAAGTTCCTGGTGTGTTAGTATGTGAAGGCTGAGCACCATGTCCTTGGATGTCTATTTCATCCCTTATATGTTCCCGAGTGAAATTGTGAGACTCATCGATGGATTTATTCATTGGACTTCCCAGGGATCAGGGAGTCTACGATGTGATCTAGGTAGTGGGGGATCAACAAACAAAATCACCTCACTTCCTGGCAATCAAGGAGTCGAGCACGTTTGATGCCATGGAAAGGAGATAAGTAGAAACTTTTTTGTGGCTACAAGGGGTTCCAAGAAGCATAGTTTCATACCAAGATGTATTGTGTACCTTATGATTCTGGAGGGGATTATATCATGATTTTAGCACCCAGCTATACCTTATCACGGCTTTCCCCCCATAGATGGATGGGAAGACATAGCGAACGATCCAGATGTTGGAGGATATGTTGCAGGCATGTGTTTTGGACTTCTAAGAATCTTGGGCATGAAAATTTCCTCTGGTAGAGTTTTCTTACAATAAAATATATAACTCTACCATTTGTATGTAATTGTTTGAAGACTTGTGGGGGAGACTGTGTTATTCACCTATATGCTGGATAAAGGTTGGGGAGGTAGGTGATCTTTTCCTAGATATGGGGAAGAGCATGAAAAAGAAGGTTTATCTCGTGCGTGAGAGGATGAAGGCATCTCATTATTAGATGAAGTCATATAAACATCATAGAAGTAGGCCTTTGGAGTTCAAGGTTGGAGACCATGTGTTCTTAAAGGTTTCCCATTGATGTGGGTTATGGAGGTTTGGTAGGGGAATAAATCATTCTCCCATGTTCATCAGACCATTTAAGGTATTGAGGTTCGTTGGTGAGGTGGAATATCAGCTAGTGTTGCCACTGCAATTGGAGAAGATCCACGGCGTTATCCATGTATCACAACTTCACTGGTATCTACACGATGACTCCCAGATCATTGACTGGGGAGAGGATGATGCAACATTCTTGGATAAACCAGTAATGATTGAGGATTTCAAGGAGAAGGTGTTGTGAGGAGAGGCCATTCCCTTGGTCCATGTGTTGTGGAGGCCCATTGGCCTAGAGGAGAGTACTTGGGAGTAGGAGGCACAGATGCTTTCCTAGCTCCTGGAGCTATTCTGAATTTTTTTCTAGTGTTTTACTTTTATGCTTTGCCTAATGATGTAATGCTTGACCTTGTTTTCAAATGAGAAATTTTTTTTCCTTGTTCTCTAAATATGTGTGCAAATTAGAGTCATGTAGGGAGGGGAGGACCTCATTCCTAATCATGACAAATTAATGTTGATGAGAATAAACCCATGTGGGAGATTCAGTGCTGCCCTAAAGTGGATAGTATCTTGACATGGAAGAAGAAGTACCCTAGACCATGTGTTGGTGCAGTGTGATCCATGGGGTTCATGTGGATGTCTGGGGTGAAAACATTTGGGGATTGTTTCTTGGATGTTGAGGTTCTCACTCTAGATTTCGAATAACAACAGGTGGTTTATCTATGAGAGGTATCTTACGGGGTGGTTGTTCGGACCCCTCCTTCTTCTCGTATAGCTTTGAATTCTAGAGAAGAGAATAGTTTGAGAGGTATATAATGTAATGACCCGGACCCCTATGGGTCATTCCTTTTTGAAAACCCAGTTTTTGGGGTGTTTGGGAGAGAGTTATCGAAATATCCAGTTTGAACCATCGGTGTCGGTGATTCGGGGCGTCAGCAGGATAGGGCGTCGGCAGGTCGACATTGGTGAGTTAGGTGTCGGTGTCAGTGAGTCAGGGAATCATTAAAACAAGGCATCTGTAGGTTTTCATCAGTGAGTTTGGGAGTCATCATTGGTGAGTAAGGGCATCGGTTTCAGTGAGTCGGGCATCAGTAGGACAATGTTTCAGTAGGTCGTCATCGGTGAGTGAGGGCATCGATGTCGGCGAGTCAGGGCATCAGTAAGTTAGGGAGTTAGTTGGTTGTTTCATTTTTAGATTAGTGTCGGTGGATTAGCATTAGTAGGTTGCGTTTGTAGCTTAACATTTAGTTTCTTAGCATCAGTGACTAACCCATCGGTGACACATTTCTAGTTTTTCCCAAACATTTTCAGTTTCACCCATGTTGTGTGGTTTTCTTCATTTAATGGTAACCTATAAACTCTAATACTTGTGTTGATCTATCTCCACTATTTCTATCAGGATTATTAAATTCCTCATATCTTGTTATGTTCCACCATCCTTGTAACCTCAAAGTTGAGTTATCAAAAAACGATCTAATTCTCAAGAACATTGAAATCATCTCCCTGATTATATGATCATGCCTTTTCAGAAACCGAGATCTCTTCTTTCTTCCTTCCTTTTTGTTTTCCTTGGTGCACATAGAGTCCCTCTTCTACAACGGGTTTTGCACATGGGATATAGCCCCCTCTTATCCAGTTTTATTGGAGGTTCATACTTCTCACATGATCCCATGTTCTTGGCGCAAAGAGGAACTTTGATCATTCAATCGTCCAGATAGGGATTTTTCTATCATCTCTATTTAATTATGTATCATGTGGGGTGGGCTAAGTAATGATTTTCTATGAAGAATGGCTGATTAGTTTCTATAAAAAATATTAATAAATTAGGGGAGAAGATGGTGATAAAATAAAACATGGGTTAATGAAATAATAGTAGGGAAGTGATGATGTCACATATTCTATTTTATTGATATTTGTGATCATTATTTTAATTTTTGGTGGTTTTATGTCTTGAAAATCATAGTTTTCGATGGTCTTTTCTTGATCACTGGTGATTTTCTATTTTGTTGTGATGGTTTGATATATGGATGAAATATGAAATTTGATTAATCATGTACACTTGGTTAATTATATGGATTCCCATGGATGAAGAACCCTTATGTGAGCACCCTAGTTAACAAAGTGGAATTAAGGAATAGTGTTGACTAAATCTGAATACACCTTGTTCAATAGGTGTTACTTTATGCTATGTCACCTTGTTGGGATTGTGTCTTGTGTGGAATGTTTGATTATCGAGGCTATGGTTCTGGTTATGGCTGTGGTGGGATTTTTGTATGGAGTGATACAGGAGGTGTGATGAAATCTCAGGTTGATAGATTGACTGATTGTGGAATTGATGAACTTGTAGGTAGGGGGACTGCCTTTAGGTGTGTCATGACTATGGGACAACCTTGTGTAGTAGGACTGTAATGTGGTTATGTGTTGGTTGTGTAGTGGGATTGTATCTTGGTTGGTGTTTTGGGTATGGTTGTGGTTGATAGTTTCCATGGTAGTGATGGAATATTATAATGTGAACTCTTAAATAAAGAATGAAAAAAAAGTTAAATGAGAAAAGGGTTGGGTATATGTTTTCTTTATATTAGTTTGTGTGGTAGTGAATATGTAAGATGTAGCTACAAAAGTTGTCCTAAGTGGGGATAGTTGTTTGTTTGAAACCCATAGATTGAGATTAGTGTTTTCATACCTATATGTATAAACTGTAGTTCTTGTGATTTATATACACACCCATCCTTGATGATGACCATGTGCTAAGAACCCCTATCCTATGGGGGAAGGTTTCTTTCCCAATATCCTAGTGGGAGGATGGATGGCTGGTTATAGACATTTTTCCCCTCACCTCTTCCAGGTTCTTACTACTTGAGTTATCTAGGAAGGCTATAATCACATGAGGATTATTACCACTCGAGTGTAGTTGGGTAGGTTGTAATGGCTTAGGGTTTACCATAGCGCAAGATCCTTTGGAATGGTTTTGGATTAGATTCCTTTGTGTCTTTAAATAGGTTTGTTTCTCAAGTGTCTTTGGGATGAGGCCCAGGTGTCAACGGGTGGGGTTTGTGTGTGGTTGTTGTGGCCTAGGTGTTTGGGGGAGGGGTTTTGTATGTGGTTTGAGGCCTAGGTGTGTGCGGGAAGGTTGTGGAAGTGGGAATGTGTGTGGGAAGAGTTGTAGTATCAAGATGTTAGCTATTAGGAATGACCTTCTAACTAGTGGGAAAGTGGTGTGGGGTACCCAAATTTCATTTTTCTTATAACATTACATTATTTGACTAGCGTTATTTGGTGATTGTTTCTTTGTGAGACTGGGTGGTTAATATTACATGGTAGGTTCTTTGAGGTTATATTATTCTCTCATTGGTTCATTATTATGTTCCCCCACATGTGCGTGAGTGACCTTGTTTTTTCCTATTGGTTATACTTGTATACTCACCCTGTGTATGTAAAACTACTTCCAGATTTCCATGAGAACCTTGAGGACCATGCTGGAATTTACTAGCTCGGGCGTTGTAAGAGTTGTCATTGATTGTTAGTCTTGTTTTCTTTTGTTACTTTACCTCTGAGTTTTGTTACATATTTGTACCATTTTTACTTTTAAACATCCATATGGGGATGAATTTTGGCTTTACATTTACCTTTAGTATTTTGAGTTGCTTGGGATTTACTATCTTATCTCCCAAAATTGTTCTATAAATAGGGTAATGCCTTCTATATTTTGTGATATTCTATACCCTTGGTGCTAGTCGCCACTCCGGGGCCTAAAGAAGGTGGGACTCAGGGTTAATTATATCTCCTTCATCTTGATGAAGGAAGGGCGTGTCACCCTATTGTCCCTTCCCTCATCTTGGAGAAGGTGGGTCGTGACATTTACCTTGTATATCCCATAAAATATTCCCATAGACATGAACCTTGACATGATTATCATATAGACAAGTTATAGACCTTACAAATTGTTTGAGGGATTTTAAAACTTAATTAACTCATTTTTATGGTATAGAAATAACCTTTTGGTTGTTTGATATTGGAATAACGCATCTTTCTCATGTTTAGATTTAGAATAAATTAATTAAATGAGCACATGCTTTTTGTCAAAGTTACTCAATATAATTATCTAATCAAAAATATAAATCAAGAAACTATCACATTAAATTATATCTTTAAAAAACAAAAAAAACTAGTATGAATTTTTTTAACAAATTTTAAAAGTGTGGATCTCTCTTAAAGGGATTACCAAACAATTATCCTATAATGATGTAGTGGATGATGTATGAATGGGAATCCTTTTACATTTCAACTCTCACTATAACTATTTGGAGTTCCATAACATATAGGTTGATTAAAGATACCCTAATACACTGCACAATGTTATAACTATACACCTTGGGTCAAGCATATAAATAGGTTCCCAAGGTAAATATTTGTAGAAAAATGGGGTGCCTTTTCTAGCGCACAATATTCGAAATACCACATACACTACGGCAAAATCACGATTTAGCAGTTGTTTTTTTTCCGTTTCATGACGGTTTAAACCGCTGCGAAATCGATTGGCAGCGGTTTTGAAAAACCACAGCTAAATCGTGCGTCGGGAAACTATTCGCGACGGTTTTGAATACTTCCATAGAACGTTTCGCGGAGGTTTTTTACTGATAATTTTTTTTTATTTTTTTTTATTTTTTTAATTTTTTTAATTTTTTTATTTATTTTATTTATTTTTTCTATTTTTTTATTTTTTTATTTTTTTTATTTTATTTTATTTTATTTTATTTTATTTTATTTTATTTTATTTTATTTTATTTATTTTATTTCTTTCTTTCGTATTTATTTTTTTATTCTTATTTATTTTGTTTATTTATTTCATTTTTTATTTATTTATTTCGTATTTTATTTATTTATTTCGTATTTTATTTATTTATTTCATATTTATTTTATTTATTTCGTATTTATTTTATTTATTTCAAATTTATTTCATTTATTTCGTATTTATTTTATTATTTCATTTAATTCGCATTACTTTATTTACTTTATCCATGCATGCATGCTCATCCCCACGCACATGCCCATGCAATATAAAGAAATACTGTGTTTGGTGAGATTTGAACCCCTAACCTCTTGCATATTTTCCAAAGACTTTACCACTCCAGCAAGCTCATCATGTGGTTAATAAATAGAATTTAATATACTTATATATAAACTAATTGAAAAAATAAATAATACATAACTGATAGATATAAACTCAATAACAATTAAAAATAAGCAAAAATCAATAATTAATAACCAATAATTAATAATTAATAATTATTGATTTATTAGTTATTTATTGAGTTAATTATTGTTATTTCCTGTTTATTATAATAAATAAAAAATAAATTATAATAATATTTACCAAAATTATAAAATTATGAAAATAAAATAATAAAATAACAAAATTAGCAAAATTTAAAGAATAAATAATAAATTACATATTATAAATTTTAAATTTTAAATTATAAATAATAATAAATAATAAATAATAAATAATAAATAATAAATAATAAATAAATAATAATAATAAATAATAGTAAATAATAAATAATAAATAATAAATAATAATAATAAATAATAATAAATAATAATAAATAATAAATAATAAATAATAAATACTAAATACTAAATAACAACTAATAAATAAAAAATAATAAATAACAAGTAATAAATAATAATATATAATATATAATATATAATATATAATATATAATATATAATATATAATATATAATATATAACATATAATTTATAAGAAATAATAATAAATAAAAATAAATAATAATAAATATTAAATATTAAATAATAAATAACAAATAACAAACAATAAATAACAAATAAAAAATAATAATAAATAATAAATAATAATAAAAACATATTAAATATTAAATATTAAATATTAAATATTAAATATTAAATATTAAATATTAAATATTAAATAATAATAAATAATAAATAATAAATAATAAATAAAAAATAAAAAATAACAAATAATAAATAATAATAAATAATAAATAATAAATAATAATAAACAAATAATAAATAATAAATTGGAAATAATAAATAATAAATAATAACTAGTAAATAATAACTAATAATTAATAACTAATAATTAATAACTAATAAATAATAATAATAAATAATAATAATAAACAATAAATATTCATTATTAAATAATAATAATAAATAACACATAATTTATAATTATAAATAAATAAATAATAAATAATAAATAATAAATAATAAATAACAAATAATAAATAATAAATAATAAATAATAAATAATAAATAATAAATAATAAATAAATAATAAAGAAGCAGTAACGAATAATAGATAATAAATAAATTAAAGTATATTATAAATAATAAATAATAAATAATAAATGAAACAGATGGAAAAGCACGAAAAGGCGTGATAAGGGATGAAAAGTTATGAAAACGCATAAAAACAGATGGAGAAGTATGAAGAAGGAAGCATTAGAAATCTTGAGAACGCGTGAAAACTCATGAAAACTCTGGAAAACCCCTTAAGAATTCAACATAATCATCATAATAACCCACGAAAAACCATTGATGAAGATAAAAAGTCATGGAAACCCAAATAAATTGTAATAAATAGAGAAACCGTTAAAACCCGTCAAAACAGTCATAAAGTGACAAAAACATTGGACTCGCAATAACAGACATAACTTATGATCCGAGAGTCCGTTCCAGATCCGTGACTAGTAAAATAAAAGATCCTAAGATGATCTTTGATCTGATAGGTGAAAGAGGCTTAATGGACCAGCGGATCGGAAGTTACGACCATTTAAAAAAACATTCGGGGAACGTGTGCTAGAAACGAGGCATCAAAAAACATAACAAAACTGATACCCACTAAATAGGCTATAACTTATGATCCAGGAGTCTATGTGGGCGCTGTGATTAGTCAAACTGAAGCTCATTAAAAAAACTACGATCTGGCAGGTGGAGGAATCCGAACTGACACGCGGATCAAAAGTTAAGTTCGTTTAAATACAAGTTCAACGGGACACCGGTGATGAAAACAGGGGTTTGGAGGCCTTCAGAGGTGTTTTTGGGGTCGAAAAACATGATAGAAGATTGCTTGTGTTGAATTGGTGTGTATCTCTCTTCGCTGGATTCGATTTGATATGTGTTAGATCCCAAACAGACACCTGGATTGAATGTTATGGCCGTTTGTAGTTGGAGAACATTTTTCAACTTTATTATAACTCATATCTTCCACACCTTAGATCGTCTTAGGGTTTTGATTATACCTGCCTCTATATCACTTTATGATTTTCTATATGATTGTTCGTGGTGCTCTAACGGATGCCCGGATCAATGGTTATGGTCGTTTTAGTGATTTTTGGGTTTCCCATGTTTTTGTTTATTTTCATTTTGCGGCGGTTTTACCCAAACTGCCGCTATTTCGTGGCGGTTTTTTAAAAAACCTCCTCTAATCCTCGAAAAAATTAAAAACAATTAAAAAATATTTACACATTTCGCAACAGTTTTAAAAACCACCGTGAAATACCATCCTGGAAGCTATTTCGCGGCATTTTTAAAACCACCGTGAAACAACCGTTGCGGAACACCCGTTTTCCTGTAGTTATAGCTTAATGTTTTTGGTTAAGGAGACATCCTTATACTTATTTTCATAAATATAAAGTATTAAATACCAACCACTTTGTTTTTACTGTATAAAATTTGATGAAATTAAATATATAGAGTGAGATATATTGAAAAATGAATAAATTGTCCTCATGAAAATGAATAATTTTGATTTTCTCAAATATTTCCATAGTTTTGAAGATTAAATAAATGATATAGGTTTATTATACTTATATAATGTTTTATTCTACATGCTATGTTATATATCCTCTAAAATTGGGGTAATATTTGATGGATATAGCTATGGGTATTAGAGTTTCAACCTACTAAACTAGTCATGGTTATTTACAGTTCGGTCAAATCTCCTCTAATGTATTATTGGGTTCTTCAAATCACCACTAAATTCAATGAAAATTTTCAAACCACTAAAATTGACTCATTTTGACATTATTTAACAATAAAAACTTGCATTATATAATAATTTGAATTCATAATTATGTTATGAAGTTAAAACTGGATTTATGTTAAATTTATTTTTAAGAATATCCAGTTAAAAGAGGATATTAAATCCTATAATCAAAAATATAATTAGTACAATGGTGTAATATAATGGTGAATTATAATACATTCACACCCCATATTTAAAAACATTTTCTACGAATAACTTTTTAATTAAATTTTATCTATAAAATGATGATATGATATTCATAATTATATGTCTTAAACTATTAATTTTTATCATTCAAAGGTATCCATATTTGGAATAGAAATATAAGAAAATTTAAAACCACACCAAGGAGGTTGTCTTGGTAATAAAAGAAGTAAATTTCTCAAAAATTATATCAAATAATAATTCTTAAATATATATAGAAGTTATATTATTGAGAGTATTATTCAATCTAATATACTATTAAATATATATGTGTTTATATATGTGAATATTATTTCATCCATATATTTTCACTTTCTTTCTGAGTATTTCAATTACTTTTAAATAAATTAGCTTACCCAATTCTGTTCAAATGAAACATTTATTATCCCTTATACATTAATTTTCAGAACCCACTCACTTAAACACCCCAAAAAATCAAATCTTTATATCTCATCTTAAATATTGTATTTTTTATTTCCTAAATATATACTTTTTAATTTTATTTTTTTTATTTTTTGAATTTTTTTACATTTGGAACTTGACCATGGCGAATATATTATTGTTAAGAAGAATAACTAGATATTACAAGAAGATATGGAACAAAATTTATTAATATCCAATTAACATTTTCATTTCTTGCATAATCATTAAAATAAGTATGAAATATTCATAAGCAATGATTATGAGAAAATCATGGTTAGAGAGATAAAAATAACATTTATTATATTTAAAAGATATCACATTGATATTTTTGACATATTATAGGTATTGTAATGATATTATTAGTAATATAATTGATAAGATCTCAATTTTACTAAAATCAACCATAAAAGTTTAATTTATTCTCATACTCAAATGTTATCTCTAAAATAACATTCCTTTTCATGTTAAAAATTAAAATCTGAAACCTCAACATGCATTTTTAATAATTAACAGATATATAAAGGAATGTTATAATAGTTATTTAGTATTAAACTGGAAATAAATAATAAAAAAATTCTAAGAATATGAAAATTGATAATAATAATAATAATAATAATAGAAAAAAATGAATACACAATTATCCTATCTAACTCATGAAGATAACCACTTCCCCTTGATACACACACCTAAAATTTTAGATTTCTTTGTTGTAATTAATATATGACGACATGTGAGAAGGTTAGATATAACATGGTGGATTTCATGGATATATTAATTCATAAAGGAGGATATCCTCCACTATAGGCTCTGAAAGGATTTCAGGGAATTGTTTCAACTTCTTCCCATTGAAAATGAATTTTTTTGATATTCTTTATTCATGAAATTTTTAACCTCAAAAGGAGAAACATTATTAATAGTGTATATCCCAATACCGTGAGAGAAAATATTACGATGGTGTAAATTTTACCTTGTATAATATAACCACACCTTTTCAATATTGAGGAATTGAAGGTGAAGTATCAAAATATTATGGTATACCTTGTTTCTCTCCTTATAGATGTGCGGTCTTTCATAAAAATCTCAAATAATTCCATTTGAAACCAAAATAAAAAATATATTTTGAGAACCAGTATCCAAAATGTTAGTAAAACATTCATTTTTATCCTAATATGAAATGTATTACAAATCAATTGGTAAATGAAATACTTTCAAAAAATGGGCCAATAAAGTGACATTTGGTCTTTTAAATATAGTATGATAAGACTAAAATTTATTATCAAGACTTAGACTCCAATTAATTCTGAAGGTTTACAATATTTTTCAAACATTTTTTTACTTTCCTATTAGATTCCTTTTCTTACCTATTGGTTAGTGAATGATAATCATTGGAAACTCAATTACTAACCCCATACTAATAAAAAAAATATTATTGTGTGATTTCAAAAATTAGAGCCACATACATTGATGTTGAAACTAGGAAATCCAAACCTATAAAATATTTTAGATCTCACTGTTTCTATAAAATCCTTAGATTCTTTAAACCTATTAGATTTAAAATCTATAAATTTAAATTCATAATAAATATAATTTAGAATTTATAGGTATGTAAAGTAACTATGAAATATCCCCTTGGATTCATTGCCCAAATATTTAAAAACATGTAACAGTATAATATGAGAAATTGTGAAATTGGTCTACTGTAAGAGACATTACTTAAAATTTAACAATGTGAACTTTCTTCCTATAATTAATATCCATACCAATTTAAAGTTATCCAAAATACACTAGATTCATGAAACTTATAAGATGTATTTTTGGTACTAATGTCGACCACACAAGAAAGGGTGTGACAGAACCAGAACATGGGTAGCAACTAGCTATTAAGAACATAAGGCCTCTGAAAGTTATCACTAAATATGTTTTATAGGTATGTGTATTACAAACATTACCAACAAGGATGATATTTTAAAAAAAATTAGTAAATTTTATTACAACTACTAATAATACAAGAGGCTAATAAATAATTTTAATAATTTTCATACCATGCAATATAATCTTATACTTGATACAATTTCTCGTCAAGAAAAAAGTCATTAATGGGAATATTGGGGGATGAATCAATATCATAGGATGAAATAATTCTACTAATATTGTTAAACTTCATATTTTATACACCATTTTATCCATAATATATAAAATTAAATTCATATGGAATAATGTCTAGCGAATGAGACATGCTTTGGAATCTAGTTTCTTCATAAGATACTAGATGGTTTCATAGTCTAACAATGAAATAACATTGGATAAAAATGTGTTCTACTCCTCATGTGTTAATCATGTTTTAATGATCACAAATCCTATTACTCTTAATTAATCTCAATCATTATTTCACATCTTATTAATGCTCTTTTATCTCAATAATAACTACACATCATGTTTTAATGATAACAAATCTTATAGATGTTAATTAATCTATTATTTTCAAGTCTGTTGCATGATCACAAATATCACATATATTAACAAGCCTTTATATTTATGATTCAAGTTCTCTTACTCTCTAATGATTAAACATAATCCATATTCTGCATATTACTGTCTAAGTCCAAATGCAGATATTTGTCTAAGTATGGACACATCGTGACCCAGACACCGTGACCCAGACACCGTGACCCAGACACCGTGACCCAGACACCGTGACCCAGACACTGTGAAGGAAAAGTTGTGATTCATACACCGTGAGCTACATACTGTGACATGGGAATACCGTGAACCTCATACCGTGAAGACTATACTATGATAGCGACACCGTTTACTTAATCAATGTGACACCGTTTCTTAGCCCTTTGTCAATATTATTTAAATAATGCTAACGGTCATATTTGATGTTTTTAATGCAATTAATGTTATTTAATTATAGTTTTTGGAATTTCATGAAACTGTATCTCATACCTATGAAAAGGGAATCATTCCTACTACTAGAACTCGTGGAATATAAGGAAGTTTGAGATACAGTACAGAAAAAAGGGCATGCAAGTGTGAATATACAACAAGAAGAACTTACATACCCAAGATAGCACTGTGCTGAACGAGAAGAACAATCCTGATCAAGAAAGAGATTGAAAGACTTTCAAAGAACTCTTATGAATGCAATCCAACAAAACTAAAGAACACATGACGAATCAAGAGGTCATTCTCACTCCTGTAGAAGACAAGCTGAACTATGACACTCTGTTTTTCAACAAAAAAACTAGAGAAGGACTTAGAAGCATTCCTGCTGAATCCAACGAGTCCAGAGCTGCATTGATAATCAATAGAGCTTTCTAAACTCTTATCTATTCTCTCTAAGTGATTTATTTATTAACTTTTGAGTAGTGTGGTGTACTCCGTATTTCTTATACACACACTATCTCCTACACCGAACTAGTGGATATCAAAATCCTCACTCCAAATATCTTAACTCTTGTTCACCCACGTCAACTGTGGAATAGGTCTATGTGTGGCCTGGTCTTTGTTTTGTCTCCCATGAAGAACAATGGTAGAGGTCCCTGCGTGGCCTGGATAGTTTTGTAAACTGTTGTTAACCTCGATCTAGGGTGTGGATCAAATTTATATAAATTTCAGAGGACTAAGTCTCGGCTTGAGACTGAAACTCTTGTTATATCTATTGTTCATTTTTAGTTTAAGTTCAAATCATACTACATATATCTTATTTATTCCGCTGCAATTACATTGAAATACAAAAATATTTTAATGCTACTTTGATAGTTAAATTAGCAAGTGTTTACACTTATTGTAAATTAGTAGGTTAGTTTCAGAAGTTAGTTTTATCTTGTGATTAAATTAACTGAGACCTAATCAATCTTTGAGAAGCTAAGTGAACATTTACAATATGTATAAATTCACTACAGTTTAACTTATTTTATAAATCGGGAGATTTTAAATAGACAATATTTTAACAGAAATTTTAATTGGAACTCAATTCACCCCCCTCTTGAGTATCCACTCCGACCAACAAAATGATATAACATAAATTCATCCATGTAAAAATAAATTTATTTATTTTTATTCTTGTTAACTTTTCCTGGGAATGGTTCAATGTACATGAGTCATATACAGTGACATTTAGATATCAATCAACATATCGGGATAATAAAGACCCTATTAAATAGTTTAAGGTATCCAAGATTATCTCAAATGAAAAATCCCATAGATGTAGTCGGATTACATGGATTGAAATGATACACCATTATTTTTTATAAAATGATTCCTCATAATTTTTTGTCAAACATAAATTTTATATCTTTTAAGAGTAATTATAAGAGTGGGAGTGAAATATTAACAAATTAATGAATTATGATATGATAAAATTCAATGCCACCAAATAAAACCTTCAAATACCTCATATTTTTTGGGAAAGATAATCAAGAAATGATATCCACTTTAAATATTTCTAAATTTATATGGTACATGGAAATAACTTATCCAACTACCATCCCCTATTATATCATGAAATTCTATTTTTTTTATTTTTTAAAATTTTTCCAATACACTGATGAGTGTAATACATAAACTATATAAAAACTCATAAGAATAGAAACCATGGATAATAAGATAATTCATAAAAAATATCCAAGAAAATGTATACATATTTAAAAATAATAAAAACTATCCATCACATGAATGCACTCGGATTATTGTACAAAAAAATCGAATGTTATTATATAAAAATATACTGAAGGTATATAAGAGGGTCTTTTTTCTTGATCCTAAGGAGTAAAATCAATCAAGATGAGGTTCCAATGAATAAATATTCTATATGGAATCAATAAGTGAGGATTTGGTGAGAATGAAGCTACCAATATGTACGTTGTGTTTAAGTATTTGTTACCATTGTACATGGAAATGGAATCATAAAGTATTTAGAGATGTTTCTTGAAGGTATTTAGAATAAAAATCCAAGTAGACATTATGTGTTATGATTGTTTGATATGATCATAATGTTCATAAAAAGTGATGAAGGTATGGAAGTGTTGTTTATAACACCTAATGAATATTAAATAAATCTTTAATAATAGGATATTAAAGACTATATGTTAATATGGATGAGAAGATAATTGAACAATACCTAGAGAACCGTGTCTTCCAACTAATATATCATGTGAAGGAAAACATTTTGATTATTTTTAGAGAATGGTTTAAGTGTATTTAGAATGTTCTGACATGATTTCAAGAGGCAAAAACCTATTTTTATATGTTTATAATCATGTGTATATATTATCTTAGAGAAAAAGCATGTGTGTAAGCATCATCCAACCTCAGTGTAAATATCATATTTTACATCATAAAGATGATCTATTGGTTTGTGTAAGCATCATTAATCTTAGATATATAGAAACTGTAAAAGGAAATGTGTCTGTGAACACATAATATTGTATACAGACACATTATTTGAGGACATGTGTCAACATGATATTTGGTATTTAAAAATAATTTCATTTGTGAACATATAAATCCATCCATGCGTACACATCATTTGAGAAGTTTTGCACACATAATTTAGCCTATGTAAACATCATTTTAAGGCCATTTACACATCAAATTATCAATTCAGACATGAATGATGTCTACACACAAATTAACACTTATCCAAATTTTCATAAAATTGAAAACTCAAGGAAGTAATAAATATCAATGTAAATATAATAAAATTAAAAAATATATATTATAAATAAAATGTGATAAATTTGATCATTCATGGTAAATTTATCTTCTGGATTTAATATTCACAATCACTTGATATTATTATGATATATGAAACTAGGATATAAGAACTTGACAAGGGGTCTTATAGGTACTAAGATACTAATTAGATTCCATAAATTTTGTTTTGATGTCACCTAATACCTGAGTCCATGCATGCATGGATTTTCATCAAATTTATTTAAATGAAATATTTTGAATAAGTGACTGAAAACAAAATGTTAGGATGATGAATGATGTTTAAATTTTATAAATCATGGTAAAGACATCCTTGACTTGATGTGATAATATTAAACAAGTTTAAGTTCCTATTTCAAAATCAGCATGAAGGCCAATTAATTTTACTCAATTCAAAATATATGATTATAATTTTTTTATTTATAATAGGCTTATAATCTAGAATCTCTCAAGGAATTATATGTCTCTAGTTTTTTAGGATATTTGGCCAACTATAAAAAGACAATAGTTCTAAAATTAAAGATCACCTTTTTCAAAAAAATCGTTATTCTATATCAGAATATTAACATGAATTATTTGATAAATATATATTTTTGGATATGAAAAAAAGAATAGGGTGAGGGGCCTCAATACTACTTAACTAGAGAAAAGATCATTTATGTATTAAATGAGATACCTTTTCCTAACTAGGTCTTTAAACTGAAGAAGAAGTAGAAGATGAATGAGGGTAAGAAGAGGACCAACACTAAAACAATTGTTTTTAAGTAAAGAATATCATGATATTGAACTAGATAATGAGATGATTCAATAATTCTGTTAGTAGTAACATATATCATTTAAAACCTAAATTAATAAGACTTATTAAAAATTATCTAAATCCATCCACTTCAATGGATTAACTTGTTAGTTAACCCCATCACATTATAAGAGTGTCTTACAAGATAACGTGGTCACTTTCTTTGATTAATTTTTTAGATAGCTCAATCACATTATCTAATGCATTGGAAGGTTTTAATGGAACCACCTATTACATAACTAAAATTCCCATTATATTTTTGGTCTAACCCTCCTTCCCACATTCATCAATTATTTTGAATAATAATATCTTAAAATCCAAACATTTTATTACTTTCAATTTTCATTATATCTTAAAATCAAGACATTTCATAGATTTCACATTATATCATAAATATCCTGAAATAATATGTAATATTGTATTTTTATAATAAATCCATTGATGGGTGTTATCTCAAAAAATTATTATCACTTTTATTGAAACTCTTTTATTTTTTCTTTAAAATCCACAAGAAAGTTTTTTTAAAATAACTACATGAAAGAAAAATAATTTTTATAGTTACATGACACGTCAAATAATATTTTCAAGGATGAAAAACATTAAAACATAAATTATATTTTTTAGAGAAAAACCATATTAGTTGGTAATCAAATATATTTTAAGAAAATTATATAAAAGTAACTCTCAAAGAGGGATCTTTATAATAATATATAGTTTTTACAAAAGAAAAAAAACGAGATAGAAAATTCTTAGATAAGATACATTTTTTGAAATAAATATAAATCCCCTTACCTTTGAAAGGGTGAGTTAAAACACATTAAGTAATAAAAAAATATGTAATAAGAACATTTTATACAAATATATCTTGAACGAATATGTGTTTTTCTTCTAGAAATAATTTAAAAATAAGTAGAAATTTTCTTGAATCCATTATAAATAAACATTAAAAAATATTTTAAAATTATTCCCCTTACCTTCCATTCTTCTAATATGTTTCATTTTATTCATAAGGATCACTTCAGCAGAATCCTAGATCTCTTCCTATGAAAATTACCTTCTTCAGAGATAGACTTCTTATGAACATACTCCTTCCCTCTCATTAATTTTATCACCACTATAGCTAAATAATTAAGGTTATATATATGGATATAAGTGGCACTTATATATCCTATATCATAAGGGGTAGGCTCAAATTTATATATTTTGTCTTAATTTTATATTTTAATTCTTAATATAAGTTATATATATATTAAACCTTCAAATGGCCTAAAAGTATGCACGGGGAACCAAAATTCATGGATATAAAAATACTAATCACTCAATTGGATCATGATATGAGGTACCAAATAGAAGGACCATCCCAGGAGATTTTTGGTTGATGATATTATTGTTTTATGCTGCAAAAACATTTTCCATGTCACATAGTGAATGAATACATTCATGAATATATTTATTTAAAAAAATTCAATGTCATTATTTCTACGAATCTATTGAAAAGGAGATATAAAGATGATGAGTAATTTAAAAATGGGGGAGATCATGGTGAAGACTTTCAATTTTTGAGTTTATAAGGTTTGACATGTTTATGTTACTATTTTAAAAGTAGTGTGAAGAAAATTGTATTTGAGTCAATTCAAAATTGATGATTTTAGTGATGTGTTAGATTTAAAATCTACTCATAATCTAGAACCCTTGAAGTAATTATCATGTTAGATATTTTGATTAAATGTTTTAAACTGAAAAATATCTCCATTTATAATAAATAATATCTCATACTATTGAAAAATAATGAATTTATATTATTATAAATAGGAAAAATATTCTATCATTTGTCAATAAATATATATTGTAGGGTATAAAAAACTTGAATAGTGAGTGAGACCATGATATTGAAGTACCAAATGAAATATTTATTTTGCATCAATGGAATGAACTAAACACATCCAATAGTGAATGTTCTCTGAATAAGAAAGAGACAGAGTTATGTGAGAAGATAACTTAAACAAAAACTATTATGTTGAAGTGATAATGACTGAGTAACCTAACTGGAGAACTAGATATGTGGAACTTAAGGAGAATAAGTTCAATGCACATTGTAGTAAAATATAGTGTAATCGAAGACCAATTCAAGGGGGAGTTCAAGAGAGACCTTAAAAATTATTAGGAAATATAAATACCCACGTTGAGATGAAAATAAGTTCTTTAGAATATATATTCAAATTGTGGATTACCAGTATAATGAACATATTAGTAGGATGTTACTCGGAAAACATGAATAGCAAACATTTTTTTAGGATGTATACTATTCATTTAGAGATATTTTTCATAATGTTTTTTAGGAGGCATCTTGTATGTTATACTAATTTTATTCATAATAGAGAAACTAGTTCTTGGAATAAAAATTGAACATATAAGGGATTTAGATTTCATAGGAAAAAATTATTAATCCTGATGTCATGTACTATTTATATTTTTCATTTTTCTAGTTAGTTTGAGATAAAACAATATTATTCAACTAAATCCATAGTAAAATATGGAAGTTAATTAAAAAAGGAATATTTTTAAAATTAAAAGGGATCATAGATGCAGCCCTCCCCCTCTCAGTGATTTCACAGGCATGGTAAATTTACAAAAAAATATTAGAATTACCCATCAAGGAAATATTTTTCATACTCCCCCACAAACCTCTCTAGTATTTTTTTAATGAATGGTAAAGAAAAATTTTGTATCCTTTTATGAGGGTTTATTTGGTGATGTTCTATACAAACATGCCTATAATTTTAAACCTACGTTGGTTCCAATTAATTATTTTTATTTTTAATAAAATTTATATAAGTTTTCATATAAATTACCTATATTATTTTGACATGTTGGTAATATGAAAATGAATAAATGAATAAAATAGTGAATAAATTTCCTGTCACTTTTTTAATAACATCCAAGAGGTTTATGTTCAATAATCTTTAAATCATTTTCATGGGTTTAATCACATCTTATAATAATATATGATGCATAAATATTAATTAGAAAATAATTATAATATAATTATTTGTATCTCATTAATTTTCCATATTCATACAGAAGGTCAAAAAATCATAATTCAAGCATGGGTATGAGTTAACTAGCATTAATAATGGGAAACTTGTTTTCATTATCAATATAATAATATTTAAAATGTGATGGTACTAGTATTAGTCCAATTTTTGTGATTTTTTTATTTATATCAAAGAATGATAAATGGTGAGGTCTATGATCATATGTATCTATTAAATTTTAATAAAAATAAATTTTGAATTATCTTTTATAGGATAAGAAAATAATTGATGGACTTCAGATCCTTAGTATATAGAAATTCCTCAATAAATAAATATGAATAAATTTTCTACAAACCATTAAAAAAATTTAAAAAAATATAATTTTTTATAATTTATATTAATCACGAAAATTAAAAATTTTGATTTTGTGATAAAATAAATATTTAAATGGGAATAGAGAGTGCAGTTATAAAGTTAACTAAATAGGTTAAATTCTCTTCTTAGTAGTGCTTTTTGAAATTATCAATGTTGAAGTGGAAAATATCACAAAAAATTATTTGTATATTTTAACATAATATGTATTAATTTTTTTTAAAATTATTTCCATGAAGGCCCTCCCTAAAATTAAAGGTTCATCATTATGCATCCTATCATTCACTCACAGTTAAGTATTCTATTATTGGAAAAAGAACCCAAGCCAAGATCATGTAGGATGGATGGGCAGGAGCGTGAGGTAAAACCAACTAAAAATGAGCTTACAGTAAATAGGGTAGATCCAACACTTGATTTGATGATAATTTTTGTTTCTTTCCATCACAGTGAGTTTGTCACTAGATATATTCCCCTCATACGATGTGTAGTGGATCTACAGATGGTGGTTTAGAGGTTTTCTACATACTCTAATATTGTAATAAGTGAACCAAAGAGTGGGGGTGAAAAATTAGAAACAAATATACTTGGGATAAGACTAGTTTCATGAATGATAGATTGATTTTGTAAAACCTACATATGTAAAGTCCATTAATCAAGAATCTTTTTTTAGGGAATTCTTATGTCTATGGTAGGAACTAAAATATTCACCATATAAACCCCCATGTTAATAACAAAACAACCACCTATTATAATTCAATTATCACATAATCCATAAATATTATTCCTCATACCTATTGTGGGAGTCCTCTAGTAGAACCATCAACCCTGAAAACCTATATTTCCACCCATTATTTACTAAAATAATTATAAACTATGTTTTTGAATGGATGGAAACTTCTCCCATCATTATATCAATATACTAATCTCCAAATCGAGTTAATTAACTTTCACATTTTTGTAAAGATGAATAAATTTTAAGAATTTTTTCCTCTCCTTTTTCACAACCTCATAGAAGATGCAAAAACCAGAAAAAAATATAATTTCATGAACCAATGATTATATGGATTTATGATCAGACTCTTAAAACCACGAGGTAAGGATTTTCTATATATTCTCTCACTAGACCATGATTCCAATGAAATTTATATGTAACATCTATATGTTTCTTACCCATTCACCTTTAAATAACAAATGGAAATGGTTTTACACTTTTGAGTACTCTATGTAAAGACACATCAATGAAATAATGATACATTTTCATTGTATTTTTCTTTTAGTTGGAATGAACAGGTTCCAAATATTCCCTACCAAAAATATCTAGTTAGTATGGGTTTAATTAAAACATAATAGACCCTCCCATTCATCAACCTATTTATATTCACATATTATATTTGGAAAATATGTAGCACTAAAAGTTCCTCATGTTTTCCCTATAAAAATAAAATGGTATAGTTTATCAATAAAATTGAGGCTAACAGAGATACCCTTTGGTTAAGGGTTGAAGATGGCATTGATAAAACTAGGATTCTTAATAGCAATCAAAAAATGTGATATCAGGGACTGGGTATCCTAAAAAATATGGAACCCCTAGACTCTTTGTCTTTATATAAGTTGATATTTCAAAATCCCACAAACCAAAATTTATAGTTACAAATGATTGATAGGTTTCCTTATATATTAATACAATTAGAAGAGGAAAGACCTTTTAGTAGTGTCCAAGAGCACTAGTCCTTATCATACTTACGATGAATGAACTAATCCCCATTTTATTGACCATAACTGGTTTCTGTGTCCATATTTTCCTACATAAAATACTTGTTCTCAACAATGCTTCTCAATTTAATCTCACCCTCTCCCACTAGTTTGGCCGCCCTCACCTAGTAGGCCCTGTGAAACTACCTTTCTTGGTGTATGTCTTAGATAGAAGAATCTATCGTGATCTTTACCTCCCAGATGATAGTCTTGGAAAAATTGTGGACAAAAAGAATATACCAAGGAATAGCATAAAATAATCATTTTTTCAATGTGATTATTCCTCAAAAATAGAGGAATTAAATTTTCCAATTATTGACTTCAGTTTTAATAAATTTAAAAATTTACTTATTAGTGATGGATGTGAATTTTTACAAATCCATTCATCTTATAATCTTTATTTTTTATCATATAATAATATAAAGGAAAAAATACATCTTTAACCTCTATAAAGAAATCCTCTAAGAAACCAGTGTAGTATGAGATGCTTTGGATCAATAGTTAAACCAGTATACCTATTTGATTTAGTTACCCAATATATGATAAAATTGAGTAAGGTATCATATTTATTGAATCACCAACAATATATAATATAATATAAAAAGGAAAACTCACCTATAATACCATTAATAAAAAAATTAGGAACTTTATACTTTTTTGTAATAATTGGTTTGAATAATTAATAGATTTTTATCCCAATTATTACCCTTTTATCCCCTCTAAGTTTTCAATGTTGGGTGTATATATCCTTAAAAACCTAGTGTAAAATAGATTTTTTATTATGACATCAATCATTAGGATATTAACTTTACCATTTTACTGGTTTCAATGATATTCTAATTAAATATAGTTGTTTTTGGTTTGTTGGGAAGGGTGCCTCTTTGAGTGAAGGGAATAGGTGTGGTAAGACTAGAGGTATCATCACAATATATTATATTTTCCATTGATGGAATCATATTTGGGAAATTCATTTCCACATTTATATGTTCTTGGATGATTGGGGATGATTGGGAAAAACACTTATTTGGAAGGTGGGGACTGGAGTGGTTATTAGGAAATTAATTTTTTACCATGTAAAAGGGGAATAAACTAACATTTCTTTTATCCCTTGGGTTGACTGAAGCATGTGAATATAGATGACCCAATCCAAGGATGTGGAATCCACTTAGTGAGTTAGTTAACTAAAAAAATATATTCCTTAGGTCATGTATGGTGTTTTGGGTAGTTTTTTAACAAATGTTTTTTCCATTAGGTATGATAGGAAAGAAATTCCTTTTTAATTAGGTATTTGGAATTTCATTATTAGTTTTAGATGATTTTTGGTGGTATTAAAGGATTCATAACTTTTTGTGATGGTGATATGTTGATTGTAGATGTTAAGAGCTCATACTTTGATAAAAATATTGTATTAATTTCTATAATTAATTTTAATGGTTGTAAGTTTCCTATAAAAAGGTATAATTATATGTTTGACCAAGAAATATTCTTAATAAACCATCTTAAGGGTCTATTTAGAGAGTTAGTTGGTCAATTTAAATAATTTTGGAAATATATATTTCATAATAGTAGGGAATATATAGTTATGATTAACAAGGAGTAATAGAATGTTATCAACGAATGGTACTTTCCTCATCAAACATTGTTTCCAAATTCTTATCAAAATTATATATCAAAATTATTCGAATCCTTTGATTGGAATATTATACCTTATATCAAACTAATTAGTATTTATTGTTATGTTTTTTATGTCTGTCCTCACCCCAACAAGAGATTTGTCTACTAGGGAATCCCCTTTAAAAAAATAAATCGTTTTATAATCAAATTTTATTTATACATTCATAAAAATATTAAATGTCCAATTTTTCACATATTTTATTGTTTTGAAAACAATAATATAATATTTTAATTTATTATGAATATGCATAATTTCTTTCTCATTATGATTTAAATATTACAAACATTTCTATTCATATTTTCACATATCATATGGATGGTAAATATTTCTCTAAAAAGTTATTTCATATATCTTTATATTATCTAATAATGGGTTTCATGAAGTAGATCTAGTTATTATAGTCTCAACTAGTGAAAAGGGGAATTCCTTATGTTTTAATAATTATTCATATAATCCCAAAGTATTTATGGTCAATTCTATGATATGAGATTCATTAAAGTTATTTTACTTTTTATATCAATAATGTCTTAGGAATTTATTTAATAATTTAATTAAAATAGATTTTAGATTAAAATTATCAACTTCCTTGTGAATTTAAATGTAATATGGTTGAAAATTGGCATTTTTTTAAGATAGTTGTTTTAAAAGTTGTTTATTTTCAGTAGTTTTAAAAAATAAATTACCTTTTTAGTATATATTAATGATAAATTAGGATGAATTGTTCATTAATTGATCATGTATCCTCTAATAAGGGGTCTATTTGGGTGTAAAAATACTGTTAATTAAAATTTCTTTCTAGATTGGGTAATTATCTGAGAGAAAAACATCTCATAAACGAAACATACAAACATAAGATGTTACTACAAAATTTAATTGAAATAAGTAAAATAAATAAAATAATTATTTAAAAAATTACAAATAACTTATCAAAATTAGGTCATCAAAATTATGGTGCACCCAAAAATTAGAAAAATATATAATCTTTTTAGCATGATTCATTCAATTACATTGTTTTTAAATTGAAAGAGTGTGGTATATGGAAATCCCTAGGTAGTATATCAAGGAGAGTAGAAGGTATATATTATATGTTGTTAAATATTTTTAGTAAAAGGAAACTAAAAATATACTGGTTTTTATAATGTTTTAATATTGAATCAAATAAAGGAATATAAAACATATTATGTGATCATTTAAAAGTTTATATGGGTTTGTGAGAAATATAGGAGGTGATCCCAATATGTTTTTTAAGAAAACATTTAATGTTATTTATTCAAAAATTAACTAGTATTGTAGTATTTATTAGGTTGAGATTTACCAAAATCTTATTTACCATTTAGCCTTCTTGAAATGATATACAAAGATGAAGACCATGACATGACTATAATATTGTAACGATTTATACACAATATATGGTCTAAGGGTAAATAAAACATATAATTATATCATTTATATGGGATATAAGTGGTTTTTTTTTGTTATATAATCATACAAACACAATTTAATCATATGAAATCATTGAATTCATTAATTAATACAATAGATGAAATTTATGAATGTGAGTCAATTTTATTATGAAATAATAAAATGAGTTATAAAAAATAACATGAATTTATTACTAACAATAAACACGCTATGATGGTATACAAGGTATGTTCCAAAAATCCCTTGAAAAGTGTATATCTCCTTCATAATGGTCACACGATGATTAGCCTTACATAGTGTGGTGGAATATTAATGAATGAGAATCCTTCTTCACTTCATCTCTACATATTAGGATGGAAAATTAATAATTTATATGGGGTGAGAGGAACCTTAATATTATACAAAATTAAATCAACATACCCCCTCAGAAGAATATTATAATGGCGTACCCAAGGAATATATTTATTACAAACAAGTTTAGAAAACATAATGGTTACATTACAGTTTATGTCAACATGAAGGGTTAAGGAGATACACATATATTTCTTTTAATAAAATTAGAGAAATATATGTGTTGGCCTCATGAAAACATTGGTCGTACTTTTTTTTATAAAATTTTAAATATAGAAGGTTTAAAAAAAATTCCTCACTGTGAATAATATAATTTTTTTCTAATTCTACAGTAGTATGGGCCTTTAAATTGATGAAAAAATTATAATGACCTTTAATAATGTTTTATCCCACATTCTAAAAGATACACCAGCCCAATTAGATTCTAATTAGATGGATATAACTTATGTATTATAGTTTCAATGCACTATACCAATCATTCTTGTTCATAGTATGGCTAGATTTCCTCTAATTTTACCCTTGCATCTCCAAAAAAACATCATGATCCATAGAAATATATAATGACTAAAATTTCAAAAAAAATAATATTAATAATAGTAAACATATTAATGATAATTTAATCTCAAATTATAATACTACTGAGAAATTAAAATACACAATCAGTTAATAAAACTAATATAATGGTGTAAATGAATGGTAAATAAAAATATGGATATAAAAAAACCCTTAAGGGAATTACTTTGAATAATATCCTATCTATATACGTATATATGATGGTCAACAAGATACAATAATTATTTGATAAAGTGAATATATTATATCAACCTCTTATAAATCCACATGTAATATTGTTAATTATTCCATCAATTCCCATTGTTTAGTAGCATGATGCATTACATCAATATCATATTTTAAAAACATGTAATTAGATGCCACATAAACCATTCCTACGGTATAACTAATCTTAAATTCTATTTTCTATATAATCTCTACCCATATCCTCTACCATAGGTTTTATTTTAAAAGATTGAAAATATATTGTACGTGCTTATGATGTGTATAAAACATAATGTTCATTCAAAGTAAATAATGTCTCTATAATTTCATATAAAATAAAAATTTAATAAGATCAATATAATTTTTATAATAGATATATTCATGTTGATGTAACTTTTTAGAAACATATTTAACAACTTCTTTCACCTATAATAAAATAGATCCCAAACATTGGTGTAAAGCATCACAATATACCTCAAATAACATACCCTCTACAAGAAATCATTGAATTGGGGAACTATTTGATATCTATTAATGTATTAAAATGATATTTAAAATTATTTATCAAATAAAAAGAATGAAAATTATTCTTTAACATTATAAATTGTGATTCAGCTCAAGAAGTTTTTCCAAATGATATCTAGTAATAAGGTTCCAAACCTTAGAAACTATATAATTTTTAATCTTTCATTAACATTTTAAAATATAATACCACCTTGACCATAGAGACATAAAAAATACCATTTATAGAGATAATATTACAATGTAATATAATTTTATGGCTCCAAATGTGACATTTCAAAATCCTAACAAAAAATTGTCCCTTCATAATGAAATATAGAGCCACTCTCAAATGATCTACAAGCTCCTCCTCTATATTAGAATTAAGAAGAATGTCATTAATGAAAACTGCCAAAAATTTATTATGTAATGGTTATAATATTAAATTCATAACATCTATAAACATAAAATTTTCATTGTAAACTCTAAATGGAATCAAAAAAATCAAAGTGTCCAATCCAACATTCAAAATTCATCTTAGGGATTCCATCATCCTTCTCACAGAAATGGTGATATGTCTATCACATGAAAATATTTTAAAGGAATATTTCTCTATTTAACAACATAAATAAATCCCCAATACTCATTAATGGATATCAATGAATTAGCCTACCTTGATTAAATCTTAAGTTATTAGTACATTAATTCAATACACCATCCATATTCTTAGAAAATAAAACAATGATGTCCTAATGAGATACACTAGTTCTAATAAAACCTATACACACCATATTATTTATCAGGATCCAAAACTACCTAAACTATATAGGCTCAATCTATTAATATTCCAGTAAAATATCTGGTGTTCATATATATAATTCTATATCCAACTCATATTCCCAATGTGAGGCTACTGCAGTAATTTCATCCACAAATAAATTAATAAAGTCACATACCAACCTAATAAACTCCTTAGTCTCTATTTTTAATACATATTAATTGTTATATATAAATATTATATGATTCAATTTTTCTAAATATTTCACAACCTAATTTTTCGATCACTTTTACCAATGAACACATATTGATTCTCTTTCTATATTAAACCCATCACGTACCTATAATAATTTAAAACATAATATCATATAAAATACATCCAATATGTAATAATAATAAAATAATATTGTTTCATTAGTGATGATACTAGTTTCCATGATACTAATCATGAATTTTGAAAATCTTGTAACCCTGAATCAGTTTTCATAATCTCATTTGGACTCATCTTGGAGTAAGAAACTCAAATGGTCATTGAAGTATTTTTTACCAAAAATACTACAAAAAATTCTAGGGTTTCCATAATGAAATAATAAGAAAATATTATAAAACATTATTTTGAGAATATATAGAACACACCTTAAACAACCTTGGGTACATCATCATCATCATCTTCTACCACATAGTATTTTAAATAAAAACCTCATCCATGTAATCTAAATTTCAAACCTCCTTTGCACAAATTTTCTATGCATGGCCTCTATGGATGAATCGTATTACTAGATTAAAACAAACTAGTACCACCTAAACACAATGGTTAAATAACTCATTGATCAAACTATAAAATAGATAGTTAATGTGGATGTTATGGTTAGGGATGAAATCCAAAAACTTTCTTGCAATGCTTTAATCCACGCTATCCCCTAGATAAAAACATGAAATATAATGATGTCATATCCCAAAAAATATAAAAAAAAGTACATAAATATATTTTCTTAATGAATATAAATATGTAGAAACTAAAAAATAATAAAATACTTATTGAATGTATACATTAATTTCCCAATAATAATTTAAAATGTAAACTCTTACTTTTATCTCCTCCCTGAACCATGATTTTTTATCCTACTTGTTAGGTGGAACCCATTCTTGTTAATTAATTCTTAACAAATTCCCACTTCTTAATTAATTATGTATAATTCATTACGTAAAATTTTATAACAAGTAATTAATGTTTTAGGAATAATCTAAACATTAGGTGATGAACACTCCCCTCCTCTTTAGAAAAGACTACAAGTTACTAACCTAAAAACATGTGAATATCACCACATACAAATGACTATTGCAATTACACTATTTAATAGATAAATATACTTATTAAAACTCTTCTTAAGGAATTATTGATAGAGTATCCTCACAAACATTTTCTATAAACTAACACCATTGAATTTTAGAGTAATAATGATCACCAAGGAATATAGTGTACCATTGATGATATTATCCTAAAAAATGATCACTTTTAATGGCATATAATATTCTTCAACTATATGAATTAGAGGAAACTCTATCTCCACTTAATATCTCCATTAACTGGTCTCTTTATTAGAGACTAATACATTAAACCACAATACGTTCAATCACTTAAATTATTGCATTATTTTCCTCTAAGAATCACTAATTTTATGTCTAACATTCGAGGAATAACCATTTTTCCCACATACACATCCTTAAATCCTACATCACATAATAAAAAATTATGAGTCTTTATAATAAAACAACAACTCCAACAATATATAAATAATTCATATATATATATATATTGATGAGGATTTTATGCTACTATAATCATATGTTTCACCCTATAAAATAAATATTTGATGTTTAACATAATAAATCATTGTGACCTGGTATAACATGATGTTTAATCTAATTTTTATAATGATACCTAGTAGTTAATAAAAAACCCCAGTAAATATCCAATTGAAATTAGGGTCTTTTCATAGAATCAAAGGGGCCCTCTAGTTTTTTGTTGGTTTTTATACTCTACTCTATATAGTAGCTTCAAATAATATAACTAAATTACCAAAATAATGTAATTTCTCACAAGTTCCTAATCTAAATTTTTTATTAATACTCTTACCATGATAACATTATTTTGTGACTTGGTTCCATTGGAATTCCACCTTAGTCGGCAATGAAAACAAACATCACCCCCAAATTCCACTTCCAGTAGGACATAGTATTGTGGAATGTATCAAATGCTTTAATCACAAAATAAAATGACAAATTACCATTAGAAAAAACTCAAATAATAAAATAATGTTTCAAAAATTATAAAAAAATATGTTAATGTCACATGATGTTAACACATTCCAAGTAAATGATATATAAAACTCCAAGTCAACTCATAGAAACTTGGGAAAAAATAGAATGTGTGAACACATAATAATACTTGAACATTTTATACTGACGCTAATGTAACCAAGATTCTACTTTAATGAAATCATGTAAATATAAAACATAAAATATATAAATTAAGGGTAATTATATGAATATACTCAGAAGGTATCTACCCTAACCCTTATGTTCCAATGTGAGAAGAGAATTCTAATTAATTTGTGAATAAATTCATATAAAATATAGTTAATATTTACAGGTAAGAAATTGGTTCTCTTTCTATAGATAACATAAAACATACATTTCATATGAATATGAAATATAAAAATGATTTCATTTTTCTTATATAATAAATACACCATTTCCCCTCTTTATTTAATCACCACTATGATATCCATTTCTACATCACATCAACATCTTGGATTAATAAGTCATTTTATGCCACCACATCTCAATGGAAGAAGACATCAATTTTTTTGATATCTCTTTTAAAGAATACCAATAACCAAAAAATTATCATTTATTATGGTTACAAAAAAAATTCATACAATATATGAAGCGATAAATACAACATTTATATAGTTTCATGAAAACTATAACAATAAAAACCACACATAAAAATATAATCTCCTCACCAAAGCCTCCATTCCCATATTGTAATTATAGCCCCAACAGCATTCCATAAGTTTGATTCATTTATACCCTATACTTAATTACCACACCCCAAAGATAATCACATTTTGGGATTGTAAATTCTTTTAATGTTCTAGATTAATTTAACCATAAGAGGAAACTCTAAAAGGCACTTTAGTCTTATGAAATTATTGGAAGAATGTCCTCTAATGATGGGAGTGATGTTTCCAAAATGTGACAGCATATGATGGATAAAAAATCACTATGTAATTAAGTTCACTAGAATTTTTAAGTGTATTCAATCAAATAACACTTAGTTTAGAGTTTTATTGAATAGAGTAGGGTGTAAGGAGAGGTTCATTTATTATTGATTATTGGTTGGATCTTCTAAATCACATCGGGTTCATTTATACAGAAGAGTGTTGCTGATATCCTACCATTGATTAGTGGTCAAGAAAAGTTATATTAGAGGGGATTGACATTTATGGTTGACAATGATCAAACCTCTATAGATGTTGGAGGCCGGTTAATTAGTTGATTGTTTGTAACCCACTGTAAAATATGTGAGGGACCATATGATGTGGTCTGAAGTGGTCATTTGATTTTAGTGATATACACAAAAACCATTTTACATGGATTGTAAACATATATACGTATAATGAAATGAAAATTCATGATTCTTCTATCATTTACTTATGGCGAACAGTTTAGACCATATAAAACCTTTTATGAAATTACTTTCTTTCATTTATTTTCATGTTTTTTTGGAATGTATGAGTTGTATTGAATGTGTGAAATTATGTTTGATTTAGTGATGTGATTCGAGTGAATATTTTCATCCTAGTTTTGGTACAAATAGATTTGTGATATTTTGTATCAGATATTATTTTATTGTAACTATTTTTGGTGAATGAACTCTTAGTGGTAAAAGTTTTTGAAAGGTTATCAAACATTTGGTTTCAAATATAAGGCTCTCAATAGAGTCTCAATATATCACTCAGAATCATCTCGAGTATAATTTACTCTCACCTAAGAATATTTTGACTTAAATGGGAGTTACTATATTTATATGGATAGCATAAGAATATATAAAGGTAGAAATCAAAAAAATGACGCAATGGATTTTCGATTCTAAAAGTTACAGGTGTAGTTCTACCCCATCAAAAAGGACTTGGATGTTTTATTGAAAGGTGTTGTTCTAGAAGAAACACAAAAGGGGGAATGTGAAAGGTAGTACATAATGATATTGTGTATGGTGAGGATATATTTATCCCAGAATGTGGATCTGAACATATGATAGAAAACAATTTCAAATAAGTTAGTGACAACATGAGAACGTATTTTTTAGAAGCCTACTTCTCTTAGAAATGTTTGTTTTATGTGATAGTTTTATATCATGTGTATACCTAAATGATGGAATAAATTATATCACTTTAATGATTTCAACATGATCTGGATATAGTTTGAATCTTGGAATGGGACTTTCATAAAATGTGGTTGGGTTATACTATTGTTTTCGTCATTTAAAGAATCATGGGATGTAATGGGAACAATAGTTTGTAACTCTATAAGAAGGGTGAATTTAAATTTTTTTGTTTATGGAATATACTTAAAAATGAAGGGAACTAAAGGTGGTGGGTTCAAGAACATTATATAAATTAATTGAATACATATGGAAAATGACACTCAACTCATTAAAGATTTTAAGAAGACCATTAGATAAATCAATAGAAAAGAATTATAGGTAAATCCATAGAACCTAGATCTGAATGTTTTAATTGTGTAAAAAGGGTCCATCTCGAAAATTATTGTTTATTTTGTAAATTAAATTCAATAATGGAATATTCTATAGAGTTTTTTTCTACAATAACAATTGTAGAGAGTAGTGTTAATCTATTCTTAAGTGTGAACACCCTCTTGGAATCAAGCATTAATGATTCTGGAGTATCTTTCTATTAAATGAGATAAAAGGGGTTCATATTAAATTATTTATCAGGAAAATTTGGAATAGTTCATTTATCATGTGAAAATTCTCTTGAAATTGTTTATAAGGGAGATGTTTGGGTTTATCTATAGAATGGTTATTTCTTTCTATCGAAGGACGTTTGTTATATTATAGGTATTCTGTAGAATCTTATCTTCATTTGGTAGATGTATGAAGTTGGTATAGAATAAGAATTGAAAATGGATTGTGGAAACCACTTTACGTTTCCCGAGTTATAGAAATATTTTTAAAGGAAAACACACGTTATCTAACCAGAACAACATAAGGAGAATCAATTTCTAAATCATCTTTCTCTTAAAGCTTAGAATTTTGGAACTATATACTTGGGAACATTAGTGAGAAGTAAATTTAATTTTTTTGTGAAAATATACATGTTAAAGTGTGACCATATAAACATAAGGAGTTTTTAGAGTTTCATACTCATTAAGAAATGGATAGTGTCTTTCAATTTGATCAGAAAAACATTAAAATTACATAAGCATCAAACTATGAATATGGATTCCTGGGGACCTAACCCAATCAAATATCATAAAGGATCACAATAAAATGGGACATTCATTGACCACTTCATGTTTAAAGTATGGGTATACAATTCTGCAATCCTAATTTATAAATTTTTATAGTATTTTATCAGTTGAATGATGTTGTTAAATGATTATCCTTAAGTAATTTCAAGAGATTTATGTAGATAATTATGGTGAGTATATCGAAATAATTTTCAAAACATGTATAATCACAAGGTTATTATGAATTAAAAAAATACCTATGATTTCTAAAAAATTGAATATCTAAAAGGTTGAATTGAACATCAATAGATAAGTTTTAGATCATTAGTCCTCATTATAGAATGAATTTTTTTTTGTTAGAAGCAGTAAACATAGATTTATAATTAATCAATCAGATCCCTTTAGCACTAATGGGAGATAAACTACTGTAGGCACTATGGATAGTTAAAACATTGGATTTAACTCACCTTAAAGTATTGATAATTGCGTCATATGTTCCTATGGATTCCAAAGACATATAAAATCTTTAAGATACGTTTTAAATATGTTTTTTGTTGGTATATGGGGATGAAAATATTTTATTTTTAACTTTGGTATGATTACAGGATACAAGTAATTAGAGGCAAGAATAATTTCTTTATTGAGTATGTATTTTGTAAGGACATGAACATGGTGAA
This sequence comes from Viscum album, assembly GCA_963277665.1. NCBI lineage: Eukaryota > Viridiplantae > Streptophyta > Magnoliopsida > Santalales > Viscaceae > Viscum > Viscum album. The sequence goes on along the minus strand of OY728143.1, from coordinate 1,690,564,586 downwards.
AAATGAAGTTGAATACAAAGAATAAAATTTAATCGATGTTGATATAAATGGAAGTTATATAGGACTTCATGATCTTGGGAATTAATATGGATTTGAATCAATCATAAGTTCATAAATTCATGAAATAATTTTCGAGGGCAATATAGATTATTTAAAAGTTTAACACAATATCATCATCATCATTGTTTTAAAACCATACTCATCATTTATCAGTTGTAGATAGTTAATATGCATCAACATCGAGTTTAAATATATAGTGACATCTAATTTTATTTTCGAATGAAGTAAGAACTTAATCATTCATATTTAACCAAAAATCATGCTCCATCATTATTCCACATATTTTAAATATTAAGAAATTTATATATCACTAAAAACATGTCAAAAAAAATCATTGAATTTTAGAAATAATTTAAATTACATATTTATTTTACATATTCTTTACCTAAATAATAAACTATATAAAAAATTATATTATATAAAAACAAAATAATACACTTCTGATTTTAATGATCTAACATAATTAATAACTATAACTACATATTAAATCGAATCATATATAATCCAACTAAAATCACATAGCATTAAAAAATAGAAATTTAATTATCTGATATATCATTGTAAATGAATATAATTCATGAAGATCTATAAAATATATATCATTCTCCTTATATAACCATGTTTTAAAATAAACTATATTAGATAAATAATACTTTAATCATAGAAAAAAATTCCCTATTAAATTTCAAGATTTTCTCCCCCATAGATAAAAATACTCTTTACCATGATTTCTAAGAGATAAAAAGATAAATAATCAACATTAAATAGATCAAGTAAATCATTCCCTTTGATTAGAAACTAAATCAATCACGAATGGAAACTATCCATAAAAACCATTAGTAAAACCTCTTAATGTATCATAAATACATCCAAAAACTATAATGGGATTTTCAGCGGTGATTAAGAGGATTCATGAAAGGTTTCCATTTTTTCCATCTTAACTATCCTACCAATTTTTTAAATTTTTTAAATTTTATTTCTCAAAATGAAATTCATTTTTGGATTCTGAATATCGAAATTATCCTAGTGTAAAATTTTGAAATTTTCCTGAAAACTTTAAATTTTTGATGAATAATGAAAAACACCGAGTCATAGTCGAAAACCAAATTTTTATTTAAATAATTATTTATTTTATTTAAATTTTTTTAGGTCAAAAAAGATACATAATACCTATATAAGTTCAATTTAATTCATTGGAATCAATTTATAATAATTTTAGATATATAAAAATTGTATTGAACTTTTCACCGTTTTTTACCCATCTCTTAGGAGAATTTGGAAATTCACATAAAACATAATTTAACCACTTCTGTGAGTGGAATTTAGAAAATTTGAGAGACACAGTTAATATCAAGTAGTAAAATGTGGTACAATAAGATAAAAAAATTTTTTGGTGAATAGTAACTTTTTACTTTTATTTACCACGGTTAAAAGTAAATAAGGTAAGTAAGGGTAAAAATGATATTAATATTACCCTAACACATGTCCTAATTATATTGTACAAGTGTATCTCGACCAAAAACAACATTAGGAATAAAATACTATCATTTAGGTCCACTTGGATTAGATTCGTACATTTATTACTATTTAATTCAAAGAAGAGTTAAAATGGTTAAAATCAAAGTTTAATTACTAAAACATTTTTAATATAGGGTTATACATAAGATAAATTATATAATAAATATTCATTATAAAGATAAAAAGAGTTCCTACATATGGTATTTTATTTATAATTTTTAGGCATTAAATAATTTAATTTATTTATGACACAATGGTGATGCAGTAATTACGTAATTAATGCAATATAAAAATAATTGATATTATAAATATCAATATAAATGTAATTTGAGACTTTTAATTTATTACATTAATTTTATAGGTTAATATGACATATTAATATTGGTTCTATAAATTTTTTTGATGTAATAATGCTGTTATAAAATTATCAAAAACAAAATACCCAATAGTGTCAAAATTGACATAAAAGAGTTTTTAAAATAAATATTATATTACTAATTCATATTCTATTCCTAAAAATCTATGGTTCGGAAAAAGGACTTATGTAATGGTTTTTTTATCATTAATGGACCACTTGGGGGTCGATTGAATGTTTTTTGTAAGTTTATTAATCATATAATATAAAAATACAAAGAGACATGGTAATTGTCAAACTATTTAACTAAGAGTTAAATGTAAATGATAAGGTTAATATAGTGACTCAAACCTATCTAAAATCTATTGTTTGAAATTATTTAGACCCATACCCACTTTAACCTTTACATAATCCACTTTAGAGCCATTATAAACCGAATATGAATTTATTATAAAATAATATTTCTATCTTTTCCAAAGGTGCCCCTCACCCCTCTTATAAAAGGGAACTCCCCCTTCTCTCTAATTCACACCTTCAATGCCTTTTGGATCGGCCAAACCCTCCCCAAATATCCTCTAAACTTCCTTAAATTCAACTTATAGTCCTTAGTTTGATTAGAAATCCAACCTAGGGATCCCTTTTGATCAAATCAAAAGGATGAACCTGAAGAAGAGGTGATGTTTTCACCACCCCCTTTCATGTTCCTTTCTTCTTCAACTTCTTCTTTCTTTGTTATTCCCATTATAAAATAAAAAATCTAGTATCTTATATCTAAAGTGATGTTATTATAAATATGGTACAACCATATTCAGTATCTTATCCATCCTTTGAAGGACATATCGCCATACGTGCGTACGTATGGCTTACCGTCTCCACGTTGTGGTGTAATTGTTATTCAAAAGATTGTTATTTGGATGGATATAATAATGATGTGTAATTCATTTAAACAATAAATATAACATGATAATTATTCTATATATATTATATACTATCTAATTATATATTATTTTAATATCAAAAGAGTGATATTGCCGCTCGTGCGTATGTACGGACTACCGTCTCCACAAACGTAATGAGATTAATTACCCATCGTATCCATTCAAGTATAATTACCATTTTATGATTAAAAATAATGTTTAAGGACTTGATATCATTATGGATATGAATAAGATACAACTTATCCATAACAAAAAAGTCTTATGTAACAAAACATATAAAAGAAAACGAGTAAGTTAACACCCGAAACGACGATAATACTAAGATATTATTAACAAAGAAATGTTAAAAGATCGTATATGATATCATATTAAGGTATATGATTCTTATATAATTTTATAACAATTATTTCAACATTATACAGTAGGTTAACCTACCCTCAACCAAGTAAAAGTACAAGGTAAGGTAATATTTCACAATCTCTTCATTATCCGAGGTTGTTTATACGTAATTATCTACTCAGACCTCTTTATCATCCATATACATGTCTTTTAAAAATGTATTTGAAATCATTATTACTATTTTATAGACTATGGGTTAAAGTCATTTATAGCCTTTTTTACTTTTTATAAGATTTTTATAAAGGAATCTTTCTTTCATTTTCCAAACAATTTCCTTTTTTACCTTTTCGACAGAATCAAGGTAAGAATGTATTTTTTAACTTATACGGTGGGTGCAGATATTTTCCGCCATTATAAAATAGTCGAAGCTTCCCTTAAAAGCATATAATAATATTTTCAAATTAAATTTTTTCTTTTATAATTATGTGACTTTTAAATGATTTCAAAAAAGAGATATTTCTCTCAAATAGTTTTGATTTCATCTATGTCAACATTCTTTGAGGGATTTTAAGATTATTTGAAGTTTATTTATTATGATAAAAAACTTCCATATTTTATTGAAGGTTTTGTGATATGTTTGACTGTGGATTTGTTATTTTTATACCATTCATGGTTTATGGAGAATGTATTTACATTTCGTATGCTATTTTTAATATGAATGTTTATGTTATGTTTAAACCTGTTCATATGAGGAATGCATTGGACTTAATAAGTGACAAGTGGAGCCCGCTATAGCTCCTCAATGCAATGGTAGGTCTCATGATACAAACTAGTGACTTGGCATAAGGCCTTGACAAAATCCTATTTGTAGTCTTGGCACATGGACTTGACTATGTGGTTATGATAGTCTGGCATTATGCATTCCATCATTATGGAAGTGGTTATTGATATTGCATGTGATTATTCAACTAGTAGAATATCCAAGTGAATAAGTAAATGGAATTATTTAATTTTATTTCTTCCATATTTTTCTGAATTTTACATTTAAAAGGCTTTTGTTTTGGTTATACATTTCCATAAATGTTTATGCCTATTTATGAAAGTTTCCTCCATATTTTTATCCTTACTGGGCATTTGAGCTCACCCCTTTATATGTTTTATTTTTTCCAGGATTTGAATAAGTATTTTATGAATGACCTACAGGGATAGTATAAGGGGATATGAGTGTGGAGACAATATGTTGTTGTAGTTTTCATTTTATGATGTAATGTAAGAATTATGAATGTATCCAGTGACTCCAAGGCTACTAAACTTATTGGTATTTCTAGATTTGATCTTTTGTTATCATGCCAATGTTATGTAATAATGCACCGACTCTGGGTTACTGGGGTCAAGGTGTTACAGTTGGTATCTGAGGAAGTTTAGTATAATCCTTGGAAGCTATATTTAGATAAACTTTCATTAGAGCACATCGATCTAAGATGGACTTTGAGGATTAGTATAGAAGAACTACCTAGAATTTTGGTATTGTAGATATTTTGTGCGTTTTCCGAGCAATACATCTATTTCTGGATATGGGAAGGTATAGGCGGCTCTAGCATAGATGTACCTAGGGGTAAAACCCGAAAACACCACTTTGAGCTAGACTCGAACGGTAACTGGTGCACGACAACGGGCCTTGCTGCACTCTGAGTCATGACACTCTCGGGGATATACTTAGGATAATTCTCATTTTCTTTACAAACCATTATGAAGGGTTTATGAGTATATACTTCCTCAAGGAAAACATTTTTATGATTATGGATTATATCTATAAATAGTTCTATTTATGTTAAGTGTTTTACAAGTATGGAATTATGTATTTTGATTCATAAACTGATCTAGATTATTCCATTGTTTAGAAATGAAACCTAGTGGAAGAAATGGAATCCTTATTAATGCAAGAACTCCATGTAAGGATTTCCCACCTACTCAAGATAATTATAGTGGAGCCGGTGATGAAACTGGTGCTGATCAGCTAATCACCGTACTAGGACAACTCACTCAGGTTATGAATAATAACCTTAATCGTTTGAAGCACACTGATTCGCAACATGGAGGATCAATGTCAGATCTCTTAATGAGGCAAAAACCACCAACATTCAATTGGAGTAAAAATCAAATGGTAGTTGAGCAATGGATAAGTTCCCTAGAGAAAATATTTCAGGCTATGGGGAGTAGTGAAAGGGAAAAAGTTATCATGGCAGTTTACCGCCTCACTGGAGATGATGATCAATGGTGTTCATTGATTCAAAAGAAAAAGGAAGATGATGAAGTATAAAATATGGAATGGAGGGAGTTCAAAGATATTTTCTTAGAAAAAAAATTTCTTCATGACCATCGAGCACATATGGAAAGGAAATTTCTGAGTCTGAGACAAAAGGAGGATGAGAATGTCACAAATTATGAGGCTAACTTTACAAGGTTAGAGATGTATGTTTTAGATTATATACGTAACCCAAGAAGTAAGATTGATTGTTTCTTTTATGGATTAAAACCATTTATCCTTCAAGAATTAAGCTCACAAGCCTTCTCGTTGTACGAATATATTGTCTCATGTGTTATTAGGACAGAAAAATAATTCTCTAAGTCTTATGACTTTAAAGAAAATCAAGAGAAGAAGATATCTATTGATAACTCTAGAAATGGCAATAAGGTGAAGAAGGAAAAATTGAATATCCATCATATAGTAAATGTAGGAAGAAACACCCTGTTACTTTCTTGAAGGGAATGGGAGTCTGTAACAAGTATGGTGAAAAAGACCACCAAGCTTTTGATTGCAAGGGGAAGAAAGAAGCTACCGATGTTCAATGCTACAACTGCAGGGAGATGTGACATTATGAAAATTAATGTCCTAATCATCAGGGGAACTTACCTCAGAAAAGGACAAGGTATCAAGGCCAAGCTTATGATATCACTACTGGTGAGGTAGAATCTCTGAAAGACATGGTGGAAGGTAATTTAATGGTTTCCTCAAGTTTAGAAAATGCATTATTTGATTCTGGATCATTGTATTGTTTCATATCTTCCTAGTTTTCTAAGAAAATTAGATATTTAAATTTTGATTTAACAAGGGAGTTGTCAGTCAAAACTCATAAGGGAAGTATCATTGCAGCAAAGTTTTGTGAATCAGTCCCCATTATGGAATATAAATGTTCTTTATCTACTGATCTCATCGCCTTACCCATGATTTAATTTGATATAATCCTCAGTATGGATTGGCTTTTAGACCATGATGGGAAAATTTATTTTAAGAAGAAGGTGGTTATGATTTTTTATGATGATGATAAAGAACACTTTATCATTAGAGCAGAATCGTCACCACCTGATTCTTACCTATATCCACCCCCAGTAGATCAACTAAATTCAATTATTGGGGAGTAAGAGAATAAAATAACTATGGGTAAGGAAAGGAATTTTCAAATAGATGATGTACCTATTGTGAAAGTATATGTAGATGTGTTTCCGGAAGATTTACATGGACATCCTCCAGAATGAGAAATTGAGTTTTCCATTGATTTAATTCCTGGTTCAAGTCCCCTATCGAAGACCCCTAATAGAATGGCCACTGTGGAATTAGTTGAACTAAATAAACAACTAGAAAAATTGAGTAATAAGGAATTTATTCGCCCTAGTGTTTATCCATGGGGAGACCCTTTCCTTTTTGTTAATAAGAAAGATGAATCTATGAGCATATGTATCAACTATAGGGAAATTAATGATATAACAATAAAGAAAAAGTATCCCCTACCTCATATTGATGATTTATTTGACCAACTTCATGGAGCTCAATACTTTTCAAAGATTGACCATCGTTCTGGGTACCATCAGTTGTGTGTAAAGAAGGAAGACATTCTGAACACAGCATTTCGAACTACATACGAGTATTACGAGTTTACAGTAATGCCTTTTGGGCTGACTAATTCACCCTCTGTATTCATGGATCTAATGAATAGAGGTTTCAAGGAATATCTTGATGATTTTGTGGTGTTATTTATTGATGATATCTTGGTATATGCCAAAATCTATTAAGATCATGAAAATCACTTGCGCATTATCATGAAGACTCAGAAAAGACATGAATTATAAGGGAAGTTTAGAAAGTGTGAATTCTGGCATCAGAAGATTTATTTTCTTGGCCTTATTGTCTCTAAAGATGGAATCTCTGTTGATCCTTCTAAGACCAATGCAATCCAAGAATTTATTACACCGACGAGTATAACTGAGGTACACTGTTTTATTGGTTTAGTGGGTTATTATCAACATTTCATCCAGAACTTTGCCCGATTGGCTAACCCATTAATGAAGCTCACACGTAAAAGGGTTAAATTTGTTTGGACAAAAGATTGGGAAGAATGTTTTTAATAACTAAATAGAATATTAGTAAATGATCCTATATTCAATCTACCATCAGGGAATGATGGGTTCTTTATTTATAGGGATGCATCGAAGAAAGGACCTGGTTGTGTCCTTATGCAGAATAATAGGGTTATTGACTATGCATCACGATAGCTAAAAATTCATGAGAAAATCTATCCTACTCATGATCTTGAGTTATCTATTCTAATATTTTCTTTGAAGATGTGGAGACATTATCTCTATGGTGAAAATGTGAGAAATATACCGATCACAAGAGTTTGAAGTACATTTTCTCATAGAAAGAACTCAATATGAGACAAAGGTGATGGATTTATCTACTCCAGGATTATGATTGGATAATACACTACCACCTGGGGAAGGAAAATAAGGTGGCAGATTCTTTGAGCAAAAAGGATCATGGAATTTTGAACAAGATTGCAGTTGAAAGGGATCCAATTTTCATGGATTTAGTAAAGATGGATATAGGAATCACCATGGAAGGTGAAACATCAATGTTTTTTCAAATGGTTTCCAAACCATCTTTACTATAAAGGATTGAGAGTTCTCAGACCGATGATGAATAATTTCAAAGGAATATTAGAGCTATGAATGATGGGAGATTGAGAGACTTTGTGTATGAAGAAGGAATTTTGAAATTTGGGAAGGTGCTTTGTGTTCCCGATATACCTAATCTGAAAAGGGAATTGTTAGATGATTCTCATAGCTCCAATTTCTCTATAAACCCTGTGAGCACCAAAATGTATAGATATTTGAAGGAAATTTTTTAGTGGGACAACATGAAGAGGGAGATTTCCAATTTTGTGTCAAGATATATGGTTTGTCAACAAGTGAAAGCTGGAAGGCAATAGCCTGGAGGAGTCATGCAACCTCTTCCCATACCTGAGTGGAAATGGGATAATATCATGATGGACTTTTTCATGGGACTACCAAATAGTCCTAGAAGGAACGATGTAATATGGGTTATTGTTGATCGTCTTACCAAGTTAGCACATTATCTTTCTATAAGAGGAGATCTACCACTGGAATGTCTAACAATACTATATATTAATGAAGTTGTGAGACTTCATGGAGTACCCCTATCGATTTTTTATGATCGTGATCCCCATTTTACTTCAAGATTCATGAAAAGTCTTCAGAAAGCCCTGGGTACCAAACTTTGTTTGAGCACTGCCTACCAACCTCAAACAGTTGGACAATTAGAATAGACTATTCAAACCATAGAAGACATGTTGAGATCCTTATCACTTGACATTCAGGGTATATGAGATCAATATTTACCTCTGGTGGAAATTTCCTATAACAATAGCTTCCATTCAAGTATTCAAATGGCACCATATGAAGCGTTATACGGAAAGAGATGTCGCACACCAACCTGTTGGTATGATGTTGGTGAAAGAAAACTTGTATGCCCAAAACTGGTGAAGGAAATGATGGAAAAGGTATAGGTAATCCAAAACCACATCAAAGAAGCTCAAAGTAGGCAGAAGAGCTATGCTGACAACTGAAGGAAGCATTTTTAATTTTAGGTAGGAGATCATGTTTTCTTGAAGTTATCTCCATGGAAGGGAGTTATATGTTTCAGTAAGAAATGTAAACTGAGTCCCAGGTACATCAGACCATTCGAAATTCTAGAACGAATTGGGGTTGTAGCTTACCGTTTGGCAATGCCGCCAAATCTCTCTAAAGTTCACGATGTGTTCTACGTATCATTGTTGAGAAAATACATGCCTGACACAACGCATGTACTCACATATGAGCAAGTAGAACTGGAACCTGATCTATCTTATTACGAAGAGCTGGTCGGGATTCTTAATACTAGAGAACAAGTGCTGAGAAATCGGACAACTATTCTGGTAAAAGTTCTATGGAGAAACCATAAAATGGAAGAGAAAACGTGGGAACCCGAGGAACTTATGATGAAGTACCACCCAAGTCTTTTCACGTGGTAGTATTCAAGAAATTTTGAGGATTAAATTATTTTAAGAATGGGAAAATGTAACACCCCTAGCTTCCACGGTACGCTTCTCTTTGAATAATACAGCAGTGTGTGTTGTACGCAACTTCGAGTTCTAACACACACCACAACCAATCAAACTAGCCGTTATGAATAGTAATAACCAATTTATGAAATTTTATAAATTTTTTCTCTCAAAATGGACTTCATTTTTGGATTCTAAATATCAAATTTATCCTAGGGTGAAATTTTGGTATTTTTCTGAAAACTTTCAATTTTTGATGAATAGTGAAAAACACTAAGTCATAGTTTAAAACCAAATTTTTATTTAAATAATTATTTATTTTATTTAAATTTATTTTTGGTCAAAATAGATACATAATACCTGTATATGTTCAATGTAATTCATTGGAATTAGTTTATAATAATTTTAGATATATAAAAATTTTATTGAACTTTTCACCGTCTTTTACCCATCTCCTAGGAGAATTTGGAAATTCACATAAAATATAATTTTACCTCTTTTTTGAGTGGAATTTCGAAAATCCTAAAGACATGGTTAATATCAAGTAGTAAAATTTGGTTCAATAAGATTAAAATAATTTTTGGTGAATAGTAACTTTTTACTTTTATTTACCACGGTTAAAAGTAAATAGGGTAATTAAGGGTAAAAATGATGTTAATATTACCCTAACACATGTCATAATTCTATTGGACAAGTGTATCTCAACAAAAAACAACCTTAGGAATAAAATATTATCATTTAGGTCCACTTGGACTAGATTAGGACATTTATTATTATTTAATTCAAAGAAGAGTTAAAAGAGTTAAAATCAATGTTTAATTACTAAAACATTTTTAATATAGGGTTATACATAAGATAAATTCAATTATAAATATTCATTAGAAATATAGAAATATTTCCCACATAATGGAATTTTATTTATTATTTTCAGACATTAAATAATTTAATTTATTTTTGACACAATGGTGATGCAGTAATTACTTAATTAATTAAATATTAAAATAATTGATATTATAATATCATAATAAATGTACTTTGAGACTCTTTATGAATTGCACTAATTTTATAGGTTAATATGACATATTATTATTGGTTATATAAATTTTTTTCGAAGTAATAATACTGTTATGAAATTATCAAAAACAAAAAACCCAGTAGTGTCAAAATTGACATAAAAGTGTTTTTAAAACAAATATTATATCATTAATTCATATTCTTTTCCTAAAAATATATGTTTTGGTCAAATGACTTATATAATGATATTTTTATCATTAATGGACCACTTGGGGGGTCTCTTGAAAGTTTATAGTAAGTTTATTAACCATATAATATAAAAATACAAAGAGACATGGTAAATGTCAAGTTATTTAACTAAGAGATAAATATAAATGATAAGGTTAATATTGGACCCAAACCTATCTAAAATCTAATGGTTGAATTTATTTTGATACCTACCCACCTTAATCTTTAAATAATCCACTTTGGATACATTATAAACGGAATATCAATTTATATAAAATAATATCTCTAGCTTTTCCAAAGGTGCCCCTCACCCCTATAATAAAAGGGCACTCCCCCTTCTCTCTAATTAACAGCTTCATAGCCTTTTGGCCCAGATAACCCATGCCCAAATATCCTCTAAACATCCCTCACTTCAACCTAAAGGCCTTATTTTGATCATAAAGACAACTTAAGGAGCCCTTTTTATCAAATCAAAAGGAAGAACACGAAGAAGAGGTAACGTTTTCACCACCCTCTTTCAAGTTCCTTTCTTCTTCAACTTCTTCTTTCTTTGTTATTACCATTATAAAATAATAAATCCAGTATCTTTGATATACTGTGATTTTATTATAAATATGGTACGACCATATTCAGTATTCTATCCATCCTTTGAATGACATGCCCACATACGTGCGTACGTACGGCTTACAGTCTCCACATCTTTGTGTGATTGTTATTCAAAACATTATTATTTGGATGGGTATAATAATGATGTGTAATTTATGTAAATAAGACATATAAAATGATAAGGATTCTTTATATATGATATAATATCCAATTATATATTATTTTAATATCAAAAGAGTGATATTGTCGCTCGTGCGTACGTACGGACTACCGTCTCCACGAACGCGATGAGATTCATTCCCCATCATATCCATTAAAGTATAATTCTAATTTGATGATTAAAAATAATGTTTAAGGACATGATATCATTCTGGATATGAATAATATACAACCTATCCATAACAAACACAGCTTATGTAACAAAAAATATAAAATAAAACAAGTAAGTTAACACCCGAAACGATGATAATACTAAGATATTATTAACAAAGCAATGTTAAAAGATCATATATGATATCATATTAATGTATATGATCCTTGTATAATTTAATAACAATTATTTCACCATTATTCAGGATGTTAACCTATCCTCAACCAAAGAAAATGTACAATCTAAGGTAATATTTCACAATCTCTTCATTATCTGAGGTTGTTTATACGTAATTATCTACTGGGACCTATTTATCATCCACATCCATGTTTCTTAAAAATGTATTTCAAATCATTATTACTATTTTACAGACTATGGGTTAAAGTCATTTATAACCTTTTTTACTTTTTATAAGAATTTTATAAAGGAATCTTTCTATTTTTTCCAAACATGGTCCTTTTTAACCTTTTCGACAGAATCAAGGTAAGAATGTCTTTTTTAACTTATACGGCGGGTGCAGCTATTTTCCGCCATTATAAAATCGGCGAAGCTTCCCTTACAATATTATAAGAATATTTTAAAAGTAAATGTTTCCTTTTATAATTATGTGACTTTTAAATTATTTCAAAAAAGTGATATTTCTGTCAAATAGTTTTGATTTCATCTATGTCAACATCCTTTGATGAATTTTAAGATTATTTGAAGTTTATTTATTATAATACAAAACTTCCATATTTTATTGAAGGTTTTGTGATATTTTTGACTATGGATGTGTTATTTTTATACCATTCATGGTTTATAGAGAAAGTATTGACATTTATTATGTTAGTTTTAATATGAATGTTTATGTTATGTTTAAACCTGTTCATATGAGGAATGCATTGGACTTAATAAGTGACGGGTGGAGGCCGCTATAGATCCTCGATACAATGGTAGGTATCATGAGACAAACTAGAGTCTTGGCACAAGGCCTTGATAAAATCTTATTTGTAGTCTTGGCATAAGGCCTTGACTATGTGGTTATGATAGTCTAGCATTATGCATTCTATCATTATGAAATTGGTTATTGAAATTTCATGTGATTATTCAACTAGTAGAATATCCATGTGAATAATTAAATGGAATTATTTCATTTTATTTCTTCCATGTTATGTTGAAGTTCAAGTTTAAAAGCATTTTTTAGTTATACATTTCCTTAAAAGTATATGCCTATTTATTAAAGTTTTCGCTATATTGTTATCCTTACTGGGAATTTGAGCTCACCCATGTCTATGTTTTATTTTTCCTATGATGTGAAGAAATATTTTATGAATGACCAGCAGTGATAGTATAAGGGGATATGACTGTGGAGAAAATATGTTGTTTTAGTTTTCATTTTATGATGTAATGTAAGACTTATGAATCTATCTAGTGATTCCAAGGCTACTAAACTAATCGGTCTTTCGAGACATGATCTTTTGTGATCATGCCAATGTTATGTAATAAGGCACCGACTCTGGGTAACTGGGGTCGGGGCGTTACATTATCTAAATCCCTAAAACTAAACCCAACTTCTTTTAACAACACAGATTCTCTCTAATCACTTACACTAAGGTAAAAACCCAATATCTACCCAATAATACAATAAAACCCATTTTGCGATCATATAACATATTTTTCTAACAATTCTAAATTTAAATGATAAAAAATAACCTAAAAAATTCACAAGTTAAATGAATATAATTTCTCAGTCACTACATATCACACATATATATACTCAAAATCTAATGTCATATATGTGGTTAAAACCGGTATATATTTTTATTCTCTACAAATTCAATGGCTCGTCTTTGATTAATAATGGATGAAACAAATAATGTCAATATACACACCAATGTATGCGTATAATGGGTGACAAAAGTGTTATCCAATAGTATTTTTTTCATTAATTCCCACAAGGTCATGGGTATGATTAATTTAAACATGTCTCTATTAAAATAATTTAAATAAAACATAAACAACTTAAAATCCCATCAATGTTTTGTAAAATATTTTCTCATAATAGAATCATATATTTCTAATAAAAATTACAATATTCTAACTCACCCTAGATATTTAGAAAAACATCAGTAAGCTAACTAGGTTAAGTCGTAACATGATCAAATAAATAACAATATCAATACTTACCTAAAAATTATCGACATCATTATAGTTCAATAGATTCAATGGTAAATTTTATATCATATAAATAAATAGATGTCAATATATAATAACATCCTCATTAATCAAGAAATTTATACTCATGATTATCATTGTCAATGTATTGGTACTCCCCACATATGTTATTATCATGAACCAACCTGGGTTGACCCTAAACCAGTCACCCAAGCCAGTTTGTGGCATGACCCGAAGGGAATTTCTGATCCCCACGTGCTGGAAACTAGTGCCAGAATTCAAAACATACACATGGGAATGATTTATTCCCAAAATAAATATCCAGGACATAATAACTAAAACTAAACAAGAAATAATAGCTAACTATAGAGAATAAATAATATAAAAAATACCAGTTATAAGATACAACTGAACAAGATAAAAACAAAAATGCAAAACTAAAACTAAGTGAAAAATTTGAACAGACACCACATGATCTCCATGTGACCTCTTAGTTACCTTCAACCACAAGACCATAACCACTCCACAATGAGCACATGCTAGGAAACCTGAACAAAAGCTTAACCTCTAAAACAACTGGGTTCTACCGACACCAAGTGGTATAGGTATGGTGTGAGCTAATGGATTATTAGGCAACCACCAAATAATCAATACCATTTCTTTCCCAAAGACATTCCATTAATACTATTTTGAAATAAATTTATAAAAATATATTTCTATACATAATTTTCATTTCAAAACAAAAAACATACTTCATTGCCCTCATAATTTAAGACAAGGCATAATAAGGAAGAAAAGGAAGTTGAGATTTGTCTTTCAAAAAATATGCATAGAAAAACATTTTAAACCAATCACAGGTTCATAGTTTGTTTTCAAAAAAAAACAAAACCAGATACAAAGTACAAGATTCTACCCAATGAGGGCAACAGCTCAAATAGTACTCGTAACAGAAAAACATGGGAAATCATAGAAACTAATATGAGAATAAGAGCATATTATACATGTGACTCATAATGAAGGAATGCCCTACTCAATCACATCATAATTCCCTAACGCTCGTCTGTATCCATACATGGTCTAGTTGAGGGGCCTAATCCAATAGCAATAAACCTGAGTATCCACCTATTATGGGACACTAACTAGTATAATAACCAAGGATAGTGCAGTAATCATTCTCATAAAACCTCTTTGTTATGCTAGGTTCCCATGTATATGTCCCAAGGGGTGTGCCATACCACTCAATCAACAATTCAAATATATATATAACCATATACAACGACCAATCTAACACTACCTCATCCATCTCAAGGTTAGTCACCTAACAATAAATAATTACCTTGTGATGGAAGTCACATACTATGGACCCTCCCAACTCACAATCAACTAACTATGCAGGAGACCCAGCTCAAGATTGGTTTTCCAAATAGTCATTTCAATGTTTAAAATTCACTTTATCTTCACAACAATCAAAAATTTATCAAAAACACATAGAAACCATTTTCAAAACATTACCAAACATTATCTTTATAGTAACATGGCCAAATGGGCCTTTAGACCAGGAATTCTCCATAAAGTTCCCAAGTTATTTTTAAATCCAATTTATAAAACACAGAACAATCGAATGTACTAAATGGTCTTTCACAACACTTAAAAGATAAATATCTTTCACAAAATTCCAAATGAGCTATAGCTCCCAACTTTCACCCCTACATGCATAAAAAATTCCAAAACGAGGCTTATATTTTCTAGCCACTTGCTCAAGAATGTGTCAAGGCCAACAAGGCTAAACAGTGAGGACATGTTTGGAATCATTTTTAAAATATAGAAATTACCACTTCCACCATTTTGGAAAACAAGGAACTATTTTTGGAAAAATATGAGAAGGGGAGAAGAGGTGTTCTTGAGGGTGGGGGCTAGATCTAGAGTTCCATCATCACTTGATTGTATATCCATGTGTGAACCCAATGCACCCATGGATGTGCCTTCATCCAATGATACACTCTAAAAACTAATAAAGACATTCAAAACCCATTTTCATAAAATCTCCATATGATTTCAACCCAAAACCATCCATTTCACTCA
Source organism: Viscum album (assembly GCA_963277665.1). Taxonomy (NCBI): domain Eukaryota; kingdom Viridiplantae; phylum Streptophyta; class Magnoliopsida; order Santalales; family Viscaceae; genus Viscum; species Viscum album. The sequence goes on along the minus strand of OY728143.1, from coordinate 1,690,548,524 downwards.
TTTATAAAATATAACACAATATCAAAAACTAAGAAGCTCTTCTCAAAACAAGTTCCAAACCACATTAATGGAAATCACCATGTTTCAAATATAAAAATCAAAAACATGATCCAAAATAGTTTAATAATACATTAATGTTGGAAAAACTGACAAAACCATCCAATTACACCCAAAAGGTTCAATAGAAATTCTATGGAACACTTACCGCACAAAAACACATGGTCATAGACTAAGATTCACTTCAAAACCCATTTTTAGAAAAATATAACAACTTCATGTCATGATAAAAAATATTGATAGAATTATTATATAGGTGCATAGAAATGTTATAAATTTATTAATGGAATCAAGTATCAATGGAAATGAGCTGGAAGGGAAGAGCATGGAAACACCTACCTCAACATGTGATGGTTTTATAAAATGTCAATGGAAGGGATAACGAACCATCACAGGCCAACCACACGCCCTAGATAATGAGGAAAACTTGGGAATCATAACATGAGGTGTTAGTGTTTTGAGAAACTGAAGGGAAACACAAAAAAATAAATGAAATTCAATGAACATGAGGGGGAGAGGGTTACTGCAATGAAGTTCTTGTATTGGTGGAGAGGAGGTAGGAAGATGGGGTACGACTGGTAGGGGAGCTCCATTTAGATTATAGCACACACAGAGAGTAGATTGAGGGTGTAGGCACTGACACATAGTTCAGAACAGGGTGGTTTTGTCAGAGATATGGTGTGCTGGAGCAGAGGGGGTCACCGGGGACCGGGCACACTAGGAGGGGAGCTGGTTAGTGAGGCGAGGGGGTTCGGGTTGAGGGTGGCCAAGTGCACATAGGAGACTAGGGGATGGGGCACTGCGCTGCGAATGGGAGAACAATAGGGAGGTATCCCCCAGGGTTCTCGATTATTTTTTTAAAAAAGATAATACTAATACTAATAATAGTAATTATAATGATATAATACTAATAATAATACATTATTAACATATTATTATTATAAAAATACACTTATTATTAATTACACGTTCTTACTAATAAAACATTAATTAAAACACTCTTATTATTATTATTATAAACACAATAATATTTATTTCATTTCTTGAAAAATAATAATATCAATGATAATTTTAAAAATAATAATAATAAAACATTCATTAATAATTTTATTATTATCTACACAGTAATAATATAATTAATACAGTGAAAAAATTTACCTTATTTTTTTTTGTGAAAATGTTTTTATTTTAAACATTAGGAAGCTGCACGAGAACCTGGGATGATAGTAAGGTTACAACCAACCGTGTGGTACACATACATCTATCTGAAACCCACCAAACTCATCAAATGTCAGAAAATTTAAATCATCACTCAAACTGAACCTCAATGAGGTTAACCAAATCCAAGAAAAATAAAATAAAATAATTTTAAAAGGTGAGGTTGTGACGATTCTCTCCCCCCACCCCAACTTTCTACCCCTAGAAAGTCACCAAGACAAAATTTGGTCAAGAAATGAGTAAGTGACCAAACAGAACGAAAATAAACAAGTAATTCCTGGGGTGACTAATTATTCGACAGGTCACACTCGACTGATCTGGAAAAAACCACAACCAAAACAAGGGGAGAACATGAGGGGGTTCTCCCCATCATAGGGATTCTACTAGCATGTAAATTAAAACCAAAACATACCACCGTGGGAAAGGCCTCACATGGTAACTCCCAACTAATCCAAACCAACATCAATGGTATAAGAAAAACAACACTGTTATTGGAACTAGAAACTTTCCACACCAACCAAAAAACCCAATTCTAGGGGTAACTCAAGAGAAGAAACTCAAACCAAATGGTGATCCAGTACATTAGGAATCAATTCACAAAAAGATAAATATCTATAAATAAGTACAACTTAAAAACTCAATGAGAATGATTGATTTAAAAGGTGTTCTTTTAAATAGATACAATTGTTTTGTGTATAATAGAAAAATTTCATCACACTTTTACAATTAAACGATGATATTAAAATGGTGGAAAAAACTCAACAACATAAAATAAGAACAAAAAATCATTAAATGTTCCAATCCTAGCATGGAATAAAAAACCCGAACTGAGGTTTCACACCCCCAACAACTACTGACTATGTGTGAGATTCATCCAAAGATCTGAGGCTGGGGATTTGATGGATGAAGAATATTATGCCTCATAGCCAGACACTAGAATTCCCCAATTTAACTCCTTCCCCAAGAAGCGCTTCTTAAATAACTTTCCCAAGTGACATTAATTTCCACAACGATGTTGAGGCTTTAGTGGGATGCAACAAGATTTATTGGAATTCCTGAACGGACCATATCGATGGCACATCATAAAATGGTCTGACGAACAAGAAGTGGACATCTATGAAAGGGGTTATTCTTTAACAGGTTCCTCCTATACACCCCAATCGTCAGATGGGGAACCCACGCAAACGATTAGAGGTACAAGATTTTCCAAGAACTTTCACTCTAGATTCCAACTCCTTGAAGAGGATGAAACATGCCTTAACCAACCACTATCCTTGTTAAATATGGACATTCTCTTAACTTTTTTTTACTTCACCTCCTCAGGTATGATCTGTTGGATGAGGACAGACTTGAAAAAATACCACATCATCCCAACTCCAATAATAATGAGACATACACCCCCACTGGTCCAAGTTTGGACCCTACCCTAAACCCAAAACAATACAAAATATAAAAATCTCAGGAATCCCCAACCACCTGAAGACATTCTATACTCCCATAAAACTAATTTACTACCCCTAATAGACCTCAACCACCATGAAGAATAGGCAACACCTATGAAGGACAAAAACTGGGCATGACTCATTGGTAAATTTGGAGAACATTCTGGGTGGCATTTTCTGAACCACATATAAAACACTAAGACAAAACAAATATCAATCCAAAGAAACATCAATAAAAACACCATCATCCAGAAACAACCATCTTAAAAACAAAATAAATATAAACACATCCAAAAACTTCTCTTTTAAAAAACCCACCTCTACAAAACAAGGTCAGGGATTCAATTTCAATACGCACCCAAGTAATCCCATGAACCATTAGACATGTGCTCAACCCCTTTCATCTATAAGACCCAATAGGTATGTTTTATACACATACCCCCACATGTGAAAACATTCATAAGGAACACCATTGGCTACATCAAGCCATTTAAAAGAGAGCATCTTCATCTCAAAATAAATCCCTTTTATTTAAATCCATAAAACCCACTTTAAAAATTTAAAACCATTTGAATAAATAACTTTTATTCCAAAAACCATTTTCATTTTTCAAATCCCTTACACCAACAATAATAGAATAAATCACAACATACACTAAAAAACTGTAAAGAGGGACTAGCCTTTATGCCTAACTCAGCGACATGATAGTGGTCCATTCCCCAAGTAGGTCATAACGCTAAGTGGCACTTGAACCATGCACTTGTACTTCACATGGATCACCACTCCACGTGGGGTCACAACGTGACACCAGCTCACCTTCTTTGTCATCCCTCGATCCAAAACATGAACAAAAGACTTGAATCTCAGACAACCCCTGGTAACTCAATGATCAGTGCGAGCAAGAGTTCACGATGCTCTTCCTGCTCATACCTCTCATGATCTGATAGTCTTATTCTCCATAAACCAGAAACCCTAAATAACAAGGGCCTGGTCTGATACCATTTTATCACTAACTTTCTTGGGTTGAGCCTTAACCGTTCAGTAAAGTTGGTCTATGGCATGGCCCAAAGGGCATTCCCGATCCACATGGGTTAGAAACTAGTGTGGGGAATCAAAACATACATGTGGGAACGATTTAATCCCAAAATAAATAACCAAGACTAGATAAAGATAACCAAATAATCCACAATATCTAATAATGAAACATAAAGAATATAATCAATACTAGCTACAAGATATATCTCAATAAGCTGAAAACTAAAATACAAAACTAAAAATAAACAAACAAACTAGACCACCACCCCACGATCTCCATGTGACCTCTTTGTCACCTCCAACCACAAGACCAGAACTGCTTCATGATGAGCACTTTATAGGAAACCTGAAAAAATGATGAACGTGAAAAATATCTTGGGTATACCGACATCCGGTGGTATATTTAGGGTGAGAGATAATAGCTGAGTAGGAAATCACCAAATAACCCATTCCATTTATTTCATAAAGACATTCCATTAACTCTAGTTTGAAATAAATTTATAAAATTATATTTTTATACATACTTTGAATTTAAAAACAGAAAACATACTCAATTGCCCTCATAATTTAAAACATGGCACAAGAAGAAAAAAAAGGAAGTTGTGCTTTCTCATTCAAAACATCTACTTGGAAATCCTTTTTAAACCAATCACATGTTCATAGTTTTTTTCAAATGAAAATTAAAACCACAAACAAAGTAAAATACTCTACACAATGAGGGAAACAGCTCTAATATTACTCGTAATGGGAAAACAAAGGAAATCCTAGGAACATAGAAGAGAACCAGAACATACTATGCATGTGACTCATCCTGAAGGAATGCCCTACTCAATGTCTTCATAATGCACTAACTCACAACTTCTTCCCTACCTAGATTAGTTTAGGTGCTTGATTCCATAGAAATAAACCCAAGTATTTACCTAATATGGGAAACTTGTGAGTATAATAACCTAGACTAATACACCAATCCTTTTGTTTAAACCACTTTAATATTATAGGTTCCCATGAATATTTCACATGGGGGTGTTCCATACCACTCAAACAATAAGTCACACACACACACACACACAGATATATATATATAACCACACACACCACACAATCTTGCAAAACCTTGGCCACCTGAAGGTTAGTCCCTAACATTAAAATAATTTCCATATGAGGGAAGTCCCATACCGAGGAACCTCCCAAATCATGATTAACCAACTAGGAGGGATACCCCAATTAAGTGGGGTTTTCTAAATTTCTATTTCAAAGTGAAAAACAAGCCTTTAGCTTCACCAAATTCAACCATTTAGCAAAAAAACAAATAAACCATCTTCAAAACATTTCTAAACATCATATTTATAATAACATGGCCAAACTTTCCATTAGACTAAGAATTCACCAAAAAGTACCAAAGTGCATTTTAAATCCAAACTAAAACACAAAGAACATACAAAGGTGACATAGGGACTTTCACAACACTTATAATCCAACTATCTTTCACAAAATTCCAAAGGGTCCATTGCTCCCAAAATTCACACCTACACACATCTCAAATGCCAAACAGACCTTAGCTTTTCAACCACTCACCCAAGAATGTGTCATAGAAAATTGGGCCAAATCATGGGTAACACATTTGGAATCACATTTAAAGTATAGAAATTACCACTTCCCCAATTTTGGAAAACAATGTACCATTTTATGAAAAATATGAGAAGGGGGAGAAGAGGAGTACATGAGAGGTGAATAGCTCTAGAGTGCCATTTTTACTTGATTGCACATCCATATGTGAACCTAGTGCCCCCATGTATGTGACTTTATCCAATGGAACACTTTAAAAACAAATCGAGACATTTGAAACCAATTTTCATAAAACCATTGTCTTATTTCAACCAAAAACCATCCATTTCACTCATTTATAAAATACAACACATGTTTACAAACTAAGAATATATTCTTATAATAACTTCCATACCACATCAAAATAAATTACCATATTTAACATATAAAAATACAAAACATGGCCGAAAACAATTTAAAAAACATCCATGTTGGAAAACCTCACACAACCATCCAATTACACCCAAAAGGTTCAATAGAAATTTTATCAAACACTTATGAAAAAATACACATGGTCATAAACCAAGATTACTATAAACCCATATTTAAGATAAATATAAAAAATTTGAGACAACATAATAATCTTAATAAGAGTATTATATTGGTGTGTAACAAGGTTATAAATTTATTAAAGGCATCAAGCATCAAAAAAAATGAGTTGGAAAGGAAGAGCATGGAAACACCTACCTCAACAAGTGTGGATGGGATAAAACTCCAATGGAAGAGAGAGAGAGACCTATCAGACTAAACACACACCCCAGAAAACAAGGAAAGTGAATAAATCATAACTCGAGGCTTTAAAGTTTGGATAAATTAACGAAAAATACCAAAAAAAGAAATGAAATGAATAGAAATAGAAGGGGAGAGGGCTGCTGAAATGAGGGTCATGCATCGGTGGAGAGGAGGCAAGAGGATGGGGCGCAGCCTGTAAGGAAGCTCCGATGAGGGTGGAGCATGCACAGGGAGCAGACCAGGGGGTGGTATTGCACGCATAGTTTGGGGTAGGGTGGGTTCGTTGGAGATAGGGTGCTCAGTAATAGAGGGGGTCAACGGGGACAGGGTGCACTGGGAGGGGAGCTGGCCAGCGAAGAGGGTGGGGGTTGGATTAAGGTGGCCAAGAGAACATACTAGACTAGGGGGAGGGGGCACTGTGTAAAAAATGGAAGAAGAAGAGGGGGTGTGATTTCGCCCCCCCCCCCCCCCCCCCCGCCCACCCCTAAGGATTTCGATTCATTAAAAAAGATAATAATAATAATAATGATATAACACTAATAATAATACATTATTAAGGAATTATTATTATAATAAGAAACTTATTATTAATATAATATTCTTAATAATAAAAATTTTGTATTCCTAATAATAATAGAACATTAATTAATACACACTTGTTATTATTATAAACACAATAATATGTATTTCATTTTTTTCATCAATAATAATATGAATCACAATTTTAATTATAAAAATTATAATAATAACACTTTCAATGATATTATTATTATCTACACAATAATATTATTATTATGACAGTGCTAAAATTTACCTTATTTTATTTTTATAAAATTTTATTTATTTTAAACATTATGCAACTGCACAGGTACCTTGGTTGGCCTCACGGTTACCACCAACCATGTCACTCCTATTCAATTGTCTAAAACCTACCAAATTCATCAAACATCAAAAAAATTAAACCATCACAAAACCAAAACCTCAAAGAGGATAACTAAATCCATGAAATAATAAAATAATTTAATTTAAAAACTCTATGGTGTGATAGTTATCTTATTACTTTTTTCCATGATATCATTCCCTTTCATATTTCTCTTATTTTTTCTTTATTTTTTCATAAAAAAACCATTCTTCCAAAAAAATCCAAAAATATTCCATCATTAAAATAATTTTTTTTTTGAAAAATAATTTTTTAAATCAATACATGATTTGAAACTAAAATTGTTTTCTTTTAGAAATTCAAATATTTAATTTTTCAAATTCTATGAAAACCCATTCATTTAAAATTAAACCCCATGATTTCTCAGAACAAATTTTTTATCCAATTGAATCAAATCATAAAATTATTTTATTAATCAAATTCCAAATCAAGCTAATATTTATTTTAAGTCATTTCAATAAAACAATAAACTGATAACAAATATCAAATGAATTAATTAAAAACCAAAATTGGATAATACTTGTGGAATTTTATATATCAAGGATTATAGATCTTGATTTTAATACAATCATTCATTCCCTATCATAATATATTAAATATTAATATCCATTCACATCATGTTATATATTCTAGTGATAATGTTCCAAAGAGAGAGGGAAGAAGGATAATATATAGAAAAATTAGTGGAATGTATCTAAGAGTTATTACCTTAATCTAAGTGTAATCCAACTAATATAAATGAAAGAATCATTGTTTGATTTAAAAAACCTTTCAAACCCATCCTAAATAGAGCCTATGAAACTACTATAATGTTTTATGGGGTTTAATGGAATTTTAGGGATGGGAGAGGGTTCATAAAAAGATGAATCATTATACCACATACATAGTTATTATGCACAATCGTTTAATCATTCATAGTAAAATGACATTTCCTCTAACCATATTTCCTATGAGTGCATAATTTATATCACATAGTTTTTTAATCATCCCTTAAATTTTCGACACACCAATAAATTGAATAATTAAAAATTCATAATTATTTTTTATAATTTTTTAACTCCAAATAAAATTATACATTCTTCTCTAGCTTGATATTTTTTAAATTCATGGTTATTATGTACAACTTTTAAATTGTGCACCTAAACTATTATTTTATCTAAGAAAAAACCCTAACCTCTACTTCAAACTTTTAATCAATAAAAACATAAAGTAAGGATCACATACAAGTTTATAAATGTGAGAAATATATTCATTCATTATTATTATACATGTATATAATTTAATTATATTTATAATTCATGATAAAAACTATAATATTTAAGTGTTATATTAAGGAATATTATTTAAAAAACTATTTATTTTGGTTTTCAATATAATTATTGGTATTTTTGAGATTACCATTTTTTATTGATGTAAACCATTAATGAATCATGAATATTATAAATGGTAGAATATGTATAGATCATTAAAAGAAAGTGATCACATGTAGATGATGTTTTAAGTAGTAATAATTTATTATTTTATCTTAAATAATTTTTTTTGTTTCCAAAAATAGTATAATTTAATTGTGATAATTACATGACTGTAAAAAAATATATGTTATATTACAAAATATGTGTTATTATAACACCATATCTTTGAATTTTAGTCATAGACATCATATTGTAGTGGGGAAAGTGATTATGTTTATCTTAAAGTAGGTAAGGGTAAAAGAGAAAGAAGGTTGTGACTAAAGGGGTCTCTAATGATTCCATCAATCACTATCACTAAATTGTTGATTGAATATTAGGGGAATTGAATTTATTTTAACAAGTACATTTTTTGAAATTTATTTGAAATTTTATTATTGATATAAAAATTAATATTTATTTGAAATATAATGTATACTTTTAGAGAAAATATTATTAAAAATAAAAACATGTTTTTATTTATGTTCTATGATAACTCATTATTATGTGATATAGAGATACACATATAAAATACATAGGGAGAGATATGTGTGAGAGAAATTTGTAATTCATTTTTAAATTCAAATATTTATTTATAAACTGAACTTTTAAAAAATTTATTAACATTGGCATGATTTTTTTAAAGTACTGAAATGGATCATGACCCCACACTTTTTATTAATAATTATTTTTTTCTATATAAGATAGGATTTATATCATTAATATTTAGGGTAATTAATCACTTCTAATTTCTTATTCCTATTTGGATATTTCCCCTTTTCCCCTTGAATGTAGATCAAATTGATCAATGCTAGTAAATATTATATATTCTATTGGTTTTCTAACAGTATCATTGTGTTTGGGGAATTATTCAGGGATTCAATAATTGGTTCTAGAGTATTCGGGTAATGTTTTCTACTAGATAGCTAAATATTGAATATAATGTTTCTAATTCTATAAAGTCAAGGTGTTAATGAAACCAAAAATCAATGATGATAAATTCAAAGGTCAAATGTTTTTTATGGAAGGTGAGGATATTATTTATTCTAGTTCAATGGGGTTTAGAATAGGATATAGATAATATAACCATGTTTTGGATATATATATATATATATATAACAATTATAAACTAGGTGAATACTATAGGGAGAGAACATATTATGATTTTGTTGACTGTATTTGATAAATTCCTATATGAAATCATTGATGGAATGATGCTTCTAGGAAATTGGATGAAACAAGTTGAAAATTTTACAAAAAAATATAAAGAATATATAATGAATATTGAATATTATTTTCCATTTTATAATGAGTATCATATTTAAGAGGAGGGTGAATTTATAAATGTCAAATTTCAAGTAGATTTATCAATAACAAGATCAACTAGAAGGGGGGAAAAGTCCTTTTAATATTTTTAGACAAAATCAAAATTATCAGAGTATTAATTATAAAATGAAAATAATAAATTTATGTGAGTTTTGTATTCTAAAAAATAATTAGTGGAATAAAAATAATGAACAATAATGCCATTATTTTTAAAGTATTTTAGTTCTTAATAATCCTTGTATATTCTATAGGACAAACCAAAACATTATGATTACCTTTAGGTTAGGTGAGCATAACCAGAGACTACCTTTTTAATGGAGGTAAACTATGTATTAAAAATTAAATATATACAATTCCATAGAAAAAGAAAAATATATAGGAAAATTGGAATATGACATAAAATAAATCTAGTGTGTATTAGAGATCTTCATACCATCTCTATTTAATCCAGAATTAAGAATCCTTGGGAAACCACCAATGAATTAGTAATTAAATGATGATGAAAGATTCAACGATTTTATTAATTCATATTTCCGTTTATTCTCCACCTAATTTCTTTCCTCATCTTTTATTGGTTCAACCCTAACAGATATGATTCTTTGAAAGAAACACCACAGATATTCTCTGTAGTGGTGTTTCTAAATTCAACGTAATACATTTAAAACCAATCAGTTAGAAATAAACATGGAAATATATTAATATTATAGTATCATTATCATTGGAGAAGAAAACATAGTCCCCATTTTATTGAGGACCTATTTCTTTTGAATTATCAATCACCATAAAATATAATTAACATTTTATATAGGTCTTGTAAGGGTTATCTAGAAATACAATGAAATGGTAACTCATAATGTAGAAAATGGAAACTCAATACTTCCATATCATTCATAAAGTTAAAAAATATATTTTATAACCTTCTTAAAGGTAACAATTAAAATATACATATGTGTAAGGGAAATAAATTCATCATGAAGAATACGTTATAGTAAAATAAAAAGAGCATAAGGGTAATAAATTATTCGTAAATCATGCATAAAGGAAAAAACCTCTGAACTCACAATGTAATGGAACCATTAACTTATATACTATCTATAAAGGGGATCTTAGAAGTTTAGTAATGGTATCAAAAAATTTATAAATCTTGTTTAAAGTTAAACTAAGCTTTCCACTTCATGTGTAAAGGAAATCATAATGAGTGTGTAAGGGAAATAGTAAAAACCATGTGTTTTGAAAATGTAATCATGACATTCCAATAAATACATAATGGAAATTTTTAAAATACTTAATTTATATAAGTGTAGATAGATATACCGTGTACGGATGGATATAAATTTATGTAGGATGTTTAAATGCAATGAACACTTACGTAAGTGTACGCAGCACTTTTTGTATGAGGTGTAATGGTAAATAACACTTACATAAGAGTAAGCATAAATTTAAAATTCTTAGGTTAAGGTGCTATATACTTACATAATTGTAACATATATGTTATTTAATTTTAAAGAGTAAAATATAATAGTTACATAGGGGTAAAGGGAAACTCATGTAAGGGTAACATGATGTTATGTAAGGGTAAAGAGTATATGGTGACACTTACATATGAATAAAGAATAGAAGATAAATGATATGTAAGGGTAATGAAAAATATAATAAAATTAATTTTCACCAAAAAAATAACAATAATGATAACAAGAACTCATAAAATATGTAAAGAATAATTAAATTCAAAAACATTATTATTTCAATAAAAAATAACCATGTGATAATTTTAAAAATAATGTATTCTATTTAAAATATTTAATTTATAATGAACCAAATAAAGAGTTGGATATTTAAAATTAGGATTCGTAAACTAAATTTAATCATTAATTCCTATAATAAAATTAATCAATATTCCAACAGAAATTGTATAATTAAATGATTTGATTTTCAATTTATAGAAATAATAAACCATGATTTATCAGAACACATAGTGTCTCTAAACTAAAAATATTCGCATTTTTTAAATTAAATAATATAAAATTTAATTCAACAAACTCAAAAAAATGCTACATGAAATATTCTCCCCATTTTTGAACTTTATCAAAAAGGCCTAAATATTATTTCAAACAATTATTCAACTTTTTTAAAACCAAATCCTTAGAAAATAAAGAAAACATGAATAATTATTGAATACTTAATTATAATAAAAATCATTCACACACATTGTGATAAAAAATTAAATCTCAAGATATATTCAAATTTTGAAATAGTAGTAAAAAATTATTATACATTAACATGCATAGGTAAAATAGGGTAAAATTTTGTTTAAATAAGAATAGAGGAACATCAATATATATTAATAAATCCCCCAACACATAGTTTATTATAGTGATAAAACTAATAATCTCAAACTAAAATTTAACATGCACTATAAAAAATTAAATAAATTTAGAATGTTATAAAATTTTATACTTATTATAGAACTCCCACTAAATTGATGTAATAGGTAATAATAAATTATTATAATAATCAATTAATATTTATGTATATCCCCCTGTAAATTGATTCATCTCTAAAAATGATATTCAAAAAATTTTGAATATATTTTCAATGAATTCAAAAAATATTAAGGATATTCCAATAAACCATACCATAAAAAACAAGAGCATGGACACTATAAATAGTGAAAACAAAAACTTGATATATAAAGAAAATAAATATGTTAATGAATTCCAACATACAATATTTTATAACAAACAAATAAAATTCATGATGGAAATAAACAAAATACTTACTTGGGAAAATGGGACAGCCTAAGACCTATTGGTTTTGAATATGTTCCTTTGGGAAACAGTTTTATACAAGTTTTAGTCATTTTAACATTAAATGTAGATATTTTATTAGAACCCAATATACTTTTGGTCCAATTGGATTATTTCAAAATTTATTTGGTACCCATTTAGATTTAAATCATTTATTGTTGGTTGATATTGAAGATAAATCTTTTGAAATAGGTGTTTTAGTAAAATTAGAATATTTTTGAAATTGAAGGGAATATTAATTTTAATAATTCCCTTTGTAACAACACTTAAAACTTGAGGGTGTAAATTATTTACCATTGGAACTTTTAAAACAGTTTAGAATATTCTTATTATAACAAAAACTATATTTATCCATTTTTGGATTATTCATGGACATCAACTTGTAAAAAAACCTATTCATAAAATTTGAAAGATTTGATTCAAAATAAGAAAATTTTTTAATCATTTCATTCTAATTTTAATAATTTTTTAGATATATCTATTTTTTACTATTTGAGCGGGATGGTTAATTTCATAACACGGTATTCTATTTTATAATATTATTACACTCACTTTATATTTTATGAAATTAATCCATTATTTGATCAACCCTTCTTCATTTATATAGATAATTTGTATACAGAAAACCTTTAGTTATTTTGTTATCATCTTTTATCTTCTCATAATATCCTCAAATTATTGATAATTCTTTACTATATTTATTATTCAAACATGTGACTAAATTCATAAACCTTTTCATTTTGTTGAATATCATTCTTATTTTCCTTTTTCAGATTCTTATTTTTTTCATTTAAGAAATTATATTGTTCAACAACATTTAAAATACCCTTTTATAGCCTTTCATATTCTTATTTTAATTTCATATAATGAGTACTTTAAAATTTTATTTTGTCACAAAAACATGAATCTGTTTTAAAATTGTGTTTAAAATTAGAATTTATAATATTAAAAAATAGTTTTTAATAAATTTGAAAAGAATTGTTTTAGTACCTTATCATTTGTATCCATAAATGTTAGACTACCTATTTTCTTTTCTCTTTCAGATTTATTACTGTTTGAACTTGACTATTCAGTAAAACTATAATAATCATGATAAGTTGGCTTCAATTCATTTTTTATTTTTTTATTTCCTATCCTTATTTAATTTTGGACAATTTAATTTGGTGTTTCTTCTATATATTTATTCAATGAATGTGAATTTTAAAGCATTTATTTATTTTCTTGACATGACTTTACTTTTGGATCCCCTCTTATACTTCTTTGATCACCCCTAAATTGAACCTTTTTCCTTCTTTACTTGATCATTTAAACATTTAGTAAGTTGTTTCAACTCATTTCCTTTTTCCCAATTTGAAGATATTTACATTTATAACGATAAAATAATTGATCTTTCATTAGACTATTAGGTCTAGGGTAGTGTTTAGTAAAATAATAATAATAAATCAAAATAAAAACTAGAACATAAACTATCTTTCATGAAACATCCTCTGACACCAATTATTCAAAAGTTTTTTTGATGAAAAGATAGTCTATTGGTAAAATGGTACTTTTAAACTTTTTAAATTAAATCGAAGTTATCATTATGTTATTTCTGATATCAAAATAATTATTTTTTGAGAGTGGTGTTTAAACAAATAAATAGTTGAATAAAAATATAGAACATTTACACCTTGATTTTTATTGTAGCATGGTTCAATGAGAACCAAGTCTACTCGTCAATCCCATCTAATTCAGTAAGAGGATTGCTACACACTAAAATAAATAGAGAATAATTTTATTATGGGTGTAGACTCAACCTAGTCTTTTACAAGACAAACCATAACATTTCCTTTGTTAGGTTTTAGAAAAACCTAAGATTTTATTAAGGAGAAGACCTAACCTATCACTGTGACTTTTATGAATATAGACAGAACCCATTTTATTCTATAGGAAAGACCAAAACTTTTTTTTTCTATTTGGTTAGGTGAGAATAACTCGACTCAATATTTTGAATGGAGGTATAACAACACATGAAAAATGAAATATACACACTTCAACAAAAAATAAAACATAAAAAAACAACATGAATATGTTAATGACGAAAGTTGGTGTAGAGTAGTGAACATTATACCTTCATAATTTGATGCATTACAAGGAAGATTTGGGAATCCAAATATGATTTAGTAATTCAGCAGTAATAAAATTTGACTATCAATAATTCAAAAAATATGATCAAGTATCATGCTTCATAAAAGATAATCATCATTTTATACATCCTTTATAATGGTATTTATGACATAAAACTTAAGGGTGACTCATAATGTAGTGTAAGGGAAACTCAATACTTTTATATCGTGTGTAAAGGTAAAATATATATTGTATAACTCATGTAAAGGAAAGATTTAAAATTTACAGACTACATAAGTGTAATAAATTATTTATAAATTATGTGTAATGGATAAATATATTTTGTGTTAGGGTGGAGCATTATATATAAAGAATTTATAAAGGAAAATAGAATTTTAACTGGCATTGGAAGGGTAACTTTAACTTTTATATGATGCATAATGGTAATCTTATAATTTCAGTAAGAGATTAAATATTTTATACAGCTTAAATAAAAGTTAATTTATACTTTCTAATTCATGCATAAATTTAATCTTAATAGTTTTTAAGGGTAATAGTAAAAAACATGCACTGAATAGAGTAAACTTAGCTATATAAACAATAAGGAAAGGGAAGACTGAAATTGCATAGGTTATGTAATTGTATATAGACATGTTGTGTAAGGGTTTAAAGAAATTTATGTAGTATGTGTAAAGGTATTTACCACTTATGTATGAGTAATAATAACTTTATATATGATGTATAAATTTAAATAATTCTTAATTAAGGGTATGAAAAAATTCAAGGGTTACGTAAAGGAATTGCATGATTATGTAAGGTAACCATTTATGTTAAAAAAGAGTAAAGATTAAAATACAATACTCATGTATTGGTAAAGGAAAACTCATGTAAGGGTTATGGGATGTTGCGTAAGGGTAAATAGTATATTGTAAAATGTACTCATGATTAAAGAACATAACATAAATCATATTTTAAGGTAATGAAAAATATAATAAAATTAGTTTTTCAACAAAAATAATAATAATAATACTAAATGATTAATAAATTACAGAATAATTAAATTAAATAAAATTCTTATGAAAAAATATATTAAACACAGTTAGAAATTTAAAATATTATAATATAAATAAAATATCTCATTCATAATAAACCAAATAAAGAGACGGAAATATAAACTTTAGATTTCTTAAATAAAGTTAAAACTTAATACCCATATTAAAATTAAAAAACTATTCCAATAGATATTACATAATTAAATAACAGTTTTTCAATTCATAAAAATAATAAATCTAAATTTTAAAAAACTCCTAGTGTCTCAACTGAAATAGAATTTACACTTATAAAATTAATGTGATTAATAAAATAAAGTAAATATCATAAGGGTTTTTATATTTTTTGGATCAATGTGATATTAGTATTATCTGCATTACTAATCTTCTCCCTGATAATTTTTTATTAAACTAATTAGATGTTAACATTTATATGGGAGTCACAACCCATTACAAACATCCATTTGGATTGGAGAAATGACCATAAAACAACCTTCATTTTTTATATTTTAGAACTAAATATGTTAAATCTTTCAAAGGAAGTTTAATAATTTATATACCCCTTGTATTATATAGTAAATAATAAAACAATACAATACAATATAATATTATAGAAAATGATATGAAGAATTAAAATTGTAATGTTTAGAGAAATATAGTTATCTCAAAGTGTGTTTAGGATAATACATTAGAACACACACACACACACACACACACACATATATATATGTTTAATCATAAAACATATGGAACTATTTTTTCTTTCTCCCATTTCTTGTATAACCATTATTCCTACAATGGTAAACTTCTTTAGTGGTTCCAAATGTAGTATTTCTTGTTATTTCATAGCCATTGAGAAATTAATTTCAATATTACGAAAATATCATTATATTTGTTTATTAATTACATATCACACATCCTTTATTAGTTTTTCATTCACTTTAGTTTTATTATTTATAGTGAAGAAAAGTATAATTCTAGATTAACTAAATTATATTTTGTTTCTTCCAAGTATAGTATTATCTATTCTAAATTGTTCACTCCATCATCATTAGTACAAAATTGGATTTACTTCATTGCCTATGTCAACTTGCCTATACAACATTTTCAACATCATTGTTTTCATTATATTATGGAATAACATTAGATCTAGGACATAGTTTTATAAGATTTATAAAATAATAAAAACAAGGTAGATTACATGGGGATAATCTCATACTATTTTCAATTATGAGATGCACAATATTAACATGACATTGTATTAAAGAATGAATATTAATCATCTTTATTCATTTCTAATTAATCTCAAATATATAGGGTTTTTGTAGTAGTTTATTTTTACAATACTAAAAAACATAAAAAATTAATGTTGTAAGAGGAAATTATAATTTAAGGTCCTTAAGTAACTATAATGTAATATTATTACGAAAAATAATGAAAAAATAGTATTATAATGGATATTGAATCATACCTTTAACATTGTCTTTAGTTTTCACTAAAAAACACCTTTTAGTTAGTAGTATTAACTAACACAATACAGGGGTCCAATTCTAGAACCATTTATCTATTTAAACACAATTTAAATTATTCTTTAACACACACACACAGAGAAATATCGAATTAAAATTACATGTTAATTAAATAGGAATTAATTATCAAAATAAATAGAAAGTGGATTATGGTTCTTAAAAAGTCAACCTTATTGATCTAAGAATCCTAAATAAACATACTACAAGATATATTAATATTTTCATAAATATATTCACCCAAAAAATTATTTAAACCAAATCAATATTAACAAAACCTCTCTAAAAATATAGAAAGACCCCCAAAATATGATTTATCTACCCTTTTACTTATCAAAATATCAAAAGAATGTATTAAACAATCTTTTATTCAAATGTAAGAATTAATATTTGATTTAATTTAAAATATTACAGAAA
Organism: Viscum album; assembly: GCA_963277665.1. Lineage (NCBI taxonomy): Eukaryota > Viridiplantae > Streptophyta > Magnoliopsida > Santalales > Viscaceae > Viscum > Viscum album. The sequence goes on along the minus strand of OY728143.1, from coordinate 1,690,530,816 downwards.
TAAATGAATGTAAGAAATATAGTTCAAGAAGAAAATAAAATAAGGTCATTCTTTTGAATATTCTTCTTCAATAACTTATTTTACTTTAAAAGCCCCAGAATATTGAAATTTATGATCATTTGGAATTTTTTGAACTTATTTGAATAAAATAATTATACATTTTTCTAGTGATGGTATGAATTTAACACTCAAAATAATTAATAGAATTGATTATTTTTATGGAATAATTTTCATTACAATAGATTTATATTTTTTCATACTAGATTAAAATGATCATGTAGTGAGAGTGAATACTAAAATAATAACATGATATTTTCCCCTAGTTCATCATCATTAGATTCAATAATAACTATTTTAAAATACATCTTTCATATAGGAATTTTAATCCTTAATCATGTTTTAGTCCCATTAAAACACTTTTGTATTATTTAAATCTTTTAAGAATTTTTATCAATCCAAATATTTGAAATATTCTAATGTATCTTTCTAGAAAATTGTTGCAAAAATGTTCACTATTAGTTACATACTTCCTAACATAAACATCAATACAATTTAGATTTTAATTTCATGGTTTCCTTATGTGAAATTTATACATTTTTCTATGAAAACATGTCAACATTTTAAGGTTATTCATATGTAATTTGAGATAAAAAACTATTTATATTAAATAAATTTATTATCCTTGAGTATTATAAAAAGAACATCTTTAATTATTTATTTATTAAAATTTGTAATGTTTTTAGTAGACTGACTGCGATTAATCTATTCAACGATGATGTTACCAATCACTCTCTCTGCATGCTTCATAAGAGAAAACTATTTGAATTGAGCTTCCATGTTAAAACCAATTTTATTTAATGTTCAATTAATGGTTCTCACAATTTTCATTGTAAATTTCTCAGGCTTTATAATAAAGGAATAAACTCTAGATTTCATCTTATATATTTCTTCTCTATGAGAAAACATCCCCTCATATAACTTTTAGACCAAACAAGATTCCAAAATTAAATCTATAGACACTTCATTATCTTCTATAATTTTTTCTCAAACATTAATCATAAAGTATTAAATGGAATATTATAACTTATGAACATTTCAAGGAGGAAATTTAGGTTGGTATTCTATTTTAAGATGTGATGGGTGGTCTATCTGGTTATATAGTAGAAATAATCCTTGAATATCATTAATATAATCCTTTTTCCAAGGATCCTACAGAAAATAAATCAATTCATGTTTTCTCTCATTTATGCAGCTATATTTATTTTAAATAATTTATTTTTTTTTTCAATAGGGATATTAATTTATTAAATCATTATTCCAATTGACATTCCATTCACAAAAGATTAGTTATCTACACATTACTCTAAAGAAATATAAATCATGATCCTAAAAATCAACCAAACTATATTAAATGGATTCTCAATCAACATGAAAATAATAAAATAAACATATTATATCTTCACATTATCAAAATCACCAAGCCTTGGTATAATATATAATTTAATGAACAATTAAAAAAACATATGTTGAGAATTAAATTGAAACATCCTTACTCTACATATTATTCTCTACCTAATCAATAAATTTAGGATTTCATTTAGAAAAGAAACTTCCTCATTAGAATATAATTTTCTTTAGATTTTAACATTTTTAATATACTCCATTTTAAATAATTTAATTATATTTACAAAAATCATTTTAATCTCTACTATATTTAATTTGGATTTAACCACATCACGTTTATTCTTATCTAATATCTTGAGGTTTACATATAATTCTCACCCTTCTCTATCAAAAACTATATTGTTATTCATACATCGAAATATTTATATATTTATAGAGGGGGTAGATAAAAAATATTTGGATCTATTTGTCGAGATAAGTTTGGGATATGTCTAAAACTAATAAATTAGATGAATAAGTGTTTATATACTTCAAAATAAATTAAATATTTATCCCATTATCACCACTTTACCTGTTTATTGAGTGGTTTTGTCTCTATCTCTCCTTTAATCAGAATGCATACTAATAAAGAATATAAAAAATCATTAAAAAGATCACCATGGATTTTTGATAAGTTTCAACTTCAAACTGATGGATATATACCAAATTTTTTGTGTTCAGTATCCCATGCACCCTTCTTCCTTCTTGTTATCAAAATAATCTTCAGCAAGCATATAGCCTTAGACCCATTTTCCTAGCACAAAACATATACAATGAAAGATCTCATTATGTTCAATAAATAGTGATATAAAGCATGTTTGGGCCTTCTACTTATGAATTAGACCAACAATAACACTATTATATACCACCTAGATAATTTGAGTGACCTTCATCCTCAGTTTCAACCTTCAAGTGGACTATCTTATAGTTCCTTATAAATATACAGTAATTAATGGTAGTGGGATATCTCTATTATTATTTTTATCCTGAATATAATCAGTATCAGTGAATGATATAAACACTCCCCTTATTATTCTCCTTTAAGAAAAAATGGTTATCTTATTGTCATAATAATATTCCTTCTTATACCTTCAAATAAATAGTATTTTCTGGTGAATAAAAGTTCAAATATCTCAATTTCTATTTTCTTTGACTTTAAGAATATGAAATATAGTTACAAAAAAAATTATCCCAATTATCTAATAGATCTTATTCATCACCTAGAATTATATATTTATTGAGATCATGTGCATATTATTTCCATATTAATTATAAAAACTCCCCTTTAATTATAGCATGCTCTCTCTTTTGAATTCCCAAAAAATATTCATCATTACTTCTACATCATATTCAGTCTTTCATAATATTTTTCTATTCATAATTCCTCATGATATTTGGAAATATCCTGGGTTTTTCTACTCCCAAAATATTGGGTTTCTATTCATTAATTATTCTCAACCAAGTATTCATAGACCTATATACTATGATGTGGAATTTTCTTCTATAATGTGGAACTCATCTCATAATTAAATTCGTCCTCAGTTGGATTCTCCTTCATTTTCAACTTTAAACACAATCTACATGGATTTATCATGCTATTTGGAAAAAAATTAAAAATTAAAAAACCTCATATTTTTTTGTTTCTATTTTTTTAGAATTTTCTATTTTTGAAATTCCAAGATAATTCAGTATTTAAAAATATCATTTATTAAAAAAATCTCAAAAATCCATATTTCAGAAGAGTGGAATGGATATTTAAAACTCCCTTGTCAATCATCTCTTTATTTTTATATTTATCATGAAAGAGTTTTAATGATTCTTTGGAAGTCTAAAAGGACTCTTTTGAACTATCAATTGGAACATCCAATTTCCTTCGATACTCATTTGATGTCCCATACCAACTCTCCCAAATTTCACTTCTAAATCATCCAAAAATAGGGTTTACACATCCTAACACACATATCACTCATTTGAAGTACCACTTGGCTCATAAAATATAAAATATTTCTCAAAAACTTGTATTATACTGATCTAGTATATGGACTTATCCAATTTCTACTTCAACTATAAATTCTAGATTTTAGAAAATTAATTTAAGAATATATTTTGGCCACCTTTAATAATCTGAAATAATCTCCATACTATAGTAGATAGTGTCTCCACATCCATCAACACATGTCATGAATTTTCATTTAGATCATAAATCAATAATCACACTATATCATTCAAAGAATTTAATCTTAACTAATCACAAATTCCTTGAATATTATCATTTATTGGGTGGTTTGTCAATTAAAAATCCCTACCCTATCATCATCCATATGGACCTCTATATAAAGTAAAAAGTTTTTTACTTAATAATTGAACACCATTGTTGTTATTTGTAGCACCTTTATAGAAATATAAAATCTAACATTTACCTCACTCCATAGAAAAAACTCCTTAACATCATTAAATCTTCTAGAACAAATTTGTATATGAAATACCAAGAATTATAATCCAAAACTAGCTTCTACCATTAAATTTTTTTCTATAAAATATAATGAAATTGAAGAAACCCATGTCCTCAAAATTTCAAAACATATTTACCATTATTTATAATAAAATGGATCTATAATATACCTAATGGGAGAACCTACTTTAGATCATCAAATCTATTCCAAAAAATTATACACATTATCCCCTAAAAACATTATTATTGTTTTATATACAAAAATGTTATTGAAAAATATGAATTTATTCCATGTAGCTAGTAAAATGATCAAACCTAAAATAAATCTTCATACCTTACTTATAAACTCAGAAGAAACTTCTAACCACTTCTTCTCATAAATAAAATTATTGGGAACTTCATAAAAGTTCAATAACTATTTCATCAATATGTTTATAAAATGAAAGTTATATTCTATATTGATAACAAAAACAACAAAAACATAATGTTTGTTAAAAAATCTCCTCCTTTATATTTTTTGTAAATAATAATTTCTATAAAATGGTATGTAAATATATTCACTCATATTTTTTCTCTAACAATTTAAAATTATCTTATTTAGTATTCTTAACTCCACTTATTGATAACTAATAGAAATAACAATGAATAAAATAGTATTAGTTCATTTATGAAATCTTCCATCAATTGTTATACTCTAAGTCTATGTGATATATGCTTGATGTAAATAATAATTGGGTTTGTTTTAGACATAAAATATTTCAACTGATCAAAATACTAGTACACCAACTAATAAAAAAAATTAGCATTTATCACTAAAAGTTTGTCCAAAAATATTTTGGTTAAAACCAAGATATAACCATTGTTAAATATTTTTTCCAAATTCCAAAAAACAATTCATTCACTACCTTTAAAAAAAAGTTAAAGCATTTAATTATTACTGATAGGATTTAATTTCATAAATTATCATTGAAAGATCAATAATTTTTCCTTTTAATTTCATTAATAAAAGTAAATTTTCCCACATAAATATAAAAAATTATTCATGGTAAATATAGTATTGGAGAATTATGAAATTGTAACTTTTTAATGAATATTTAACAATAACCATCTAGAAATTCCATAATTATTAGAAATTTAACTTTAGCTTCTACAAAACCCATAACTCCACTTTTCTACCCCTCATGATATGATCTACTTCTTCACTTTATCAGATTAGATATTTTTAATTTATATATACCCTATAATATAAATAGATAAATTATTCCAAGATAGTGAATTATTTTGATCAAAAATAGTTATTTTTACTTACTTTTCATCATTTTTTATCTATTTTTGGGTACCATAAACTTCTTATTGAGTTCTCTTATTGATAAATACATTTATCTTTAATTACCTATATGTTTAGTAAAAAAAATTGTAGCACAAATTATTGGAGAATAAGGTGGGATACATTTCCGATTAATGTGAGTGGTTGGATTGAGAATTTTCTCTCTACCAATTTCTGTTTTCCTTTTGAGATCCAGGTCTAAATAAACTCCTTATGCTAACTTTTATGGATTTTATAGAATTATTAAAAATCATTGATTATTTTCTTCAATATTATTATAGGATCTTCCTTTTGAAATAATTTATCAAGTCAATGATATCACTTAGTAAAATATTCATATTCTTCATGATTTCATCATTGGTTGGTGTGATTATTTGATACTCTTTTGAGTTGTATCCACTGATCTTAAACCTACCACCCAAAAACTCTTAATGTAAGGGGATATCATAATTTTAAAACCCCTATTAAAATTAATCTTCTTCATTTGGAATCTTAAATTTTTTTTCTCACTAGAACTTACTTATGCTTCTTCTATCTTTATTTACTTTTACAAATCAGCTAGCTAAATGATTTATTTCTCTTGGAAGCAATACCTAGATTTATTGTTATTCCACAAGGATTATTAGGAGAGTTCTTTAACAAATTAGTCTTATTTTTTAAATATGGACTGATTTGACATTGTACTCAAGAATAATTCCTTTAATATAAATATATCTCTTATTTACTTGTGTCTACTGTATAATCATTTCTTCCATAGTTGAATCCGCTAACTCTCCTTGGTTTGTATTCTTGTTTGACTTATTTATATTATTTTGAGAATAAATTTTAATTTTTCTATATCCTAAAGATAAATTACCTACCTTATTATCTATCTTCTTATGAGTATTATGTTAAACATGTTTTTCAAGTCATGTGCTCAAGGATGGATTATCTCATTTCTCTAGTTTTTATTATATTTTCTTCTAAATTGTTCTTGACTCATTCCTTATTTATTTTTTTAGGAATTATCAACTCATGTTACCACCATTATTGAAAAAATCACAAATATCTCTAATTATTTTAAATTTGTTTGATGGGAATAGATTTTTTCACATTCTTCTATGAGCTCTACATCATTCCAACTTTATTCCCCACTTATATAGGATCTCATTTTCTTCTATTGGTTGACAAATTGTTTCAAATTTCATCAAACATATTCCTAACCCTATTAAAACAACAAAAAATAAACACAAACCTTGATCATTATATTTTTTCATATAAGACTATACATATTTGTTCACATGAAATATTTATGCCTTTTTATTCACTAAAGGGATTTTTTTGGGGAATACATCCTCATACTCATGATTCCAACCAACTTTTATATAGTGGTGGTATTATCATTTCTTTTTCACTTCAATAATATTATAGATTTTATATTTAATCCTAAACTATAAGTATAACTAGAATTATCATTTCTAAACTTTTGGGATGTGGATTATACCCATTATTATGAGGATTCTTTAGATTGATCATTAGATAATCATAGAATTAATTTTACACTATAAAGAGTTGATTTATAAAAATAATCATACATATTATTTTTATATATTTAGTTATCCTATGAACTTATTTTGAATATTCATCATGTGTAGTTTCAAGATTCTTAAATTTAATTTAAACCTCTAAAATTTTATATTGAGGATGATTTTCTCATCCTTCGGTAATTTTAGTTTTATTTCAAAGGCTGTTATCATCTATTCTAATTGATATTTATTAATTTTTTTCTTTTATTATTGGATATGGTCAATCCATTTAATCCACTTTATCTTGAAATCTAATTGAGAATTTTTAGATGCAATTACTTCTTTTAATAAATAGTACTTTTATTCAAAATCTTAGGTATATTTTTCACTTTCATGGGTTTTATTAAGCCAATTGATCCCATACATGAGCATATTTATTTAGGTTCCTTATTAACTACTTCATTGGATCCAACTTTCCTGGAAAGTTTTTAAAAATCCTATACTCTTTCTTTAAAAGATTTCTCAAAGACTTCTGACTCATCTTCAAGCTTCTTGATCTCTTAATGCATACCTTTAAATATAACACCATTATAACTAGTTATTTCTTTTGGAATATTAGTTATAATACCTTTCTGCTTAAATTAATATTTATCTTATGACTCCATAGATGTATGATCACTCCCAATAATTCTTAGATCCTCTTGAGGGAAATCTTGATAATATTTTTTGCATGCCTCTTAGTCACCTGAATGTTTTAAGACTTCTAATTTCACAACATAGCCTCATTTTTTTGCCTCATTTATATTTTTTGAGGGGTTAGAAGGCACCCCAGTTTTTAGAGTAGGTTTGTAATTGATCCTACAATTATAGAGGATACAGGTGGTCCACAGTCTGGCAAATGAGAGCCATCATCCAGTTGATGGGATTTATAGTGGCTACACCACTTCTGCTATAGAAATCAGCCAAAAAGATGGTCACTAACATCCATATTGTTGGTTTCCAATAGATATAAAATTTTTATATATCCATCAAACATATCATGATTACATCATCCATCCAGTGTAAGTACCATCTTGACAGTGGCATTAGTGGATGTAGTTTTAGAAAAAGGTTTATTTGTAATCTCGTACAAAAACCACTATTTTATATATTTTACCTTCCCTGTCAACATTTTATTGACCCATATAACTTTTGGATATATATTAATAATATCTTGGATTTGCTATATTACGTCATTGGTGGATCAAAGTTTCAATAAAAATAGTGATCCTCTCTTGGTATGTCTTTCTCTATTTGATTTTTAATCCTTTCCTTGTTTATGTTCATTATTCCCAAGGTAAATTAAAGCCATGGGATTTAATTAGATATGGTTTTTTAATTCATAATTATGATTATATGGATCTCCTTATTCCTTCATTAATCTTATCATATGTTTGGATTATGGATTCTTTCTGATGATTTAAGTTCTAAGTGTTCTTTGTTATATGTCCTAATAATCTCCCAATAGAATTGAATCTATGTTTTTATTGTGATTTCAATTTTGAATTTCAATATATTTCTTGTCACCACTTATACATGGGTACCTATATAATAGATTATTTTTCTTGGAATTTCTTTGAATTTATGGTAATAAATTTTCATGTGATATGATTCTTGAAATCGATTTTAATGAAATTCAAATTTGTTATAGAAATTGGAATGTCATGTTGGATCTTGTTTATTTAAATTGAAATCGATTATGGTGTTTATTTTGAAAATGGTAAAAAATGATATTTAATAATGCTTGAGTGTATTATCCCATTTTTTAAATTTTTTGAAATCTTATTGAAGGAACATGATATTGATTTTTCATTCGGTTTTTTAAAGGGGGTTCATTTCTTTCTTTTTAATAGAATGTTTCCAAGTTTAGATTTGTAGTTTTGATGGATTTTTTGTAAACTAAAAACCTATAGTACATTCCACCTTTTTATTTTCTACATTTAGTGAATTTGATTTATATTTTCCCTATGAAATGGAAGTTGATTTA